>CM035163.1:68959025-70159025 GCA_020205615.1 Panax quinquefolius
AATATTAAGTATTTGAAAATTAGCAACAATAAAGAACTAAAAAACCCTTGCCTTCATTTTTACCCTCCAATTTACTACAAATTATCAACTTAGCACAAAATCGGGTCCAAATAAAATATCAAACATCCAAAAAAAAATATTGTCATAGTGGGTTTATGTGAGATTCTGATTTTTTTCAAAATAAAAGTATTAAATTTTTCTATTTTGGTAAATAGTTAAATTGATAAAAGTTTAAAGTTAAGGGTGATATGTGAAATTTTTTCAAAGTAAGCAAGTTGTCATAAAATAAACGGTAGTAAAAGTACAGTTATACGTGTGGTTGCATAGTAGCACATGGTATTAATTATTGATGCTTACGTGAGAAATCATTCAGTTATACTCAATTATTATTACAGTAATTGATGCATCATATCTCTCATATTATTGATTCAATTGTTATCACAGTATCATCTGCATAATATGTTATATTATTAAATCAATAATTGAGACGACAAAGTTATTCATATTGTCAATGTCTAGAAGTTATCTCAAGGAGAGGTTTGGTCACCTAATTGTGCACCAATAAGGAGAAATCCTTATCAGAAAGCCCCCTCTTTCCTGGGAACGACCTGATTGTTAAATATTGTGAGTTATAATATTAATGATGAATAAGTTCGTGTTGATTAAAGATGAAATTGATAGTTCCATTATGTGAGAATTATTAGTGTTAATGGAAATTGACATTTATTTCGATAATAATTGATGTCTGGAGGTTATATTGACCAATCAGGTAATTAATCAGATAAATGAGCAATTAATTGCTATTAATTCACATGCTTATAAATATTTGCTCACATGTGTGTACTATTGAATCACATTCATTTACTATTAGGGGAATTGGTGCAAGTTTGATAATATACTTGCATGACTAAGTTAAAAATGGAGGTATAGATGAAGGTACTATACTATAATTAATTTTTTCACATGTTTAGAACTATTGAGTCATGTGATTTACTATTGATTCACATGATTTACTATTAGGGGAGGTGGTGCAAGTTTGATAATACTTGTAGTACTAAATTAAAAATGAAGGAAAAGAGGAAGGTATTATACTGTAATATTTCGAGCCCCAAAACATGCAATTATCGAAACTATATTTTCCTATAAATAGAAACTCATTCTTCCTTCATTTCTCACCAATTCACTAAAGCTATAGAGCAATTATTATGGAGAGAAATTATAGAGAGAAAGAAGAAAAGAAGTCTGCTACCTCACTATTCCAGTATCCAGTCTTCTTTTGAGGTAAGGGGTATTATTCTTTCGTATTCATGAAGAGAGTTATTTTCTTTCAATACTCGTAAGGGTTGTTATTCCATTCTTTATTATTATGTTGGAATTACCTGTCTATTCGAAGTACCGCATACATGGTAAAATTCTTCTGTTTTTCCATTCTTTATTATTTGGTTGGGAATAACCTGTTTGTGCGGTCTATCGCATGCCTGGTGAATTCTGTTGTTATTCCATTCTTTATAATTCTGTTGGAGTATCCTGTCTGTGTGGATTACATATGACCTTGTTTCATTCTTTATTATTATTCTTAGAATAACTCCGCCGCTGTCTGCCTATCGCATGCCCGTGAATTCGGTTGTTATTCCATTCTTAATTATTACATTGGAATATCACATGCATGCGGATTACGCATGACCTGATTCCATTCTTTATTATTCTATTGGAATATCATGTCTGTGCGGATTACGCATGACTTGGTTCCGTTCTTTATTATTCTGTTGGAATATCCTGTTTGTGCGGATTACGCATGACCTGGTTCCATTCTTTATTATTCGTTTCTAATAACCTCGCATGCATGCGATTATCGCGCATGGTGAATTCTTCTGTTATTCCATTCTTTATTATTCTATTGGAATAACCTATCTATATGGATTACCGCATGCATGGTGAATGATCCTTTGTATTCATTCTTATTAAATTGTGGAAATTGTGACGCCCCCAAAATAGGTCCAATCCATCCAACCTATTCTGAGTCGCCAAATACATGGTACAAAATACAACTACAACTTTATTACTATAATTATCGTGCAAAATACAACAACACATATACTGTGAGTTTTAATACAAACTTTGACTCATGTCCCAACTATGGACATCACCTCACATTGATACATTACATAAACGTTCGACCGATAACTCGCTTAAGAAATTAAAATCTTTGGGAAGTGCTCAAGAAACCTTTATGTACATAGGAGGCCATGAATCTAAGTTATGATAGATATCATATGTCCGAGAATTATCCTTGGTTGATTGATAGACCCCAAAAGAAAAACGAGAAGATTACTATCATGTTCTTTCCAATGGTGAATCTTCTCGACATATAACTATCTCCACTGCTCTCCGGTTGAAAATTATATTTCAAATAAACTCCAAGATCATATAGGTAGTGCTTTCGTAGATATACTCGGCAAGAAGTGGATGTGCACAACCCCATCTTTTACGATAACACGATTGTATGTCATTAGACATCTTGTATGATAGTGGCAAAACACCTTCCAAACTTGGGTTCACCTCACCCTATTGTTGTTCACCAAAATCAATTATTAAGTGACGTATAATATACGACACACACATCTTAGGTCCTCAATATAATTATATATTGTATGTCATACCGTTTTATAATGTGTTGAAAAACTTTGACAGTCTCGGACCACCACACACTATTCCCGTATTATCCCCACTTTCGACCCAAACTACACTCTTATTATCTGAAAGGAATTGTGAAGCAAAAGGGTGAGCACAACTAGCTCAGTAAAGAATATTATGACTAAAGATAATTAAATTATCAATAGCCTTCATCGGTAATAAATCAGAGATTTAGAACATATGGTAGATGATAAAACTTTTCAACCATAGTTGCAGCGGAACGAGCAATCCATTAGAAGAGTCAAATAGACCATAAAGTCAATTATCTTCTCCATGTTCAAAGTCCACCAACAATGCTTTAACCCTGTAACATTAATCAACAGATCTTGTTCACAGTCTGTGAATAACTCATAATCATAATTGTAGTTCTAATTTTCTCTTCTCATCCAAGACGAAGATATTTTTCATCACATGTCTTTACCTGAAACATCAAAGATCATGATTATACCAAATTACAGTTCTTGTTCATAATCATACTAATAAGTTCATCTTTGCATTACAGGCCAAAGATATTCATCAACAGTTCATCTTTGCACTACATGCCAAAGATATTCAACAACAGGTCATCTTTGCACTATGGGCCAAAGATATTCATCAATAATTCATCTTTGCACTACAGGCCAAAGATATTCAGCAACATGTCATCTTTGCACTACGGGCCAAAGATATTCATCAATAATTCATCTTTGCACTACAGGCCAAAGATATTCATATCTCAAAGAAACATACAATCATTTCAGAATTTATATAAACCATAATTATAATCATGTTGGTTAATTCACCTTTGCACTTAAGCTAAAAATATTCAGTTGTAAATTCAATGGTCATGATCATACCAGTCAACAATTCATCTTTGCACTACTGGCTAAAGAGAACCCATAGTCACGATCATACCAATAATCTACCCATATTTACACTTAAGTCAAAGAGAAATTTCATCACCAAGATTATAAAAATGTTATATATGATAATAAAAACAATATGATCAACAACTGCATTTAATTTCAAAAGTAAGATTCATAAATCAATGATTTCATAACACTTTAATCCAAATGTTATAAATCACTTAATAATCTCATAATCTAATATCATTAATATTACCACAATATCTTAATCATTTTTTAAACTTATAAATAATTTATTTTAATTGTTTACACTTTACTAATTAATGCATTTAATCATACTAAAATGCCAAACTCATAAGATTTCATCACCAATAACCAACAACCTCATCAAAAATCTTCATATACCATATATAGGATTCCCAAGCCATAAAATCCTATTTTTCAATTTTGTTACTTCACATAACATATTTAATTCATTTACTCATAACTAGTCCTTGTTCATAAAAAATACTAAATCAGTACAAACAAATTTTCTTTTCTAGGATTTGGCAGAACATAGTCCCATATTGAACATATATTTTTCTCAAAATTTTTAAAATTCATTTACTATTTTTCATATGGCCAAAACTGCCGAATATTTAGACATTTATCATAAATTATACTTTTATCCAAAAATTCTGAAATTTACAGAGTATACTGATATTATATAGATGTACTCCCAATAAAAATTTCATCAATTTTGGAGTTAACCACAAGGAGTTATAAGCGTTTACTTTTAAAATAGTCTTTCCCCATAAAATTCATAACTCTTAATCTATACATCCAAAAATTGCCATTTTCGGACACAATCAATAAAACTCATCAAATTATCATTTCAAATTTTTTCAAAATTTTTGAAGGTCCGAAAAATGTGACACCCCAAAATCCGGTACTTCCATTTCTCAGGATTTGGTGTTCACTGTACAAACATCATCTATCTATCTATCCATAAATAAATGCAAACCATGCAATAGATAGGAATAAATAATAAAATCTCTCCCCTTAGGGGGTTACATCAACTATATAATAAATAAATCCCAGGTTACTCTAACCTTAAATCATCCGTGCAGAAAATATAAACAAATAAGTCTTAAGTAACATCAATTCTAATCATCATTACATAACCACAATAATAAAGCAGTCTTCATTACTTGCTAAGCTTGCCCTTGCCCTTACTAGTGGAAGGTTCATCTGCTCTTTCCACTACTAGAAAATCAGCCTATAGCGACGGTCGCCGACCGTCGCTATAGGCCAAAAGACCGTCGCTAAAAGTTTTCAATACCATCTTCTAACTACTCATTTTTCAATGGCAGTAGTAGCTAGGAAATGAGAATTTAATAAGCATGGTATAAATCATTGTTCTTCTTTGATTCCCCGTATTCTTAAACATAATGGTAATTTTCTCTCGCTTCACCGCTCAAGGGTGGAAATATATAGGGACCAACTACCAATAAAGACATAAAGATTAAAGAGAACAAATCAAAAGCGTGTCAACGCCATGATGAGTGGAAAAACGGAATGAACTTGACTGGGAAGTTATAGAACACGTTACAATCATGGTAAAGACGGTGAACATAAAAGCTACATTAGACTTGCCCATTTTATGTATTCATTTTCTACACTCTCCTTTTCTCATAAGGTTCAACAAATTATAGGATTCAAAACATAGCAGTAATGATTCTCCACAATTGGCCAAACAACAATATGAGAGCTCTTTTAAACACCGAACCCAACACCATCTTAAAATAGCACTAATGCTCCTCAAGATATGCTATCAAACCTAGATGACAAAGGAACTAGTTTATTAAAAGATATATCTTTGATGTTTATTAACAATTAAAGAGAAACAAAATTCGAGAAAGCATGTCTGTAAGACAACACAATAATTTGATCAAGCAGCCACGTACATGCTATGCTTGTCATAAAAGAAGTATAGATGAATAACATCTTGAAAATCATGGAAAAGAATAAGATACTCTTTTTGGAACAACAAAAAAGACACCAAACTTAATATCTTTTCAAATTTTCATAAAATCGATTACACTTCACCATTATTTGTAAACTCCAAAAGGGTAAAGGTAAAATACAACACTAAAGATAATGAGCTCTATCTCCACCTTCCCCTTTTGGATTCTGTGTTGCCGCTCTCAGTTGACGTTGCTCCTCTTTGTAGACCTGATTTCTTCATTGGAACTACCAAAGAAAATCAAAATCCATCTCACAGAATTAATATAATTGCCATATTTTCTCGAAACAACGACAATAAAGTATACTACCTCCAAAGTAACAAGTTCTAATATCAAGGAACTTCACTTTTTAGCACACATAGAATAACTTCTGCATAAGGAATTTTAAAATAAAAGAAAGAGTAACAACAATAACAGTGCAAGCTATTAAGACCAATTTATGGTAGCTCAATATTCACTATGAAATCAAAAGCCTAATCGGGTTATTCTGTAGAAATCTAGTAATTACATACATAGGATATGAGGTGTAGGTCGTTTAGCAGTATGGAGTACAATATAACATAAAAATCAATTTGGAGATTGGAGATTATTGGTCATTACATACCCTACTCAGCGAACCCTACAACAAAAACAATACATTACTGGAGATTAGAGATTACTGCATTTCTACTATTTATATCCTTACCCAATTTGGAGACTTGTTAATGGGAACACAAAGTATGTGTTGATTGCAGCCTTTTCCCATGGATATAACGCTCAACCCTATTCAAAGGGGCACAAAATATTGCCTAAATATCCCAATACACATTTTAATTTATAAATTTCTAAAAAAAATACAATTGAGAGAAAGAGGACCTGAGAAGGCTCTCCGACTCTGGGAGACACGTTGAGATATCAATAGACAACTCAACAAGGGCAGAGATTTTAAATCAATAAGGTGAAACAAAGCATATATAGGATTTTATTTTGTTGCGACTTACAATTCTACGAGAAGGGCATAGATGAGAACGGATCCCACGATGCCTAGGGTTCACGATCCGAAAAAGTGTGCCCAATTCGAGTAGAAGATGATGAGTGATTGATCGAGTAACGAGCGGCAGATACTGAAATGATTTGGGTTAGAGAAGAGAACTTGCGATAGAGGAAGAACAACGAGAGAGAAAGTATTAGAGAGGAGAGAGAGGACCGGAGAGGCTAAGATGATTTGGGGGAAAAATGGGAGTGAAGATACTGAAATGATTTAGGGAGAAAAATGGGAGGGTTTTGTCTAAAAGAACTTCTATACCGACGGCCAGATGATGACCCTTGGAACAGACTATCTACATAGGCATTTACCAACGGTTCCGTGCTGACCGTCGCTATAGCTCGTCGCTATATGTCAAATTTGTAGTAGTGTTCGTTCTTAACCGTAATGTTATTATTACGCAAGAGTGAGCATGATTACCCACAAATATAACAATATAACAATGAATAATAACATGTGAGAGAAATAATAACTTCTGATATAAAGCTCAACTTTTGAATCAAGAATGGATAACAAGAATCAAAAGAAATTCTGAGGGTCATAAGACCTTGAACTATGTCCTAGGTTGTCAAGTGTTTTTACTTGAAACCTTTAACAATCATAAGACTATGGACTCTTCTTCTCGTACTTAGGGGGATCAGCCCTTAGTACCATACTGTGCACAATATCTTAACGCTAAAGCGTAAATAATCCCCTATACAGGGTTTTTCATCTCAGTTTGACATTCGAGTCTACACCAAAGGAAGTTTGGTTTGGATAATTCATCAAGGGGTTCTGAAATTTAAAACGCTCATCAACTATGGACTAGTCGAATTAATAAGGGTTCACTAGTCTAACAAGGTTTAACAGTAAATGAATATTTAACTTGAATAACATCTAAAAAGGTATACAATAGAATAATTATTGTATAACAACATTATGCTTGAATATTAATAAGCTTTAATATATAAGACCGGCTTGATCAATAATAATGAGAACTTGTTCAATATCGAAAGATGAATTAATCAACTTATATAACAATAACAAGTAGGATTAGGAAACTTGCTCAATAAAAGTTTAGGGTAAGAAACTTGCTCAACGTAAATGTAGAGTTAAGAAACTTGCTCAATGTAACAAGATAAGGTTTAGAAACTTGCCTCGTGCGTAGATTACACGTTAATAAAACTCGTTCTTTGATTTAAATCCTACATATCATTTATGTTCACAACACCGATCAATAATAACGTACTAAACATCATAATTTTACTCTTTGTTTAACTCGAATTCATGACTATACTTAGTCAATTATTACACTTAGTGTAAAATTAAGACTTCACGAAAAATAAACTAATTATGCATTCGATCATTCAATCCACGCGTAATTGTGTTATGGACATGTTAAGAATTTATTTTAACATCTCATTATAGGTCTAACAAGTCTTTATAATCATTAGACTAAGTTGCTATCACATTTCCATATTTGTACACTTTTAAAAACTCATTTCTGACTATTTTGCTAAGTTGCCTTCTTGCGCCACTTTTAGACTGGGTATTGTACATCGCTTGGCGCAGGTAGCTAAGCGGCTGATCACGGGTCATGTGTGTGTACTTGGCCATGAACATCGATCTTTGGGGTTAAGGCCATGACACGGTGGCCATGGCCATGGACATCAATTCTGGAGTTGGTGCCGCGGCGTGACACTCCAGAATTTGATTCTTAGTTCGCGAAGAACACAGAGTTCAGCGAATTAAACACTACTTGATTATTAATTCCCCAAATTAAACATACCCACATGTTAGAATTCATATATAATCAATACCCAACGTTTATAGAGTGATTTTAACCCATTAAAACACATAATCACAGAATTAAAGCATGCAAATTATACTGTTCTTGATGTTCTTGAAGTTTTGAACATAAATCCTAAAATTCAACGCCATAGATTCGTTATAAGACCAAATCCACCCATTCAACTTTCATTTAGTTCGTTTTAGCATGCATAATCACATATTAGTGAAAATTTTGTAAAACCAATTATGTTTGACATATTAAAAAAATACGTATAAGGCCATATGGCCATATAACATACTCTGAAATCTTTTACTATACAATTTCATTAAATTGAAGATATGGAAACCCATATAATATATATATAATATGCCATACAACTCGAATTATTACGTATATTCTCATAACAATAGAATTTCCCAAATATAGAGACTCACAGAAGTATGAAAGCCATTTTATGAAAACTTAAAAGACGTAAAATAAGAATTGGGTTGGGGAAAAATTACCCAAAGCGTAGAATATAATTTGCAAGAGATAAACTCCTTCTCAACAGTTCTTCAATCACCCAACTCATAATTTTTCTCATAATTTCTCAATCTCTCTATAATGCTTAGCCAGACTTAGCCAAATTATGACAGAAGAAGGAAAAGAAGATGTATAAATAAAATGAACTGGCATAGTAGTGATCAATTACCCAATCATGGGTAGTTGCTATCAACTCCCCTTAGGGCCTTGTTTGTTTAGCAAGAATAGGATTTCAAAACCATTTAATTTAATAAAGCCTTATTATATAGTTTAAATAATGTCACACTCCTTTATAAATAAAACCAATATCTAATTTAATAAAATATAATAATTTCTCAATAATGCACAGTCACATAATTAATTTTCTCATTTAATAATAATATCAAATTATTAAATCTCTAATTAATAATTAAATTAATTAAAAAATAACATTAAGCTTATTAAATATATTTTTTTAATACAATAAGCTCACATAATCACATACTTCGAATAATAAAATTCTCCACATTAATTTAATAAATATAACAAATATAATTAAATTAATCTATCACAACTTCATCAATTAATTAATTATTCTAATAATTAATTCATCGAAAAATATTTATTCAATCCAATAAATATTTAAATTAAATTACAAAATCTCGGTTGTCACATCTTTTTTCCCTCTTAAAAGGATTCTGTCCTCAAAATCACAATTCAATAATTCGTCCCGTTACAGAAAAAGTATGAATCTAAAAAACATAATAACCCTTAAAATCCCTTACCTCGAAAGAGCAGTATTTATGATCGGAATGTAAAGTCGAAGGAACCTTACACTGAATAGCAACTCTCAAAGTATCTAAATACTCACAAAATACGCTTGATAATATATAGAGAGAAAGAGAGAAAGCTTATGTTTCTTATGTGATTTTCAATTCTAACTTAGCCCTCTATTTATAGAAAAATGTTAGCACGCCGAAACAGACTTGACCTGCTACCTGATGGTTTTACCTGCTACTATTGCCACCCACCACATTTAAATTAGAATTTCAGCACATTTCTTCACCAACCATAGGTGGGGCCCACGCATTCTAGAATTTTTCACCAAAATGATAAATTCTGAAACTTCAACAATTTCTGAACCAGTCACCTCTTAAAATTCATAACAAATCATACGTTCATTTTTAACGGTTTAAAATTTGTGGACATATACTCAACTTATATATGTATAACATATCCAAAAATCACAACGATCCAACTATTTGGATTAAAAATTATAACTCACACAATATATCGCAAGAACACTGATTTGATTTTTAATACCTCCATTCCGACAAAAATACTGATAAAACACCTCAACATTAATTCCTTCAATTATAACCACATAAAATAAATAAATTCATCATTTATATCCGCGTAAAATAAATATTTCCTTATCATATAAATTAATAATTAATTATTCACAAATAATATTACGAGAATCACAATTATGACAACCGGATAGTTCCCGGAAAGAGGGGCTTTCCGATAAGGATTTCTCCTTCTTTGCGCAGCAATTAGGTGACCAAACCTCTCCTCGACGAACTTTCTAGACATTTGCGAATAATCTTTATCTAATAATATTATTCAAATAATATGAATTATTGATCCGATAATAGGAAATAATGTGCGATGGACAATTATTGAAACAACAATAATATAAAATATCAATGCAACAATTATTGAATCAATAAAATAAAATATTGAATAAGAATTACATCGTAACAATTATTGAGTAGTGCCTTCTTACGTAAGAATCAATAATTCAATAATTCAAAATATTGTGCAATACCGCAGTGTAACTCTTTAACCGACCACCAGACATTACTATATTTTAACCACCAGGTATTCCAACAATGTTAACGGTAACAACTACGTCGTTATTTATAAAAACTCAAACTTGTCGTTTTCTTCATCCAATAATTATTCTGTTATGGGGCCAACAAATGACTGCGCCGTCATATGAATATTCCCCGACAACAAGAATATTCCACGACTAAACAAATATTCCCCGACAACAATGAGGATTTTATAACCACTTGCGTATTTTAAAAATTTTTACATATATCACCCTTAACTTTAAACTTTTATCAATTTAACCATTTACTGAATAATAATTATAAGAAAAATTGAATACTTTTATTTCATAAAATTCGGGGTCTTACAGAAATGATCTATCTACGTGGATTACCGTATGGCGGGTGAAAATCAATTTGCAGTTTCATATATTCTATTATACTCAGTTGGTTAAAGCTTTGACTTCTATACTCCATGAAATTAGTAGAATATCCTAGATATTTCAAGCTTCATCCAAAGATCTTTCATAGAAATATTCTTCCGAGCATTCTTGAATTTTACTCTACAAAGCAGTATCATGTTGACAATTTGGACGTTATTGATTTCATGATAAATTAACTTATAAATCTTTAAAATTTATTCTTGAACTTGTTTTATTGAATCATTATATCATTGTCATCATCCTCATGCTTATATTGTGATGAAAGTCATCTTTGGCTTACGTGCATAGATGGACTCAGTATGATTATGACCAGGGATCATTCGGTATAATCATGACCTGTAATGTTATAAATGATGTGGTAAAAGTCCTCGGTGGCACATAGTGCATTGATGGGCGCTTTTTGGTATGATTATAACCATGGATTATTCGGTATAGTCATGACCATTGATGATTTAATGAATATCCTTAGCCCGTAGTACAGGGATGATTCGATGATGTGGTTTATTTATTAAGATGAGTCTCAGCGATAAAAATTGATGAAAACATTTTTAATCATAGAAGATAGTAGATATCATGCTCTACTTGACTCTCCTAATGGATTGCTTATTCCGCTGTAGTTAAACTTGATGTCTATTGTATTTTATCAGTTTAACATTGTTGAAGGCTAATGATAATTTATTCTGCATTATCTTAGTCATAATATTTCTTACTGGGCTAGTTGTGTAAGACCTCAAATTATTAATAAATGAAATTTATTTTCCTTTATTTATTATTTTGAAATAGTAAGGGTTGATTTGATTAATGTGGATAGTTATGGGTAAAATACGCAAATATTTTGAATAAGAAAATGGTTATAAAATATTCATTATTGTTTGGAATATTCGTTTGGTCGTGGAATATTATAATGTCGGGAGAATATTCGCATGCGGCCAGTAGCGATCTTTTTTTGGGCCCCATAACTGAAAGCGATTGGATGAAGAAAACGACAAATATAAGTTGTTTATAAATAACTAGAGTAGTTATTCTTGTTGATCTTCGTTGGAATACCCTATGGTTAAAACACGATAATATGCGTTGTTAACAAAGAAGACACCGGTATTGCACCAATTATTGATTCTTACGTAAAGAAGGCACTACTCAATAATTGTTATAGTAATTATCGTCAATATTTTATTTTATCGATTCAATAATTGCTTTGCATTGATATTTTATATTACCGTTGTTTCAATAAATTATCATTACACATATATTTTCCATTATCGAAGCAATAATTCATATTATCCTAATAAAATTATTGGATAACATTATTGGCAATATCTAGAAAATTACCTAAGGAGAGGTTTGGTCACCTAATCATGCGGCAAGAAGGAGATATCCTTATTGGAAAGTCCCTCTTTCTGAACTACCGCACAGTTGCCCGATCTTGTGATTCTGTAATATTATTTGTGAATAATTAATTATTGATTTATATGATGAGGAAAATATTGATTTTATGTGGATATAGATGGAGAAAATTTTTAATGTGACAATTGTTGAAAATTAATATTTTATCTTTTTCGATAAAATAATTCATTTAAATATATTATTTTAATAATATATTAACTATGATATTTTTTAATGAATGTGGGATATATGAGTATATGAGGAGGAAGAGTATTTTGTGGCATTAAATGTTTAACACATATTTTGTGTGTTGGTGGACACAATTATTAATCAAAATTTGATTATAAATGTAAAATCGCCTGGTTTATGGATTTCTGGTCAATTTACGCTTGGAATTTGGAAAACTTTCTTCTCGTAAAGTTGTAGAGAATTGAATTTCCTATAAAAATTCAAGCGAGATTCAATTTTCCGATAAAAAGGCTATTTATTATGAATTATTGAAGTTCAAGTTCAAAATAATTGATTTTGGAAGTTTAAAATATTTTAATTACAAAAACGTTTTTTCATTTTTGAAGCTCATTTAACATGTGATTAGGAGGTCAATTCATTATTGTTAGTGTGCGTATGAAGTTGTGGAAAAATTATAATATTAATTTATTAAATTTTCTACTTTGGTGTTCTAAGCATTTTCCTATAAATAGGGTGCTTAGGTTAGAATTGAAAATCACACCAGAAACTGAAGTTTTCTCTCTCTATATTATCGAGCGTATTCTTGTGAGTATTTTGAGTATACTTTGAGTATTGCTATATGGTGCAAGTTCAAGTTATAGCCTATATCCTGTTTTAAATTAAAGTCTTGATCTTTCGAGGTAAGGGATGTTATTTTATTCAAAAATGATATTATTTCTTCATATCATTATCTTAAAATATTGGTTGAAAATTTTTATCAAATTTGGAACGTTTTCATGTCGTGGTTACTATTCAGCGAGTTACTATTCACGAGTTACTATTCATGAGTTACTATTCACGAAGTTACTATTCACGAGTACTATTCACGAAGCGTGAAGATGTTTTTTTGTGAAATTTCTATCTTTTGGTGTCGAGTTACTATTCACGATATCTCAAGACTATTCACGTATACTCAAGACTATTCACTTAATACGGACTATTCAATTTAAAAATGAAATTTCTTCTTTTTCAATCCAAAATATCTATTATGGATACTAGCTTTGATTGTATCCATGTTTTGATCATTTTGAATTTTACTCCACTCGATTACTTATGAAGTATTTTTGAACATGGATTGTTTAAAATACTGAATCCTTAATATTTCGTTCTTTTGTTTCACCGGATTCGCTTTTTTTTAAAATTATTTTCATCATCCTCAGTCCTAAATGATGATGTTATTGAATATCTTTGGCCTGTAGTGCAAAGATGGTTAATTTTCTTATGAATATCTTTGGCCCGTAGTGCAAAGATGAACAATTTATTTAGATGAATATGACCAACTGATGAATATCTTTGGCACAGAGTGCGAGATGAATATTTGATTCCGATATATATTGATTGATGTTACGAGGATAAAATATTGACGATGGACTTTTAAATTCATATATAGAAGATAGTAGTTTGCATTATCTACTTAACTCTTCTAATGAATTATTATTTCATTGCGAAGATTGATTTAAAACCGATTTTCTATCAGATTCTATTAGATTTTTCCTGTTGGAGACTAACGATAATTTGTTGTATATTATCTTAGTCATAATATTCTTCTTCTTGGGCTAGTTGAGCTCACCCTTTTCCTTGTTGTTCCATTTTTCTTCTCGGGAGGCGAGAATGTAATAGTACTTAGTCGGGGTATGGAATGAAGGTTCTAGAGAGAGTTGTTTAGTAGTCCTCACCATTTTTGTAAAATAATGTATCAATAATTGTGATGGAGATTTATTTATGTATGGATATTGTCTAGTAAGACAATAATTGTATTTAAACTCACAGTATATATGTTATCGTATTTTGCACGACAAATGTATTAATAAAGTTGTAGTTATTTCTGTACCATGTATTTGGCGACTCAGAATTGGTTGGATGGAATGGACCTAATTTGGGGGCGTCACAAGTTGAGCTCACCCTTTTACTTTCATTGTTCTCTTCAGGAAATGAGAACGTAGTCAGGACTAGTCGGGGAACAAAGTGATGGTCCGAGATGGTATTATAGTAGTCCTCACTATTCTATAAAATAGTGTGACAATAAATATAATGAGGACTCTATTTGAGAGTGGGTATTGTCTAGAAGGCAATATTCCTGTTTAAACTCTCAACTTTGTTTTGTCGTATATTACACGACGTTTGTATAATTAAGCTTTTTATTTGTATTCTGTACCATGTCTTTGACGACTCAAGATGGGTGATGTATACCAATTTTGAGGCGTCACAGTTGGTATCAGAGCTTAGGGATATAATTCCTGGCTGAGAGATGTGAGACAAGAACTATGAGGGGAGAGACGTGAAATTCCTTCGCTAGTATGACCTACCTAAGTTTATTTGGTTTTTAATTGGTCGGTCAGAGTATAGGGATAATATGTGATATATTAATTAACCCTTATTTTGAAACTATATTATAGAATGGTATTTGAAATACAGGAGATGAGAAATGGGAAAATCATGATAGAGAGGAAATAACAGGGAAGGTACAATCCAAAAAGAAAGCAAGGTATTCTCATCTCTTCGAACTACCAGGTATGTAAATTTCGAGAGCAAACTTTTATAAGGAGGGGAGATTGTGAGATCCCGAATTTTATGAAAATAAAAGTATTCAATTTTTCTATTTTGGTAAATAGTTAAATTGATAAAAGTTTAAAGTTAAGGGTGATATGTGAAATTTTTTCAAAGTAAGCAAGTTGTCATAAAATAACCAAAGTAAAGAAAGTACAATGAATACGTGTGGTTGCATAGTAGCACACTCAGATTAATTATTGATACTTACGTGAGAAATCACTTTCGCTTATACTCAATTATTACTCAAAGAATTGTTGCATCATATCTCTCATATTATTGATTCAATTGTTGTCACAAGATCATCTACATAATATGTTATATTATTAAATCAATAATTGAGGCAACAAAGTTATTTATATTATTATTTGCAATATTGATGATGTCTAGAAGTTACATCGAGGAGAGGTTTAGTCACCTAATCATGCGCCAATAAGGAGAAATCCTTATCGAAAGCCCACTCTTTCCAGGACGACATTCAGTTGTTAAATATTGTGAGTTATAATATTAATGATGAATAAGTTCGTGTTGATTAAAGATGAAATTGATAGTTCCATTATGTGAGAATTATTAGTGTTAGTGAAAATTGATATTTTTTTTCGATAATAATTGATGTTTGGAGGTTATATTGACCAATCAGGCAATTAATCAGATAAATAAGTAATTAATTGCTATTAATTCTATTTGTTCACATGTGTGTACTATTGAATCATATTCATTTACTATTACGGGAGTTGGTGTAAGTTTGATAATATACTTGCATGACTAAGTTAAAAATGGAGGTATAGATGAAGGTACTATACTATAATTAATTTTTTCACATGTTTAGAACTATTGAGTCACATGATTTACTATTGATTCACATGATTTACTATTAGGAGAGGTGTTGCAAGTTTGATAATACCTGTAGTGCTAAATTAAAAATGAAGGAAAAGAGGAAGGTATTACACTGTAATATTTCGAGCTCCAAAACGTGCAATTATCGAAACTATATTTTCCTATAAATAGAAGCTCATTATTCCTTCATTTCTCACCAATTCACTAAAGCTTTATAGAAAGAATTATTATAGAGAGAAATTATAGAGAAAAGAAGAAAAAAGTCCGCTACTTCACTATTCCAAGATCCAGGTCTTCTTTTTGAGGTAAGGGTATTATTCTTTCGTATTCATTCAGAGAGTTATTTTCTTTCAATACTCGTAAGGGTTGTTATTCCATTCTTTATTATTATGTTGGAATAACTGCCTACATCAAGCAATCGCATACATGGTGAAATTCTTCATTATTCCATTCTTTATTATTCTATTGGGAATAACTTTGTACATCTTTTCATCGCATGCCCGGTGAATTCTATTTTTATTCCATTCTTTATTATTCATTGGAATATCCTGCATTTGTCATGGATTCTGCATGACTTCTGTTCCATTCTTTATTATTACATTGGAATAACTCATGCATGCTGATTCATCGCGTGCTTGGTGAATTATGTTGTTATTCCATTCTTTTTATTCTCGTTAGAATATCCTCATCTGCATGCGGATTACGCGTGACACAGTTCTATTCTTTATTATTCATTGGAATATCCTCATCATCATGCGGATTACGTATGACTGGTTTCATTCTTTATTATTACTCGTGGGAATAACATGTGCATCTATTATTATCGCATGCACGGTGAATTCTTCCATTATTCCATTCTTTATTATTCATTGGAATAACCTGCTACATGTGGATTATCAGCATGCATGGTGAATGATCCTTCGTATTCATTCTTATTAAATTGTGGAAATGATCTGTTTGCATGGATTACCGCATGGCGGATGAAAATCCATTTGCAGTTTCATATATTCTATTATACTCAGTTGGTTAAAGTTTTGATTTATACTCCATGAAATTAGTAGAATATCCCTGGATATTTGCACTTCATCCAAGATCTTTTCATGGAAATATTCTTCCGAGCATTCTTCAATTTTACTCTCAAAAAGCGATGATCGTGTTGACAATTTGGACGTTATTAGTTCCTGGATAAATTAACTTATAAATCTTTAAAATTTATTCTTGAACTTGTTTTATTGAATCATTATATCATCATTATTATCCTCATGCTTATATTGTGATGAAAAGCCATCTTTGCTTACGTGCGTAGATAATTCGATATGATTATGACCGGAGGATCATTCGGTATAATCATGACCTATAATGTTATAAATGATGTGGTAAAAGTTCTCGATGGCTGTAAATGCATTGATGGAAAGTTTTGATATAATTATAACCATGGATTATTCTTAAGATAGTCATGATCATTGATGATTTAATGAATATCCTCATGGCGTAGTCTGAGAATGATTGAATGATGTGGTTTATTTATTAAGATGAGTCTCAAATGATAAAAATTGATGAAAATATTTTAAATCATAAAAGATAGTAGATATCATACTCTACTTGACTCTCCTAATGGATTCTTTATTCATTGCAGCTTAAACTTGATGTCTATTGTATTTTATCGGTTTAACATTGTTGAAGGCTAATGATAATTTATTCTGCATTATCTTAGTCATAATATTTCTTACTGGGCTAGTTGAGCTCACCCTTTTCCTTTCATTATTCTCTTTAGGAAATGAGAACGTAGCCGGGACTAGTCGGGGAACAAAGTGATGATCCGAGATGGTGTTATAGTAGTCCTCACTATTCTATAAAATAGTGTGACAATAAATGTAATGAGAACTCTATTTGAGAGTGGGTATTGTCTAGAATGAAATATTCTTGTTTAAACTCTCAGCTATGTTTTGTCGTATATTACACGACGTTTGTATAATTAAGTTTGTATTTGTATTCTGTACCGTGTATTTGGCGACTCAAGATGGGTGATGTATACCTGTTTTGGGGTGTCACAGTATACATTTCTCAACAGCAAGATTTAGTTTCATTAAACTCTTGCAAAAAGTAACACTTTTCTTGTTCATCATTTAGAAAGTAGTAACAGAAACTAACAAAAAAGAATATAAATTAAAAAAATCAATGAAATTAAGGAATTTAAAGATCCCCTTCTCTTCTTTCCCTCTTTTTTTTTATTTTTAATAAGAAATTAGAATTTTATAAACGAGGAAGAGAGTGACAGTTCACAATTAATTATTTCTTACAATATTTGAGCAAGCAAACGAGCTCAAAGATGTTGTTTATCTAGAATGCTGTTTTCCCCCAAATCTATCCATATTCAGATAATCTATAACAGAGTCTAACTCAAATAATCATCACTCATAGAAAACTATCTAACTCAAAAATAACATCATAATTAAATTACACAAACACATAAAAGCTGATTCAAACCCTGTTTCAAGGCTTCTGTGAAGAAAACATAATGAAGGATTGTTCAATTTTGCTTGTGTAGTTGATCAGACCACATGATGAGCACAAATCTTCAATCTCTTCAGCTGTCAAATAGTTATAATCTCGTAGGACTCTCTGACGGACAAAATTACATATATCAAGACTAAGATGATAATCTTTAAGTAAAAGCCAATTGAGCTAGGAGACAGGCTGCTTATTATTTTAAATCTTTTAATCTTACTACAATAGCTCTATTCGGTGTCATACTATCAATAATTCAACTTGGGATATCCAAGAAATCGATATTTTATTGGAAGATGTAGTAGTTGGCAATGCATTACACCACAATGTGTTTCTAAAGTACCATTTATCAAAACAACAAACACCATTTAATTTAAGCATCTGGATATTAATAAGTATAAGATGAGTGCAGAAAGCAAAGAAGGAAAGAAATTTAAACATCAAAAGGTGCATTTGCAGTCTCATCACAGGATTACGATCCTGAACAATCACAAAAATTGGCATTAGGTTACACTTGTTACAATTTAAATGTTATTAATTCCATGCCATAAGACACAACATAATTGCCCATAATGGAGAAAATAGCTTCCTTGCAAACAACCCAAATATTCATCACAAACACCACAAACAAAAAATAAATATAAAAAAAAACATAAATTGAATAGCAGATATTAATATTTCATTAGAATAAACTTGAGACAAAGAGAGAAACCAAATAATATTTCCATAACATATAATTGTACCAATAACAACTATAATGGCCATACTCAAGGGCCAAGAATATAACCAGAATATGAAAATATCATCAAAAACTGTAAAATCATCAAGCACTACTAAAAAATAAAAATAAAGCCCTAAACAGTAAACACCCATATATAGACAAATCCACATAAGTAGAGATAAATTCATTGACTAACGCTCAAAATAAACTCAGTTTATATACCATCCGAGCCCAATTGGTAGAAAAATTACCTCAAAAATTTTTGGAGTCGGCGACTGGCGAATGAAGAGACGACTGAATCCTTTGAAGAGAAACGAGAAACGAGAAACTACTGAAGAGAATTCAGAAGATGGATCAGTGACAGTGGCCGGTAGGAGAGGATGGATCGGAGATGGTTGGGATGCAGAGAATGGTTCAAGCTTTCGAGGATGGGTCTGAGATCTATTTGGTGGAATGAACTAAAACTTTGAAAGGATAAGAAAATTGAAATATTATTTATGTAACCGGTCCAACTGGCTCGATTGTATAATGATGTAAAATATTAATAAATGAAATTATGAGTGTGGATGTAGAAAATTAAACAATATTTAATGATTTAATATATATATATATATATATATACAATATTAATGAAATTATAAAATCAACAATTATCTAAAAAATTGTTTGTGATAAATTAATTTTGTAGAAAGTAAATATAAATTTTTATATTTTATGATTTAAATGCAAATAAATTTGTACAATATGATGAGTTATGCTATATTTTGTATATAATGAGTTTTATACTATTTTCATATAGTAAAGTGTTACGTGTTGGATATTTAAAATTGTATATGTATAATTTTGAGTGCTTAAGTTAAATAATTTTATGGAATTTCAAAAAATAAGAGTTTGTTTTCTTATATGTGGGTGTTCTAAAAGATTTTTATGTTGAAGTAATCTTTATATGAATAACTAATATATAAAATGTAGAACTTTTTTTTTGTTCTCGTAAGCGTTACTCAATATTCCTAACATTGTCACATAAAATGTTAATTAACTTAAAAAAAAATTTAAGTAGTGAGCATAATATTGTGAAGTGAATATTTAATGAGATTTTAATTATTTAAAAGTGCCGAGGTGATTCTTAAAGATTTTTTTTATGGATTAAATTTGGTCTTTGAATTATTTTATGTAATCTCAAGTTAAATATTTACTTATATTAAATAATCTATTTTTACAATAATTTGTGCGTAATATCCTTAGTTTTAAATGTCATATTTTATTATTTATAAATATTTATATAATATCTCTAGTCATGTATAGAAAAATATGCAATTAGATGAGAATTTAAATATGAATAATTTTATCATTTCATATTTTTTTTTTAAATTCGCATAAAATCAATCATCACTTTCATTCTCGGAGTGAGTGAGTACTTGTAAATATATCATACTTCTATCTATAAATAGGAAATATTGGGAAGCATAGATATAATAATCAAGTTTGATGAGGTTGAGTTTATTTGGGTCGGAGGCTCGGAACTAAAATGTTTGGCAATCGGTTGTCACGGGTACTATTTCAACAACCATTATGAAAGTAGTATGCACACAAGCCAATCATGTTTGATGATAAAGCATATACTTTGTAACAATCTTATTCATTTATTAATAAAAAGTATTAATTTATTAAATGCTTTTAATTATCTACATGATGCTGTTTTATAATATGTGATAAACCCATAGTTTTAAGCAATGCTTTTAGAATAATGATGATGATCATTCTAATGAGATCTAAATTCTTAGAAAGCTTAAAACTAAAATAGTTCCCAATCATTGGATTACTAAATTGGGGATTAGTGAATCCTGATAGATTAGTACATACGTTAATTGCTTTCATTGGATGAGGATGATTGATCTCACGATCATTTGTGGAGAGACACTAAAGCAAGTATGTAGGTGCTTATTAGAGAATAAGTTCACTGAGAACGTGGCTCGCTAAGGAATACCTAATGGAGTTTTATTTGCTGTCAATAGAATTCTCAGAGTGATAGTAAGTCTAAGTAATCCTTGGACTTGAGATCATCATAAGTATCTTGTGTATGATGAGTTATACTTTGACTTATTCCTTAAGACCCTTAGGGTATATCAAAGGGTATGCTTGGGTATAATAAGTTGTACATGGAGATAATGTATGATCAATAAAGAATCTACCACTTCTAATAAAAAGAAGAGAAATGTCTTATGTGATTCTAGAAATGACAACCCAAAGAGTCCTTGGCGATAAGCGTAATGAAATTAGAAAGGAGTTTCTAATTTGCATTATTTGAGTTGTGCATTTAAGAGTCGAAATACATATAATTAAATAAAATAAGACTTGACAAAGAATTCCATGTCTTATATTTAATTAGGACATTGTATGGTGGAAGGATTGAATTGTGACGGTAACTATTTACTCAAAGGTTCTTTTATGATTAATGTTGAAATCTATATTATCCGGAAAGTCGCCGATCGCTAGGAGGCTTATCCCTATTGTAGAATAAATATTATTTAAATAAATTAATTGTTTAATTTATTTATTTAAATAAGATTAAATTGTTCTAATTGATTTATTCACAACCTGGTTTAATATGGAGAACCTAAAAGGTCACACCATAAAAGGAAGAATAATTATTTAAGAAGTTAATGGCATAATCGTAATAATATATTTATGTATATTTAATTTAATCTATGGTGATAGAATAAATTAAATAGTTTAATATTTATTATTTAATATTTTAGAAATATTAAATATAAATTAATAAGAGGAGTCTTATTAATATTATTACAATTATTATTATTTTAATTTCTAAAAGAGTTTAGGAATTAATTTAATATAAGTACTCTCATTTATTCCTAATAAGATTAGGAGGTTAAATTAATTAAAAGAGTTTAATTAATTATCCCTAATAAGATTAGGGAGCCTAATTAATTAAAAAAAAATTAATTAATTAAATAAAACCCAATTTCTTAATTGTTAAGAGAGTTGCCCACATCAATAAATAAGAGGAGTCTTATTATGGGTGGTATGGGTTGTTGACTTTTTCAACATACTGACATAATTCCAATTGTTGGGAGAGTACACCTTTCTATAGAGATAGAAAAACTAGGGTTTAGCCAACCACCCTTCTTCTTGAATTTTCTTCTTCCTCGGTGGATCACCTCAGAGGCCAAACATTTGGGTGGCTAACGTTGATCAAAGGAAGGAACCAAACCCGGTGGATTCAAGATTGAACGCGAAAGGATTTGGAGGTGAACTTGTACTTTGAGGAAGCTCGATCTTCAAGGGTATGATTTATTCTTTATCTTTTCGTTTAATTAATAATTATGCATAAAGGGTGATCCGGGTATATGGTTTGTAAAAATTTTAAACTCTGATTTTACACGCTTCCGCACTTTTTATGCAATTTGATTGCGCACATGAATATTACAAACCCAACACATTATCTATACCGTTGATCGCAACATTGATATTACATTAATATGGGTCAAACTATCTTATTAGGAATGACTTATAAGTCATTTTTGAATAACTTTGTTCTGTTTTAGTTCATAAAATATAATAATTTTTTCTTCATCTTTTATATTTTCTCTTAAATCGATAGTATTATAATTTAATTTTATAATATATTTAGAAAAAATGTAAAAGAAGAACTAAGAATAGCTAGGGGTATACCATTACTATTTTCTTTTTTTATGTTTTATTTTTGGACTTAAAAATATGTTCATGATTTAAGTTACACCCTCGCCTAAGAATAAAAGTTCTTCTAATTTTATGTAATCTCAAGTTAAATATTTACTTATATTAAATAATCTATTTTTTTTTACAATAATTTGTGCGTAATATCCTTAGTATTAAACGTCATATTTTTATTATTTATAAATATTTATATAATAGCACTAGTCGTAGATTAATAAATCATACTAATTTTGGAACAATTCCACATGAGTCGCAGATGACAGCTAGACTTCCTAATTCTATAGTCTGTACTCTCTCACTAACTTCACTCCTTTTTCCTTGTCTTTCTCTCTCTCTATATGTGTGTGTGTATATATATATATATATATATATATATATATATATATATATATATATAATATAATAAAAATAAAAAAGAAATATGTATATATAGTTTATTAGTACTACCTCCACCTTTTATTTTAAAACAAGAAGTATTAAAAAAGATATAGTAAGGTATATAGTGACTTTAAAGTAAAAATACTTGTAAATTCAGGTTGGTTTGAGCATTTGTTTAAAGAGTGGGGAGGTTAAGAGTTCGATTCTCAAAAAAAGCATTATTATTATTATTATTATTATTATTGTTGTTGTTGTTGTTGTTGTTGTTGTTATTATTATTATTAGTACTACTATTATTAATATTAATATTATTATTATTATTATTATTATTATTATTATTATTATTATTATTATTATTATCTTAATTTAAGGCAACATGTTAATAGTCGTTGCAAAAAGTTGAATAAAATATGCAACAAAATAAAAATTGTTGCCAATGAATATGGTCCATATTAGGCAACGAAATATAGCAACAAAAAAACTTTCGTTGCCCACGATGAGGAGAAATCAAGTGGTTAGAAATTTTACAACGAATTTCTAACGAATTTTGTTTCCAAATTTTGCAACTACTTATGAATTTCATTGCAAAAAGTGAAATCCTGACACAATCTGCAACGAAGGACAAGTTTCGTTGCTAAACATACGCTTTTAGCAACGACTTATAAAGTCGTTGCTTGAAAAATCGTTGCTAAAGACCCATATTTAGCAACAAAAAAACTTTCGTTGCCCACGATGATGGGAAATCAAGTGGCCGAAAATTTTGCAACGAATTTCTAACGAAATTTTTTCCCACCAATGAATTAGCAACAAAATTTTGCAACGACTTATGAATTTCGTTACCAAAAGTGAAAGCTTGACACAATCTGCAACGAAGGACAATTTTTGTTGCTAAACATATGTTTTTAGCAACGACTTATGAAGTCGTTGCCCGAAAAATTGTTGCTAAAGGCCCATTTTTTTGTAGTGTATTGACGTATTTTAGGTTTTAAACCTTGCATAAACATTCGCATGATTCTCTCCTCATTATCAACCAAATGGGATGCAAATCGGGATAACTTCGTAAACTTAGCCTCATATTGCGACACGGTCATATTATTTTGCTCCAGCTTGATGAATTCAACCTCCTTCATGTGCCGAATACTTTTACGAAAGTACTTGTCGCAAAAAAATTCATGTCACACTCCTTATTATCAACCAAATGGGATGTAAACCGGGACAATTAGACAAACTTAACTTTGTACTGTGACACAATCATATTATTTTGCTCCAGCTTGATGAACTTCACCTCCTTCATGCGATTAATACTTTCGGGAATGTACTTGTCGTTGAAAAGTTCTTGGAACTTCTCCCAAAACATCTTCATTACTTTCTGAGTTGAGTACATTTTACGCTTCCCACCAATGAATCTCGCTCTCCTCATGATATGAAGGTATGACAATGGAACCTTTTGCTCCTCGGAGCATCCCAAGACATCAAATATCTTGGTGATCTGCTTTATCCACATCTCTGCCTTAAGTGGTTCTGGCTTTCCCAAAAACTCCAGTGGTCCCAACTCCTTGAATTGCTTAGCGGTGATCGTCCGAGAGTTGCCAGTGTTTCCATCTGCATTTTGAGCAGGAGTTTCTCTTGCTTGATGTTGCATGAATTGTAGAAAGCTCCTAAACATTCCGTCGTTCATCATTTGGTCAGTGTTGTTGTGTACATGAGGATTATTGCCTTCCTGATGCACATTATCCTGGTTATTGATCATTGGTAACTCAATAGTCTCATGTGCTCCATTGCTTATCACAACATTCTCGGATGTCATTTTCAAACACTGCCACAAAACAAGGGTTAATTGACATGCCACATATTATCCCTATATTCTTACTGACCAATTAAATAACAAATAAGTTTAGGTAGGTGTTGCCTCCTTTTTAGTTTTAATAAAATGACTCTAACTCATGCAAGCATACATGGGTCAACAAGTAGTACAGAGTAAGAAAAGTATCGATCCATGAAGAAAGGTTTCAAATTAAATTATTATGCATCAACTGTATCACTATTTTTTATATGCTTAAACGAATGCTATAATTTTGAATTAAACTAAACTCAAGTAATGAATAAAAGAAGAATAATAGAATAATAAATCAAATTTGGAAATAATGGGATTCTAACTTCATTTCATATTTCATCTAAATACTACCATCATGCAAAATTATTCATGTATCATGGAAAATTAGCCAAGAACACAAAAACTAGACATAACAATTTTTCAATGCATTATGACCTACTTACTTAACCTCCACATGCAATAGAAATCATGTAATCATCAATAAAACCAAAATCACTATATTTTTATGTGAAGTTGCAGTAATATTGAATTGAAGCACAAGCTCTTGTATTACTACACACGGTGAAGCAGTATATTTCTATTTGATTCACAAAATATAAAGCTAAACAATTCAGCCTCATACACGCATGCTATCATGATTACAACCATACTCACATGTTATTTTTCAATTCCATATAAGTATATAAAATGAATGATAATCAAACATTCATGCAATCCAATCAATTATAATAGAAATTCCATGATAACCAAACAATCAAGCAATTAGGCCATTAATTTTAGACTATATATCAAAATCCGTTAGAATCCCATAATGGAATTTAGTTCATTTCTGAACTAAAAGCCATTATGGGATTAGAGTAACACATGGAAAATAAATAAAACATTTGAGAGAGAAGATAGAATTGATTAAACCTAATTGCAGATTATATTCCAAAATGTTGTTCAAATATCCAATAAATTATAGCAAAATGAAAGGAGTTCTTATTCAATTACTCAATTCAAAAGAAGATGAAGAAGATCTTAAATGTATGCTCAAATCCTCTTTGGGAATGTGTTCAAAGCTTAGAACCCTCGTTTTCTAAATGAAAAACTGAATAAAACTAATGATAATTGCGTCTGGTACCAACCAGAATAGTTTTGATAAGCTATAACACTTCAAATTTCAAATTTAAAATTAAGTCAAGCACCAACTTTCAATGACTCGCGCGGTTGTACGCGATCCCAATACAAAACAGGCGCGGGCACGCGTGTATGCAATTTTAGCTTCTGCAGGTTGATGGCGCGGGCGCATGAATTCCAGCTTATGCAGCCGCGCGGCTTCTGTGTTCTGCATACTTGTGTTCTGCTGCTGTTACTTTTGTGTCCTGTTACTGCTGCTTCTTCCTCCATCAAGCTCAGTCCCTTATCTCCACTCGTTCCTTGTATCATGCCTTCATTAGTCTCATGCCACCTACCAATGCCAAACTATGCCATTTCCTGCATTTTCATACCATAGGAGTTCTCATTACACGCAATGCAAAATAACATAAAATGCAACTAAAAACATACTAAAATGTACTTGAGATGAGCATAGTTCTTGTGAATTGATATCCAATAAGTAGGTATAAAACCTATTTATCAAATACCCCCAAACTTGAACTATTGCTTGCCCTCAAGCAATGCATACAACATAAAATAATGACTTGCAACTACATGTTATACAACTAGATTACGATGCAAATTAGTCTCACATTTCTCCAGCTAGCATAGAATTTCAATCCAATATGCCTCAGCGAATTATCCAGATTCAAGAATAAAAATTCAACTAAGCTGTAGACATAATATCATACACTCAAACAACCCATACATGCTATAAAGATGTTGTGTGTGTGTTTTGTGTTCACCAAAACTTAATTAAAGCCAAGAATATACATGCTAAATTGCTCAAAACAGAAAATTACAGTCTAAATTAAGATTCATGTATACTAATGCAACAAAGACTACTCTGACATATCAAAACTAACTAAGGTTCAACAATGGGTTTAAACTGCTTTATTTATTTTCTATTTTTTTCTTTTACTCACGAGGGCGATTTTTGCTCTTTTCCGCGGTGTTTATTGATATTTTTTTATATAGCGAGTGCGTTTTACGCTCCATCTCGCCCCTTCCAAAGAGTCAATAATTCAGCTCAAGAAGGTTTCAAGATAGCTTTCTCTTTTTTTATATAGCATACCCATGTTTTCCCAAAGTTTGATTATCAATGTTTTTCATAGTCTATGTCCATTTTCCACATAATTCTCTTTTTAAAACCACATTTCCTATCAAGCAATACAACATATAACTCTTATGCCTATAAGAATTTGTGAACACGTTCGTGCAAACCGAAAGCATCTAAACAGCATCATGGAATACATCATGTAAAATGTTACATCTAAGCTTATGTTATCCATTAAACTCAATAATTCTTCAAGATTCAAATTTATCATTGACTAGACATAAATTCCACATAGCTAGAAATGCGAGACAAGCAACTAAACATATACTAATATAAAATACTAATGACATAACATATAAACAAGCAAATTAAATATGAAAAATTTAAACTAACATGCAACTACCCTACTACCCAATACCCCCAAACTTAAATTATTCATTGTCCTAATGAATGAAGGTATAGGGTTAGAAGAACTCCCCTATTGATCAGTTGCACCACCCTCTTCGGGTGGTGAATCCGGTTGTGGAAATGGCACTGTTGTCCCAAACTGTGGCCACTCGAGCATAGTCCCCTGTTGCCCAAATGCTTCTGCTAGCGACCTCGTCAAACCCGTAGCAAACGCTGCAAAATTATCGTATATAGCTTCGACCTTCCGCTCCAACCTTCGGAGCTATCGATCCCCAATAGCGGAGACTTACTGTAGTATGGTAGCACAGATTTATTAAAGGCATACATAAGCGGCAATTTGACGACCACTCTCTGCATCGCTAATCTGCATCTTCCAATACATCAACACAGTGATGACTTCTTTTTAATTCACCCGCATAAACACCAATTAACTAGATCAAATCATGAACTACTGAATACACAAAAATGACCATCTAATCATCATACTCTCTATACTATTATCAAACATACTCCGATGCAAATTTAACTACCAAAACACTTATGCAGAACTAATCAAACGATCATAACTAAAAATGAAAATGAACTAACAAAAATAATCTAAACAGAATAAATAAAAAAGTAGAGATAGAAACAATGGGTTGCCTCCCATCAAGCGCTAAGTTATAGTCAATTAGCTTGACTATCTCTGACTTTTCATGTTGAAGAAAGAATTGAGGTTATTTTTTGTCTGTCAACCTCGCCACCAAAATAATGCTTTAGCCGTTGTTCATTCACTTTAAACGGCTTGTCCGGGAACTTATCGAACACTTCTACTGCACCATGTGGGAAAACTATCTTCACTTTGAATGGCCCTGGCCACCTTGATTTGAGCTTCCCAGGAAAAAGTTTAAGTCTGGAATTAAAAAGCAAAACTCTTTGTCCCGGCTCAAATGTTCTCTCTATGATCCTGCGATCATGCCATTTCTTCACCTTTTCCTTGTACAGCTTTGAGTTTTTATACGCCTGTAATCAGAATTCATCCAACTCATTGAGTTGGAGTAGGCATTTTTCTCCTGCAGCTTTCAAATCAAAATTTAGCTTCCGAATCGCCCAATATGCCTTATGCTCTAACTCCATAGGAAGGTGACATGCTTTGCCATAAACTAACTGAAAAGGTGACATGCCCAATGGAGTTTTATAAGCATTCCTATATGCCCAAACAACATCATCAAGCTTTAAGGACCAATCCTTTCTTGTGGGGTTCACAACTTTTTCCAGTATTATCTTAACTTTCCGATTTGAAACATTTGCTTGGCCATTTGTTTGTGGATGATAAGCTGTAGCAATGCGATGATTCACCCCATACTTATCCAACAGAGCTGTGAACTGCCTATTACAAAAATGATTGCCTTCATCACTAATGATAGCCCTTGGAGTCCCAAACCTCGTGAAAATACTTCTTTGTAAAAACCTTAGGACCACTTTGACATCATTTATTGGAAGAGCTGCCACTTCCACCCACTTTGAAACATAATCCACTACTAGCAAGATGTATAGATTTTCACATGAAGAAATAAAAGGACCCATGAAATCTATCCCCCATACATCAAAAATTTCCACTTCGAGGATTGTGTTCAATGGCATTTCACTCCTTTTTGAAATGTTCCCAACTCTTTGACATTTGTCACATCTCTGGACGAAACTGTAAGCATCCTTGAAAATTGTCAGCCAGTAGAATCCTGCTTGTAGCACTCTAGCCGCTGTTCGCTCTCCATCGTAGTGACCCCCATATAAAGAAGCATGGCAATCCTGCAAAATCCCCTCTATCTTGCTATATGGGATACACCTTCTTATCATCTGATCAGCACATTGTTTGAACAAATATGGTTCATCCTATATAAACCATTTAACATCATGCAAGAATTTCTTCTTTTGATGACCAACCAAGTCAGAAGGTACCATCTTACTCACCAAGTAGTTCGCGTAGTCTGCAAACCATGGCACTTCCCCTTTTACCACAAACAACTGTTCATCTGGAAAGGATTCATTAATCACAATCTTGTCATCTGTCTTCCTTTCCAGATTCTCTAGTCGAGATAAGTGGTCCGCCACTTTGTTCTCAGTTCAATTTCTGACCTTGATCTCTAAATCAAATTCCTGCAACAATAATATCTATCTGATCAAACGCGACTTTGTATCCTTCTTTGCCACTAAATGTCAAATTACCGCATGATCTATATACACTATCACCCTAGTACCAATCAGATATGCTCAGAATTTATCAAAAGCATACATAAATGCTAGTAATTCTTTCTCTATGGTGGTATAGTTCAAACTGCACATCAGTAAGGGTCTTGCTGGCATAGTATATCACATGAAAAATCTTTTTCCTTTCGCTAACCCAAAATAGCCCCCACAACATAATCACTGGCATCACACATCAATTCGAATGGCAGGTCCCAATCCAGTGCTGTAATGATTGGTACTGGAGTTAACTTCCCCTTCAAGTGCTCAAATGCCGACACGCAAGCCTCATCAAATTTGAACTGTGAATCCTTCTCCAATAAACTACAAAGTGCTTTAGTTATCTTGGAGAAGACTTTTATGAATCTGCGGTAAAAGCCTGTATGTTCAAGTAAACTGCGAGTGCCTTTTACTGAAGTAGGTGATGGCAAATTCTCAATAGTCTCTAATTTAGCTCTATCCACCTCAAGTCCCCTCTTCGACACCTTATGTCCCAGAATTATTCCTTCTTGTACCATAAAATGGCACTTTTCCCAATTCAATACCAAGTTTATTTCAACACATCTTCTCAACACCATCACCAAATTATTAAGACATAAATCAAAAGAATCCCCAAATATCGAGAAATCATCCATGAATACCTCCACATTTTGTTCCACCATATCCAAAAAAATAGCCATCATACATATCTGAAAGGTGGCTGAAGCATTGCACAACCCGAAAGACATCCTTCTGAAAGAAAAAGTACCGTATGGATATGTAAAGGTTGTCTTTTCTTGGTCCTCTGGAGCTATAACTATCTGATTGTAGCCTGAATATCCATCCAGAAGGCAATAAAACTCATGACCCGCCAGTCTATCCAACATCTGATTGATAAATGGCAGTGGGAAGTGATCTTTCCTTGTAGCTTTGTTAAGCCTGCGGTAGTCCATGCAGACTCTCCACCCCATCATTGTTCTTGTTGGAATCAACTCATTATTCTCATTAAAAACCACGGTCATACCACCCTTCTTCGGTACACATTGCACTAGGCTCGCCCATGAACTATCTGAAATTGGATAAATTATGCATGCATCTAGCCATTTCAATACTTCTTTCTTGACCACTTCCTTCATGATTAGATTAAGTCTTCTTTGTTGCTCCATCGACGGCTTGCTATCATCTTCCAGTAGGATCTTATGCATACAAAAAGAAGGGCTGACCCCTTTTATATCTGCTATAGTCCATCCAATAGCTGACTTGAACTCTCTAAGAACTCGTAGTAATTTTTCTTCCTGAAAAGATGTTAGTGCAAAAGAAATAATAACAGGTAACTTTAAATCTTTATTTAAAAATGCATACCTCAAATGGTCTGGAAGTGGTTTCAATTCAAGTTCTGGAGGTGTCTCAAGAGATGGCTTCAATTTCACTAACGTCTCTCCAGCTTTCTTCAATGGCTCAATAGGAGTTTTGAATTTTCTGAATTGTGGAGTAGTATCAAGAAAGTTCACAAGTTCTTCAAATTCCTCATCCTCCAATTCTAAATTTCCAGCAATAACGCTTCTCAATGGTTCATGATCCACCAGACTCTCTACTTTAACATTTAAGACCTTGTCAACCAAATTAACCCTGAAGCATTCCTCTTCATCTATTGGAAATTTAATTTCCTTGAATACGTTAAAGGTAACCTCCTGATTATGAACACACATAGTGAGTTCCCCTTTCTGAACGTCTATCAAGGTCCTTCATGTGGCTAAGAATGGTCTTCTCAGTATGATTAGTATACTCCTATCTTCTTTATAATCTAAAATGATGAAATTAACGGGAAAGATGAATTTATCAACTTTTACCAATACATCTTCAACAATTCCCCGTGGATAAGTGATGGATCTGTCAGCTATCTGTAAAGAAATATTTGTCGGCCTTAGAGCCGGTAATCCTAAATGATTAAATACTGATAAGGGCATCAAATTGATACTTTCCCCAAGATCACACAAACATTTACTAAAACTCATATTTTCGATTGTGCATGGAATTATGAAACTGCCCGAATCCTTCAGCTTTGGAGGTAATTTGCGTTGAAGCACTGATCTGCATTCCTCCGTCAAGGCCACTGTCTTAAAATCTTCTAATCTCTTCTTCCTTGACAAGATACCCTTCATGAACTTTGCATAACTATGCATCTGTTCCAATGCCTCAGTGAAAGGTATGTTAATCTGCATCTTTGTAAAGACCTCCAAGAACTTACTGAACTGCCTGTCTTCCCTCTACTTATGCAATCTCTAAGGATAAGGAACTGGAGGGTGAACTATTGGTATTTTATTCACGGGCTTATCAATTGAACCTGCTTTTATCCTCTCTTCCTGCTGTTGTCCAGAATCTTCATCATTTAATTTCTCAGCAGGTAAATTTTCTGTCTCGCGCGGCCGCGCGTCTTCCCCTTGTAAAAATGGCGCGGGAGCGCCATACTGATTTTCTACAACCTGTTTCCCAAACCTAAGTGTGATTTCTTGACATTGTTCCTTTCCTTCTCTTCTTGGATTTGCCTCTGTGGTACTTGGAAATGAACCCTGGGGTCTGTTATTAAGCATGCTCGCCGTCTGACCCATTTGACCTTCCAGATTTTTGATAGCCAGTGCTTGGCTTTTAATCATCACTTTTATGTTTGCCATGTACTCCATCATCATCTCCTCCATTTCTGATTTCTTTTCTTGCTGAGGCGCAGATGAAGTATTATGTTGTTGTTGAGAAAATCCAGGTGGATAAGGTGGTCTTGGTGCAAACTGTTGCTGAGCTGACTATGACTAAAATTGGTTATGCGGTTGAAACTGACTATGTTGATTGCCTTGATTATTTGACCAACTGAAGTTTGGATGGTTGCGGTTGTTGGAGTTGTATGTGTTCTGAAATTGTCCTTGATCCTTCCTATAGTTGCTCACATATTGTACAAACTCCGAACAGATAGCACATTGGTTCGTTGAATGTGACCCTGAACAAATTTCACACACAAAGGCAACTGTCTTCGCCTTGGTTTCTGTTAACCAATCAATTTTCTTTGCCATAGATGTCATCGGTGCTGACAATTGAGTGATAACAACCACTTCTAACAAACCTGCAACTTTGGGCTGTGGCATCCTGGCTGTAGGGTTTTGAAAATCATTTGTTGCCATTGTCTCAATAAGGTTATAGGCCTCTTCATAACTCTTCGCCCATAAAGCTCCTCCTGCAGCTGCATCTATAATCGGCCTTAACTGCCATCCCAATCCATTATAAAATGTGTTGATAACCATCCAATCTGGCATGCCATGGTGTGGACACTTCCTTAGCATCTCTTTGTATCTCTCCCAAGCTTCATATAGAGATTTACCCTATTGCTGCTCGAACTGGGAAATTGCTGTCCTCATCTTTGCAGTCTTAGCCATTGGAAAAAACTTGGCTAAGAATTTCTGTGCTAGATCCTCCCATGTAGTAATAGATCCCGAAGGTAAAGAGTGAAGCCAACTTCTTGCTTTATCCCTCAATGAAAATGGAAACAGTCTAAGTCTGATAGCATCATCTGTCACCCTGTTATATCTGAAAGTGTCACATATTTCAATAAAACTCAACAGGTGCTCATTAGGATCATCTGTAGCCACACCACCAAATTGTACCGAATTCTGCACCATTTGAATAGTGCCCGGATTTATCTCAAAGGTGTTGGCTGCTATCGCTGGCCTGACTATACTTGACTGCAATCCTATTATATTCGGCATTGAATAATCTCTCAAAGCCCTGTGCTCCTCTCTATGCTCTTCTCTTTGCTCTTCTGTTGCCATATTAGATGTTGTGGTCTCTAAGGCTGCTTGTAAATTTCTACACACTTTTATTTTCCAACCTCTTCCATTAATATTATCCTGAGTAGGTGTTAACTTAGAATTGGATGACCGCGTGCGCATAAAAATATATACAAATACCTGAAATACAAACAAAAACAAAAATAGAAATGAGATAAGATTAGATTTGTCTAAGTCATACAATATAGCTTAAAACTGATGATAATAATAATAAATTTAAACGCCTTTCCCAGGCAACGGCGCCAAAAACTTGTTGCCTCATTTTTAGTTTTAATAAAAGGACTCTAACTCATGCAAGCATACATGGGTCAACAAGTAGTACAAAGTAAGAAAAGTATCGATCCGCGGAGAAAGGATTCCAAATTAAATTATTATGCATCAACTGTATCACTATTTTTTTATATGCTTAAACGAATGCTATAATTTTGAATTAAACTAAACTCACGTAATGAATAAAAGAAGAATAATAAAATAATAAATCAAATTTGGAAATAATGGGATTCTAACTTCATTTCATATTTCATCTAAATACTACCATCATGCAAGATTATTCATGTATCATGGAAAATTATCCAAGAACACAAAAACTAGACATAACCATTTTTCAATGCATTATGACCTACTTACATAACCTCCACATGCAATAGAAATCATGTAATCATCAATAAAACCAAAATCACTATATTTCTATGTGAAGTTGCAGTAATATTGAATTGAAGCACAAGCTCTTTTATTACTACACACGGTGAAGCAATATTTTTCTATCTGGTTCACAAAATATAAAGCTAAACAATTCAGCCTCATACACGCATGCTATCATGATTACAACCATACTCATATGTTATTTTTTAATTCCATTTAAGTATATAAAATGAATGATGATCAAACATTCATGCAATCCAATCAATCATAATAGAAATTCCATGATAACCAAACAATCAAGCAATCAGGCCATTAATTTTAGACTACATATCAAAATCCGTTAGAATCCCATAATGGAATTTAGTTCATTTCTGAACCGAAAGCCATTATGGGATTAGAGTAACACTTAGAAAATAAATAAAATAATTGAGAGAGAAGATAGAATTGATCAAACCCAATTGCAGATTATATTCCAAAATGTTGTTCAAAACTCTAATAAATTCTAGCAAAATGAAAGGAGTTCTTATTCAATGACTCAATTCAAAAGAAGATGAAGAAGATCTTAAATGTATGCTCAAATCCTCTTTGGGAATGTGTTCAAAGCTTAGAACCCTCGTTCTCTAAATGAAAAACTGATAAAAACTAATGATAATTACGTCTGGTACCAACCAGAGTAGTTTTGATAAGCTAAAACACTTCAAATTTCAAATTTAAAATTAAGTCAAGCAACAACTTTCGATGACTCGCGTGGCCGCGCGATCCCAATACAAAATAGGTGCGGGCGCACGTGTATGCGATTTTAGCCTCAAGAGTTGATGGCGCGGTAGCCTTGAATTCTAACTTATGCTTGCATGGCCACGCATTCTTCGTGGTTCTGCATACTTGTGTTCTACTGCTATTACTTCCGTGTCCTGCTGCTATTGCTTCTTCCTCCAACAAGCTCAGTCCCTTATCTCCACTCGTTCCTCGTATCATGCCTTCATTAGTCTCATGCCACCTACCAATGCCAAACTATGCCATTTCTTGCATTTTCAAACCATAGGAGTTCTCATTACACGCAATGCAAAATAACACAAAATGCAACTAAAAACATACTAAAATGTACATGAGATGGGCATAGTTCTCATGAATTGATATCTAGTAAGTAGGTATAAAACCTACTTATCAGTACGTCGTACTAGCGAAGGATTTACCCATCTCTCCCCTCCTAGTTCTAGTCTCACATCTCATCCAGTGATCATATCCCTAAGCTTTGATACCAACTGTGACGCCCCCAAAATATTTATACACAACCCATTATTAGTCGCCATATATATGGTACAAAATTCAAATACAAACTTCATTTATACAATACAACAAAAATGTAGCTGAGAGTTTTAACACGAATATTGTCTCTTAGATAATATCCAAACTCATATGGAGTCCTCATTACAATTATTATCACACTATTTCATAGAATAATGAGGACTACTATAGCCACCATCTCTGACCATCACTCCGTTCCCCGACTAGTCCAAGCTATATTCTCATTTTTTGAAGAGAACAATGAAAGCAAAGGGTGAGCTCAATTAGCCCAGTAAAGAATATTATGACTAAGATAGTGCAGAATAAATTATCGTTAGCCTTCAACAGTGTTAAACTGATAGAATACAATAGACAACAAGTTTAACTGCAACGGAACAAACAATCCATTAGAAGAGTCAAGTAGAGCATGATATCTACTATCTTCTATGATTTAAAAGTTTATCATCAATTTTATTGCTGAGACTCAACTTAATATATAATCCACATCACTAAATTATCCATGCACTACAGGCCAATGATATTCATTATTATCACATCTACGAATCATCCATGCACTACAGGCCAAAGGATATTCGTTATTATCACCAATGGTCATGATCATACCAACAACTGTCCATCAATGCACTACGGGCCAATGAGGACTTTTACCACATCATTTGTAACATTACAGGTCATAATTATATCGATACATAATTCCTAGTCACAATCATACCAATCAATAGTCCATCTATGCACTACGGGCCAAAGATGACTTTCATCACAATATAAACATGACGATGATGACAATGGTATAAGAATTCAATCAAACGAGATCAAGGATACATATTAAAGGTTTATAATTCAATTTATCCAGAGTTTAAGAATGTCCAAATTATCAACATGATAACTGATTTGTGGAGTAAAATTCAAGAATAATATTCATGTAAAAATAATTTGGACAGAAAAGAAATTAATTTTTGTCATGATAATTGCTTTGTGGAGTAAAATTCAAGAATAATATTCATGTAAAAATAATTTGGACAAAAAAGAAATCAATTTTTGTCATAAATAGTACCCGAGTGAATAGTACTTCGTGAATAGTACCCCGTGAATAGTACCCCTACATGAAAAGATTAAATTTTATCAAGAATGTTCAGAAAAATATCCTTGTGAAACGATACTAGATGAAGCGCAAATTTCAAGGATATTCTACTTATTTCAAGGAGTATGGAAGCAATACTTTCCAGAGTAAGTTTAAATTTAGGAATATAAAATGAAATAATATCCCTTACATAATATGGAGTATGAAAGAAAATAATATTTTTTACGAGTATTGCAATAAAATAATATCCTTTACCTTAGTAGAAACTAGATTTGACTGGAATATCAGATATTATTCTGAGAAAATCTTGCAAAAAAAGCTACACTCAAAGTATCCTTATACTCAATAAAAATACTCTCAATACTATATAATACGAATTTCTGATTTTATAATGGTGTGTTGAGGAAGGAGGGATTACCCCCTTTTTATAGTGTAATCCTCGGAGGAAAAACAAAGTATTCTGCCTAACCTTGCAAAAATTTCCTCTCCGCCTAACTTTTTTTCTCTACTTTCCAAGCCTAACTTACTTATTTTCTAAGGTTGGGGCCCATAAATTTGGCAACAAAGAATTCATTTGCAGGAGAACTATTTTGCCCACCAACCAACTTAGAAAAAAATACGCAGAAGAGAAATATGTGCACGGAAGAATTCAAAACCAAAATAATAACCTTTTGTAAGACCCCAGCTTTTTATAAATAAAGTTAAAATTTTCTCTATTCATTATCTTGAAATAATAAGGAGTTAATTTGATATAATATTTTGGTTATGGGTGAAATGTGCAAATTTTACAAAATAAGCAAGTGGTTGTAAAATATCCATTTCTGTCGGGGAATATTCGTTTGGTCGTGGAATATTCTTTTGTCGAGAAAATCCGTACGACGGCGCAGTCATATGTGGGCCCCATAACAGAATAACTATCGGATGAAGAAAATGACAAGTTTGAGTTTTTATAAATAACGGCATAGTTGTTACCGTTAACACTGTTGGAATACCCGGTGGTTAAAATACAGTAATACACGTGGTTGTTAAGAGAGATGCTTGCGGTATTGCATGCAGAGATATTATTGCATTATTGATTAAATGCGTAAGAAGGCACTACTCAATAATTGTTACAATAATTACTGTTCAATATTTTATTTTATTGATTCAATAATTGCTACGTTGATATTTTATATTATTGTTGTTTCAATAATTGTCACCGCACAATATTTCTCATTATCATATCAATAATTCATATTATTTGAATAATATTATTAGATAACATTATTGGCAATGTCTAGAAAGTTCAGTCTAAGGAGAGGTTTGGTCACCTAATTGCGCGCCAGTAAGGAGAAATCCTTATTGGAAAGCCCCCTCTTTCCTGGGAACGGCCTAGTTGTCATAATTGTGATTCTGTAATATTATTTATGAATAATTAATTATTGATTTATATGATAAGGAAATATTTATTTGATGTGGATATAAATGATGGATTTATTTATTTTATGTGGTTGTAATTGAAGGATTTAATGTTGAGGTGTTTTATCAGAATTTTTGTCGGAATGGAGGTATTAAAAATCAAATCAGTATTTTTACGATATATTGCGTGAGTTATAATGTTTAATCCGACCGTTGCATCGTTGTGATTTTTGGATATGTTATACATATATAAGTTGAGTATATGTCCACAAATTTTGAACCGTTAAAAATTAACGTATGATTTGTTATGAATTTTTAGAGGTGACTGATTCAAAAATTATGTTTATAAATGATTTTGGTGAAAAATTTTAGAATTGAGTGGGCCCCACGTGTGGTTGGTGAAGAAATGTGCTGAAATTTATTTCAAATGTGGTGGGTGGCAATAGTAGCAGGTAAAGCCATTAGGTAGCAGGTCAAGTCTGCTTCGGCGTGCTAACATTTTCCTATAAATAGAGGGCTAAGTTAGAATTCAAAATCACACCAGAAACATAAGCTTTCTCTCTTTCTCTCTCTATATTATCGAGCGTATTTTGTGAGTATTTAGATACTTTGAGAGTTCTTTATTAAAGATAAGTTTCATTCAAATCACTTCCGCCCTTTCATTCCAAATCTTCGTTTCTTTCTTTGAGGTAAGGGATGTTATTTTCTTCTTAAATGATATTATTTTCTTCAATATCATTATGCTGAGATATTGTTATGAATTTTATTGTGGAATTTCTACCTTTTTGTGTCGGGATTACTATTCACGTATACGACACTATTCACAAATACGGCATTATTCACCGAAAAATGAAATTTTCTCTTTTTCGTCCCAAATGTCTTTTATGGTTACTATCTTTGATTGTATCCATGTTTTGATCTTTATTTTTAAATTCTACTTCACACTTGGTTATTATGGAGTATTATTGAATTTGGATAAACCGAAATACGAATCCCTAATATTTGTCATTCTGTCTCACTGGATTCGTTCTCTAAAATATTTTTTATCATCCTCAGTCCTTAATGATGATACGTGATGAATATCTTTGGCCTGTAGTGCAAAGATGTATGATTACCTGATGAATATCTTTGGCCCGTAGTGCAAAGATGAACAGGTGTTGAGATGAACATGACCAACTAGTGATACAAATGAATATCTTTGGCCCGTAGTGCAAAGATGAATATTTGATTCAAGATGTATATTTATTGATGTTACAGGGATAAAATATCGATGATGGAATTTTAAATTCATAGATGATAGTAGATTTCATTCTCTACTTAACTCTTCTAATGAATTATTATTTCCGCAGCAGTTGTTGATCTAAAACTTGTTGTCTATTGTATTCTATCAGATTTTTTCCTGTTGAAGACTAAGGATAATTTGTTGTATATTATCTTAGTCATAATATTCTTTACTGGGCTAGTTGAGCTCACCCTTTTCCTTTTTGTTCCATTTTTCTTCTTAGGAGGTGAGAACACAGCAGGATCGAGTCGGGGTATGGAGTGATGGTTCTAGAAAGATGTTTTAACAGTCCTCATTATTTTCTGTAAAATAATGTATTAATAATTATAATGAGGACTTATTTGAGTGTTGATATTGTCTAGAAGACAATATTTGTATTTAAACTCACAGTATGTGTTGTCGTATTTTGCACGACAATTGTATTATTGAAGTTGTAGTTTGCTTTATGTACCATGTATTTGGCGACTCAGAATGGGTGTGGTGTATACCTATTTTGGGGGCGTCACACCTTTACTCCACTTTTACTCACATGCTAAAAATTATATATTATTATAATAATATTACCATTTAAATTATAATTTTTTTAATATTATAATAATATATTTGAATGAATATTTTATTAGAGAAAATAATTGCCAAACTTTCAACAAATATTTCATGCTAAATTCCTTTATTTATAACAAAATTGAACCAATATCTACCACATAATAATTATTCAAAAATTATATTATAAGCTCGCAATATTAACAATCAGATCATTCCCAGGAAAGAGGGGGCTTTCCAATAAGGACTTCTCTTTGTTGGCGTGCAATTAGGTGACCAAACCCCTTTCCTCAACAGAACTTTCTAGACATTGTCAATAATGCAAATAATAATATGAATAACTTTGTCATCTCAATTATTGATTTAATAATATAAAATATTGTGACAATAATTGAATAAATAATGTGGGATACTATGCATCAATTACTGTAGTAATAATTGAATAAAATTGAGTGACTTCTCACGTAAGCATCAATAATCAAAGATACTATACAATACCGTGTGCTACTATACAACCACGCGTATTACTGTACTTTTATCATCGGGTATTTCAACAGTTAACAGTAAAAATTTTGCTGTTATTTTTATAAAAAGTTATTTCTGTCGTTTTCTAACTTCGATAGTAATTTCATTGTGGGGTCCACCAATAATTGTGTCATCGTACGAATATTCCCTGATAAAATGAATATTCCCCGACGAAACAAATATTTTATGACAACTTGTTTACTTCACAAAATTTATAAATATTACTCACAACTATAACATTATATCAAATCCACATCGTAATATTCAAAATAATATTTAGAGAAAATTATTCTTTATTCATAAAAGGTGGGGTCTTACAACTTTGATATTAATATTAGGGAAGTCGTCAGCTTTTCTATTAGACGTTGTCTGCGAGGATCGTTTTCAGGGGGGCATCCTCATCCATCGCTTATATGTGGTTTATGTCGTCAGTCAGGAGTGAGGTGGACTACTGATGAGCCTGTGCAGTAACCTATGCAACTTCTGGACCAAAGGCTCATTGCTAGATATTCTGTTTGGCCATGAGGTGAATCTTATCCACCTGGGCTTGGTTTTAAATTTCCAGAGGAGGAGGAGGAGGATGAAGCCGATTATGAGGATGATATGTTTAGAGCTGATGAACTTTTTGAAGGTGAGGTTGCTGCTATGCCTAGTGCCTTTCGTAAGACAGAATACATGTCTAAGCACTCAGTTTAGAAGCCTTCAACACCATATGGATGCAAGGGATAAGATTGAGGATAGAAAGTTTTAGAGGATTGCAGCGAGGCATGATTATGCCTTTGCTACACAGAATACATTCAATGCGTCCTTGGCAGAAGCATTTGCTCGACTGAACCTTGCTATTGAGCTATTTCAGTTCCCTATTCCATAATTGTTGCCTGCCTATCCACCTTTTGACTCTGATGTTGAGAAGGTGCAACCTGATGCTTAGCCATATAAGGGAAGTCCTCTGTACTTTAATTCAGTTATTTTTCACAATGAGGACATTGTTTACTTTTAAGTTTGGGGGTGTCATTTGTATTTGCATCTTTAATTTTGCATGCTTAGTATATATTTAGAGTAATTTTGCATTTAGTCTGTATTGTATGTTAATTGTTTATGTTTAGTGTAGTTTGCATGTAGTTTTTGTAAATAGTTTTCGTTTTTCATTACTTATTTGCTAAATAATTTTTTTTTTTTTGAAAAATATGGAAATTCTCAAAAATAGTAGTTAGAGTTAAATGCTAATGTGTTGCATATAGTTAGTGTATTTCTTCATGATTCCAGCTTATTCGATAATTAAAGTTAATTTGGCCGACAATGAGACTGGGGTTGCTTAGACGAGGATTAGTATTAACATCTAGGGCATAAAAGTAATTTCATAGCATGACCCAATTCTTTGCATGTTGAACCTAATGTAGTCTGATAGCACAATAGAATGACCATATTGATGGACTTAGTTTAAATATACACTTAATTGACTTCTTAAGGGAAATTGTAAGACCCCGATTTTTTTTAAATAAAATGGAATTTCCTTTATTTATTATTTTGAAATAGTAAGGGTTTATTTGATTAATGTTGTTATTTATGGGTAAAATGCGCAAATATCTTAAATAAGCAAGTGGTTATAAAATATTCATTGTTGTCGGGGAATATTCATTTGGTTGTGGAATATTCTTGCTGTCGGGGAATATTCGTACGATGGCGCAGCCTTGTGTGGTCCCCATAACGGAAAGCGATTGGATGAAGAAAACGACAAGTATAAGTTGTTGTTACCGTTAATACTGTTGAAATACTCGGTGGTTAAAACACTGTAACACACAGTATTGCACCAATTATTGATTCTTACGTAAGAAGGCACTACTCAATAATTGTTGCAGTAGTTACTGTTCAATATTTTATTTTATTGATTTAATAATTGCTACGTTGATATTTTATATTATTGTTGTTTCAATAATTGTCACTACACAATATTTTTCATTATTAGATTAATAATTCATATTATTTGAATAATATTATTAGATAGCATTATTGGCAATGTCTAAAAAGTTCTGTCTAAGGAGAGGTTTGGTTACCTAATTGCGCGCCAGTAAGGAGAAATCCTTATTGGAAAGCCCCCTCTTTCCTAGGAACTGCCTGGTTGTCATTATTGTGATTCTGTAATATTATTTGTGAATAATTAATTATTGATTTATATGATAAGAAAAATATTCATTTTATGTGGATATAGATGGAGAAAATTTTTAATGTGACAATTGTTGAAAATTGATATTTTATCTTTTTCTGATAAAATAATTCATTTAAATATATTATTATATTTTAATAATATAATAATGGAGATATTTTTACAATGAATGTGTGATATATGAATATATGAGGAGGAAGAGTACTTTTGTTACAAAAAATGCTAAACACATGTTAAACATGTTGGTGGACACATATTTTGACTAAAATTTGATTATAGCCTGTAAATTCGTCCGTTTGTGGATTTCGGTCAACTTTTGCTTGGAATTTAGAAAAACTTAAACTTACAAAGTTGTAGAGAATGGAATTTTCTATGGAAAGGACATAAGGTTCGAATTATTCTGATAAAAAAGCTATTTATTATGAATTATTGAAGTTCCAAAGTTCCAGAATAATTGATTTTTGAAGTTTTAATTATTTTTTGTAAGAAAAATGTTTTTTTTCATTATTGGTGGGCCCCACACGTGTGGTAAATGAGCTGAATTCAGATTCTTTGGTGGTGGGCTTGAAAATTTAATAAATAAAATTATTTTAATAAATTTTCTGCTTTGGTGTTCTAAGCAATTTCTTATAAATAGGGTGCTTAGGTTAGAATTGAAAATCACACCAGAAACTGAAGTTTTCTCTCTCTATATTATCGAGCGTATTCTTGTGAGTATTTTTGTAAGGCCCCGAATTTTATGAAATAAAAGTATTCAATTTTTCTTATAATTACTATTCAGTAAATGGTTAAATTGATAAAAGTTAGAGTTAAGGGTGATATATATAATTTTTTCAAAATATACAAGTGGCTATAAAATATTCATTGTTGTCGGAGAATATTCGTTTGGTCGTGGAATATTCTTTTTGTCAGGAATATCGATCTGACGATTTACGCGACCTTGTGTGGGCCCCATAACGGAAAGCGATTGGATGAAGAAAACGACAAATATAAGTTGTTTATAAATAACGGCGTAGTTGTTACAGTTAATACTGTTGGAATACCCGGTGGGTAAAGTAAAGTAATACGCGTTGTTGCACAGTAGCACACGGTATTGCACAGTATTTTTGAATTATTGACTCTTACGTAAGAAGGCACTACTCAATAATTGTTACAGTAATTACTGTTCAATATTTTATTTTATTGATTCAATAATTGTTGCGTTGATATTTTATATTACTGCTGTTTTAAGAATTGTCATGACACAATATTTTCTATTATCGGAGCAATAATTCATATTATCTGAATAGTATTATTAGAAAACATTATTGGCAATGTTTAGAAAGTTCTGTCTAAGGAGAGGTTTGGTCACCTAATCAAGGCCAAGAAGAGATCCTTATTGGAAAGCCCCTCTTCCTGAACCGCTTGCTTGGTTGTCATTATTGTGATTCAGAATATTATTTGTGAATAATTAATTATTGATTTTTATGATGAGAAAAATATTTATTTTATGTGGATATAGATGGAGAAAATTTTGAAAGTGACAATTGTTGAAAATTAATAATTTATCTTTTTCTGATAAAATAATTCATTTAAATATATTATTTTAATAATATATTAACGGTGATATTTTTATAATGAATGTGCGATATGTGAGTATATGAGGAGGAAGAGTATTTTGTGTGGGCATTAAATGATTAACACGTGTTTTGTGTGTGTCATGGACCCCATTTCTTGGTCGAAATTTGATTATAGCTTTATAAAATCGTCTGCTTTGTGGATTTGGTCAATTTCATTTGGAATTTGGAAAAACTTTCTTCTGAAAAGTTGTAGAGAATTGAATTTCCTATAAAAAATGGCGAGATTCGAATTTTCTGATAAAATGGCTATTTATTATGAATTATTGAAGTTCCGAAGCTCCGAAATAATTGATTTTTGGAAGTTTAAAATAATTTAAATAAGAAAAACATTTTTTAAATGTTTGTGGGCATCTTTAACATGTGTTGATGGTTTAGATCAGATTGTCAAGATGGGCATAGAGAATTTATTAAATATATATTAATATTATATTAAATTTTCTACTTTGGTGTTCTAAGCATTTTCCTATAAATAGGGTGCTTAGGTTATAATTGAAAATCACACCAGAAACTGAAGTTTTCTCTCTCTATATTATCGAGCGTATTTTTGTGAGTATTTAGATATCTTGAGTGTTGCTATACGGTGCAAGTTCGTTCAGCGTTATATCCAACATTCCAGTACTGCTCTTTTGAGGTAAGGGATAGTAAGGGATTTTTAAGGGTGATTATATTTTTCAGTTTTGTATTTTTTCGGACCTTCAAAAATTCTGGAAAAATTTGAAATGATATATTGATGAGTTTTGTAGATTGTGTCCAAAAATGGTGATTTTTGAACGTATAGATTAGGAGTTATGGATTTTATGAGAAAATACTATTTTAAAAGTAACCGCTTATAACTCCTTGTGATTAACTCCAAAATTGATGAAAATTTTATTGGGAGTACATCTATATAATATCAATTATACCGTGTAAAATTTTAGAATTTTTGGATAAAAGTACAATTTATGATAAATGTTTAAATATTCTTGGTTTTGGCCATGTGAAAATAGTAAATAAATTTTAAAATTACGAGAAAATATATACTCAATATGGGACTATGTTATGCTAAATCCCGAAAAAGAAATATTTTTGAACCGATTTAGTATTTTTCATGAAAATATTCTAGTTATGAGTAAATGAATTAAATATGTTATGTGAAGTAAGAAAATTGGAAAATATGATTTATTGGCTTGAGAATCATATATGAGGTATATCTGATTTTTAATGAGGGTTTTGGTTAATGATGATGAAATCTTATGAGTTTGACATTTTAGATGATTAATTGCGTTAATTATTAAAGTGTAAATAATTGGATTAAATTATTTATAAGTTTAAGAAATGATTAAAATATTGTTGTAATATTAAAAATATTAGATTATGAGATTTCTAAGTGATTTATAACATTTGGATTAAGGTGTTATAAATATGGATATGAATTTTATTATGAAACTTTATCTTTTCGTGTCGAGGTTACTAAGCACGTATACGGTACTATGTACGAATACGGGGTACTATTCACGACAAATTGGTTTCTTCTCTGACCAAATTATCGTTAATTTATGAATCTTACTTTTGAAATTAAAATCATGTTTTTATTATATTGTTTTTATATAACATTCATATAACCCTAATGATAATATTTCTCTTTGACTTGAGTGTAAAGATGGGTAGATTATTGGTATGATCGTGACTATAGGTTCTCTTTGGCCAGTAGTGCAAAAGTTGAATTGTTGACTGGTATGATCATGACCATTAAATTTACAATTGAATATTTTTAGCTTAAGTGCAAAGGTGAATTGATCAACATGGTTATAATTATTGTTATATAACTTCTGAAATGATTATGTATTTCTTTGATATATGAATATCTTTAGCCTGTAGTGAAAAGATGAATTATTGATGAATATCTTTGGCCAAGAGTGCAAAGATGACTGTTATCTTGCATATCTTTGGCCGTGAGTGCAAAGATGACCATTGTTGAATATCTTTGGCTCATAAAGTGCAAAGATGACTTGTTGTTGAATATCTTTGGCATGTAGTGCAAAGATGAATCATTGATGAATATCTTTGGTAGTGGTGCAAAGATGAATTTATTAGTATGATTATGAACAGGAACTGTGATTTGGTATAACCATGATCTTTGATGTTTCAGGTAAAGACAGGTGATGAAATTATCTTCGTCCTGGATAAGAAGAGGAATGTAGAACTACAATTATGATTATGAGTTATACATGTGATTGTGGACAGGAATTGTTGATTGATGTTACAGGGATAAAACATTGTTGGTGGACTTTTAACATGGAGAAGATAATAGATTTTATGGTCTATTTGACTCTTCTAATGGATTTCTCATTCCGCTGCAACTATGGTTGAAAAGTTTTATCATCTACCATATGTTCTAAATCTCTGATTTATTACTGATGAAGACTATTGATAATTTATTTATCTTTAGTCATAATATTCTTTACTGAGCTAGTTGTGCTCACCCTTTTGTTTCACAATTCCTTTAGGTAATAAAAGTGTAGCTGGGTCGAGCGGGGAATAGCGAGGGAATAGAATGGTGGTCTATAGATGTTGAGGGTGAGGTGAATTTAACTTGGAAGGTTGTTTAGCCACTATCATACAAGATGTCTAATGACATACAACCTCGTGTCATCATAAGACATGGTTGTGCTCATCCACTTGCTGAGTATATTTACAAGCACTACCTATATAATCTCGGTGTTTGTTTGGAGTATAATACCCAATTAGAGACAGTGGAGATAATGATATGTCAAGAGAAGACTCACCATTGGGAAGAATATGATAGTAATCTTCTCGTTTTTCTTTGGGGTCTATTAGGGTCAACCAAGGATAATTACGTGGCCATATGATATCTACCATAACCCCAAAGCATGGCCTCCCATGTACGAAGGTTTCCTTGAGCACTTCCCAAAGATTCTAATTTCTAAAACAGCTTTTGACTATACCTTTATGTAAGGTGTCATTGTGACGTACTACTGATTGGTATATATTTGTATCCAAACTCACAAAGATATGTGTTGTTGTATTTTGCACGACAATTGTTGTAATAAAGTTGTAGTTGTTTTCCGTACCATATATTTGGCGACTCGAGAATGGGTTGGATGGAATGGACCTATTTTGGGGTCGTTACATTTGGTATCGAGCTTAGGATATGATCTCCGGCGGAGATCGGATTAGAACTAGGAGGAGAGATGAGTAAATCCTTCGCTAGTGTGTCCTACCTAAGCTTATTTATTGGTCACTCATAATATCGGGATATTATGTGATATGTTAATTTGTTAAATTAACCCTTGTTTTGAAGCTGTATTCTAGAATAATATCTGAATTACAGGAGATGAGCAATGGAGAAATTATAAGGACAGGAAAGATGGAATCTGAAATGAAAGCAAGGTATTCTCAACTTTTTGAAATACCAGGTACGTCAATTTCGGGGATGAAATTTCATAAGGAGGGGAGATTGTAAGGCCCCGAATTTTATGAAATAAAAGTATTCAATTTTTCTTATAATTACTATTCACTAAATGGTTAAATTGATAAAAGTTAAAGTTAAGGGTGACATATATAATTTTTTTCAAAATATGCAAGTGGCTATAAAATATTCATTGTTGTCGGAGAATATTCGTTTGGTCGTGGAATATTCTTTTTGTCGAGAATATCAGTACGACGACACAGCCTTGTGTGGGCCCCATAACGGAAAATGATTGGATGAAGAAAATGACAAATATAAGTTGTTTATAAATAACATGGAAGTTATTACGCTTAATCTCGTTGGAATACCGGTTGGGTAAAGTAAAAATGTAATACGCGTTGTTGCACAAGAAGATACACCAGTATTGCACAATATTTTTGAATTATTGACTCTTACGTGAAGAAGGCACTACTCAATAATTGTTACAGAATTACTTTATCAATATTTTATTTTATTGATTCAATAATTGTTTGCGTTGATATTTTATATTATCGTTGTTTTAAGAATTATCATTACACAAGATTTTTTATTATCTGAGCAATAATTCATATATCTCGAATATTATTAGAAAACATTATTGGCAATGTCTAGAAAGTTCGCCTAAGGAGAGGTTTGGTCACCTAATTGCTTGCGCCAAGAAGTGAGAGATCCTTATTGAAAGCCCCTCTTTCTGAGAACCTGCTTGGTTGTCATTATTGTGATTACGTAATATTATTTGTGAATAATTAATTATTGATTTTTATGATGAGGAAAATATTTATTTTATGTGGATATAGATGGAAAAAAATTTTAAAGTGACAATTGTTGAAAATTAATATTTTATCTTTTTCTCGATAAAATAATTTATTTAAATATATTATTTTAATAATATATTAACTGTGATATTTTTATAATGAATGTGCGATATGTGAGTATATGAGGAGGAAGAGTATTTTTTTGTGGCATTAAATGATTAACACATGTTTTGTGTGTTTGGTGGACCCCATTTCTTGATCGAAATTTGATTATAAATTATAAAATCGTCTGCTTTGTGGATTTCGGTCAATTTCTATTTTGAATTTGGAAAAACTTTCTTCTGCAAAGTTGTAGAGAATTGAATTTCCTATACAGAATCGTGAGATTTGAATTTTCTGATAAAATGGCTATTTATTATGAATTATTGAAGTTCCGAAGTTCCGAAATAATTGATTTTTGGAAGTTTAAAATAATTTAAATAAGAAAAACGTTTTTTAAATGTTTGCGGGCATCTTTAACATGTGTTGATGGTTGAGATCAGATTGTCTAGATGGGCGTAGAGAATTTATTAAATATATATTAATATTATATTAAATTTTCTACTTTGGTGTTCTAAGCATTTTTCTATAAATAGGGTGCTTAGGTTATAATTTAAAATCACACCAGAAACTGAAGTTTTCTCTCTCTATATTATCGAGCATATTTTTGTGAGTATTTAGATATCTTGAGTGTTGCTATACGGTGCAAGTTCGTTCAGCGTTATATCCAACATTCCAGTACTGCTCTTTTGAGGTAAGGGATAGTAAGGGATTTTTAAGGGTGATTATGTTTTTCAGTTTTGTATTTTTCCGGACCTTCAAAAATTCTGGAAAAATTTGAAATGATATTTTGATGAGTTTTGTAGATTGTGTCCAAAAATGGTGATTTTTGGATGTATAGATTAGGAGTTATGGATTTTATGAGAAAATACTATTTTGAAAGTAACCGCTTATAAGTCCTTGTGATTAACTCCAAAATTGATGAAATTTTTATTGGTAGTACATCTATATAATATCAGTATATCGTGTAAATTTCAGAATTTTTGGATAAAAGTACAATTTATGATAAATGTTTAAATATTCGGTGGTTTTGGCCATGTGAAAAATAGTAAATGAATTTTAAAAATTCTGAGAAAAATATATGTTCAATATGGGACTATGTTATGCTAAATCCCAGAAAAGAAATATTTTTGGAACTGATTTGGTATTTTTCATGAAAATGTTCTAGTTATGAGTAAATGAATTAAATATGTTTTGTGAAGTAAGAAAATTGGAAAATATGATTTATTGGCTTGAGAATCATATATGAGGTATATGCAGATTTTTTAATGAGGGTTTTGGTTAATGATGATGAAATCTTATGAGTTTGGCATTTTTAGATGATTAAATGCATTAATTATTAAAGTGTAAATAATTGGATTAAATTATTTATAAGTTTAAGAAATAATTAAAATATTGTTGTAACATTAATAATATTAGATTATGAGATTTCTAAGTGATTTATAACATTTGGATTAAGGTGTTATAAATATGGATATGAATTTTATTTTGAAACTGTATCTTTTCGTGTCGAGGTTACTAAGCACGATACTCACGATTACTATGTTTAATACGGGTACTTATTCACGACAAATTGGTTTCTTCTTTGACCAAATTATCGTTAATTTATGAATCTTACTTTTGAAATTAAAACCATGTTTTGATTATATTGTTTTTATATAACATTCTTATAACCCTAATGATAATATTTCTCTTTGACTTGAGTGTAAAGATGGGTAGATTATTGGTATGATCGTGACTATAGGTTCTCTTTGGCCAGTAGTGCAAAAATTGAATTGTTGACTGGGTATGATCATGACCATTAAATTTACAATTGAATATTTTTAGCTTAAGTGCAAAGGTGAATTGATCAACATGGTTATAATTATTATTATATAACTTCTGAAATGATTATGTATTTCTTTGATATATGAATATCTTTAGCCTGTAGTGCAAAGATGAATTATTGATGAATATCTTTGGCCCGTAGTGCAAAGATGACCTGTTGCTGCATATCTTTGGCCCGTAGTGCAAAGATGACCTGTTGTTGAATATCTTTGGCTCGTAGTGCAAAGATGATTTGTTGTTGAATATCTTTGGCATGTAGTGCAAAGATGAACTGTTGATGAATATCTTTGGCCGTGATGCAAAGATGAATTTATTAGTTTGATTATGAACAGGAACTGTGATTTGGTATAACCATGATCTTTGATGTTTCAGGTAAAGACAGGTGATGAAATTATCTTCGTCCTGGATAAGAAGAGGAATTTAGAACTACAATTATGATTATGAGTTATACATGTGATTGTGGATGAAATTGTTGATTGATGTTACAGAGGATAAAACATTGTTGGTGGACTTTTAACATGGAGAAAATAATAGATTTTATGGTCTATTTGACTCTTCTAATGGATTGCTCATTCAACAACTACTATGGTTGAAAAGTTTTATCATCTACCATATGTTCTAAATCTCTGATTTATTACTGATGAAGACTATTGATAATTTATTTATCTTTAGTCATAATATTCTTTACTGGGCTAGTTGTGCTCACCTTTTTGTTTCACAATTCCTTTCAGGTAATAAAAGTGTAGCATTTGGGTCGAAGGGGAATAAGCGAGGAATAGAATGGTGGTCTATAGATGTTGAGGGTGAGGTGAATTTAACTTGGAAGGTTGTTTAGCCACTATCATACAAGATGTCTAATGACATACAACCTCGTGTCATCATAAGACATGGTTGTGCTCATCCACTTCTTTGAGTATATTTACAAGCACTACCTATATAATCTTGGTGTTTGTTTGGAGTATAATACCCAATTAGAGACAGTGGAGATAATGATATGTCAAGAGAAGACTCACCATTGGGAAGAATATGATAGTAATCTTCTCATTTTTCTTTGGGGTCTATTGGTCAACCAAGGATAATTACAGGGCCATATAATATCTACCATAACCTAAAAGCATGGCCTCCCATGTATGAAGGTTTCCTTGAGCACTTCCCAAAGATTCTAATTTCTAAAACAGTTTTTGACTATACCTTTATGTAAGGTGTCATTGTGACGTGCTACAGTTGGTATATATTTGTATCCGAACTCACAGCATATTTGTTGTTGTATTTTGCACCACAATTGTTGTAATAAAGTTGTAGTTGTTTTCCGTACCATATATTTGGCGACTCAGAATGGGTTCGATGGAATGGACCTATTTTGGGGTCGTTACAATTTTGATATCTTGAGTGTTGCTATACGGTGCAAGTTTCCTTCAGCGTTATATCTGATATTCCAGCCAGAAGTACTATTCTTTTGAGGTAAGGGATGTTATTTTTTTAAAAATGATATTATTTCTTTCAATATCATTATGCCGGAATATTGGTAAGATTTTTCTTGTGAAATTATGATCTTTTCATGTCGGAGTTACTATTCATGAGTTACTATTCACGAGTTATTATTCATGAGTTACTATTCATGAATTACTATTCATGAGTACTATTCACGAAGTATGATGATTTTTCTGGTGGAATTTCTACCTTTTAGTGTTAGAGTTACTATTCACGTATACGACACTATTCATGAATACGACACTATTCACAAAAAAATTAAATTTTCTTTTCTGTGTCCAAGATTGTCTATTACGGTTCCTATCTTTGATTGGATCTATGTTTTGATCTTCATTTTTTTGAATTCTGCTGCACAATAGTTTATTATGGAGTATTTTTGAACTTGGATTGTCTAAAATACGAATCCTTAATATTTGTTCTTTTGTCTCACTGGATTCGTTTTCTTTAAAATATTTTTTTTTTCATCATCTTCAAACCTAAATGATGATATTACTGAATATCTTTGGCCTGTAGTGCAAAGATGAATGATTTTTTTGATGAATATCTTTGGCTCGTAGTGCAAAGATGAACAGGTGTTGAGATGAACATGACCGACTGATTAATATCTTTGGCCTGTAGTGCAAAGATGATTATTTGATTTAAGATGTATATTGATTGATGTTACAAGGATAAAATATCGACGATGGACTTTTAAATTCATAGATGATAGTAGATTTCATTCTCTACTTAACTCTTCTAATGAATTATTGTTTCCGCTACAGTTGTTGATCTAAAACTTGTTGTCTATTGTATTCTATCAGATTTTTCCCTGTTGAAGACTAAGGATAATTTATTGTACATTATCTTAGTCATAATATTCTTTACTGGGCTAGTTGAGCTCACCCTTTTCCTTTTTGTTCCATTTTTCTTCTCAGGAGGCGAGAATATAGCGGGAACTAGTCAGGGTGTGGAGTGATGGTTCAAGATAGTTGTTTTAGTAGTCCTCACTATTCTGTAAAATAGTGTATCAATAATTGTAATGAGGACTCATTTGAGTTTTGATATTGTCTAGAAGACAATATTTGTATTTAAACTCACAGCATAAGTGTTGTCGTATTTTGCATGACAATTGTAATAATGAAGTTGTAGTTGTTTCTATACCATGTATTTAGCGACTCAGAATAGGTTGGGTTGATTGGACCTATTTTGGGGGTGTCGTAGAAATTAAGGTTTAATGAAAGAAATTCAGTGAATTAGTGGTGAAGGCTAGGATTAGGCAGAAACCTAAGTTTAGGGGAAGATATGGGATCATTCTACATGAAAAGAAAAAAAAATAAGAAGAGAAAAAAAAGTGAAAAAGAAAGGAAAAATGAAAAAAGAATGAATAAACACCGTGACTAGTTTAGTTCTGTGGCCTTTGTCACTTGAGTAAGTACGCCCTATGAGATGTTTCTACACCCAGCGCCCTAAAGCCATCTAGTTTGGGAGTCGTTGGTTGAAAGCTCATTAATGGGTAGCACTAAAAATCCTAAGAGGACTAGACATTGCACAGTCATGTGTAAGTAAAAAATTACAGGAAAAAGAGCAAAATGCCCTCGTAAATGAATAAAAAAGTAAAAATATCCCATATTAACTTCTAATTTGTTATTTTCTGAGTTTTATCCAGATCTTTGCTTGTTTACAAATTTCTTTATGTTAAACAGTGTTTTCTCTTTAAAGAAGCGTATTATGTGATATATTTGATTTTATAGTTAGTTTTCGTTGTTGTGGAGCACGCACACACCACGTCAGTGATAATAGCGGTTTATTTGGAGATTGATATGAGGTTATTAATGCATCTTGGTGAGATTTATTGTTCATATTTATTATGATTTCTTTGAGGTAATCTGATTAGACTTTATATTATCTGACAGCTGGATTTGTAGGCATATAGGTAGTTTCCATTGTGTTGTGCTTGAGGACAAGCACTGTCTAAGTTTGGGGGTATTTGATGAGTGGGTTTCATACCTATATGAATTGTATATGTTTCAAACTTAAACAATTACTAATCCTTGTGTTTTAGTATTGTTTTATGCGTTGTGTTGTGTTTGTATTGTAGGGTTAGTTTGAGATGTCTAAGGAAGGAAATGAATGGCAAAGCAGTAAAAGCAGTGCAAAAGTGGAGAATTTCCAGAGTGGATACCCCCTGGAGCGGGGGTATTCCAAGTATAAATTTCCCGCCAGGGCTAGGGTGCGCGACAGGTTTGGAAGTATTCTGATGCAATTCTAACTCTGGAGATGTGAAGCTGGTAGATTCAGGGCAGATTAGGAGAGGATAAAAGGCTTATTCAGTAGCAAAGAAGAAGAATAATTGATCATATTCATCATCAATCATCACCTTTAGCAAACCCTAGCTTTGGATCGTCATTCTGGAGGATTGAAGTGAGGAAGTTGGAGCACGAAGATTGCAAAGGGATTAAAGAAGTGCAGTGGTTCTTTTTACTATTTTCGTTCTTTAAATTCATCTTTCTACTCAGGATGCTAGTTTCTGTAACGATCAAGAAATTTGTAATGTAATTTAAATATTTATTGAATTAAATAAATATTTAAAATAATTTATTTATTGACGAAAAGAAATAATTGATGAATTGTGGTGAATTAATTTAGTAACTAAATTAATTAATGATAATTAAATTGAGTGTTGATAATTTTATCTGAAGGATTTAATTTAAGGAAATAATTAAATTAAATCAATCGCTTAATAGTTAGGGAAATAATTAAATTAAATGAATTGTTTAATTTAATAGAAATAAATAAATTAAATAAAGTGGTTTTTCTAATTTATTAATTAAATTAGATATATATAGTTATTTATTAATTATAAGATATAATGATAATAAGAATTTTATTAGTATTTATTTAAATTAGCTAAATTAAAGTTATTTACAGTAACTAAATTAAAAGTGTGACAATTGGAAACTATATGATATAAATATTATTTAAATAATCTAGTTGGGGGTTTATGTGTTTAGCCAAATAAGGCCTTCTGGCCTTTGGCTTATTCAACTGACGCAAACCTGTTGGGGTTTTTACCTGACGTTAGTGGGAGTCAGTTTATAATTCTGTCTATTGTTCTAAGGCTAAGTCAGAGAGAAGGAAACAAAGAGTGTTGAGAGAGAGCTTGGAAGAGAGAATCACAGAGAATTTGGAGAAAGAGAAGGGTTGCTAATTGTTCTTTCTAATCAAGGTATAAACTATCCCCATTATAACTTTTAGTTCGGTATGTATGTATATCTATTCTATGTGATTGGAAGTTACGTGAATGGTGGTTTGTATATATGTAGATATAGGTTTGCAAAAATCTGTTAATTATCATGTATACTTGTTATTTGTTATCAAATTCATAAAAATTGGGTGTAGGAAGAAAAAGAAAAATCACAGTGTTTGTGTTCTTATAATATGGCCATAGAAAGTACCAAATTTCTTGTCCAATATGTGAGGTAATCTGTAATTTGTTGGTGGATTGTGATAATATATTAAGAAACGAAAACGGCGTAGTTTAAATCATGTCAATTGATTAAGAAACGAGTTCGTGGCGATCTAATTCGTTAAAAGTATAAAAATAAGGAAATTTGGGAAAAATATAGTTTTGATTCTTCAAAATGATTTTTATGTAATGTTTTTGTTTATAGAATGGTGTTTAGCATGTATGCGTATGGTATGCCAAGCCGCTGATTACCTGAAAGGTATTCTTGGCGCTGCCCTTGTGAAGCCGATCTCGAGATAGTGAAGTCTGCATTACTGGTGCTACTTGTTCTTTTATAGCATGTGAATTTGCTAAGCGATTAGGTTTAATCCCTGAGAAGTTACCTATACCTTTAGATGTTAAGGTAGCAAACGAAGAGATAATCCCCATTGAACATATTCATAAGGATTGTTGCGTAGAAATTAGAGGGAATAATTTATCGGTAGATTTGGTACCGATAAGGTTAAAAGAATTCGATGTAATTCTTGGTATGGATTGATTGGTTAACCATAAGGCGATTATAGATTGCCATAGGAAAAGTGTAAACCTTCGACTTTCTAAGAAAACCAAGGTAGTGTTCTTCGGTAGTAAATCACCGAGACGCTCTTGTTGTTTGTCTATGAAACAAGCTAGGAAGATGTTGAGAAAAGGGTGTGTAGGTTATCTGTGCCATGTTGGGGATACCCAAAGAGTGGGAACATCCTTGGACCAGATGCCTATAGTGCAAGAATTCGCGGATGTATTTTCGGAGGAGTTACCGGGTATTCCACCGGACAGGGAGGTGGAGTTTGTAATTGATCTGTTATCGAGAACGACACCAGTTTCAAGGGCACCATATCGGATGGCTCCAGTTGAGATGAAAGAGTTTATGGTTCAATTACAAGAACTATTAGATAGGAAGTACATTCAACCGAGTGTGTCTCCTTGGGGAGCACCAGTGTTGTTTGTAAAGAAGAAGGATGGGTCGTTAAGACTTTGTATCGACTATCGAGAGTTGAACAAGTTAACGATTAAGAATAAATACCCGTTGCCCAGGATCGATGATCTATTTGATCAGTTGAAAGGGGCAATGTATTTTTCTAAGATAGATTTGCGCACGGGGTATCATCAGTTAAAGGTGAGGAAGGAGGATGTACTTAAGGCGGCGTTCAGAACTCGTCAAGGTCATTACGAGTTTTTGGTAATGTCGTTTGGGTTGACTAATGCACCAGCCACATTTATGGATATGATGAACAGAGTGTTCAAATAATATTTGGACAAGTTTGACGTAGTGTTCATTGATGATATTCTAGTCTATTCAAAGACACCAGAAGATTATGCAAAACATTTAAGAATAGTGTTGGAAACACTAAGGAAGGAGAAGTTTTATGCGAAATTCATGAAGTGTGAATTTTGGTTTGAGCGAGTGCAGTTTCTAAGGCATGTTATCGATAAGGATGGCATTTCTGTAGATCCGAAAAAGTGGAAGCAGTTAATGAATGGGAGTAATCAAAAACGCCAACTGAGGTTCGGAGTTTTTCGGGGTTAGCAAAATACTATAGAAGGTTCATTCCGGACTTTTCTAAAATAGCTACTCCGTTGACAAATCTGACAAGAAAGTCGGTGCAGTATGTGTGGACTGAAAAATGTGAACATAGTTTTCAGGAGTTGAAAAGGAGATTAAGTGAGGCACCTGTATTGTCCTTAGCCGACGATATAAGGAATTTTGTAGTGTATTACGATGCTTCGCATAAAGGACTGGGTTACGTGCTCATACAGCATGGCAAAGTCATTGCGTATGCATCACGTCAATTGAAGGATTATGAAAAGGTCTATCCTACTCATGATTTGGAATTGGCAGCTGTAGTTTTTGCCTTAAAGATATAGAGGCATTATTTTTATGGTGAGAAGTGTGAGATATACACGGACCACAAAAGTCTGAAATATATCTTCACACAGAAGGAGTTGAACATGAGACAGAGAAGGTGGTTAGAGTTAATAAAAGATTATGACTGTGATATTTTATATCATCCGGGGAAAGCAAATGTAGTAGACGATGCGCTAAGTAGGAAGGGTAGAGAGAAATTGTCAATGTTAACAACTCAAAATGAGTTGATAACAGCGATGGCGAGCATGGAATTAGAAGTTAAGTTACCGGAGGAGGCGGTGGAAATGTAATTTTCCATGGAAACCCAACCGACCATAGTTGAGCGGGTTAGAGGAGTACAATCGAGCAACGAGGAATACAAACAGATGAAGAAGAGGGTAGAAGATGATGAGAAGACTAAGTATAACCTCGATAAGGAGGGATTACTTTATTTTGAAGGAAGAATTTGGGTTCCAAATGATCCCGAATTAAAGGAGGAAATAATGATAGAGGCTCATAGTTCGAGGTACTCGATACATCCGGGTAGTACGAAGATGTATCAAGACCTTCGTCAGAACTTTTGGTGGCCGAACATGAAGAGGGAGATAGCAGAATATGTTAGTAGGTGCTTAACTTGTCAAAAACTTAAGGCTGAACACCAACGACCTAGCGGGTTGTTGCAACCGTTAGAAATTCCAGAGTGGAAGTGGGAGCACATCAGAATGGACTTTGTGGTGGGACTTCCAACAACAAGAAAAGGATACGATGCTATTTGGGTGATAGTGGATCGATTGACGAAATCGGGTCATTTTCTACTAATAGGAGTCAAGTATAACTTGGATCAGTTAGCTAAGCTATATGTTAAGGAAATTATTTCCAGGCATGGAGTACCTATTTCGATCGTGTCAGATCGTGATCCACGATTCACATCGAACTTTTGGAGGAGTTTGCAGGAGCAAATGGGAACGCAGTTAAGATTGGGTACGGCGTATCATCCTCAGACGGATGGTCAGAGTGAGAGGACGATTCAAACGCTAGAAGATATGTTAAGATCTTGCATTATGGATTTCAAAGGGAGTTGGGATGAATATCTACCGTTGGTGGAATTTTTGTACAACAATAGTTTTCACGCTAGTATAGGCATGCCGCTTTACGAAGCATTGTATGGAAGGAAATGCTGAACTCCATTGTGTTGGGATGAGGTGGGTGAACGTCGGATGTTGGGACCTGAGATGGTACAGCAGACGACAGACATGGTGAAGTTAATACGTACTCGATTAGTTGTTGCTCAAGATAGGCAGATGAAGTATGCAGATCCTCACAGAGAAAAGAGAGAATTCGATGTAGGGTACTTTGTTTTTCTAAAAGTATCGCCTTGGAAGGGGAAGATACGTTTTGGGAAGAAAGGGAAGTTAAGTCCAAGGTTTGTAAGACCTTTTGAGATTTTAAGAAGGGTAGGAGAGGTAGCTTATGAAGTAGCTTTACCTCTAGAGATGGAACGCATTCATAATGTGTTTCATGTGTCAGTGTTGCGTCCTTATAAACTGGACTATAAACACGTAATAGAGTATGAATCTATTCAAATAGAGAAAGACTTGTCCTACGAGGAACTTCCAGTTCAAATTATTGATAGGAAGGAACGAGTTTTAAGAAATATGGTAATACCTTCAGTGAAGGTGTTATGGAGAAACCACAATGCTGAAGAAGCAACGTGGGAGCTCGAGAGTAAAATGAAGGAAGATTTTCCTCATTTGTTTATGTAATTATAAGCTAAGATTCTGGGGACAGAATCCTTATAAGGGGGAGAGAATGTAACACCCGAGAAAATCAGATTTTTATGACAATTAAATTTTTATTTGATTATATGAATTAAATGAATTTAATTGATTATTATGTGAGTAAGCTATGTGAAGGTTATTCTATGACCTAGAATGTACTAACGTGGTTAGTATTCTGGCTTCGTGCTAGAATTATGGCTTCGTGCTTGAGAGCTTAAAGTGGCCAAGTACTGACATAATGGGAATTATCTTGAAGCAACAACAAAAGAACAGAGGATTGCGGAACTGGAGCACAACACAGTTGCGCCCTTAATGGCTTAAAGGACGGCGCAACTGCACTCTACCTCAATCGACAAAACTCTGTAGCATAACTGCGTCTAGTTTAGCCTTGTAGGTGGCGCAACTGCGCCAGTCTGGCAGTCCAGATTTTAACTTTCACTTAAAATGGCTAATCGGATTGAAAGTTGGGCAAGGGGTCGTGAATTAGCCTATAATAAGGCTTATTTGTAGCAGAAAAAAGGGAGCTAAATTCAATACAGAAATTCCTCCTTGGGAGGATCCATCTTGTATATTCCATTTTTAATTTCATAGATTAGGTTAGACTATAATAGTTTTGAACCCTAGATTAGATTAGATTTGGGGATTAAAGTAATTGAAGATCTGTGAAAGCTCAGAAGTGAGGCAAGAGAAGAAACTGAGATTTGATATTCTTAATTCCTAATTCTCTCTACTTCTATTTGTATTTTTCAATATATATTTAATTATGTATTAAGTATTTTGATTTTATGATCAGCTGAAATCCATTTTGAGATTACAATGGATCTTGTTGTGTAATTTGCTTTGATATACTTCCTTGTTAGTCTTGTTAGTCATTATTGGATTGTCTATTATGGTTTGTATTCAATTGCTTAATTGCCTAACTATCAATTACCGTGATAGTCCATATGAAATTGAGAGTCGAATTATGGGTTTAGATCTAATCATAATAGCATGTGTTTGTGTCTTCTACATGGCGATGTAATTAATAATTCGTGCCTAGGATAGAGATATAACAATTCACCACATGTAATCTATTGAGAATTTGTACTTCAACCTTCTTTAATTGTAATTCACATATAGATATAGTGGATTAATTAATTAGGGTATTCACATTCCTTTTATCATTTATGGATTTAGTGTCATATAGATATGGTATATCGAGAGATGTTTATATTTTACCTTCGTGTTCTCGACTAACAATCTGGTGTAATTAATTTGACTTAAGAGGAAGTGTGTCAATCTAAATAAAACAATAGGTGAAATTGTAATCTCAAGTATTCATTATCTAGTTTTTTAATAGGGGTAATTAGTATTAGATTAATTACATATTTTAATTCAAAATATTTAATCATTAGTTTAAATAAGATTAAGATGGTTACGGGTTAGTTCTTGGTGATTTTTGTTAAATAATTATCCATGGGAACGATACTCTACTTACTCTTTATTACTTGTTGACCGTGTATACTTGCACGCATATATTGATCGGAAAACCGACCAATAATTGGCCTAGCTGAAACAAATGGCTTAGACACCTTTTTCAATGCATTTAAGAATAATTTATAAGTCCAATATTTGCAACATGATTCGACGGATATAATTGTGATTTAAATCAAGCTTCAAAGTATGAATAATAATTTTCATGAATTTATAATACAAGAATCATTCAAGCAATTATTTACTCGTACGATCAATAAGAGTATAAGTTTAGGTACTTGCTAAGTCGTTGACTATTTCCCTTGACTTCTTATCATTTGAATAACTTATTATTATCATAACGGTTAATCTCTATTAATCCATAACATAAATCTTAATCGATCTAATTCACTAGCCTTAGATAACTAAGACTCCACAAAATAATTTATATTATTAATTGTTGTTTTATCTCTTTATCTTCGTATTTACTTTATAAGATAATATTTTATTATCTTAATTGATCACTCAAAATTTCATACCTTAATTCCTTCATATAGTATTCCTACTTTATTTATTATTCTTTAAGTAATTTTCTTAATTACTTTTCACACTTTAATTAATTCGTTATTACCTTGGGTTAGAGATATCTCTTTATATCATTCAAATTATATATGTCTCACTTGACCACATTTAAATAATCTTCCAAGTATTTAATTGTTCCTTATCATTATTCCATAGTTAAAGTAATTATTAAATATTACGTTAATTGTCCACAATTAAAATTTTACTTAATGTCACCTTAATTGTGTATATATTATTAATTCCACCATTAGAATTAGTCTTTACTATTATCGTAATTGTTTATTATTTAATAAACCACATTATTATTCACAAAGCTTACAATTAAATAAGTACTATTTTAATTGATTATTAACCCCACAATTAAGATCATCTTTTAGTTTTAATTATTCAATTATAGCTTAAAGGAATCCTTAATATTAGAATAATTGTAATCTACAATTAAAATCACTTTAATTGGTTAATATATTTAAATTAATCTTTTAATATTATTTAATTATTTATTATTTTAATAAGTTTTTTATTATAGGAAAGTTTTCATTTTTGACCTAGTTTGACCCGACCCGATCCACCATGACCCAACCCAGTTTGACCCAGATCCGAGTCAACTGTGAAAAGGGACCGGCACGGGGCGCGCCAATTTAAGCTTATTTGGTAGCACGGGCCGCGCTACTCCTACATAATTCCATGCTCTAACCTGGCGCGGGGCGCGCTGGGTTTTATTCTCGGGCGTGCTACCTTGACAAAACTTTTTAGCAAGTTTTTCACTATTTTGATTTTTCTAACTCTTTTGATTCAATCTTATATACTTTTTCTTTAAACATCCAAATGAGTTCAAATCACTTCCATTGTCTTGTAAACTTACATATCTTCAATATTTGATATCTTAAATAATTTTTTAAAATATTTATTTAATCAAATTAATTGTTTTTCCAAGTTAAGTTTCACATTTGGACATGTTTTACTACACGTTTTGCTACGAGTTCGTTTTAAGTTCAAATCCAACGATTCCACTTGGGGTATGATCGTATTTCATAGATGTTCAACATAACATTTTAGGATTATACACATAGTTTACACAGTTTATGACAAATATCATATTTTCAAGCTTACTAAGTTAGGTTTCATGCTCACATGCTTTACTCTTGTTTTATAGGTTCTAAAATCACATACAAGATATATATATATATATATATATATATATCACATATTCTCCTTCCAATACTCATCCTTATACCCTCGGATCCATCATGATCCCACATCACAAATAACTCCAACAACCAAGAATGCATTTCTACCTACATTCATATACTAACCTATCTTTGACAAAAATAAGCTAAGTGGTGAACCTACCTCTTAATTGCTCTCTTCCTATTGGCTATGAACTTCAACTAGCTCTCTGCCTTGGTTTCTTCTTCTTGAGCTCCACCAAAATGCCAGAGTTCTTCTAGGTTTCTTCTTTTTTCTCTCTATTCTCTATAGCTCTCAAATCTCCTAACACTTAGCAAATATAATGTGGCAAATCTTTTACCAACACATCTAAAGCTCCTTATTTATAGGAAAATCATTATCCAATAATTAGGTCATTGTCCAATGGTAAAAGTGGAGTTGGTGGAAAGTTCCACCAACTATTCACTTTAAGGACATTTAGCCTTAAGCCTAGATCATCATTATTCCCACATGGCCTTGCTTGTGAGCTTAATTAGCTATAAAAATCAGCACTTTGAAATGGGAAGGGTGTCTTGGGCGGCAATTGTGGGGGTGCTACCCACTCATGTTGCATTTTTATTTTGCTCTTTTGTACAACATGCTAGCTCATTTGCTCCTTATATAAAGACATACACATATAATTCACAACATATATATATATATATATATATATTCCCATATATAATTTTAAGTATACTAAACCTTTCATTCCACATTACATATTAGGCTAGTCCCAAACTAAATTAAATTTGGGCTAGTCACCAATACCTTTACACATTGGGCTCATATATTAATCTAGTAATTCAATGGTTTGGGCCACACCTCTTAACTCATGCAAGTATGTCACAAAATTAATATTGGGCTTGAATATAACCCTTAGTCCAATGCCTTATTAAATCATGTCTTAATTAATTTCATTAAGTAATTAATTATGCAATACAAGGCTTAACACTTAAGCTTAACCAATCTTATCATTATTATCAACATACTTCTTAATCATTTCATACTTAATCCAATTTATATTGAATTATTATGTTTCATGACACATATAAATATAATGCACTCAAACCATTGCAAATGCCTTTATTTTCATTATTAATATTATTTATAAAATCCTCGGGTATTACATCATCCCCTCTTTATAAGGATTCTATCCTCGGAATCAGTACAAGGTTACACGAACAAATGGGGATGGTCCCTCTTCATCTTATCTTCTAACTCATACGTAGCCTCTTTGACGTTGTGGTTTCGCTAAACCACATTTACAAAAGGTATAACTTTATTTCTTAATATTTGTTCCTTTCTATCTATTATCTGAACATGAATTTCTTCATACGTTAGATTCTTTTCTACTTGAATGGGCTTATAGGATATCCCGTGCTTATAGTCAGGCTTGTATGGACATAACACAGAAACATGAAATATATTGTGGATGTGTTCCAGTTCAGGAGGCAAAGCTACCTTGTACACCACTTCGCCTACTCTCTTCAATACTTCGAATGATCCCATGAACCTCGAACTCAACTTTCTTTTCTTACCGAAACTTATCTTCCCTTTCCAGAGAGACACTTTCAAAAATACAAAACTCCATCTTCAAAATCTCGGCTCTGACGATGCAAATCTGCATATTTCTTTTGCCGATCTTGAGCTGCTACTAGTCTAACTCTTATTATTATTACCACATCTGCCATTTGTTAAACTAATTTTGTCCCCAAAAGTCGTCGCTCACCAACCTCATCCTAACATAACGGTGTTCTGCACTTTCTTCCGTAGAGGGCTTTGTATGGTGGAATACCAATACTCACATGATAACTATTATTATAGGAAAATTCTACTAAGGGTAAGTGATCATCCCAGTTCCCTTTGAAATCCATCACAAAAGCTCTAAACATGTCTTCTAGCATTTGTATTGTTCGTTCAATCTGCCCGTCGGTTTGTGGATGATAAACAGTGCTCAATCTCAATTGTGTTCCGACCCTTTCTTGCAAGCTCTTCCAAAAATTTGAAGTGAAGCACATATTCGATCGGAGACAATTGACACCGGTACTCCATATCGCGAAATAATTTCTTTCACTTATAACTTTGCTAACTGATTTAAATCGAATCAAATTTTTATTAGTATAAAATGAGCTGTCTTCATTAGTCGATCCACAATAACCTAAATGGCATCATAACCCTTCTATGTGATTGGAAGTCCCACTACGAAGTCCATCCTAATGTGCTCCCATTTACACTCTAGTATTTCCAGTGGTTGAATTAAACCACTTGGCCTCTAGTGCTCTGATTTTGACTCTTTGACAAGTAAGACATCTATTGACGCACTCTGCAACTTCTCATTTCAGATGAAGCCACCAAAAATGCTGTCAAAGATCCCGGTACATTTTCGTGCTTCCTTGATGAACTGAATACGTTGTATTATGTGCTTCGTGAAAGATCTCCGCTTTTAATTCAGTTACGGCTGACACCCACACTCAACCTTCGAATCTTAATATCCTGTTCTTATCCATCTTGAACCTTTCTTCTTCATTTTCTGCTATCCTTTTCTTTATCTGTTTTCATTCTTCTTCTTTCTCTTATGATTCCTTTATTTTATTTAATAGCGTCAGATGAGATTCCATTACAAATAACTTCCACTCAGGCTTTTTGGGTTCCTTCACTGCTATTTCTAATCTTTCCATTTCTCTTATTAGTTCTTCCTGAGCGGTCAATTTGAGTAAATTCTCCCTTCCATTTCTACTCAACTCGTCGGCTACCACGTTTGCCTTTCCCAGGTGATAAACAATTTTACAGTCGTAGTCCTTGATTAATTCCAATCACCTCATTTGTTGCATGTTCAACTTCTTTTGTGTGAAGATATATTTGAGACTCTTATGGTCTGTATATATCTCACATCACTCTCCATACAAATAATGCCTCCAAATCTTCAATGTAAAAACTACCACCGCTAACTCCAAGTCATGGGTAGGGTTTCACTTCTCGAAATCATTCAACTGTTCTCACGCATACGCAATGACCTTGCCATGTTGTATTAGCACACAACCAAGACCTCTGTGCGACACATCACTATACATGAAAAAAACCCCTCGTATCATTTGGTAATAATAATATAGGTGCCTCGCTTAATCTCTTCTTTAACTGTCTGAAACTTTCTTCATAATTTTCTATCCATACGAACTTCACTGTCTTCCTCGTTAGATTGGTCAATGGGGTTACTATCTTAGAAAATTCTTGGATGAATCTTTGATAGTACCCGGCTAACCCTAAGAAACTTCTCACCTCTGTCGGCGTCCTCGTCTGCTCCCAATTACTCACTACCTCTACCTTCGCACGATCTACTGAAATTCCATCTTTGTCTATTACGTGCCCTAAAAATTGGACCTTCTCCATCTAAAATTCGCACTTAAAAAATTTACGTACATCTTTTCCCTTCTCAGGGCTTCTAATACCATCTTCAGATGTTCAATGTGATCTTCCTTGGTCTTTGAATAAATTAAAATCTCATCAATAAAGACTACCATGAACTTATCCAAATATGGCTTGAAAACTCGATTCATCAAGTCCATGAATACTGCTGGAGCATTAGTCAACCCGAATGACATCACCAGAAATTCGTAGTGTCTGTAACGAGTTCAGAACACCGTCTTCGCTATGTCTTCCTTTCGTACATTCAACCGATGATATCTTGTTCGTAAATCTATCTTTGAAAAACACTTTGCTCCCTTTAATTGATCAAAAAGGTCATCTATTCTCAATAACAGATATCTATTCTTAATCGTCAATCTATTCAACACTTAGTAGTAGATACAGAGCCTCATCGATCCATCCTTCTTCTTAATAAACAAAATTGGTGCTCCCTGTGGATACACACTCGGCTGAATATATCCCTTATCTAGCAATTCTTGCAGTTGTATCATCAACTCCTTCATTTATACTAGCGCCATATGATATGGAGCTTTCGAAATCAGTGCAGTCCCTGGTACTAAATCTATCACGAATTTGATTTCTCTATCTGACGGAAGGCCGTGCAGATCATCTGGAAATATGTCATAAAAATCTCTCAATATCGATATATTTTTCATTTCTACTCCTTTTTTTTCTGAGTATCTACGATATAGGCTAAATAACCTACACATCCTTTTCTCAATAATTTCTTGGCTTGCATCATCATAAGACAACATAATTGCCTAAGCGATGAGCTACCATAAAATACTACCTTAGACCAGTTTGGAGTCTGAAGGTTCACACTTTTCTTTTGACAATAAATTATCACATCATGATTATATAACCAATCCATTCCTAATATTACATCAAATTCTCCCAGTCTTATGGAATCAAGTCTATTCTTAATTTATGACCCCTAATTTCGGCACAACAATTTTGGTAAACGAATTCTACGAGAATCACTTCTTTATTCACAACTTCTAAGTTTAAAGGATTCTTTAATCATTCTTAGGGTAAATTTAATCAACTTGCAAATTCTTTAGATACAAAGGAACAGGTAGCAACTGAATCAAATAATACATAAGCATTTATATTATTGATTTGGATAATACCTCACACCACGTCCTTCACAGCTACTGCATCTTGGATCGTCATGTTAAATGTTCTGATAGTTGATCGATTAGATTGAGATGGTCCACCAATCATTAGGTTGCTGCCTCCTCCTTTGTTTTCTCTTCCTCTACTACTTCCTTTCTTTGGTAGTCCTTAATCTAATGTTTTATTGATCCACAAGCGAAACATCCTCGATTCTTCTTTGGGTTTGGGAAATTTGCTGAGATATGCCCCTTCTGGCCGCAGTTATAACAGACACTTCGTCCCTTCTAGCACTCCCCTTGATGACTTTTTTCACGCTTCGGAAACGCCTCACTTATTTTATTAAATCCTCCCTAGTGACTTCTCACTTGATTGTTATTATTCCATTTCCTATTTCCCAAGTTACTTCCTCCATGGCTTTCTCTTCCACTATTCTTGTTCTTCTTCTCTTTGTTGTAATAACTCAGAGCCTCACTACATCCTTCGGCGATGATGGCTTTCTCCAACAGTGTAGAAAATGGGTCAATTTGGAGAACTGAAACCTTGTTGAATAGCCACAGCTTCTGTCCTAGTTTTAAGTGTCAAACTTTCCTTTTTTCTGTGTCTACTTGGTGTGCCGTAAATCATGCAAGTTCATTAAATTTAGCCGCATACTTAGTCACGGTTATCTCTCCCTGTTTTAGTTCTAGGAACTTAACCTCCATTTGGTTCTACATGCTCTTTGGCAAATAATTTTCGAAGAAAAGCATCTTGAATCTCTCCCACGATATTATTCCTTCTCCCGCTCTCTGTTGATTTACTTCCCACCAGAAGTTCGCCTCACCCTTCATCATATATGTAGCATACACAGTCTTTTGGTTTCCTCCCACACAAGAGATAACAAATGCTTTCTCCATCTCTTTGATCCAAATATGTGCCTCGATGGAATTGGTATTTCCCCTAAATTCTGGATATCCTACACTCTTGAAGTCTTTAAAGTTTGTTACAGGAATCGCTTGGGGGTTGGTATGCATGGGTTCATTGTTTCTTCCTCGAAAGACTTCTCCTAATAAGTCGGCTAACCATTGGATAGGGTTTACTTGATCCCTCTCATTATTGATTGATTCTTCTGGTGCTGATAGTCTACATTTGGGTGGCATTTTCTGAAACAATAACTTCATATTATTATCTTATAATATTTTTAAGTGTTTATTCTTAATGTAATAATTAGATAACACCTTTAAATAAAAAAACATTTATATTCATATGCCAATAATTAGTACATCAAGCGTGATTTACCTATAACATACTTCTATAAATGTGACGCCCCCAAAATAGGTCCATAGAACCCATTTTGAGTCGCCAAATACATGGTACAGAAAATAACTACAAACTTCATTAATACAATTATCGTGCAAAATACGACAACACATGAGCTGTGAGTTTTAATACAAATATATGCAACTCTCATGGTGCCTTGGCCACATCACCTTACAATGGTACCTTACATAAAGGTATAGTCAATAACTTTTTTAGAAATTAAAATCTTTGAAAAATGCTCAAGGAAACCTTCGTACATGGAAGGCCATGCATCTAAGTTATAATAGATAACATATGACTTGAGAATCATCCTTGGTTGACCCAATAGACCCCAAAGAAAAATGAGAAGATTACTATCATGTTCTTTCCAATGGTGAGTCTTCTCTTGCCATATAATTATCTACATTGTCTCCAACTGAGAATTATATTTCAACCAAACTCCAAGATTATATATGTAGTGCTCATAGATATAATGAACAAGTGGATATGCACAACCCTGTCTTATGATAACACAAAGTCGTATGTCATTAGACATCTAGTATGATAATGGCAAAACACCCTTCCAAAGTTGGGTTCACCTCACCCTAATCGGTTCACCAAAATTGACGGTTAAATGACGTATAAAATACGACACACTTATTTAAAATTCTCGATAAAATTATTTTCATACTATTTTAGGAGAAACCTCAACAGCTATAGACTACCGTTCTATTCCCTTATTACCCCCGCTCGACCTAGCTACACTCTTATTACCTGAAAGGAATTGTGAAGCAAAATGGTGAGCACAACTAGCTTAGTAAAGAATATCATGACTAAAGATAATGAATTTTTCAATAGCCTTCGTAAGTAATAAATCAAAGATTTAGAATATGTGGTAGATGATAAAACTTTTCAACCATAGTTGCAGCGGAACGAGCAATCCATTAGAAGAGTCAAATAGACCATAAAGTCTATTATCTTCTCCATGTTAAAAGTCCACCAACAATGTTTTATCCCTGTAACATCAATCAACAGTTCCTGTCTACAATCATGTGAATAACTCATAATCATAATTTTGGTTCTAAATTTTTCTTCGCTCCTAGAACAAAGATAATTTTCATCACCTATTTTTACCTAAAACATCAAAGATCATGGGTATACTAAATAACAGTTCCTGTTCATAATCATACTAATAAATTCATCTTTGCACGACGGGCCAAAGATATTCATCAACAGTTCGTCTTTGCACTAAATGCCAAAGATATTCAACAACAAGTCATCTTTGCACTACAAGCCAAAGATATTCAACAACATGTCATCTTTTCACTACAGGCCAAAGATATTAATATCTCAAAAAATTATATAATCATTTCAGAATTTATATAAACAATAATTATAACCATGTTGATCAATTCACCTTTGCACTTAAGCTAAAGATAATCAATTGTAAATTCAATGGTCATAATCATTGTAAAAGCCCCAAATTCGGGTCCCAAATCACCATGGATCTGGTACAATCATTTTATAACTAATGCAGAAGATATAAACATAATTTGTTTATACAATACACTTTACACATTACCCCAAGGTCGAAAACCTTCAATTAATACACAATTCATTATCCTATCTGACATAAAACATTATTATCATACATAACTGTTACAAATAAGCTGCACATTTATCCCAAACTGAACTTGACTTTTAACCTTTCCTGTATCCAAACGTATTTGCCTTATCTGCAATGTTTATCATGATATAGCAAGGGTAAGTATGAAGGTTGCCCAACAAGTTTAAATTTTATTTAAGGATATATCATTATTGAAAGAGTCTGAATAATAAGCTGGCTATAATTCAACAATATAATTGTGAATTAGCACGAACAAACTTTTGACTGAATAAGTATTAAACATGAACAAGTATATCTGGACCGAACGGTAATGAAGGTGATCAACCTTTCATACCTGACTTATACATGCAAGATGTATAGAGTACAATTCTAAAATTCTTAGACATGGCAATCAACAATGATTAACCATAAGCATATCTGAATGAAACAACTTTAAGTAGAGTTAAGAAAAACTTGCCTGAATCGTTGATTACCGCTACGCAATTTATATCGCTTTATCCGAAGACCTAATATTAGTAATATAGATCTATAATATTAGAATAATATCATCACAGTATAATACTGTTATATATATAAACATAGAATAACCTAAACACATAACACATAACCCTATCAGTCTATACAACACATAAGACTTGGTATCAGTTCAAACTATTTCAGTCTGCCTTGAATCCGACACAATCCTAACATCCCGGTGGTCTAGTCGGACAATTCACGAGTTTAAGTTCAATTAAACTCTGCCTTAACACTTAACAATTATCTTAGATAATTATATTATCAGTCAAAATATTTTTCATAGGCTTGTAATAATTTTTAGATAATTATTACCATTAAAAATGATTTTCCAATCATTAATATCGTATTTATCTAATTTAAATACAACAATATTCTAATATCATTAATATTTATTTAATATTAAATATTAATGAAAATCATAACATAATATTATAATATATTTATAATATATAAAAGTATTTTTAACACTTTAAAATCAAATTTATATGATTTTTAAATAATTAAATTCATTATCCGATAATTGCTATTAATAGTAAAATATTAATATTTTCATGGCAAAATATCAACTTAAAATATTTTTATAACACTTAAATAATTTTTATATGATTTTTAAATCATTAATTCTAATTTTCCATAATTTATTTAATATATATATTAAATAAATTAATTACCATTAATATTAATTTATTAATGAAATTTATTACAAAATATCAAAAGTTATTAAAAAGAACTTAAAATATTTTCTAACACCATAATATAATTTTCATGATTTTTAAAGTATAAAATCATTTTTAAATAATTTATTTAATATTATAATTAAATAAATTAATTACCTTTATATTCAAAAATATTAAATATTTATGAAATATACTCTAAATAATTAAAAACTAATTTTTAGACTTTAAAATAATTTTTAGGAATTTATTTTGTATTTTTAATAAATTAAAACCATTTTTTCTATTTAATTAATTAAATAAATAATTTTCTAAATAAATTGTCGCTAAATAGCCCTATAGCGAGCGACAGAACCGTCACTATAGGTGTTCTTGAGCATGTTCTTGAGCTTCATCAGCAAACCCATAAATCATGTCAGTTTACCAAGGGCTTAGTTTGACCGATTGTAATTCTTTGATCCATAAGTTTCTGGGTTGTGAATTATTCTAATGTTATAGTACTGATGTAGTACTACAACCTTAAGCAAAGTTCATGTCCAAAACATATAATCACAGAGAGATCTAAGCCATCCAACTTGATGTCAAACCTGTTCTTCAATTTCTGGGTTTTCCAGAAATTGAAGAACAGTCGAGGTGTCTATTTTGAAGCTTTAAATCTTAGCTTTCTGGGCTCGGTTTATGTGATTTAAAAGTTATGCCTTGTAGTAGGGATGTCAGGGAAGAATTCTATAATAATATATCATCACATCATCAACACACCAAGAAGATCAAGGCTGGTCAAAGTAGGGGCCAGGACACGGTTCTTGAAGATCTGGGTTTCCTAGAAATCTTCATCCTGTCAGTTGGTCAACGGTTATTTGACCGGCCAAATCTTCGATTCTGCTATAGATCTAAGTGATCTAAAGGTTTGAAAGGGTAGCTCTCATGTCAAATGTGACGCCCCCAAAATAGGTATACACCACACCCATTCTGAGTCGCCAAATACATGGTACAGAAACAACTACAACTTTATTATTACAACAGTAAAACTGTGAGTTTAAATACAAATATTATCTTCTAGACAATATCTATACTCAAATAAATCCCCATCACATTTATTGATACATTATTTTACAAAAATGGTGAGGACTACTAAACAATCCTTTCTAAAACCTTCATTCCATACCCCGACTAGTACTCGCTACATTCTCGCCTCCTGAGAAGAAAAATGGAACAACAAGGAAAAGGGTGAGCTCAACTAGCCCAATAAAGAATACTATGACTAAGATAATATACAACAAATTATCGTTAGTCTCCAACAGGAAAAATCGATAGAATACAATAGACAACAAGTTTCGGATCAATATTCGCAATGAAAATAATAATTCATAGAAGAGTTACGTAGAGAATGAAATCTACTATAATCTATGAATTTAACGATCCATCATCAATATTTTATCCTGTAACATCAATCAATATTCATCTCAAATCAAATATTCATCTTTGCACTACAGCCAAAGATATTCATCAATCGGTCATGTTCATCTCAACACTGCTCATCTTTGCACTAAAGGCCAAAGATATTCATCACCACCTCGTATTCATTTAAACACTGCTCATCTTTGCACTACAGCCAAAGATATTCTTCAGAAATCATTCATCTTTGCACTACAGTGCCAAAGATATTCAATAATATCATCATTTAAGACCGAGGATGATGAAAATATTTTTAAAGAACGAATCCAAAGGAAACAAAATGACAAGGATTAAGGATTAAGGATTCGTACTTTGTTTTATCCATGTCCAACAATACCTCAAAAATAATCATAGTGGTGTAAAATTCAAGAATGATCAAAACATGGATACAATCAAAGCTAGTATCCGAATAGATATTTTGGACGAAAAGAAGAAATTTTATTTTTCTATGAATAGTGCCGATATCGTGAATAGTGTCAGATATCGTGAATAAAAGGTCAGATATCGTGAATAAGTAACTCAACACCAAAAGATAGAAATTCCACAAAAACATTTTCACGCTTCATGAATAGTACTTGTGAATAGTAACTCGTGAATAGTAACTCATGAATAGTAACTCATGAATAGTAACTCATGAATAGTAACCCCGACATGAAAAAGTTCCAAATTTGATAAAAAGTTCCAACCAATATTTCAAAGATAATGATATCAAGAAATAATATCATTTGAGAAGAAAATAACATCCCTTACCTCAAAGAATCAAGATTTCTAAGGAAAGGTCAAGTGATGCTTTGAATGAAACTTGTTCGAACAAAGAACTCTCAAAGTATCTAAATACTCACAAAATACGCTCAATAATATAGAGAGAAAGAGAAAACTTTTTTTCGGTGTGATTTTCAATTCTAACTTAGCCTCTCTATTTATAGGAAAATGTTAGCCAACCAAGCGCACTTGACTTGCTACCGATGGCTTTACTCGCTACTATTGCCACCCACCACATTTGAAATAAAATTCAGCACATTTTTCACCAACCACAAGTGGGGCCCACTCAATTCTAGAATTTTCTACCAAAATCAATTATAACCCTACTTTCCTAATCGAGACACCTCTTAAAATTTATAACAAATCATTCGCTCATTTTAACGGTTCAAAATTTGTAGACATATACTCAACTTATATATGTATAACATATCCTAAAATTACAACGATCCAACTATTTGATTAAATATTATAACTCACACAATAAAGTCAGAATAACACCGATTTGATCTTTTAATACCTCCAATCCGACAAAATAAAACATCTCAAAGATTAATTCCTTCATTAATAACCACATAAATAAATCCATCATTTATATTCATATAAAATAAATATTTCCTTATCATATGAATCAATAATTAATTATTCACAAAATAATATTACGAATCACATTTATGACAACCAGATCGCTCCTCAGAAAGAGGGGGCTTTCCAATAAGGATCTCTCCTTCTTTGGAGCGCAATTAGGTGACCAAACCTCTCCTTAGATGAACTTTCTCGGACATTGCCAATAATGTTATCTAATAATATTATTCAAATAATATGAATTATTGATCCGATAATGGGAAATCTTGTGCAGTGACAATTATTGAAACAATAATAATATAAAATATCAACGCAACAATTATTGAATCAATAAAATAAAATATCGAATAAGACTCATGTGAAAATTATTGAGTAGTGCCTTCTTCACGTAAGGATCAATAATTCAACAATACTTTGTAATACAGTAAAGCATCTTTAAACCACGCCAGACATCAGATTTTAACTACCGGTATTCCAACAATATTAATGGTAACAATTACGCCAATTATTTTTAAACAACTTATATTTGTCATTTTCCTCATCCAATCGCTTTCAGTTATGGGGCCCACACACGGTCGCTACTGCCACGTCATTTAATATTCTCAAAAGATTTAATATTCCACGACCAAACGAATATTCCCCGACAAAAATGAATATTTTATAACCACTTGCTTATTTTGAAATATTTGCGTATTTAACCCTTAACTATCCACATTAATCAAATCAACCCTTACAATTTCAAAATAATAAATAAAGGAAATTCCTTTTTATTTAAAAAAATTTTGGGGTCTTACATCAAACTACAACCTTAAAGTAACAACATGACCAAATCACTTAATAGAAGCAAGATCAGAGGTCATCAAAATGCATGTCAGACTTTCTGGGAAAACTTGGGTAACCCAGAAACAAAATTTGTGCTCGGTCAACGTACTTTGCCGATCATATCTTGAAATATATACATGATCTGAGCTTGATTCAAGTCTCAGATCAAAGTCCTAACATTAAAGAATAGATCTATAACATAACATACATCAAACATCAAACACGCACAGATCTATGAGGTCTGACATATGGCTGTCAGACAACTTTTTCCAACTTTTCCAGATTTAATAAATCTTTAATTTTGAGCACTTTGATGCTATGGATCTGGGTTCTAACAACCCAGATCACTAATTAACACTCTCTAACACAACATTAAACAACAACCTACAACATCTAACATCAAATACAAAGATTTCAAGATTTAGGGTTCTTATACCTTTGAGGCTTTGATTCTGATTCTGATCTTTGATGATCTGATCTTTGATAGTTATGGACTGATCATGGCTTATCTTATCACTCTCTCACTCTAGATTTCAGATTTAGAAGAGAGAGAAATGGTTGGAGAGAATGAGAATTAAAGTGTGTATTTTCTGTGACGCCCCCAAAATAAGTATACATCACCCATCTTGAGTCGCCAAATACATGGTATAAAATTTAAAAACAACTTAATTATACAATAGTGGTGTAAAATATGACAAAACATGTGATGTGAGTTTTAATACAAATATTATCATCTAGACAATATCCACACTCAATTGATTCCTCATTACATTTATTATCATACTATTTAACAGAATAGTGAGAACTACTAATGCTATTATCTGGACCATCACTCCGTTCCCCGACTAGTCCATGCTACGTTCTCGTTTCCTGAATAGAACAATGAAAGCAAAAAGGGTGAGCTCAACTAGCCTAGTAAGAAATATTATGACTAAGATAATGCAGAATAAACTATCGTTAGCCTTCAATAGTGTTAAACTGATACAATATAACAAACATCAAGTTTAACGGCAGCGGAACAAACAATCCATTAGAAGAGTCAAGTAGAGAATAAAATCTACTATCTTCTATGATTTAAAAGGGTTTTCATCACTTTTTATCCCTGAAACTCAGTTTAATAAATAATCCACATCATCAAATCATCCTTGCACTACAGGTCAAGGATATTCTTTAGTATCACGACCACGAATTATCCATGCACTACGGGCTAAAGATAATCATTTTTTCATCAACGGTCCTGATCATGCCATAAAACAATTCATCTTTGCACCCTTGGCGGAAGAGAATTTAGAGCCATAATCATACCAAAAACTGTCCATCAATGCACTACGGTCATGATTATACCGAATAATCCCTGGTCATAATCATACCAAGTCCATCTATGCACTACAGGTCACAGATGACTTTCAACATAATATAAACATGAGGATGATGACAATGACATAATAATTCAATAAAACAAGTTTAAGAATTAATTTATCCAGGAACTAATGCTCAAAAGAATATTTCCATGAAAAAATACTGGATGAAGCGCAAATATCAAGGATATTCCACTAATTTCATGGAGTATAGAAGTCAAAACTTTAACTAACTGAGTATAATAAAGAATGGAATAACAAAAGAAATCACCGTGCATGCGATAGATCGCGATAGATGTGTTATTCCAATGTATAATAAATAACGAAATTGTGTCACGCGTAACGCACGCATGACGTGATATTCCAATGTAATAATAAATAATGTAACCCGTGTCGAGAGAAATTACTTGCGATTGTGATGTTCCAATGAATAATAAATAATGGAACCAGATCATGCGTAAATGCACGCATGTGATGTTCCAAATGTAATAATAAAGAATGGAATAATGTAAGAATATCACCATGTATGCGGTAATTCATATGATGCAGTTATTCCAACATAATGATAAAGAATGGAATAATGTAAAAATTTCACCAAGTATAGGGTGTACCACGATATCAAAGTTATTCGCATGTATAAAAAAAATGGAATAACAGAAGTTCTCTTCATGAATACGAAAGAAATAATGCCCCTTACGAGTACAACAAATAATATCCCTTACGAGTACAACAAATAATATCTCTTACAAGTACAACAAATAATATCCCTCACGAGTACAACAAATAATATCCCTTACCTTATAAAGAAGAGTTCTTCGACGTGTAGGGCGGGGATATACTTGAAAAAACTTGCACTACGCTCAAAGCTTTCTTAAACTGTAAAGAAAATACGCTCAAGAATATAGAAGAAGAATTCTCTCTACAATTTCTCTCTCTAGAGTTTTAGTGAATTCGTAAGAAATAATGAAGGAATGAGCTTCTATTTATAGGAGAATGGACTGAATAGTAACTAGTTCCTGATCGGTCCAGATTGATTTACTTTTAAATGGACGGTCCAGATTGGTTTACTATAAAATATTCTAATAAAACAAAATCTTTTAAATAAAATATAATATATTCTATTTATAATCTAATAAAACGAATAACTTTATAAAAGTATTTTGTTTTATATAAAAAAAATTTACTATGCAAACACTATGCATGCACTATGCAAACACTATGCATAATAAAATATAATATATTTTATTTATAGTCTAATAAAACGAATAACTTTATAAAAGTATTATATTTTATATAAAAAGATTATACTATGCAAAATACTATGCATAATAGAATATAATATATTCTATTTATAGTCTAATAAAAAACGAATAACTTTATAAAAGTATTCTCGCTTTTATATAAAAGCTTTTCTGCTTTTATTACATTAATAATACTAATAAAACAAAACTTCATCATCATTATTATAATTCACACTATTAATCGATCGTGTCGCTCCTCAGAAAGAGGGGGCTTCCAATAAGGATTTCTCCTATCATGCCGCAATTAGGTGACCAAACCTCTCCTCGACAAGTATTTCTAGATATCGTTAATATTGTAAATAATAATATTAATAACTCTGTCATCTCAATTATTGATTTAATAATATTAAAAATATCGACAATAATTGAATCAAATAACGTGAGACACTATGCAACAATTACTGAATCAATAATTGAACAAAACTGAGTGACTTCTCACGTAAGCATCAATAATCAATACCGTGTGCTACTATGCAACCGCGAATACTACTGTACTTTTAACACCGGGTGTTTCAACAGTTAACGGTAAAACTTCCGCCGTTATTTTTATAAAAAATATTTTTGTCATTTTCTCAATCTGACAATAATTCCGTTGTGGGGTCCACCAATGATTGTGCCATTCGCATTTAATATTCCTCGTTAAAACGAATATTCTCCGACCAATCGAATATTATATAACAACTTGCATACTTTTCAAAATTTCTAAATATTACCCACAACTATAACATTATCTCAAATCCACACCATAATTTTGAAAAAAAAATCGAGAAATTTAAATCTTTATTCATAAAATTTGGGGTCTCACAATCTCCCCTCCTTATGAAATTTCGCCCTCAAAATTTACGTACGTACCTGGTATGCCGAACAAATGAGGACACTTCGTCAGATTCTAACTCTTGAGGTATAACCGTTGAGCGTAAAATATATTTCAAGATTTTAACAGGTACATCTTCATATGTTAAATCTTCCGCTATCTCGTCCGGTTCTAAATTAATAATGTGGTTCGGGTCATCCACATATTTACGTAACATCGATACGTTAAAAACGTTATGAACACGCGACATACTTGGCGGTAAAACGTGTCTATAAGCCACAGTTCCCACTCGATCGAGGATTTCAAATGGGCCAATTAAATCGAGGGTTGAGATTTCCTCTCTTCGTCGATTATTGCTTCTAGAATAACGCCCTCTTGAACCTTCTTCTTCACATTCATCAACTCTGAGTATGTAGCTTGAGCGGTTTTAACCTTACCGATTAAAGTCGATTCTACTCGTATATTTGATATCACCATGTGGGTCCTTAGAGTCTTTAACTCTATCTTCATCATTTATAAGTTATACGAAATGGGTTTTTATGTTAACAACATCACACTTGTAAACGCATACGATCTTCTACTCAACGCATCAGCTACCACGTTCTCTCTTCCACGATGATATTGAATAGTATGGTTGTAATCTTCAATGTACTCGAGCCAACGCCCTCAAGCGCATGTTACGTTCATTTTAGTTGAAGAAATATTTGAGGGTTTTAGAAATGGGTTTTGTACTGGGTCAATACAAAATTCGATTTCACGCTCTATGGTAGGCTAAGAAGTCTTCAAGAATAAGTCAGGAAATTTATTAACAATAGAAATATCATTCAAAACTGTGACTCTCAAACAAGACTTGGATAGCACATCACATTGATACCTATCAACTTGCCATCGTTATTCACAACGTCCCCTACAAAAAGTCTAGCTTCGGTGCATTCCACACAAAGAAGTCAACAACGAGAGGACCGGGGCTCTTTACTTATGGTTTGATATGACAATGATTGACTTTTGTGGTTTGGTTGCTTGATTTCGCATAACAGGTTGGTTAGGAATATGAAAGCTAACAACCTTACTAAAAGCATGATGAGTAGTTAACCAAACGATTCCTAAAATCACATCAAAGGCAAGTATTTTCAAAGAGATAAGATCGACAGGTAACGTGAAAGTGTTGACTTGAATCAAACAATATTTATAAATACTGGAGGTAACGAAGGTTTCTCCCAACTGAGTTTCAACAGATAAATCAAAGTCTAACTTCTCCTGAGTTAAATTCAAATATTGAACACAACTAGGTGAAATGAAAGAGTGAGTAGAACCGGAATCTAACACGGTATAGACTTCGCAAGAGTTTATAATTAACTTACCCGTGATAATTTTATCAAGGTTCCTCGTCACGAAAAAAAAACGCTCTCTCTTAAACTACCGACTTTGGCTTGTCTGGGACATCCTTTGGCATCACCATCCCAGCTGGAATTGACTTCACCATACGAAAAAATTAAGCTAGGTGACCTTCTCTTCCACAATTAAAACACGCTTTGGATTGCTGCGTACAGTTTGGACAGATGTGTCCCTCCTGTCCGCATTTGAAACATATGAATGGTGGTCGTTCTTCTTCTTTTGAAATGGGTGTTGGTGCTGCTGTCTTTCCATCATTATTGAACCTTCTCTTCTTGAAATTTACACTTCTATTATCTTGGTCATGATTACCACCGAAGTGGTTTCCATTCATGACATGATAATTTCCCCCACGATGGTTATCATTGTTCCGATGACCGTTGCCACCGAAACAATTATTATTGTGTTGTTGGTCATTGCCTTTTGGTTGTGTTGACTCATTATTGCGCTCCAATAACTGAGCCCTATTCACAACATCTGAATATAAACAAAGTTTATGAGAAATTAGGTATTGACTTATATTGGGTTTCAAACCTCTTAGAAACATTCACGTCATTCGCTCCTCATTATTGACCAAATGGGATGCAAACTGAGACAACTCGACAAACTTTGCCTCGTACTGCGACACAGTCATATTGTTTTGCTCCAGCTTGATGAACTTTACCTCCTTCATGTGATGAATACTTTCTGGAAAGTATTTGTCATTGAACAGCTCTTAGAACTTCTCCCAAGACATCTTGAGTGCGTCAGTCTGGGTACGTTTTACAAATTCCCCACCAGTAATCTGCCTCTTCACGCAACATAAGGGTGGAAAATGGAACCTTTTGCTCCTCTGAGCATCCCAAGACATCAAATATCTTGGTGATCTGCTTTAACCACGTCTCCGCCTTAAGTGGTTCAACTCTGATGGTCCCAGCTCCTTGAATCGCTTAATGGTGATCGACCGAATCGTGGGTTGCCATTATTTCCACCTATATTTTGAACAAGAGTCTCTCTTACCTGTTGTTGCATGAATTGCATAAAGCCTCTGAACATTCCATCGTTCATCATTTGGTCAGTGTTGTTGTTTTCCTGAGGATTGTCGCCTTCCTGATGCACATTATCCTGATTATTGATATTTGGAGACTCAACGGTCTCCTGTGCTCCATTGTTATTCTCAACATTCTCGGATGTCATTTTCAAATACTGCCACAAAACGAGGGTTAATTAACATATCACATATTATCCCTATACTCTGACCAAGCAATTAAATACCAAATAAACTTAGGTAGGTCATACTAGCGAAGGAATTTCCCGTCTCACCCCTCCTAGTTCTTGTCTCACATCTCAGCCAGGGATCATATCTCTAAGCTTTGATACCAATTGTGACGCCCCCAAAATAGGTATACATCACCCATCTTGAGTCGCCAAATACATAGTACAAAATTCAAATATAACTTAATTATACAACAGTCGTGTAAAATATGACAAAACATGTGTTGTGAGTTTTAATACAAATATTGTTATCAAGACAATATCCACACTCAATTAAGTCCTCATTACATTTATTATCACACTATTTAACATAATAGTGAGGACTACTAATGCTATTATCTGGACCGTCACTCAGTTCCCCGACTAGTCCCTGATACGTTCTCATTTCCTGAAGAGAACAATGAAAGCAAAAAGGGTGAGCTCAACTAGCCTAGTAAGAAATATTATGACTAAGATATTGCGTATCAAATTATCGTTAGCCTTCAAATGTTGTTAAACCGATACAATATAACAAACATCAAGTTTAACAAATAATAATAAAGCAATCCATTAGAAGAGTCAAGTAGAGAATAAAATCTACTATCTTCTATGATTTAAAAGGGTTTTCATCACTTTTTATCGCTGAAACTCAGTTTAATAAATAATCCACATCATCAAATCATCCCTGCACTATAGGCCAAGGATATTCTTTAGTATCATGACCACGAATTATCCATGCACTACGGGCTAAAGATAATCATGTTTTCATCAATGGTCCTGATCATGCCATAAAACAATTCATCTTTGTACCCTTGGCCGAAGAGAATCCATAGCCATAATCATACCAAAAACTGTCCATCAATGTACTACGGGCCAATGAGGACTTTTTCCACATCATTTTTATCATTACGGTCATGATTATACCGAATAATCCCTGGTCATAATCATACCAAGTCCATCTATGCACTACAGGTCACAGATGACTTTCAACATAATATAAACATGAGGATGATGAAAATGACATAATAATTCAATAAAACAAGTTTAAGAATTAATTTATCCAGGAACTAATATCGTCCAAACTGTCAACATGATATTTCTTTGTAGAGTAAAATTCAAGAATGCTCAGAAGAATATTTCCATGAAAAATATCGGATGAAGCGAAAATATCAAGGATATTCCACTAATTTCATGGAGTATAAAGTCAAAACTTTAACCAACCGAGTATAATAAAGAATGGAATAACAAAAGAAATCACCAGCATACGATAATCGCATGCAACAAAGTTATTCCAATGTAATAATAAATAACGAAATTCAAATCACGCGTAAACGCATTGCATGTGATATTCCAATGTAATAATAAATAACGGAACCGATCATCATGTAAACGCATTGATGTGATGTTCCAATGTAATAATAAAGAATGGAATAATGTAAGAATTTCACCATGTATGCGATTGCACATAGATAGGTTATTCCAACATAATGATAAAGAATGGAATAATGTAAGAATTTCACCAAGTATAGGTAGACCATGTATACAAGTTATTCCTATGTATAAAAAAAATAGAATAACAGAAGTTCTCTTCATGAATACGAAAGAAATAATGCCCCTTACGAGTACAACAAATAATATCCCTTACGAGTACAACAAATAATATCCCTTACAAGTACAACAAATAATATCCCTTACGAGTAAAACAAATAATATCCCTTACCTTATAAAGAAGAGTTCTTCGACGGGTAGGGCGGGGATATACTTGAAGAAACTTGCACTATGCTCAAAGCTTTCTTAAACTCTAAAGAAAATATGCCCAAGATTATAGAAGAAGAATTCTCTCTATAATTTCTCTCTCTAGAGTTTCAGTGAATTCATAAGAAATAATGAAGGAATGAGCTTCTATTTATAGGAGAATGGATTGAATAGTAACTAATTCTAACTATTCCATTGATTTACTTTTAAACAGACGGTCCAGATTGGTTTACTATAAAATATTCTAATAAAACAAAATCTTTTAAATAAAATATAATATATTTATTTATAATCTAATAAAACGAATAACTTTATAAAAGTATTTTGTTTTATATAAAAAAATTTACTATACAAACACTATGCATAATAAAATATAATATATTCTATTTATAGTCTAATAAAACGAATAACTTTATAAAAGTATTCTGCTTTTATATAAAAAGATTTTAATATGCAAAATACTATGCATAATAATAATATAATATATTCTATTTAAAGTTTAATAAAACGAAAAACTTTATAAAAGTATTCTGCTTTTATATATAAAAGTTTTTCTTTTTTATTACATTAATAATACTAATAAAACAAAACTTCATCATCATTATTATAATTCACACTATTAACCGACCACGTCGTTTCTCTCGAAAGAGGGGCTTTCAATAAGGATTTCTCCCTATCATGCGTAGCAATTAGGTGACCAAACCTCTCCTCGACAGTAACTTCTAGATCATCGTTAATATTGCAAATAATAATATTAATAACTCATCATCTCAATTATTGATTTAATAATATTAAAAATATCGACAATAATTGAATCAAATAACGGAGACACTATGCAACAATTCATCAATCAATAATTGAACAAAACCGAGTGACTTCTCACGTAAGCATCAATAATCAATACCGTGCTACTATGCAACCATAAATATTCTTAGACGTTTAACAACGGTGTTTCAAATAGCTAACGGTAAAACTTCCGCCGTTATTTTTATAAAAAATATTTTTGTCGCTTTTCAATCCGACAATAATTCCGCTAGGGTCCACTTAATGATTGTGCCGTCATCATTTAATATTCCCTCGTTAAAATGAATATTCTTCGACCAATCGAATATTATATAACAACTTGCATACTTTTCAAAATTTTTAAATATTACCCACAACTATAACATTATCTCAAATCCACACTATAATTTTGAAAAAAAAATCGAAAAATTTAAATCTTTATTCATAAAATTTGGGGTCTCACAATCTCCCCTCCTTATGAAATTTCGCCCTTAAAATTTACGTACGTACCTGGTATGCCGAACAAATGAGGACACTTCATCAGATTCTAAATCTTGAGGTATAACCTTTGAGCGTAAAATATATTTCAAGATTTTAACAGGTACATCTTCATATGTTAAATCTTTCGGTATCTTGTCCGGTTCTAAATTAATAATGTGGTTCGGGTCATCCACATATTTACGTAACATCGATACGTTAAAAATGTTATGAACACGCGATATACTTGGCGGTAAAACGTGTCTATAAGCCACAGTTCCTACTCGATCGAGGATTTCAAATGGGCCAATTAAATCGAGGGTTGAGATTTCCTCTCTTCGTCGATTCTTGCTTCTAGAATAACGCCCTCTTGAACCTTCTTCTTCACATTCATCAGCTCTGAGTATGTAGCTTGAGCGGCTTTAACTTTATCGATTAAGGTCGATTCTACTCGTATATTTGATATCACCATGTGGGTCCTTAGAGTCTTTAAATCTAACTTCATCATTTGTAAGTTATACGAAATGGGTTTTTATGTTAACAACATCGCACTCATAAACGCATACGATCTTCTACTCAACGCATCAGCTACCACGTTCTCTCTTCCACGATGATATTGAATGGTATGGTTGTAATCTTCAAGAATTAATTTATCCAGGAACTAATAACGTCCAAATTGTCAACATGATACTTCTTTGTAGAGTAAAATTCAAGAATGCTAAGAAGAATATTTCAATGAAAAGATACTGGATGAAGCGCAAATATCAAGGATATTCCACTAATTTCATGGAGTATAGAATTCAAAACTTTAACCAACTGACTATAATAAAGAATGGAATAACAAAAGAAATCACCGTATATGCGATGAATCGCATGCATACGGTTATTCCAATGTAATAATAAATAACGAAACCAGGTCATGCGTAAACGCACAGACAGGATATTCCAATAGAATAATAAATAACGGAACCAGGTCAGGCAAAATTCGCGCCGACAGGATGTTCCAACAGAATAATTAATAACGGAACTAGGTCATGCGTAAACGCACAGACATGATGTTCCAACATAATAATAAAGAATAGAATAACAGAAGAATTTCACCATGTATACGGTATTTCAGATAGACAAAAGTTATTCTAACATAATGATAAAGAATGGAATAATGTAAGAATTTCACCAAGTATAGGGTGATCACAGATATATCGTTATTCCGATGTAATAAAAAATGGAATAACAGAAGTTCTCTTCATGAATACGAAAGAAATAATACCCCTTACGAGTACAACAAATAATATCCCTTACGATTACAACAAATAATATCCCTTACAAGTACAACAAATAATATCCCTTACCTTATAAAGAAGAGTACTCCGACGGGTAGGGCGGGGATATACTTGAAGAAACTTGCACTACGCTCAAAGCTTTCTTAAACTCTAAAGAAAATACGCTCAAGATTATAGAAGAAGAATTCTCTCTACAGTTTCTCTCTCTAGAGTTTCTGTGAATTCGTAAGAAATAATGATGGAATGAGCTTCTATTTATAGGAAAATGGACTAAATATTAACTAATTCTTGAACGGTCCAGATTGATTTACTTTTAAACGGACGGTCCAGATTGGTTTACTATAAAATATTCTAATAAAACAAAATCTTTTAAATAAAATATAATATATTCTATTTATAATCTAATAAAACAAATAAATTTATAAAAGTATTCATTTTATATAAAAAGATTTTACTATCTGCAAACACTATGCAGCACTATGCAAACACTATGCATAATAAAATATAATATATTCTATTTATAGTCTAATAAAATGAATAACTTTATAAAAGTATTCTATTTTATATAAAAAGATTTTACTATGAAAAACACTATGCATAATATAATATAATATATTCTATTTATAGTCTAATAAAACGAATAACTTTATAAAAGTATTATGTTTTCTATAAAAAGCTTCTCTGTTTTATTACATTAATAATACTAATAAAACAAAACTTCATCATCATTATTATAATTCACACTATTAATCGACCAGGTCGTTCACAGGAAAGAGGGGGCTTTCCAATAAGAATTTCTCCCTATTGGTGCGTAATTAGGTGACTAAACCTCTCCTTGGAAGAACTTCTAGACATCATTAATATTGCAAATAATAATATTAATAACTTTGTCATCTCAATTATTGATTTAATAATATAAAAAATATCAAAAATAATTGAATCAAATAACGTGAGATACTATGCAACAATTACTGAATCAATTATTGAACAAAACTGAGTGACTTCTCACGTAAGCATCAATAATCAATACCGTGTGCTACTATGCAACCACGAATATTCCTGTACTTTTAACACCGGGTGTTTCAACAGTTAACAGTAAAACTTCCGCCGTTATTTTTATAAAAAATATTTTTGTCATTTTTTTAATCCGAAAATAATTCTGTTATGGGGTCCACCAATGATTGTGCCGTCGTACGAATATTCCCTGTTAAAACGAATATTCCCCGACCACTCGAATATTATATAACAACCTGCATACTTTTCAAAAATTTTAAATATTACCCACAACTATAACATTATCTCAAATCCACACCATAATTTTGAAAAAAAATAATTCGAGAAATTTAAATCTTTATTCATAAAATTTGGGGTCTCACATTTTCTCTTTCTTAATCTATATAATTGATATGATTCAATGTTTCTAGCAATCTAAATGGCTGATGTTGAGCACATAGCTAGGGCTAGGACTAGGTTTAGTTCACCCACTCAATATTATAGCAAGATGTGCAAGCTACCAATTAAAGAATGTGACATAAGGGTATAATAGTCATTTCCATACCATTTTAATTCTAAAATTGTCATTTGATCAAACCCTTAGGGTTAAAACCTAAGGGTTTTCAAAAATGAAAATTAACATTTTTAAATTATAATTAGAGTTTCCTAATTATATTATAATTTCCTAATCACATTAGGACTTAAACAAATTAGGATTAATATTTCCTAATTAAAAATTAAAATTACATAATTACCAATTAGGGTTTCAAATTTACAAATTAGGGTTCCTAATAATTAGGGTTTTTAATTATTAAAATTTCTAATTAATTAATTAGGGTTATCCCCAATTAGGTTTGTGATTAATACAAAAACCATATACGTTGTACTTAAATCCCCAATTTAGGGTTTAATATACCGAATTAGGGTTTTAAATTCCCGGAACTGAACTTAAGGTTTCAAGAATCGGTTTCTAGGGTTTCTTATTAGTCATTAGGGTTTTCTAATTGAACGTCGATATTCGACAATAATATTAGGGTTTGACACTGATAAAATTTATCTGGTCAATCCTTGACCCTTAACCACATACTGTACACATATAATATCATAATCCTAGAACATATTCACGTATACTCTTAATCCTAAATAATTCACCACAATCCTTCACAAAATTTTGAAATCCTCAAAATTCCTTCCTAAAAATATCAAACGCATACACTTATTTTTTGTCTAGGTCTATTATTTGACCTTAAATCCATCATTTAAGATTTTAATAAATTATCTAATTTCTCGGGTTATCATAATCATACCAGTCAACAATTTATCTTTACACTCAAGTCTAAAAGAAATTTCATCACCACGATTATAAAAATGTTATATATGATAATAAAAACAAAATGATCAAAATATGGATTTAATTTCAAGAGTAAGATTCGTAAATCATCGATAATTTGGTTAGAAAAAAGAAACTAATTTTGTCATAAATAGTACCCCGTGAATAGTAACCCATGCATAGTATCTCGTATTTGTAAATAGTACCGTATACGTAAATAGTGCCATATATATGAATAGTGCCGTATACATGAATAGTGCCATATACATGAATATGTTGTATATGTGAATGGTACCGTATACGTGAATAGTTAACCCGACATAAAAAAGATAAAGTTTTACAATAAAATTCATATCAATATTTCGGTATAATGATATTAAAAAAACATAACATTATTTACTTAAAAAAAATAACATCACTTACCTCAAAAGACAAGTACTTCTAACTGAAATATCAGATATAATACTGAAGAAAACTTGCACTGCTTATTAACTCTCAAAGTATCTAAATACTCACAAAAATACGCTCGATATTATAGAGAGAGAAAACTTCTAATTATGGTGTGATTTTCAATTCTAACCTAAGCACCCTATTTATAGGAAAATGCTTAGAACACCAAAGTAGAAAATTTAATAAAATATTAATATTTTAAAAAAAAATTCTTACGCACACATATTTGGGTCCCACCCACATTAAAAACATTTTTTGTAAAAAAAATATTTATAACCCAAAAATCAATTATTCCGGAACTTCAATAATTCATAATAAATTGCCCTTTTATCAGAAAAATTTGAATCTTATGTCCATTGTATAGGAAATTTAATTCTCTACAAGTTTGTAGAAGAAATGTTTTCTAAATTCTAAACGAAAAATGACCGAAATCCACATATGGATGATTTTCAACACCTCTATTCCGATAAAGTACTGATAAAATACCTCATCATTAATTCCATCATTTATATCCACATAAAATAAATATTTTCTTATCATATAAATCAATAATTAATTATTCACAAATAATATTACAGAACTACAATATTGACAACCAGGTCATTCCCAGGAAAGAGGGGGCTTTTCGATAAGGATTTCTCCTTACTGGTACGCAATTAGGTGACCAAACCCCTTTCCTAGGTAGAACTTCTTTAGACATTCCCAATAATGTTATCTAATAACATTATTCAAATAATATGAATTATTGATCTGATAATGAGAAATACTGTGCAGTGACAATTATTGAATTAACAATAATATAAAAATACTGTGCAATACTGTGTGCTACTGTGCAACAATACATATTACTTTACTTTACCCACCGGGTATTTCAACAGTTTTAACGGTAATTGTTACGCCATTATTATTAAAAAAACTCGTTCGTGTCATTTTCTTCATTTGACAGGTTTCTGTTATGGGTCCCATAAGTGGTTGCGTCGTCGTACGAATATTCCACGACAAAACGAATATTCCCCGATAACAATGAATATTTTATAACCACTTGCTTATTTTGAAAAATTTACATATATTACCCTTAACTTTAAACTTTTATCAATTTAAATATTAACTAAATAAAAAAATTGAATACTTTTATTTCATAAAATTCGGGGTCTTACAATCTCCTCTCCTTATGAAATTTCGTCCCTGAAATTTATGTACCTGGTATTTTGAAGAGTTGAAAATACCTTAATTTTATTTCAGATTCCATCTTCCCTGTCATCATTATTTCTTCATTGCTCATTCTAGAATACATCTTTAAAATTTTTGATAAATTATTTCCATACTATTTTAGGGAAAACCTCAACAGCTATAGACCACCATTCTATTCCCCTATTACCCTCGCTCGACCCAGCTACACTCTTATTACCTGAAAGGAATTGTGAAGCAAAAGGGTGAGCACAACTAGACCAGTAAAGAATATCATGACTAGAGATAATTAAATTATCAATAGCCTTAAATCACAAGAATAAATCGTAGATTTAGAACATGTGGTAGATGATAAAACTTTTCAACCATAGTTGCAGCGGAACGAGCACTCCATTAGAAGGGTCAAATAGACCATAAAGTCAATAATGTTCTCCATGTTAAAAGTCAACCAAAAATGTTTTATCCCTGTAACATCAATCAACAATTCCTATCCACAATCATGTGAATAACTCATAATCATAATTGTGGTTCTAAATTCCTCTTCACACCCAGAACGAAGATAATTTTCATCACCTGTTTTTACCTGAAACATCAAAGATCATGCTTATACCAAATCATAGTTCCTATTCATAATAATAATAAATTCATCTTTGCACTACGGGCCAAAGATATTCAACAATAGGTCATCTTTGCACTACAAGTCAAAGATATTCAACAATATGTCATCTTTGCACTATAAGCCAAAGATATTCAATAATAGGTCATCTTTGCACTACAGGGCAAATATATTAATATCTCAAAGAAATATATAATCATTTTAGAATTTATGTAAACAATAATTATGTGACGCCCCCAAAATAGGTATACATCACCCATTCTGAGTTGTCAATACATGGTACAGAAACAACTACAACTTTATTATTACAACAGTAAAACTGTGAGTTTAAATACAAATATTATCTTCTAGACAATATTTATACTCCAATAAATCCTCATCACATTTATTGATACATTATTTTACAAAATGGTGAGGATTACTAAACAATCCTTTCTAAAACCTTCATTCCATACCCCGGCTGCATCTCGCTATATTCTCGCCTCCCCGAGAAGAATGGAACAAAAGGAAAAGGGTGAGCTCAACTAGCTCGAGAAAGAATATTATGACTAAGATAATATACAACAAATTATCGTTAGTCTTCAACAGGAAAAATTTAATAGAATACAATAGACAACAAGTTTCAGATCAACATTCATAATGAAATAATAATTCATAGAAGAGTTACGTAGAGAATGAAATCTACTATAATCTATGAATTTAATAAATCCATCATCAATATTTTATCCTCAGAACATCAATCAATATTCATCTCAAATCAAATATTCATCTTTGCACTACTGAGCTAAAGATATTCATCAATCAATCATGTTCATCTCAATAAATGCTCATCTTTGCACTAAAGGCCAAAGATATTCATCGGTCGGTCATGTTCATTTAAACACTGCTCATCTTTTGCACTACAGCCAAAAGATATTCTTCAGAAATCATTCATCTTTGCACTACAAAGTGCCAAAGATATTCAATAATATCATCATTTAAGACCGAGGATGATGAAAAATATTTTTAAAGAACGAATCCAAAGGAAACAAAATGACAAGGATTAAGGATTAAGGATTCGTACTTTGTTTTATCCATGTCCAACAATACCTCAAAAATAATCATAGTGGTGTAAAATTCAAGAATGATCAAAACATGGATACAATCAAAGCTAGTATCCGTAATAGATATTTTGACCGAAAAGAAGAAATTTTATTTTTCTATTGAATAATTAATCGATACGTGAATAGTGTCGATACGTGAATAGTAACTCAAACACCAAAAGATAGAAATTCCACAAAAAACATCTTCACGCTTCATGAATAGTACTGGTGAATAGTAACTCGTGAATAGTAACTCATGAATAGTAACTCGTGAATAGTAACCCCAGACATGAAAAAGTTCCAAATTTGATAAAAGTTCCAACTAATATTTCAAAGATAATGATATTGAAGAAATAATATCATTCTGAAAAAAAATAATATCCCTTACCTCAAAGAATCAAGATTTCCGGAAGGAAAGGCTCAAAGTGATCTTTGAATGAAACTTATCTTGAACAACAACTCTCAAAGTATCTAAATACTCACAAAATACGCTCAATAATATAGAGAGAAAAGAGAGAAAACTTTGTTTACGGTGTGATTTTCAATTCTAACTTAGCCCTCTATTTATAGGAAAATGTTAGCCACCAAGGCGAGACTTGACTTGCTACACTGATGGCTTTACCTCGCTACTATTGCCACCCACCACATTTGAAATAAAATTCAGCACATTTCTTCACCAACCACAAGTGGGGCCCACTCAATTCTAGAATTTTCCACCAAAATCAATTATAACCCTAATTTCCGAATCACCACCTCTTAAAATTCATAACAAATCATTCGTTCATTTTAACGGTTCAAAATTTGTGGACATATACTCAACTTATGTATGTATAACATATCCAAAAATTACAACGATCCAACTATTCGGATTAAAAATTATAACTCATGAATACATCGTAAAAATAATTGATTTGATTTTAATACCTCCATTCCGACAAAATTACTTGATAAAACACCTCAACATTAAATCATTCAATTATAACCACATAAAATAAATAAATCCATCGTTTATAAATATTTTCTTATCATATCAATAATTAATTATTCACAAATAATATTACGAGAATCACAATTATGACAACCAGCCGCTCCTGGAAAGAGGGGCTTTCCGATAAAGATTTCTCCTTTCTTGCGCCGCAATTAGGTGACCAAACCTCTCCTCGATGTAACTTTCTAGACATTGCCAATAATGCTATCTAATAATATTATTTAAATAATATGAATTATTGATCCGATAATGGAGATAATGTGCGTGGACAATTATTGAACAACAATAATATAAAATATCAACGCAGCAATTATTGAATCAATAAAATAAAATATCGAATAAGAATTCTTGTAATAATTATTGAGTAGTGCCTTCTTACATAAGGATCAATAATTGATGCAATACTGCAATACCGTGTGCTCTTTATGCAACCACGCCAGACATCGTATTTTAACCACCAAGGGTATTCCAACAGATCTTAACGGTAATAACTACGTAAGTTATTTTTAACCAACTTATATTTGTCGCTTTCTTCATCCAATCGCTTTCAGTTATGGGGCCCACACATGGTCTGCTACCGCAAATGCATTTAATATTCCCGACGATCATTTAATATTCCACGACCAAACGAATATTCCCGACAACAATGAATATTTTATAACCACTTGCTTATTTTGAAATATTTATGTATTTTACCTTTAACTATCCACATTAATCAAATCAACCCTTACTATTTCAAAATAATAAATAAAGGAAATTCCTTTTTATTTAAAAAAAATTTCGGGGTCTTACAAATTATAACCATGTTGATCAATTCACCTTTGCACTTAAGGTAAAGACAATCAATTGCAAATTCAATGGTCATGATCATACCAGTTAACAATTCATCTTTACACTTTTGTCAAAGAGAAATTTCATCACCAGGATTATAAAAATGTTATATATGATAATAAAAATAATATGATCAAAATATGGATTTAATTTCAAGAGTAAGATTTGTAAATCGACGATAATTTGGTCAAAAAAAGAAACTAATTTTGTCATAAATAGTACCCTGTGAATAGTAACCCATGCATAGTACCCCGAATTCGTAAATAGTTCCGTATATGTAAATAGTGCCATATACGTAAATAGTGCCATGTACATTAATAGTGCCGTATACATGAATAGTGTCATATACATGAATAGTGTCGTATACGTGAATAGTACCGTATACGTGAATAGTAACTCTGACATGAAAAAGATAAAGTTTCACAATAAAATTCATATCAATATTTTGGTAGAATGATATTAAAAGAAATAACATTATTCACTTAAAAAAATAACATCCCTTACCATCCCTTACCTAAAAAGATAAGTACTTTTGACTGAAATATCGGATATAATACTGAAGAAAACTTGCACTGCTTATCAACTCTTGAAGTATCTAAATAATCACAAAAATACGCTCGATATTATAAAGAGAGAAAATTTCTGATTCTGGTGTGATTTTTTATTCTAACCTAAGCACCCTATTTATAGGAAAATGCTTAGAACACACAAGCAGAAAATGTAATAAAATATTAATATTTTAAAAAAAAAATTCTACGCACACTACATCACTCTCATCAGCACACACAATTGGGTCCCACCCACATTAAAAACGTGTTTTTGTAAAAAATATATTTATAACCCAAAAATCAATTATTCCAGAACTTCAATAATTCATAATAAATAGCCCTTTTATCAGAAAAATTCGAATCTTATGTCCATTGTTTAGGAAATTTAATTCTCTATAACTTTGTAGAAGAAAGTTTTCCCAAATTCTAAAAAAAATGACCGAAATCCACATATGGATGATTTTTAACACATTCATCACGACAAAATACTGATAAAACACTTCAGCATTAATTCCTTCATTTATATCCACATAAAATAAATATTTCCTTATTATATAAATAAATAATTAATTATTCACAAATAATATTACAGAACTACAATATTGACAACCAGGTCGTTCCCAAGAAAGAGGGGGCTTTCCGATAAGGATTTCTCCATACTAGCGCACAATTAGGTGACCAAATCCCTTTCCTAGATAGAACTTTCTTAGACATTGCCAATAATGTTATCTGACAATATTATTCAAATAATATGAATTATTAATCTGATAATGGAAAATACTGTGTAGTGACAATTATTGAATTAAAAATAATATAAAAATACTGTGCAATATTATGTGTTACTGTGCAACAACGTGTATTACTTTACTTTACCCACCGGGTATTCCAACAGTTTTAACGGTAACCGTTATACCATTATTATTAAAAAAAATCATTCGTGTTATTTTATTCATCTGACAGTTTTCCATTATGGGGCCCAAAAATGGCTGCGCCGTCGTACGAATATTCCCCAACATCAAGAATATTTCAAGACCAAACGAATATTCCCCATCAACAATGAATATTTTATAACCACTTGATTATTTTGAAAAATTTACATATATGACCCTTAACTTTAAACTTTTATCAATTTGACTATTTACTAAATAGAAAAATTGAATACTTTTATATCATAAAATTTGGGGTCTTACAATAAATGCTATCATGTATCCCTTATTATAAGAAAAGGTGGGGAATATTAACATACTACCCCTCTAGCAGAACAGAACTTGGGGTTTACATAAACTATTCTACATCTTAAACAAAAGATGGGAATTACATAACAATACATAAATATAACCACTACTACTAGACTTATTCACATACACCTCAACCCAATATCCCATGTTCTACTGCGCTCTTATACTCTAACTATTTCATGTGGGCCATCGTATCCCTACTTAGGGTATAACAGGTGTGTCCTTCTTTTACCGGATAGTGGTACACACCATCGATCCACCTGTCCATAGCTGTGAAAAATGCATAGCCCATCTTGTTCATCTTCCTCCTATTGCATCTTACTTCATCTTCTAAGTCATCGGCTTTGTCACGGGCATCCTCCTATAGCTCTTCGAAATGGATCCTATCCATTACCTCTAACTCTAGCTGCGTCCTAAAGGCCTCCTTCGTAGTTTTCTCGCTCAACTCCCTTTGTTCAGACTGCTCAAGCCTACCTATCATCTCCATATTTCTAGATAATAAATAGTGCACAAGAGTCCCCAACTGGATACTCATTTCCTGGCGCTCTATAATCTCTGTCTCTAGCTCCTGTGTCTTAACCTGCCTCTCTCGAGCCTTATTCTTTAGCTCCCGCACCTCAACCTGCCTCTCCTGGGCCTCAGTTTCTAGCTCCTTGACTCTGCTTCCTAACTCCAAGATTTGTTCCTCATACTCTCCCAACATCTTATCCTCATATGTGGTCCCATCGTGTGGTACCCCATCAGAATCTTCCATGGGCTCATCCTTCATCTGTTCTACTTTCGGTTCAAATTCCATCTCTTCGTCCTCCCCATCTTTGATAGGGGCCACTGCCGAGATGGGTTCAGCTGTCAGAGGTGCCTCGTATACCACGTGTATGTCACGTGGTTCGACCTCCATAACTCTACAAGGTTCTCCTATCTCAGGCATCCTACAGCCACAAACATAAAATAAACAAACAATAACTTTATTAGTACTTCACAATAAACATAAATTCATTGTTAGAATGAATTTATATTTCATAATGCTACTAACTTTCTAAGAAAACTCTACATGAGTTTCATCTCCTTCTATTATCCTAAATTCTTTTTAAGGTTATAGTCTAAGGATTCTTGCTCCTAAGGTTTATAACCTAAAGCTTTGATACAAACCTGTGATGCCCTCAAATTCAGATATCTCTATCTCAAATTTGATTCTTCACGTTCTAATATATCAATAAATTAAACAATAAAATAATTTACATTGATAAAACATAAATATTCTCGTCCTAAATCTCGCAACCATAACTATTACACTTCACAACTTAATTCATAACATTCTTAATACATAACATCAATTAGGTCTTAATACAACATAATAATAAATCTTCTAATCATAGTAGGACAAAGCTACGTCGTAGCCTTGCTTTTTCCCTTGTCCTTGCCTGACGTTTCACCTTATTTTGGCTTAATTAGAATGTTTAAGGAAAGCAAGAATGAATAAAAAATTTGCCCAACAAGTAGTATAACTATAAGTGTGAACATGCATAATTATATAAATCTAGCAATCTCAAAGGTATAATGATAAAGGATAGCTAGGGAATTCAAAGAATAATGTTGTAAACAGAGAAGTATTAATTGTTCCAAATTTGTCCTTTAAATTGTAAACAATGAGTCATTATAGACTAAAATATTATCAAAAGAATTCAAAGGTTTCAACATTTTCCAATAGATAAGATTTTAATATTGAGTAGCTGATAAGTTGGTTTTATACCTACTTATTGGATACTAACTTGCTATAATTGTTGCTTATTCTCGTTTGTTTAAGTTACTTTTCATGTATTTCTTTCCATTTTATAGGTTTCATGTTCAGGAACTCGCTCAATGGCATCGTTCATCAAAAAGAGGGAAAATAGGCATGATATCTATTGAACTTGATGTGTGGGAACGAAGGAACTAAGATATGTGGAAAAGGGAGCAGAAGTGAGTGTGAAAACAAGAGATCCAATAGATAGCAGAACAACAACATCAGACAACAGATTTGATAACATGTGTCCGGCACAACTGTGCCCGAATTATAAAGGAAGGGAGAACAACTGCGCCTTGTCCCAGCCAGAGTTTCTCTGGTGCACAGCTGCGTCCAGACAAAGCACAAATCCAGAGCAACTGCGCCAGTCTCTGAAGCTGAAAATGCTGACTTTTCACTTATTGTACCAATCGACTCCTTACTTGAAGAGAGGGTTATTGCAAGTTAGGGTATTGAATATATGTCATTTTTATTCCCTTTTTGGTTAGATAAAATCATAGAGAGAACCTTGTGCATATTCTCTTCTCTATTTTGAATCTCTCTTAGTTTCTCTTGCATTTTCTATAAATTATCTTTGATTAGGGTTAGATTTGGGAGCTTTAAAGCTTGATTCAACATTAAATATTCAGATTGGAGAAGGAGACATTAGATTTGCATCTCTCATTCCTTAGTTTCTCTTTCTTTTTATTTTGGCTTCCAATATATGAACAAATTTTGATGATGGATTTTGATTTCTCTATGAACTATGAATTCCGCCTACAAGCATATGAGAATTCAAAATTGTACAAAGAGAAAGTAAAAAGGTGTCATGACTAGAAGATCATCGGAAGGAAGTTTGAACCGGGTGAAGCTATTTTGTTGTTCAACTCTAGACTTAGATTGTTCTCGGGTAAACTCAAGTCCCGATGATCGGGCCCTTTTATGCTAAAGACTGTATACCCTCATGGCGCCATCGAAATAGTGGGCGAGGATTCTGAACAGCCATTTAAGGTCAATGGGAAGGGTTTGAAGCATTATTGGGGAGGCTAGTTTTATCGCCAAAAGTCCTTAATTGTCCTATCCAACCCATAGCGAACCAAGAGATAGTCGAGTTAGACGACTATAAATTTAGCGCTCGATGGGAGGCACCCCATTCACTATCGTCTCCCCCTTGTTTAATTCTTTCTTTATGTCTGAATCTTTCTCCCCCTTATGTTCAAATCTTGGAACTTTGATTAATTAGTTTATTTTTGATAGAATTAAATAGATTTCAATATTGCATTTTTGATAAAGTTAAGTAAATTTTGATACCCATTTCTGATCTCTCTTTCAGGTATAATTCATGTGGGTACAATGTATAAAGTTAGAACAAACAAAAAATTCAACGTTGTCGGGGTACAAGGTGGCGCACCTGCGCCCATATTGAACTACTAGGAGGCACATCTGCGCCCTTCTACAGTTTTTAGCCTAAAGTTTAGGGAGCACAACTGCACCTAATTCCAAGGCAAGTGCGGCGCAGCTGTGCCCAGGTGCCAGATCTATTTTTAAAATAAGGCTTCAGCTAGCATTTCACTCCCATTCAAAGACAATTATGATATTTCTTCTCTCTCAAAATAGAGCCTCTAAGAACCATACACATACTCAACCTCAAACTTTCCAATCTCAATCCCTAGTCGAATTCATATTGAATCAGATTCCACCCTCCCCTCTCTCTCGTATATATAAACACTAGTTCCTCCCTTCCATTCCATATAGAGTAAACACACAAAGAAAAGGGGAAAAACTTAAGTCGCCCAACAAGTGTTTGATCAAAGGTTTGAGAGAGTTATGGGGTGCTCTTATTCAGTTTGGGGGTTGTTCATCATCAGAAAGCTCAATCAGAAACCCTAGCTCTGTAAGCATGCCGAAAAGGATCCGATCACAACAGCCGTCTTCTTCTAGAAGTAGCGAAGCTAACGAGGGACATATCAGTAATACGTTAGACTCATCAAAGTTCGTCAACCTCTCGCACAACACTACTATTGAAATGTGTTTGTCGGTAAATCATTTGTGTCAGAGAGGGGTCTCAAGCCAAAGGCAAGAGATGGGAAAATTCTTGGTTAGATTCGGCAGAGGGGTTGGGCTTTGTTTGTGGCAATGCCATGCTCAGCTCTAATGGAAATTATAAGGAAGTTCTATGCTAATGCTCGTAAGAGTCAGAACAAGATATCATTTGTTAGGGGCAAGCAAGTTCCCTATAACCCGCAGGCAACCACTGAGCTATTCAAGATGCCCACACCATCTGACGCGGATACAAACTGGGTAAAAGCCCAGTGCTTTGAGACAGACATGGACAAGTTGATGGATGAAATGTGCAAGCTAGGGACTAGTTAGAAGTCAAAAGTAGGCACTGACAAGAAGATTCATTTTCCACAGACTGCCTTAAACAGATACGCCAAGGATTGGTACGGCTTCATTTGTGCGAGCGTGCTTCCTACTAGTCATCATCAGGATTTCACAACCAAGAGGGCTGTGCTTTTATATGGAATTCTGAAGGGGAAAATATTTGACCTAGGATAACTCATCAATCAATCTATGTTAAGGTTTATGTGAGCCGGCACGTTCGGTGGGATTCCCCATGCCTCCATCATCACCCGTCTCTACCATGAGGCAAAGGTGGATTGGGTGAGGAGAATCTCCTGATTCTGATGCGCAACATAGATAGCGCCGCTATTAAGAAGTAAACAAGAAAGTCTCACCTGGGGGCTTGGGATTCATGTTACCTAAGGATGATTCAGATAGAGAAGAAGAAGAGCAAGATGAGGGAAATGTTCCAACTCGTGCCCCACCATCAGTAGGGGCAACTCGAGAGGACCTTGGCATGCAACAAGAGGATATGCGCCGTTTGCAGCATCAGATGGTTTCCTTACATGCTGGTTTCACTTCTTATACTACTAAGTTCGTCGAGGCACTATCTCATGCATTTGAGCAATTAGGCGTTCATGCTCAGTTCTAGTATTCGGCGCTGACAGCTTATTTCCCCTTCTTGACACACCTCTAGAAAAAATTGAGGAGGAAAGCGATGATGATGCCACTTAGGGGAGTTTCCTTAACCCTTTTATCTCCAACGAGGACATTGAAAATTTTAAGTTTGGGGGTATTAGTGTTCATTTTAGTTCCATTCTCATTGTAGTTTAGTTGTATGCATAATAGTTAGTTCATTGTAGTTTAATTCATATCATTAAGTTCATATAGTTTCATTTTAGTTAATTGCATGATAGTTTAGTCTTAATTCAGTCATGTTTATGTTATTTCCTTATTTTTCCATAAAAAAAAGAAAAATAACAATAAAAATAAAAAATTTAATTATTTATAAGTTTATCTTGTTGCATTGCATGAATATGAGCATCGAGTTAGTTTGAAATTCATATTGGCCTATGGTGAAATTGGTTTTACTTGATTATAAAACTATGTTGATAACTTAGACTTGGTTTTAATGTCATATTGTAATGTGAATCCTAATTTGTTTGAAACTGATATAACCGGCTAACACTCCTATGTGACTGTTATGACTTGTTTAATCTAAATATTCACATAATTAACTTCTGAGGGAAAATTGAAGTTTAAATCATAGAAATTCAAAGAATGGGTAGTGTAAGCAAAGACAACACAAAGACTGAATTTGTGGAAAACTTGGGGTAATAAAGCTTTATAATGTAAAAAAAAAGAAAAAAAAATGAAAAAGTGAAATATAATGAATAAATGCTTGGCTAGTCTAGTCATGTGGCCTTTGATACTCAAGTAAGTAAGCCCTAGGGGATGTCTCTACACCCAGTGCCCTAAAGCCATCCGACTTGGGAGTCGTTGGTCGAAAGCTCGCTACATGGGTATCATTGAAAAGCCTAAGAGGGATAGGCATTGCACATCTGGGTGTAAACACGAGATTGAGTCTATAGCGCCCTCGTGTTGGAATAAAAAGCCAATAAACTTCAAGTTGACCCTTAACGTAGTTGATGTAGAGTCACAACTGCAACTTTTTCTATTTGATGCTTTTCTTAACTTAGAACTGTAAATTACCCTCTAAGAAGCATATTATGTGAAATATTTGTATTATGGAAAGTTTAACAGTTACTAAGCACACAACACATTATATCAGTAATGACAGGTTTGGATTCGCAAAATGATATGGCTTATTGACTATTTCTTGGTTGGATGTTATATTTAATGATCTTTGTGATTCCTCTGAGTCAATTCATATAGATTTTATACTGGCTGATGTGGATTCGTAAGTATGTAGAGTAGATTGCATATCATTTAGCTTTTGCATTTCTCTTTATTTTGTTTCTTGAGGGCAAGCAACGGTTCAAGTTTGGGGGTATTTGATAAGTAGGTTTTATACCTACTTATTGGATACTAACTTGCTATAACTATTTCTTATTCGCGTTTGTTTAAGTTACTTTTCATGCATTTCTTTCCTTTTTATAAGTTTCATGTTCATGAACTCGCTCGGTGGAATCGTTCATTAAAAGGAGGGCAAATAGGCATGATATGTATGGAACCTGATGTGTGGGAACGAAGGAACCAAGACATGTGGAAAGGGGTGCAAAAGTGAGTGTGAAAGTATGAGATCCAACAGATAGCGTAACAACAATGATAAATGTATATTTGGAAACCGATTATCCCAAGACAAATGCGCTGGATTACAAAGGAAGGGGCCTTGAATCGCCCGATCCCGACGAGTTACCTTGGTACGTAGCTACGCCCAGACCAAGCACAAAGTCGGCGCAGCTGCGCCAATCTTTGAAGCTAAAAATGCTGACTTTTCACTTATTGTACCAATCGACTCCTTACTTGAAGAGGGGGTCATTGCAAGTTAGCGTATTGAATATAGGTTGTTTTTATTTCCTTTTTGCTTAGATAGAAGCATAGAGAGAACCTTGTGCATATTCTCTTCTCTACTTTAAATCTCTCTTAATTTCTCTTACATTTTCTATAGATTAGCTTAGATTAGGGTTAGATTTGGGAGCTTTAAAGCTTGATTCAACATTGAATATTCAGATTGAAGAAGGTGACATCGGATTTTCATCTCTCATTCCTTAGTCTCTCTTTCTTTTCATTTTGCCTTCCAATGTATGAACAAATTTTGATGATGGATTTTGATTTCTGTATGAACTAATTTCTATTATGGGGTTATAATGAATCTTAATGCTTAATGTAGATTTTTATGCTTTTTTGTAAGTTTTGATTGTTTATGTATGGATTGCTTACTATGGTTTGCTTAAAATGCCTAATTTCTTGATTACCAATTACCGGGATAACTCATATGAAATTAAGAAATGAATTATGAGTAAAGATCTAATCATATTAGCTTTTGATTATGATTCTACATGGTGTTAGATTGCATAATTGGTGTTAAGGAAAGAAATATATCAAAGCACCACTCGTAGTCTTTTGAGAACTTGTGTTTTAACCCTTATTTATCTTAAGTCACATAGGGATATAGTGAATTAATTAATTTGGGTGTTCACATTCATTCTATCTATTTGGAATTTAGTATGATTTGGGTATGGTACATTGAGAGATGGCCATATTTTACTTTATTGTTCTTGGCTAGCAATCTAAAGTAATCAATTAAGCTTATCAAAAAGTGTGACAACCCGAGAATTTAGATAATTTATTAAAATCTTAAATGATGGATTTAAGGTCAAATAATAGACCTAGACAGAAAATTAGTGTATGCACTTGATATTTTTGGGAAGGAATTTTGAGGATTTCAAAATTCTGTGTAGGACTTTGGTGAAGTATTCAGGATTAAGAGTATACGTGAATATGTTCTATGAATATGATATTATATGTGTACAGTATGTGGTTAAAGGTCAAGGGTTGACCAGATAAATTTTATCAGTGTCAAACCCTAATATTATTGTCGAATATCGACGCTCAATTAGAAAACCCTAATAATTGATAAAAAAAACCCTAGAAACCGATTTTGAAACCCTAATTTCAGTTCTGGGGATTCGAAATCCTAATTCGATATTTAAAAACCCTAATCTGGAAACTTAAAGGATAATTATAATGCTTAAGTGATATTAATTATAATATTAATTAGGGTAAAACTTAATTAATTAGCAAACCCTAATTTCAAAATTTTAAACCCTAATTCTTCTGTTAGAAACCCTAATGTACAGTTATGGACTTAATCGCTAAATTAGCAATTTTAATTGGGATAAATTAATCCTAATTAGCAAACTTGAATTATGATTAAGAAATCTTAATATAATTAGAGAATTTTAATTATAATTTAGAAATGTTAATTTTCTATTTTGAAAATAGGAATTTGGAAATCCTATAATTTATTTTTTTTAAAACCTAAAGGGTTAAACCCTAAACCCTAAGGGTTTGAAAAATTTACATAGATGCCATTAAATTTAAAAGTGTAATGACTCGATTGCCCTTGTTGCATTATTGGATGTTGCTTGTAGATCTTGCCATATATTGGCAAGTCAGCTACCCTAGATCAGCCATGTGATTAAAAATCACAGCAACCATCCATAATATATCAGCTAAATACAATGGATCAAAGATAAAAGTGAAAAAAAGAGAGAGAAAGTCTAAAAACTTAACCCATTTGCTCTCAACCACTCAACCAAACTCTTCTCTCTCCACTCCTACGAAATACACAAGTATTTCAGTCACTAAACAAGCCTCTTGATCATCAAGATCATGATCAGATATCAGAATCAAAGGATTTGAGCATAAGAGGAATAAACCCTAAATTATGTAAATCTTGTGTTTTGATGTTAGTTGTTGTTTAAAGTTATGTTAGAGGGTGTCTTTGAGTGATCTGGGTTGATAGATCATGGATCTATAACACTTAGATGCACGAATCTAGCATTTTTAGAATTCTAGAAAAGTTGAAAAATAAGGTCTGACAAGGAAATGACAGAGCCTCTAGATTCTTCTGTGTTAGATGTTTATGGTGTTTTATGTTATGAATCTATAGTATGTCATGTGCTCTTTGTTCTACAACTTGAATCACGGTCATAGCATGTCTAGATCTTAAGTTATGAACGGTCAAACCTAGTTGACCGATCACGAAACTATTTTCTGGGCAGCCCAGAATTTCCAGATTTCATCTGACAAGTTTTTGCAGGCACTAGATGTGACGCCCCCAAAACAGGTATACATCACCCATCTTGAGTCGCCAGAAAAATACACTATAAAAATCAATTACAACTTCATTTATACAACTGTCGTGCAAAATACGACGACATGTATACTGTGAGTTTAAATACAAATACATATACCTACTCTGACTCATGTCACAATTGCAACATACATAAACGTACAATCAAAAACTATTTTAGAAATTAAAATCTTTGGAAAGTGATCAAGGAAACCTTCGTACATAGGAGGCCATGAATCTAAGTTATGATAGATATCATATGTCCAGAGAATTATCCTTGGTTGACCCAATAAACCCCAAAGAAAAAATGAGAAGATTACTATCATGTTCCTTCCAATGGTGAGTCTTCTCTTGACATATAACAATCTCTACTGTCACCAATTGAAAATTATATTTCAAATAAACCCCAAGATCATATAGGTAGTGCTCGTAGATATACTAAACAAGTGGATGTGCACAACCATGTCTTATGATAACACGAGGTTGTATGTCATTAGACATCTTGTATGATAGTGACAAAACACCCTACCAAAGTTGGGTTCGCCTCACCCTATTCGGTTCACCAAAATTAAATATCAAATGACGTATACAATATGACACACTTATCTACAGTTCTCAATAAAATTATTTCCATACTAATTAGGGAGAACCTCAACAGCTATAGACCACTGTTCTATTCCCCTGTTATCCCCGCTCGACCCAGCTACACTCTTATTACCTGAAAGGAATTGTGAAGCAAAAGGGTGAGCACAACTAGCCCAGTAAAGAATATCATAAATAAAGATAATTAAATTATCAATAGCTTTTGTCAATAATAAATCAGAGATTTAGAACATATGGTAGATGATAAAACTTTTCAACCATAGTTGTAGCGGAACGAGCAATCCATTAAAAGAGTCAAATAGACCATCAGGTCTATTATCTTCTCCATGTTAAAAGTCCACCAATAATGTTTTATCCCTGTAACATCAATCATCAATTCCTCTCCACAATCATATGAATAACTCATAATCATAATTGTGATTCTGAATTCCTTTTTGCACCCAGGACGAAGATAATTTTCATCACCTATCTTCACCTGAAATATCAAAAATCATGGTTATACCAAATCACAATCCACGCCATAATAATCATACTAATAAATTCATCTTTTGCACTACTGCCAAAGATATTCAATAACAATTCATCTTTGCACTACTGAAAGCGAGGACATACAACTGTATTCTAGAAGAGTCATGTAGAGCATGATATCTACTATCTTCTACGAATTTAAAAGTTTATTATCAATATTTTATCGTTGAGACTCAGCTTAATAAATAATCCACATCATCGAATCACCCCTGCACTACGGCCAAGGATATTCGTTAATATCACATCCATGAATTATCCATGCACTACGACCAAGGATATTCATTATTATCACATCCCTAATTTAATATTTTATTGTTGAGACTCAACCCAATAATTAATCCACATCATCAACTCATCCCTGCACTATAGTCCAAGGATATTCTTTTAGTATCACGACCATGAATTATCCATGCACTACGGGCCAAAGATAATCGTGTTTTCATCAACGGTACTGATCATGCCATAAAACCATTCATCTTTGCACCCTTGACCGAATAGAATCCATTGCCATAATCATACCAAAAACTGTCCATCAATGCACTACGGCCAATGAGGACTTTTTCCATATCATTTGTAACATTACGGTCATGATTATACCGAATAATCCCTGGTCATAATCATACCAAGTCCATCTATGCACTACAGGCCACAGATGACTTTCAACATAATATATACATGAGGATGATGACAATGATATAAGTATTAATCAAATGAAAACAAGGATAAATATTAAAGACTTTAAATTTATCCAAATATTATCCAACACTCATAATATAATATTATTAATATCATAAAAATATTTTAATCACTTCTTAAACTTATAAACAATTTATTTCAATTGTTTACACTTTTCCAAATAATGCATTTAATCATTCAAAATGTACATACTCATAAGATTTCATCACCAATGATTAAATCTCTCATCAAAATTCTATATATACCTTATATAGGATTTCCAAGCAATAAAATCCAATTTTTCAACTTTGTTACTTCGCATAACATATTTAACTCATATGTTCAGTAATTAAACTATTTTCATGAAAATACCAAATCAGTCCCAAAAATATTTCTTTTTAAGATTTAGCGAGAATATAGTTCCATAATGAACATATATTTTTCTCGAATTTTAAAATTCATTTACTATTTTCAAAAAATCAATTTTAATTAATTCCTTAAGAAATTAGCTACCTCAAGTTTAACTCCAGAAATTCCCAAATCTTGGCAGGATCTTACACATGTTAACGTGATCTTTCAGTTTAAATTTTATGGTTATCGGAGTTATAGAACTCTGGTTATAGTGTTTTTCGTCAAAAAATCTAAATATTGAATTGGTCATAACTTGCTCATTTTAAGTCGGAATGAGCTCACTTTTGGACAGGAGGTACTTTATACCATATATTTTCATGTCCCAAAAGGCCGGAAATTTTCTCACAAATTAAGTGGTCGAAAATGACCTTTTAAAAATATGGACAGTAGCTTTTTAAACATTTCTAGATTTTTCATCCTTTACTATAATTATTCCACATGAAAATCTGTAAATCCTTTTTAAGTGATTCCACTTGGATAAGTTAGAAAACTCATAAATCTAACTCTAAAACTTGACCACACTCAAAAATTCGATATATAATAGGAGATATGGTCAATTGAATTTCATGTTCTATTTTTACCAAAATCTGATTTTTCAACCATTTGTGATTTCTAAGAAACTTTCATGTTTTCTCATAATAACCAACATAACTCATTATAACACTTACTAGTACTTCATATACCCATGATTTTTCATCAGTCCAATGCTTTTATTATGACTTTCATCATAATCCACGTAAACAGATCATTTCCACAATTTAATAAGGAATGAATACAAAGGGTCATTCACCATGCAAGTGGTAATCCACATAGACAGGTTATTCCAACAGGTATACATCACCCATCTTGAGTCTCCAGAAAAATACACTATAAAAATCATTTACAACTTCATTTATACAATTGTCGTGCAAACTACGACGACATGTATACTGTGAGTTTAAATACAAATACATATACCTACTCTGACTCATGTCACAATTGCACCTTACATAAAGGTACAGTCAAAAACTGTTTTAGAAATAAAAATATTTGGAAAGTGATCAAGGAAACTTCGTACATAGGAGGCCATCAATCTATGTTATGATAGATATCATATGTCCAGAGAATTATCCTTGGTTGACCCAATAAACACCAAAGAAAAAATGAGAAGATTACTATCATGTTCATTCCAATGGTGAGTCTTCTCTTGACATATAACTATCTCTATTGTCTCCAATTGAAAATTATGTTTCAAATAAACCCCAAGATCATATAGGTAGTGCTCGTAGATATACTCAGCAAGTGGATGTGCACAACCCTGTCTTATGATAACACGAGGTTGTATGTCATTAGACATCTTGTATGATAGTGAAAAAACACCCTTCCAAAGTTGGGTTCGCCTCACCCTATTCTGTTCACCAAAATTAAATATCAAATGGGGTATACAATACGACACACTTATCTAAAGTTCTCAATAAAATTATTTCCATACTAATTAGGGAGAACCTCAACAACTATAGAACACTGTTCTATTCCCCTGTTATCCCCGCTCGACCTAGCTACACTCTTATTACCTGAAAGGAATTGTGAAGCAAAAGGGTGAGCACAACTAGCCCAGTAAAGAATATCATAACTAAAGATAATTAAATTATCAATAGCTTTTGTCAATAATAAATAAGAGATTTAGAACATATGGTAGATGATAAAACATTTCGACCATAGTTACAGCGGAACGAGCAATCCATTAAAAGAGTCAAATAGACCATTAGGTCTATTATCTTCTCCATGTTAAAAGTCCATCAATAATGTTTTATCCCTGTAACATCAATCATCAATTCCTGTCCACAATCATTTGAATAACTCATAATCATAATTGCGATTCTGAATTCCTTTTCGCACCTAGGACGAAGATAATTTTCATCACCTATCTTCACCTGAAATATTAAAAATCATAGTTATACCAAATCACAATCCCTGCTCATAATCATACTAATAAATTCATCTTTGAACTACGGCCAAAGATATTCATTAACAATTCATCTTTGCACTACAGGCCAAAGACATACAACTGTATTTTAGAAGAGTCAAGTAGAGCATGATATCTACTATCTTCTACGAATTTAAAAGTTTATTATCAATATTTTATCACTAAGACTCAGCTTAATAAATAATCCACATCATCGAATCACTCCTGCACTACGGCCAAGGATATTCGTTAATATCACATCCATGAATTATCCATGCACTACGGCCAAGGATATTCATTATTATCACATCCCTGAATTAATATTTCATTCCTTAGACTCAACTCAATAATTAATCCACATCATCAATGTGACGCCCCCAAAATAGGTATACATCACCCATTCTGAGTTGTCAATACATGGTAAAGAAACAACTACAACTTTTATTATTACAACAGTAAAACTGTGAGTTTGAATACAAATATTATCTTCTAGACAATATCTATACTCAAATAAATCCTCATCACATTTATTGATACATTATTTTACAAAATGGTGAGGACTACTAAACAACTCTCTAGAACCTTCATTCCAAACCCCGACTGTACTCGCTATATTCTCGCCTCCCGAGAAGAAAAATGGAACAAAAAGGAAAAGGGTGAGCTCAACTAGCTCAAGTAAAGAATATTATGACTAAGATAATATACAACAAATTATCGTTAGTCTTCAACAGGAAAAATCTAATAGAATACAATAGACAACAAATTTTAAATCAATATTCGCAATGAAATAATAATTCATTAGAAGAGTTAAGTAGAGAATGCAAACTACTATCTTCTATGTATGAATTTAAAAGTTCATCGCTCTATCTTTTATCCCCGTAACATCAATCAATATATATACGAATCAAATATTCATATTTGCACTCTGTGCCAAAGATATATTCATCGATTGGTCATGTTCATCTAAACACCGCTTATCTTTGCACTCACTGAGCCAAAGATATTCTTCAGAAATCATTCATCTTTGCACTACGGTGCCAAAGATATTTCATAATATCATCATTTAAGATCAAGATGATGAAAAAATATTTTAAAGAAACGAATCCAATTGAAACAAAATGATAAGGATTAAGGATTAAGGATTAGTACTTTGTTTTATCCACGTCCAAAATACCTCAAAATAATCACAATGGTGTAAAATTCAAGAATGATCAAAACATGGATACAATCAAAGCTAGTATCCGTATTAGATATTTTGGGCGAAAAGAAAATTTTTCATTTTTCGATGAATAGTCTTAGTGATTCGTGAATAGTATCAGATATCGTGAATAAATAGTCGATATCGTGAATAGTAACTCAGACACCAAAAGTTCCAAATTTGATAAAAATTTCAGATCAATATTTCAACATAATGATATTGAAGAAATAATATCATTACTGAAAAAAATAATATCCCTTACCTCGAAAGATTAGTACTTCTAGTTGGAATAATCGGGGTATAGTCTTTGAAGGAACTTACTGGTCTAACAATACTCAAAGTATACTCAAAATACTCACAAGAATACGCTCGATAATATAGAGAGAAAACTTCGATTTACGGTGTGATTTTCAATTCTAACCTAAGCACCCTATTTATAGAAATTGCTTAGAACACCAAAGCGAAAAATTTAATAAATTAATAATATAATTATATAAATTTCCTCGCATGCCTAGAATCTGATTTCAGCCATCAAACACATGTTAAAGATGCCCCAAACATTCCAAAAACGTTTTATAACTAAAATATTTTAAACTTCCAAAAATCAATTATTTCGGAGCTTCGGAGCTTCAATAATTCACAATAAATAGCCCTTTTATCAGAAAATTCGAATCTCGCGACTTTTTGTAGGAAATTCAATTCTCTACAACTTTACAGAAGAAAGTTTTTCAAATTCCAAGCGAAATTGACCAAATCCACAAACGGGCAATTTTACACGGTTATAATCAAATTTCACCAATAAATGGGGTCCACCGAGCATGTTTAACATGTTTTAAACATTTATTGCAACAAAAATACTCTTCCTCCTCGTATACTCATATATCCCACATTATCTTTGTAAAATATCACCATTATTATATTATTAAAATATAATAATATATTTAAATGAATTATTTTATCGTAAAAAGATAAAATTTCAATTTTCAACAATTGTCACATTAAAAATTTTCTCCATCTATATCCACATAAAATCAATATTTTCCTCATCATATGAATCAATAATTAATTATTCACAAATAATATTACGAATCACAATATTGACAACCAGGCGGTTCCTGTGAGAAGAGGGCTTTCCAATAAGAATTTCTCCTTCTTGGCGGCCTTGATTAGGTGACCAAACCTCTCCTTAGATGAACTCTCTAGACATTGCCAATAATGTTATCTAATAATATTATTAAGATAATATGAATTATTGCTTCGATAATGAAAAATACCGTGTAATGACAATTATTGAAACAACAGCAATATAAAATATCAACGCAGTAATTATTGAATCAATAAAATAAAATACTGAACAGTAATTACTGTAACCATTATTGAGTAGTGCCTTCTTACGTAAGAATCAATAATTGGTGCAATACCGTGTGCTACTGTGTTTTAACCACCGAGTATTTTAACAAGATAATTCTGATAACAACTACTGTAGTTATTTTTAAACAACTTATATTTGTCGTTTTCTTCATCCAATCGCTTTCAGTTATGGGGCCCACACATGGTCACTACTGTCGCATAAATTTTTCCCAAACAAAGATGAATATTCCACGACCAAACGAATATTCCCGACAACAATGAATATTTTATAACCACTTGCTTATTTTGAAATATTTGCGTATCTTACCCTAACTATCCACATTAATCAAATCAACCCTTACTATTTCAAAATAATAAATAGAAAATTAAATTTCATTAATAATAAGTCGGGTCTTTCTAATCAATTCATCCCTGCACTATAGGCCAAGGATATTCTTTTAGTATCACGACCATGAATTATCCATGCACTACGGGCCAAAGATAATTGTGTTTTCATCAACGGTACTGATCATGCCATAAAATAATTCATTTTTGCACCCTTGGCCGAAGAGAATCCATAGCCATAATCATACCAAAAACTGTCCATCAATGCACTACGACCAATGAGGACTTTTTCTACATCATTTGTAACATTACGGTCATGATTATACCGAATAATCCCTCATCATAATCATACCAAGTCCATCTACGCACTCTGAGCCACGTATGACTTTCAACATAATATATACATGAGAATGATGACAATGATATAAGTATTAATCAAATGAAAACAAGGATAAATATTAAAGACTTTAAATTTATCCAAATATTATCCACCACTCATAATATAATATTATTAATATCATAACAATATTTTAATCACTTCTTAAACTTATAAACAATTTATTTCAATTGTTTACACTTTACCAAATAATGAATTTAATCATTCAAAAATGTCATACTCATAAGATTTCATCACCAATGATTAAATCTCTCATAAAAAATCTGCATATACCTTATATAGGATTTCCAAGCCATAAAATCCTATTTTCCAACTTTGTTACTTTGCATAACATATTTAACACATATGTTCGTAACTAAACTATTTTCATGAAAAATACCAAATCAGTCCCAAAAATATTTCTTTTCTGGGATTTAGTAGAATATTGTTCCATAATGAACATATATTTTTCTCGAAATTTTTAAAATTCATTTACTATTTTTCAAAAATCAATTTTTAATTAATTCCTTAAGAAATTAGCAACCTTAAGTTTAACTCCAGAAATTTCCAAATGTTGGCAGGATCTTACACATGTTAACGTGATCTTCCAGTTTAAATTTCATGGTTATCGGATTTATAGAACTCCGGTTATAGCATTTTTCGTCAGAAAAATCTAAATATTGAAATGGTCATAACTTGCTCATTTTAAGTCGGAATGAGCTCACTTTTGGACAGGAGGTACTTTATACCATATATTTTCATGTCCCAAAAGGCTGAAAATTTTCTCACAAATTAAGTGGCCGAAAATGCCCTTTTAAAAATATGGACAGTAGCTTTTTAAGCATTTCCAGATTTTTCATCCTTTACTAAAATTATTCCACATGAAAATTTGCAAATCCTTTTTAAGTGATTCCCCTTGGATAAGTTAGGAAAATCATAGATCTAACTCTAGAACTTGACCACACTCAAAAATTCGAAATATAATAGGAGATATGGTCAATTGAATTTTATGTTCTATTTTTACCAAAATCTGATGTTTCAACCCTTTGTGATTTCTAAGAAACTTTCATGTTTTCTCATAATAACCAACATAACTCATCGTAACACTTACTAGTACTTCATATACCCATTATTTTTCATCAGTCTAATGCTTTTATTATGACTTTCATCATAATCAACGTAAACAGATCATTTCCACAATTTAATAAGGAATGAATACAAAGGATCATTCACCATGCATGTGGTAATCCACATAGACAGGTTATTCCAACAGAATAATAAAGAATGGAATAACAGAAGAATTCACCATGCATGCGAAAGACCGCACAAACAGGTTATTCTCAACAAAATATTAAAGAACGTAACCGAGTCGACGTAATCCGCGCACTTGCGCGAGATATTCCAATGAATAATAAAGAAAGGAACCGTGTCATGCGAAATTACTTGCAAGCGGATATTCCAACAGAATAATAAAGAATGGAATAACAAAAGAAATCACCATGCATGCGATAGACTGCACAGATAGGTTATTCCAACAGAATAATAATAAATGGAACCAGGTTAGGCGTAATACTCACCGACAGGATATTCCGACAGAATAATAAAGAATGAAATAATAGAAGAATTTCACCATGTAAGCGGTACTTCGCACAAATAGGTTATTCCAACATAATAATAAAAATGGAATATCAGAAGTTCTCTTCATGAATATGAAAGAAATAATACCCCTTACGAGTACAACAAATAATATCCCTTACCTCAAAAGAAGACTAGATACTGGAATAGTGAGGTAGCAGACTTCTCTTCCTCTTTCTCTCTATAATTTCTCTCTATAATAATGGCTCTAAAGCTTTAGTGAATTGGTGAGAAATGAAGAAAGAATGAGCTTCTATTTATAGAAAAATATAGTTTCGATAATTGCATGTTTTGGGGCTCAAAAAATTACAGTACAATACCTCCAATTTTTCTTTCATTTTTAATTTAGTCCTGCAATTATTATCAAATTTTCACCACCTCCCCTAATAGTAAATAATGTGAATCAATAGTTCAATCATGTGAATAAATAGTTATAATCATGTGAAAATATAAAATATAGTATAATACCTCCATCTATACCTCTCTTTTTAACTTAGTCATGCAAGTATTATCAATCTTGCAACAACTCCCCTAATAGTAAGTGAATGTGACTCAATAGTACACAATGTGAACAAATAGTTATATAAGCATGTGAATTAGTAGCAATTATTTACTCATTTATCCGATAAATTACCCGATTTATCAATATAACCCCCATACATCAATTATCATCGAAATAGATGTCGATTTCCACTTACACTAATAATCCCAACACAATGGAACTATCAAATTCATCTTTAATCAACACGAACTTATTCATCATTAATATTATAACTCACAATATTTAACAACCAGGTCGTTCCCAGGAAAGAGGGGGCTTTCCAATAAGGATTTCTCCCTATTGGCGTGCAATTAGGTGACCAAACCTCTCCTTGGCAGAACTTCTAGACATTGTAAATATTGCAATTTAATAATATGAAAAATTTTGTCGTCTCAATTATTGATTTAATAATATATCATATAATGCAGATGATACTATGACAATAATCGAATCAATAATATGAGAGATATGATCAAAGAATTCTTCAGTAGCAATAATTGAGCTAATAAAAAAGTATTATGCTATACAAGCCAATCATGTATGATGATAAAGCATATACTTTGTAATCAATCTTATTTATTTATTAATAAAAACAATTATTTATTAAAGGCATTTATTATCTATACTGGTGTCGCTTTTTAATAATATGTGATAAACCCATAGTTTTAAGCAATGCTTTTAGAATCATGATGAGATCATGCTAATGAGATCTAAATTTTAGATAGCTTAAAACTAAAATGTTCCCAATCAATGGATTACTAAAAAGGGATTAGTGAATCCGATAGATTGGTACGTACGCTGTTTGCTTTCATCGATGAGGATGATTGATCTCACGATCATTTGTGTGGAGACACTAAAGCAAGTATGTAGGTGCTTATTAGAGAATAAGTTCACCGAACGCGACTCGCTAAGGAATACCTAATGGAGTTTTACTTGCTCGTCAATAGAAATTCAGAGTGATAGTAGTAGACAAAAATGATCCTTAGACTTGAGATCATCATAGTATCTTATATATAATGAATTACACTTTGACTTATTCCTTAAGACTCTTAGAGTATATCAAAGGGTATGCTTGGGTGTAATAAGTTATATATGAAGATAATGAATGATCAATAAAGAATCTACCACTTCTAGTAAAAAGAAGAGAAATGTCCTATGTGATTCGATAAATGATAAACCCGTGAATCTTTGGTTAAGGTGGAATGAAATTAGAAAGTAGTTTCTAATTTGCATTCATTAGAGTTGTGCATTTAGGAATCGAAATACATATAATTAAATAAAATAAGACTTGATAAAGAATTCCATGCCTTATATTTAATCGGGACATCAGATGGTGGAAGGATTGAATTGTACTTTAAGAACTATTTACTCAAAGGTTCTTTTTATGATTAATGTTGAAATCTATATTATCCGGAAAAGTCGCTGATCGCTAGGAGGCTTATCCCTATCAGAGAATAAATATTATTTATTTAAATAAATTATTCGCTTAATTTATTTATTTAAATAAGATTAGAATTTTCTAATTGATTTATTCACAACCTGCTTAATATATGGAGAACCTAAAGGGTCACACCATAAAAGGAAGAATAATTATTTAAGAAGTTAATGGCATAATTGTAATAATATATTAAGTATATTTAATTTAATCTATGGTGATAGAATAAATTAAATAGCTTAATATTTATTATTTAATATTTTAGAAATATTAAATATAAATTAATAAGAGGAGTCTTATTAATATTATTACAATTATTATTATTTTAATTTCTAAAAGAGTTTAGGAATTAATTTAATATAAGTACTTCATTTTATTCCTAATAGGATTAGGAGGAAAAATTAGTTAAAGGAGTTTAATTAATTATCCCTAATAGATTAGGGAGCCCATTTAATTAAAAGAGTTTAATTAAATAAATAATACCTTATTTTAATTAAAATAGGTTACCTGATATCTTTTATAAGAGAGTCTTATATCGATATCAAACATACGTAATTCCAAGAGTTGAGAGTACGCCTTTTTCTATAGTAGAGATAGAAAAACTAGGGTTTGAGCCAATACACCCTTCTTCTTGAAAATTCTTCTTCCTCGTGGATCACCTCTAGAGGCCATACACTGGGGTGGCTTACATCGATCAAAGGAAGGAATCTACCCGAGATTCAAGGAGATCGCGAGAAGTAGGAGGTGAACAAGTGCACTGAGGAAGCTCATTTCACAAGGGTATGATTTCATAATTTCTTATTCTTCGCTTAATTAATAATATGCATAAAGAATGATCCGGTATTTGTTTTGTGAAAAAATTTAAAATCTGATTTTATTACGCTTCCGCTAAATTTTGCAATTTGATTGCTACTTTGATTTTCACAAAACCTAACAGTGGTATCAGAGCCAAACTTTATGCTAATTATTAATTATTTTGATTCCATATATGTATGGGTATGTATTTTGAATAATTTATTGGGCATAATTTGTTGTATAAAATTATTATTTTATGAAAAAAAAAAAAAAAATTTTTTTTTTTTTCTAAAAAAATTTTTTAATTCATGGGTAACTTTATTTTTCAAAACTTATCCTGATCTTGATTTTTAGTATTATATATATATATATATATATATATATATATATATATATATATATATATATATATATATATATATATATATATATATGTGGATGTGGGTCACTCATTTTCGATTCTTTCGTATATATATATATATATATATCCATATTTGATTTTTTTAAAAAAACTTATCTTTTTTTCAAAACCAATAAGTAATCCATATTATATCATATAATGCCTAGACTCTTAGTAGCATTATTGTCATGTAATTCAAATATATATATATATATATATATCTTTATGAGCTTTATATAATAAATGATCGCTAAATCCTTTTTTGATTAAAAAAAAAATGATGATCATATATATTATTATTACTTATTATATATATATTATTATATATATATATATATATATATATATATATATATATATATATATATTTTAATAATTTTATAATTAAAATAAAGAGTTTATTTTAATCTTGAAATTGATTTCATGCAACATAAAATTGCCCATTAAATGATATTCATATATATATGGAATGATTTTATTTATCGATACATACGATGATATGTATGATATAATAAATGGGATTGATTATGGACTATCGACCAATGTGATTGGATTTATTTTAGTCGATGTTTGAATGAATGGGTTTTATTAAATGGGGTCTCGTGCACTTCGCCTTTTCTCGATTTTTTTCTCGATGTAAATTCTATCTCTCTCCTATGCATTTCCCTCGATCACCGATCAAGGTTTCTATTTAAATTAAATAGTTTAATGTAATAGATTAGTTAGAATTTTTTTCAAGAACCGAGATCAAGGAGCAAGGAGCGCTCAAGACCCGCTTTGTAATGGAGCCCTGGGTTTAAATGTAATAGTTATATTTAAATGTTTATTCTCGCACCCTAGGGTTTGACCTTTTGGTTCACTTGGTGGCTCTAGTGAACCAAACTAGAATAAAAGTCCATAATCAATCCGTAGAATAATATATATATTCTATATGCATGCTAGTATTATATATATTATATATTATGCAAACATGCTTCGATGTTTAATAATATGACGCGATTATATATATATATTTGCACGCATGCTAAAAAAACAAGATGAGACTAATAATAACAAACCCCTCAATGAAATTATATTAAGTTGTAACGCTCAAAGATATTTGAATATCGAACGTCGCTTTCTAAAGCATGATAAAAAAATAGAGCATCAATATTTAATATGAGTTTGTTGTGCACACACACAAGGCGCAGTATTAAATATTTGAGATGTTATTTTTATTACATTTGATGTTTATAAGGAATTGAACATTACCGCTTTGTTGTGCACACACAAGGGTCAGTAGTTTTCTTCACTTATATGGAAATGTCAGGTATGACTTAACTTAAATCATTTTAGTTCTGATGTGCACACACTGACCATTATGATTTAAGAGGCAAAATATAAGGAGTTACATGATGATGTAATTGACAAGAGTTGTCTACCTATTTATTTATATATAGTTTGTTGTGCACACACAAGGCTATATACATTTGAAATGGGATCCTTATTCTCACTAGCAAATCTTTAATTAGATATTGCCAACTATATTCATGAGGGTAATATAGTTTGAAGAAAATAGTGGGAGATACCAATATAAAATAAGACCTAATTTATTTTGGTAATTAATTAAATGAATGTTTGCTAAAATATTGTCTTTTTTACATGCAGTATTTTTGAAAATGTCACATTCACTAATTTCACCACAGAAAGCATACTTGATGCTAACAAACCGACCGACCAATTACACCTGACCGTTAAGGAATCTGAGAATTGTTCTCACCGCCGAAAAAGATTTCTTATGTCCTAAATTCACCAGACTCGCAAAAAAGTTGCGTAGAACAATTCCGAGGAAGAGATTGCTACTTTTAAACAAAGGGCAAATGATGCATCCGCGGGCTCAATGCATCATGCTCGATCCACGAGTAACGAGCTTCAAATACAAGATGAAAAAATATGGATGCTCCTACTATGCTACATCGCACCTTCAAGAGTCAGATGGTGAGCAAAGTAGACCGCTAGATATGAAATATCTAAGGAGCTCTTCCGATCTCTGATGACCGAGGGCACTACCGCTGAGACTCATGTCTTAAAGATGATCAATCTGATTGAACGCCTTGACAACTTGGGTTCATCATGGATGGGGAGTTGAGTCAAGATTTAGTCTTGCAAATACCCCTGACACCTTCTCACAATTTGTTGTGAATTTTCACATGAATAAGTTAGATGTCACCGCTCTCTCAATTACTTAACATGTTGAAAATCATCAAGGTCACTTCCCATCCAAGAAGAACCATGTCTTATCGGTGGATGATTCTTCCAAGAAAAGGAAGAGGCCCAAGGTATCTTCTCAAAAGAAGAAATCCAAGAAGGCTAAGGAAAGGCGAAAGTGAAGGATCAAAAGAAACCCCGATCCAAATAGCAAAGGAATTTGCTTCCATTGCAACAAGCCGGGTCACCGAAGAGGAACCGCAAGGATTATCTTGCGAATAAAAGCGTAAGAAGCTTGAGAAGCTTCAAATCCTAATCAAGGTTTGTTTATGATTGAAATTAATTTTTCCGAAAGTCAATCTTCTACTGGGTATTGATACCTACCGTGGTTCTCACATATGTAATAATATGCAGGGACCGGTCGTAAGTAGAAAAAGTCGAGCAAGGATGAGGTCGCCCCACGAGTGGGAAATGGAGCAAAGGTTGTTGCATTAGTCATAGGGACTTATTGTTTAGCACCGCCTACGGCAAATCCATTAGTTTAAATAATTGTTATTTTGTTCCGCCACTTATTAGAAACATTATTTCAATATCTCAGATTGATATGGATGGTTTTGACATTATAATAAAGAACAATAGTTGTTCTATTTATAATAATAATGTTTTATATGGTGTCGGTAATTTACTTAAATGGACTTTACATTCTCGACTTGCATGAAAAAATATACTTCAAATCGAACAAACTAAGAAAAGGAAAAGAGATGATGTTAATTATACCTATATGTGGCAATCAGAGACTTGGTCATATTAATGAAACAAGATTATCCAAGTTGTATAAAGATGGGCTCCTCAGAGCTATCGATTATGAATCATATCCAACTTGTGAATCTTGTCTCATGGGAAAAATGACTAAATCTCCTTTTAGTGAAAAAGGAGAAAGAGTTACAGAGTTGTTAGCGCTGGTACACATAATGGATGTATGTGGACCTATGACAACGAAATGCACGAGGAGGGTATTCTTATTTTATTACATTCACCGATGATCACTCAAGATTTGATATGTGTATTTAATGAAATACAAATCAATCATTTGAAAAGTTCAAAGAGTTCGTAAGTGAAGTAGAGAAACAAACGGCAAAAAGTATTAAGATTCTTCGATCGATCGAGGTGGTGAATACTTAAGCAAAGTGAGTTTCTCAATTGTCTCAAAGAAAATGGTATAATCTCACAATGGACTCCACCAGGACGCCACAAATTTAATGGTGTGTCCGAAAGGAGAAATCAAACACCGCTGGACATGGTTCGCTCCATGATGAGTTTTACCGATCTTCCTGTCATTCTCGGGATATGCCTAGAAGCGCCATATATCTACTAAATAAGGTTCCTCAAAATCCATCCCCTAAGACTCCATATGAGATGTGGACAGGGAGGAAGCCTAGTCTTAAGCATGTTAAGATTTGGGGATGTCCAAATTTATGTGAAAAGGTTTCAAAATGATAAGCTTGGGACAAGATCTCGATAAGTGTATTTTTGTGGGATATCCTAAAGAAAGTTTAGGATATTATTTCTACAATCCCATCGAACAAAAGGTGTTTGTTGCCAAACATGCTTTTCTTGAAAAGGAGTTTATCCTCAAGGGGTCAAGGAGGAAAATAGATCTCAAAGAAATTCAAGAACCACAAACCACTACAGATCAAATGGATGAACTCGTCCAAGTAGAGATTCCTTCTATACACACCCTATTCAGAACTCGAAGAGTACCAAAGATACCGATAGGTATGGACTTGTCATAGAGATGACGACGATGAGGTACGATCATAGATGATGATGATCCATTGAATTACTTAATAAAGCTATGAGTAGTAAAAAGACTCGTAGAAGTGGCAAGAAGCCATGAAATCCGAGAGATGGACTCCATGTATGAGAACCAAGTATGGACTTTGGTTTCACCACCAAGGCATTAAGCCTATTGGGTGTAAATGGGTCTTTAAAAGAAAGACCGAGCAGCAGACGGCAAGGTAGAGACCTATAAGGTCTGACTCGGTCGCAAAAGGTTTCAAACAAAGACAAGGAGTCGACTATGACGAAACCTTCTCACCAAGAGTAATGCTCAAGTCCATTCGATTTTGCTTATGCGATCAGCAGCTTACCACGACTACGAAATCGCGATGGACGTGAAAACGGCCTTCCTCCTCAATGGGAAACTTGAGGAGGATGTGTATATGACACAACCAGAGGGATTTGTTTCAAAGGTTGGAACAAATCAAGTCCAGAAGCTACAACGATCCATTTATGGATCAAGCAAGCTTCTCGTAGGTGGAACATCCGCTTTTGATGAGACAATCAAAGAGTTTGATTTTATCAAAATGAGGATGAACCATGTGTGTACAAGAAGGTTAGTGGGAGCGCTGTTTCATTCCTCAGATTATATGTCGATGATATATTACCGATAGGGAAATGATATTCCTATGCTACAATCAATTAAAATCAAGTTATCTAAACACTTCTCCATGAAGGACTCTGGGAGAAGCATCCTATATTTTGGGGATAAAGATCTATAGAGATAGATCTAAAAGGATGCTTGGCTTGTCCCAAGGAACGACATCGACTCGATGCTAAAGAGGTTTAGCATGGAAGATTCCAAAAGAGGTCTCATGCCGATGAGCCATGGAATACATCTCTCAAGAAACAGCCCCAAAGACACCTGAGAGAGAGAGACCGATGATGAGTAAGATTCCTTATGCTTCAAAGAATAGGATCTATCATGTACTAGATGATATGTACTAGACCGATGTCGCCATGCACTTAGTGTAACAAGCAGATATCACCAAATCCAGTGAGAAGAACACTGAAGGCAAAGAAAAAATATCCTAAAGTACTTAAGAAGAACTAAGGATGTATTTCTTTTCTACGGTGGGTCCGAATTGAAACCAGAGGGCTTCACAGACTCAAGTTTTCAAACGGACCAAGATGACAAGAAATCCTTTTTGGTATGTGTTTACCTTAAACTAAGTGCGCAGTTGAGTCGAAGAGTTCCAAACAAAGAAAAAGCTTGTTGATTCAAAGGATGAGGCAGAGTACATAGTCGCAAGTGAAGTCGCAAAGGAAGTCGTTTGATGAAGAAGTTCATTACCAAACTTGGTGTGGTTCCTAGCATTACAGACCAAAGACTTTTATTCTCGTGACAACACCGAGTCATATACAGCAGCTAAGGAACCCAGTGTCTCATCGTAAATCCAAACACGTGTCATGCATGATTTCATTTTGATCGTAGAGATCATCGAAAGAGGAGACGCCACCTCGAGAGCGTGTGGACTCTCAAGACAATATTGCAGATCCATTTACTAAAGCGCTAACACAACAAAGAGCTTTGATCATCACTTAGAGAAGATGGGTATGAGATACCACTACGATCGGGTTTTAGTGCAAGTGGGAGATTGAAAGTATTATGCATACAAGCCAATCATGTATGATGATAAAGCATATACTTTGTAATCAATCTTATTTATTTATTAATAAAAGAATTATTTATTAAAGGCATTTATTATCTACATGGTGTCGCTTTTTTATAATATGTGATAAACCCATAGTTTTAAGCAATGCTTTTAGAATCATGATGAGATCATGCTAATGAGATCTAAATTCTTAGATAGCTTAAAACTAAAATGTTCCCAATCAATGGATTACTAAAAGGGATTAGTGAATCCGGATAGATTGGTACGACGCTGCTTGCTTCATCGATGAGGATGATCGATCTCACGATCATTTGTGTGGAGACACTAAAGCAAGTATGTAGGTGCTTATTAGAGAATAAGTTCACCGAACGCGACTCGCTAAGGAATACCTAATGGAGTTTTACTTGCCTTCGTCAATAGAAATTCTCAGAGTGATAGTAAAGACAAATGATCCTTAGACTTGAGATCATCATAAGATCTTATATATAATGAATTACACTTCGACTTATTCCTTAAGACTCTTAGAGTATATCAAAGGGTATGCTTGGGTGTAATAAGTTATATATATGAAGATAATGAATGATCAATAAAGAATCTACCACTTCTAGTAAAAGAAGAGAAATGTCCTATGTGATTCGATAAATGACAACCCAGAAATCTTGGTTAAGGTGGAATGAAATTAGAAAGTAGTTTCTAATTTGCATTCATTAGAGTCAGGCATTTAGGAATCGAAATACATATAATTAAATAAAATAAGACTTGACAAGAATTCCATGTCTTATATTTAATCGGGACATCAGATGGTGGAAGGATTGAATCAGTATTTCAGAACTATTTACTCAAAGGTTCTTTTATGATTAATGTTGAAATCTATATTATCCGGAAAGTCGCTTGATCGCTAGGAGAGGCTTATCCCTATCAGAGAATAAATATTATTTATTTAAATAAATTAATCGCTTAATTTATTTATTTAAATAAGATTAGAATTGTTCTAATTGATTTATTCACAACCTATTAATACGGAGAACCTAAAGGGTCACACCATAAAAGGAAGAATAATTATTTAAGAAGTTAATGGCATAATCGTAATAATATATTAAGTATATTTAATTTAATCTATGGTGATAGAATAAATTAAATAGCTTAATATTTATTATTTAATATTTTAGAAATATTAAATATAAATTAATAAGAGGAGTCTTATTAATATTATTACAATTATTATTATTTTAATTTCTAAAAGAGTTTAGGAATTAATTTAATATAAGTACTTTCATTTATTCCTAATAGATTAGAGGAAAATTAGTTAAAGGAGTTTAATTAATTATCCCTAATAAGATTAGGGAGCCCATTTAATTAAAAAGAGTTTAATTAAATAAATAATACCTTATTTTAATTAAAATAGGTTACCTGATATCTTTATAAGAGGAGTCTTATATCGATATCAAATATACGTAATTCCAAGAGTCGAGAGAGACGCCTTTTTCTATATAGATAGAAAAAAACTAGGGTTTGAGCCAATACACCTTCTTCTTGAAAAATTCTTCTTCTTCCTCGTGGATCACCCCTAGAGGCCATACACTGGGTGGCTTACATCGATCAAAGGAAGGAATCTACCCGAGATTCAAGGAGATCGCGAGAAGTAGGAGGTGAACTCGCACTGAGGAAGCTCGCTTCTACAAGGGTATGATTTCATAACTTCTTATTCTTCGCTTAATTAATAATATGCATAAAGGATGATCCGTAATCGGTTTGTGAAAAATTTTAAAATCTGATTTTATTATGCTTCCGCTAATTTTTGCAATTTGATTGCTACTTTGATTTTCAAAAATTATTTCCATACTAATTAGAGAGAACCTCAACAACCTATAGACCAATCGTTTATTCCCTCATATCCCCAGCTAATTCCAAATACACTCTTATTACCGAAAGGAATTGTGAAGCAAAAGGGTGAGCACAACTAGCCCAATAAAGAATATCATAACTAAAGATAATTAAATTATCAATAGCTTTTGTCAATAATAAATCAGAGATTTAGAACATATGGTAGATGATAAAACTTTTCAACCATAGTTGCAGCGGAACGAGCAATCCATTAAAAGAGTCAAATGGACCATCAGGTCTATTATCTTTTCCATGTTAAAAGTCCTCCAATAATGTTTCATCCCTGTAACATCAATCATCAATTCTTGTCCACAATCATATGGATAACTCATATTCATAATTGTGATTCTAAATTCCTTTTCGCACCTAGGACGAAGATAATTTTCATCACCTATCTTCACCTGAAATATCAAAAATCATGGTTATACCAAATCACAATCCCTGCTCATAATCATACTAATAAATTCATCTTTGCACTACGACCAAAGATATTCATTAATAATTCAACTTGCACTACAGGCCAAAGACATACAACTATATTTTAGAAGAGTCAAGTAAAGCACGATATCTACTATCTTCTACGAATTTAAAAGTTTATTATCAATATTTTATAGCTGAGACTCAGCTTAATAAATAATCCACATCATCGAATCACCCCTGCACTACGGCCAAGGATGTTCATTAATATCACATCCATGAATTATCCATGCACTACGACCAAGGATATTCATTATTATCACATCCCTGAATTAATATTTCATTGCTGAGACTCAACTCAAAAATTAATCCACATCATCAATTCATCCCTGCACTATAAGCCAAGGATATTCTTCTAGTATCACGACCATGAATTATCCATACACTACGGGCCAAAGATAATCTTGTTTTCATCAACGGTACTGATCATGCCATAAAATAATTCATCTTTACACCCTTGGCCGAAGAGAATCCATAGTCATAATCATACCAAAACTCGGCCCATCAATGCACTACGGCCAATGAGGACTTTTTCCACATCATTTGTAACATTACGGTCATGATTATACCGAATAATCCCTGGTCATAATCATACTAAGTCCATCTATCCACTACAGGCTACATATAACTTTCAACATAATATATACATGAGGATGATGACAATGATATAAGTATTAATCAAATGAAAACAAGGATAAATATTAAAGACTTTAAATTTATCCAAATATTATCCACTACTCATAATATAATATTAGTAATATCATAACAATATTTTAATCACTTCTTAAACTTATAAACAATTTATTTCAATTGTTTACACTTTACCAAATAATGCATTTAATCATTCAAAATGTCATACTCATAAGATTTCATCACCAATGATTAAATCCTCATAAAAAATCAGATATACCTTATATAGATTTCCAAGCCATAAAATCCTATTTTCCAACTTTGTTACTTTGCATAACATATTTAACTCATATGTTCAGTAATTAAACTATTTTCATGAAAAATACCAAATCAGTCCCAAAAATATTTCTTTTCCGAGATTTAGCGTAATATAGTTCCATAATGAACATATATTTTCTCTTAATTTTTAAAATTCATTTACTATTTTTCAAAAATCAATTTCTAATTAATTCCTTAAGAAATTAGCTACCTTAAGTTTAACTCCAGAAATTCCCAAATGTTGGCAGGATCTTACACATGTTAACGTGATCTTCCAGTTTAAATTTCATGGTTATCGGAGTTATAGAACTCCGATTATAGCATTTTTTGTCAAAAAACCTAAAAATTGAAATGGCCATAACTTGCTCATTTTAAGTCGGAATGAGCTCACTTTTGGACATGAGGTACTTTATACCATATATTTTCATGTCCCAAAAGGCCGGAAATTTTCTCATAAATTAAGTGGCCGAAAATTCCCTTTTAAAAATATGGACAGTAGCTTTTTAAGCATTTCTAGATTTTTCATCCTTTACTAAAATTATTCCACATGAAAATCTGTAAATCCTTTTTAAGTGATTCCACTTGGATAAGTTAGGAAACTCATAGATCTAACTCTAGAACTTGACCACACACAAAAATTAGAAATATAATAGGAGATATGGTCAATTGAATTTCGTGTTCTATTTTCACCAAAATATGATGTTTCAACCCTTTGTGATTTCTAAGAAACTTTCATGTTTTCTCATAATAACCAACATAACTCATCATAACACTTACTAGTACTTCATATACCCATGATTTTTCGTCAGTCCAATGCTTTTATTATGACTTTCATCATAATCCACGTAAACAGATCATTTCCACAATTTAATAAGGAATGAATATAAAGGATCATTCACCATGCATGTGGTAATCCACATAGACAGGTTATTCCAACAGAATAATAAGGAATGGAATAACAGAAGAATTCACCATGCATGCAAAAGACCGCACAAACAGGTTATTCTCAACAAAATATTAAAGAACAGAACCAGGTCAGACGTAATCCGCACCGGCAGGATATTCCAACAGAATAATAAAGAACCGAACCAGGTCAAGCGAAATTCGCACCGACAGGATATTCCAACAGAATAATAAAGAATGGAATAACAAAAGAAATCACCATGCATGCGATAGATCCGCATGCATAAAGTTATTCCAATGTAATAATAATTAATGGAACCAAAGTCAGCGTATACACGCACAATCGGATATGATATTCCGCTGTAATAATAAAGAATGAAATAATAGAAGAATTTCACCATGTATGCGGTACTTCGCACAAACAGGTTATTCCAACATAATAAAAAAATGGAATATCAGAAGTTCTCTTCATGAATATGATAGAAATAATACCCCTTACGAGTACAACAAATAATATCCCTTACCTCAAAAGAAGACTAGATACTGGAATAGTGAGGTAGCAGACTTCTCTTCCTTTTTCTCTCTATAATTTTTCTCTATAATAATGGCTCTAAAGCTTTAGTGAATTGGTGAGAAATGAAGGAAGAATGAGCTTCTATTTATAGAAAAATATAGTTTCGATAATTGCACGTTTTGGGGCTCAAAAAATTACAGTACAATACCTCTAATTTATCTTTCATTTTTAATTTAGTCTTGCAAGTATTATCAAATTTGCACCACCTCCCCTAATAGTAAATAATGTGAATCAATAGTTCAATCATGTGAATAAATAGTTATAATCATGTGAAAATATAAAATACAGTATAGTACCTCAATCTATACCTCTCTTTTTAACTTAGTCATGCAAGTATTATCAATCTTGCACCAACTCCCCTAATAGTAAGTGAATGTGACTCAATAGTACACAATGTGAACAAATAGTTATATAAGCATGTGAATTAGTAGCAATTAATTGCTCATTTATCCGATAAATTACCCGATTTATCACTATAACCCCCAGACATCAATTATCATCGAAATAGATGTCGATTACTAACACTAATAATCCCAACACAATGGAACTATCAAATTCATCTTTAATCAACACAAAATTATTCATCATTAATATTATAACTCACAATATTTAACAACCAGGTCGTTCCCAGGAAAGATGAGGCTTTCCAATAAGGATTTCTCCCTATTGGCGTGTAATTAGGTGACCAAACCTCTCTTTGGCAGAACTTCTAGACATTGTAAATATTGCAATTTAATAATATGAATAATTTTGTCGTCTCAATTATTGATTTAATAATATATCATATAATGCAGATGATACTGTTATAATAATCGAATCAATAATATGAGAGTTATGATGCAACAATTACTGTAGCAATAATTGAGCTAATAAAACAAAACTTCATCATCACTTTGAAAATTTTTCAAATGTCACCCTTAACTTTAAACTCTTATCAATTTAACTATTCACCAAAATAGCAAAATTGAATACTTTTATTTCATAAAATTTGGGGTCTCACACTAGATCTTGTCGTGTTTTCTGTTTTTGGTCATGATGTTGGTTGAATGTTGTATATTGGTATATGACCTACTAATCCATGTTATTAGATCACCTAGATTAACAACAGAATCGATAATACCAGTGGTCAAACAAGCTTTGACCAACTGTCCGGATGAATTTCTGGAAAACTTAGAATTCACCAAGAACAGTCTTTGGCATGCACTTTGACCAGCTTGAATCTTGGGAGTTTGGTATTGTTATGATGATATATAAATGTACCCTGTAATGTTCTCTACACGATTGAACTCTTAGATCACATACAGTAGACCTAGAAATTTAAGATATAAGGACACAAAGTAGCTAACTCGAACTGATCTTCATTTCTGGAAAACCCAAAAATGAAGAACAACGTCTGATAATGACTTTGGAGGCCAAGAACTCACTGTTATGTTGTTGTTTCGTCATGAAACTAGTTTGTGGGTGTAGTATTACATTATTACTACAATCCTAACACCGGTAGCTGCCCAAAATATAACAGGAACATGAATTTATTGTTGGTCAAACCAAGCCCCTCGAAGTCTGACATGAAGATCTGGGCAGGCCCAAGAACACTCAAGAACACCTATAGCGACGATTCTGTCGCTATAGGACCCTTTTAGCGACAGTTTATTTTGGAAATTAATTATTTTAATAAATAATTAGAGAAAAATAATTTTAAATTATTAAAAATATATAATAAATTATGAAAAATTATTTTAAAGCCTGGAAATTAGTTTTTAATTATTTTAAGTATATTTCAAAAATAATTAATATTTTTGAAATATAAAAGGTATTTATTTATGTAATTATAATATTAAATAAATTATTTAAAATGGTTTTAATTCATGAAAATTATATTATGATATTAGAAAATATTTTAAGTTATTTTTGATGACTTTTAATATTATTTGATGAATTTCATTAATAAATTAGTATTAATGGTAATTAATTTATTTAATGAATATATTAAATAAATTATGGAAAAATAGAATTAATATTTTAAAAATAATTTAAGTATTATAAAAATATTTAAAGTTATAAAATATAATTTTTTGATATTTTGTCATGAAAATATTAATATTTTAATATTAATATCATTTATCTGATAATGGATTTAATCGCTTAAAATCATATAAATATGATTTTAAGGTATTAAAAATACTTTGTAATATTATGTAATGATTTTCATTAATATTTAATAATAAATAAATATTAATGATAAAGGAATATTGTGGTATTTAATTCATATAAATACGAGTTTAATGATTAAAAAATCATGATAAATGGTAATATTTATCTGAAAATTATTACAAGCCTATGAATAATGTTTTGACTGATAAGAAAATTATCAAAGATATTGTTAAGTGTTTAGGCAGAGTATAATTGAACTTAAACTCGATATTTGTCCGACTAGACCGTCAGGTTGTTAGAATTGTGTTGGGTTTAACTCGGACTTAAATAGTCTGACTTGATGTTAAGTTTTATGTGCTGTATAGACTGATAGGGGTATGTGTTATGTGTTTAGGTATATATATATATATATTATATTCTGATGATATTATTCTAATATTGGAGATCCATATTACTAATAGTAGGTCTTCGGATAAAGCGATATAAATTGCGTAACGGTAATCAACGAAATAGGCAAGTTTTTCTTAACTCTATTAAGAGTTGTTTCATTCAGATATGCTTATGGTTAATCATTGTTGATTGCCATATAGAATTGTACTCTGTACATATTGCATGTATAAGTCAGGTATGAAAGGCTGATCACCTTCATTACCGCTCTATCTTAGAGTATATATTTGTTCATGTTTAATACTTGTTCAGTCAAAAGTTTGTTCGTGCTAGTTCTCAATTATATTGATGAATTATAGCCAACTTATTATTTAGACTCTTTCAATCATGATATATCCTTAAATAAAATTTAAACTTGCTGGGCAACTTTCATGCTCACCCTTGCTATATCATGATAAACATTGCAGATAAGGCGAATACATTCGGATACAGGAAAGGTTAAAGCCAAGTTCAGTTTGGGATAATTGTGCATCTTATTTGTAACAATTATGTATGATAATAATATTTTATGTTAGATAGTTTATGAATTGTGTATTAAGTGAAGGTTTTTGACATTGGGGTAATGTGTAAAGTGTATTGTATAAACAATTTTTGTTTATATCTTCCGCATATAGTTATAGAATGATTGTACCAGATCCGTGGTGATTTGGGACCCAGATTTGGGGCTTTCACAAAAAGTGTAGTAACTTGGGTAACGCATTAAGTGAAGTTATAATCCCATATCTCCCTTATCTGACTTAATTACTCATTAGTTAGTTATCTTTTGATTTTCAGCACTTTTAGATAAAACATAAATTGTTCATCTATTTAAGTAAACCAAAATAGTTATAAAATTGGTGTATGTTAATTTAGAATGCAATTAATATTCTTCGTGGGAATGATACTCTATTTCTTATATACTACTTTTTGACCACGTGAACTTGTGTGTGTGTGTGTGTTGTTTTGATTAATACCCAAATAAGCCAACAAAAGACACTATGGACCAAGAACTCCAGCTAGAATTAATAATATTTCGCTGATAATCCAATAAAAACAAGTACAATAGGTGATCAACAAATAGTACCTACGTTATGCATAACATTTAAACATGTTGTTCACATGTGTGTTGGATTCCCAATATATATATATATATATATATATATATATATATATATATATATATATATATATCCCTTTTATAAGGGTTGTTCATCTCAAAGCAGATTCTAAGAGTCCGCACCAAGGTAATTGGTTTGGATAGCTTTCTAGATCATAGATATTGGCCTAGCCGAAACAAATGACTTAGACACTTTTCTCAGTGTATTTAAGAACAATTTATAAGTCCAATATTTGCAACATGATTCAAAGGATATAATTGTGATTTAAATTAAGCTTCAGAGTATGAATAATAATTTTTATGAATTTATAATACAAGAATCATTCTAGCAATTATTTACTCGTATGATCAATAAGAGTACACGTTTAGGTACTTGCTGAGTCGTTGACTATTTCCAACCTTGACTTCTTATCCTTTGAATAACCTATTATTATCATAACGGTTAATCTTTATTAATCCATAACATAAATCTTAACCGATCTAATTCACTAGCCTTAGATAACTAAGACTCCACAAAATAATTTATCGTAGTAATTGTTGTATTTGTGACAACCCGAATTTTCATAAGTTATTAAAATAAGAATTTAATAATTAAAATTCTTATTATGAGATGTATATATTTTGAATTATATGGTTTGGTGTGAGAAAATTAAATTTATATGAGATTTAATAGTTGATTAAACTATTAAAGAAAGTGAAGAAAATTAGTTATGAAAAAGGAATATGGTGGCAAAAAAATTAACTAAATAATATTATTTAATTAAGATGAAAATTATATTACTTAAATAATATAATTTAATTGGTATGTCTTGATTGGCGATGGAATTGTTATGAATTAAAATTCATAAATAATGTGAGTAGTTCACTTAATTAAAATAGTGAATTAATATAAATATATTTGTTTTAATAAAATGAGAGGGTAATATATTATATATAAATGTAAAATATTTATGTTATGGCTTAGTATATTACATTTGGTCAAGTGAATGTAAATTAACTATGAGAATGGGAATGACCAATATAATTATAAAAAATATTGGTGTTAGGATTAATGAATTAAATAAATATTTAAGATGTGATTAAAGGAATGGATTAAATAAATTGTCTTGGGACAATTTATAGAAGAAAGAAATTGATTAATTATACATAATAATTGTATAATTTATTAAAATAATTAATGGATTAAATACTAATCATTTTAATGAAATGTTTATTATTTTACATAGAGGTGTTTATGAGTATAATTTCATAATGTATAAGTATAATAATTATACATATTATATTGTATAATTATTTAGTTTAGCTAGCTAAGTAATTTAGTAGTATGGTTAAAGTGCGACACTTAGAGAAAAGAAGATATATTATATAATAAGGATATCATAAAAATAAATTAGAAGAGAATAATTGGGCTCTAGTCAAACATGGCCTTGAGACCCTTGGTTTTTGCAACTGCTGAGACTTTGGGTTTTTATAACATGCTGGAAAATAAAACTTACGCCTATATTTCACAAGGCTAAGTTAGAGAGAAATTGAGAGAGAGAACTCTCTGAGAAAGTTGAGAGTAAGAGGAGTTCTGTGATTCAAGGAAGAGGAAGAAGATTAACTAAGTTTTCTACATCATTTAGATATTTTAAAGAAAAATCAAAGGTAAATTTTTGGAGTTTGTAGTTTTACTTTTATTTTTCTAAAAGTTCTTCTTTATAATTGGTTTTGAGGGTTAAATTATTAAGAGATTGATCATATATGTTAATTGGTATGTATAATTTGTTATATATAATCTATAACAGGTTTTCACGTAATAAAATTCGTGAAAACACGTGTTAGAAGAAGAAATTTGGTTTATGGCTTAGTATATATATTTTGGCCTATTTTAAGGCTTAAAATGATGGTTAGGTCATGTATATAATCTGAAATCGATAATAGATGTTGTTAGTATGTTGAAAAATGAAAACAATGAAGTTTAAACGAATTAATTTGGTCAAGAATTGAATTCGTGGTGAATGATGACGCAAAATATGTTCAAAACATGAAAAATTAGCATAAACACTGAATTAGAACCCTTAAATTGATTTGTTAAAGTTTCTGAAATGTTATAATTATTATGTATATGAGTACTTAAGTGTTTCACGAGTTGATAGAGTCGAAAACCAACTAATTCCGACTTAAAATGAAGAAGTTATAAAAGTTTAAAGTAAAAACATCGCAAACGCTATAATCTGGACGAAGCCAAGCGCAGGCGAGCAGCTGTGCACTGCTAGATGGCGCGGGCATGCTTGGGTTGTGAAGGAAATGGGTGCGGCCGCGCCCTTAGTGTGCCAAGTATGACTATTTTGACTTATTTTGATAAAACGACCATAACGTTTTTATACGAACTCCGATTGTAGCAATTCAAGATGATCCGAAACGAGGACAAATAGAACTATAACTTTTATGCTTTAAGTTTTTCAATTTGAGGTCATTAGAAGGGGTCAAAATGGCCATCTTTGGCATTATTGTGTTTTCAGAGGCGATTGAAGGGCGTCGGGCATGCACGTATGCAAGTGTAGTGCTTCTGACGATAAAAGATATTGTTATAAGTTATAAAATATGAATGTTAGTAAATATAATGATGCTTAACATTAATAAATGATGTATTAGATAAGTTGTATAACCATACTAAGCATACACAAGAGAGACAAATCGGGCGTGTGACGAATGAAAGTCGAAACGCCGTGACAAGTGTTAATGAACGTAAAAAGTGTTTTAAGTCAAATAAAATGAATATTATAACATATGAAATAGGGTTAATATAAAACCAATAATGATTCCTAGCAAGACTTAAACACTTGAATGAACTTCGAGTATGAAATATAGTGAGATAAAAGTCAAAAGTTAACACAATCAAATTGAACATTGTGTATTGATAATTGGAAGGGTTATGAGATGTAGAGTAAAGTTTACATTATAATTACTATGCGTTGCTATATGACTAATAGCTAATGTGCATGATTATATAATTGTGTAGGGCACATGTAGTGCAGATAGCTGTAAGCTCTTAAACTGTTATTTGTAAACAACGATCAAGACAAGTCTTTCAGTTTCTATTTGCTATGTGAACTTGATGATGAACTATTTTAAATCTTTAATATAAATAGCATGATGTGTTATATATATGTTGAAAGCATGAAATGTTAAAGTCAATTTATGACTACGTTGATTGAGTAATGAATGTTGATTGAGTAAGGAACTCAATCTTTATACTTGTTATATGAACTGCAAAATGTTTGTTATGTTACTTTAATTTTTATGGGATGTATGATAAGCATGTTATTATGTGCTACGTGATGCATAAAAACTGTAAATTTGCTGGGCTGATGAGCTCAACCTTGCAAATAACCATTTTTGAAGGTTAAGGATTGAAGGTAACACTATATGCTACTTGAATGACATGGATCAGAAATAATACACGCAGATTAATATTTTCACTACTACGAAACAGTAAATAGATAACGCGAAAAAAACGTTGTGGTTTCAGTCAGAAAAACACCGTGGTTAAGGGTATAATCTATTTGACACCCTTACACAATGTTTTTAAAACGTTGTTGTTAGACACATTATACAACATTTTTTAAGAAAAAAACGTTGTAGATTTGTTTTCCATAAATTAGTAGATGCTTGAAAACGTTATAGAAGGTATGATTCTACAACGTTTTCTGGCTACAAATGTTGTAGTTTAATATATCAGACAACATTTAGGCACATTTACACAACTTTTATAATGTGTCATCTATTTAGAAGGTGTCATTTATTTATACAAATATACAACATTTTAAAAATGTTGTAGATAAAAAAAAGAAAAAAAAAGGTTGTGGTTCACCTATATTACTAATACACCAGCAATATGCTAATGCCATGATATATAGCTAAAATATGTCCAAATTCTCATTTAAATTTAAAGCCAAAATGTATCAACCATTCAAAATACATCACAATACATCCCAAATTATAATAGAATAAAGATTTTGTATTATATTGAGTAAGCAAGAAAAAATAGGTTTTTCACCCTATTACAACAAACTAGGAAGCAAATTTTCAACAATAACAATATGTATTTCAAGGTTTATTAGGAGCTTGAAGGATATCAGAAAGTAGTTGCATCATTTCTAAAACACGATCAACAGTATCACCCCAACCTTTCTCAAATCCCATTCCTTGCAAACTGCAAGCAGTGCCTGCTGGTCAATATAATAGAACAAGCATCTAAGTATTCTTGTGAAGATCAAAAAATAGAAGCTTACATGTATTCAAACTCAGAAAAGGGTGAATCTGGCTTTAGCTTAGAAAGACAATCTTCTTCCTTGGTGTTAACCTCTTCAAAGTTGCATGTACAAAATAATATGATATTAGCATAATTATCTGACAAATCCATTGAACTCCAGCAGCTACCCAAGAACTAGTAAAGAAAATGAAATTCTAAAGTGCATGGAGTTGATCAGAAGACTTTTAAAGATTGCGAGAAGGAAGGGGGGAAGTTACAACCATCGAAAAAGTCACAAAGGCTAAAATCACAATTTGGTTCCCACCTGATGAGAGGACAAAAATAAAACAAAATTCATACAGAACCCCCTACCCTACTGAATAACTCGACAAGAGAATCCAACCTCCTACTCCAACTCTTTCCCACATCTAGTCCCTACCGTAATCAATGCCTCAACAAATTAGTAAACCACAAACAAAAAAAAAGTGAAGAATTGAATCATACTAAAATTGCAACTCCTAGTTCTATTTACCATAACATTGTCATTCAATGGACCTCCAGCTCTCCAAGATGTAATCCTCCTGCAGAAAAAAGATGGATTCGCTTATATCAAGACAATCGCAGCTTATTTTCTCAAATTATTATTAAAAATTCATAATTTTGGTTTTATACACTAGTCAAACAAATTTAAGGATTACAGCCTCAAGGTAGTGAGCAATATATATATATCTCGGGCGTGAGATCAAAGTGTTAGGAAATGAACTTAATGGGAACCCCAAATATTTGAACGAAATTTTGTTTTATAAGCGTAATGTAAATAATCTCAAAAACTAAAGTAAGAGGGACATGAATGTATTACCAAAGGGTCGCATAAGTTGCTCGGATATGGCAACAACAGAAAAAATCGCCAAAACCACAAAATAAGGGCGTAATATACAAAGATCTCGCATAATAACTAAATGAATCAACTTCTCAACCCTTAACAAATAATCATGTAGCCTTCTAAAATAAAAAATGTTTCGAGGATCACCTTTGCCATCATCAACACTTTTGCATATGAATCATATGACATTTTTATCTCCTTGCTGCGCAATTTTTGAGCTGCATGTCATGTAAAGTTGTTAGAGCATTCGCTCGCACGGAGCACAACCGAATTGCATAACTAACCAAAAACAACAACAATAGGTATTGGTTGGGGAACCGGGATCTAGGATATGTTATGAGCAACTATGTACAAGCTTGATCGCTTCATCTGAACTTATATCAACAAACTTAACTGCTTCATAGCGTCTATCCCTCTCTTTCAGCATGTTCACCTGACGATATATTCACAAAAGGATAAATTGATTTAAATTAAATCATTTCATTCGCATACCGAAACAAAGAATAGAATTGTTGTTGACGATTTCTAAATTTCGAGGAAAAAGGATAAAGTATAGTAAAACACAATGAGATACTTTCACCTTTGGGTAATTAGTAAAGTAGGTATATATAGTGAATGACATTGGCACCACGACGGTTCTTGAGTCAGACAGATATTTGACCAGCCAGTCATGCATTCTTCAGGTACATGTTTGTGCTCCAACAATGATAATGATGACAAGCATTTTAAGTTCTTCAATTCTAGCAGAACGGACTTCTTCGTCTGTTAATGCTCCAGCAATGACAATGATGACAAACATAACAATGACTACCTGCCCATCAGCCCAAGAAGTTGTCAATTCTTACATTTAAGTTGCGTTTCAGACCATTAATGATTAATGGCGTAAACGTATACATTGAGGAAATATTATTTAGCAATCATAAAATTGAAGTGTCTAGCAAGCGATAGAAAAAGTAGTGAGACAAACAAATTTATATTATAACCAACCACAAGGCATAAATTAAACTCAACTATTTTCAATAAAAAATACCATAGAGAATCGTGCTTAAATTTAATCAATTATAATTCAAAGATAAAAGAGTAGATCGAAAGTTTACCTTTGAAATGCATGTACCATGAGTGAATTCAATATGAAGATTCACCCACACCTCGACATTGATTACCACAAAAAGAACTACGAGAATTGGAGCTAATATGTTGAAAGATAGAGCCCCAAACATTTCTTCAATACCATTGGTTTAAAACAGATGGCCAAAAGTACTCAAACATAACAGATTTTGGTTTCACCAATTTGATAGAAAATCTATAAATATCTTATAACTCACGTAAATATACTATCTTGGCCCGAACATTAGCCAATTCTCATGATTTAGCATAATAGTCTCTTTGAACCATTTTATCAAACATGTAATATGCATAGAATGTAAAGTCAGATTTTTCATGAATTTTAAACATGTAATCATGCCATCTCCTTTCAAAATTCTTATTATATCCTCTTGACTCCATTTGATTCCACCATTCAAATAACATCCCACAACCAAACATGGCAATAACAGTAAATAATTACTAAATTTCAATGAATTTACTAAGGAAGCTTACACACCTTTTCAATAAAATTTAACAAACACTATTTCTAACTTGGTGATGAACAAGTGTAATCCTTCCTGCTGCAATTACTTTCTACTTCCCACCGATTTACTTGTTAGTTCCCATCTCTTCAGATGCTTGGTGATTTCAATTGAAATTAACACCTTAACCCCTCGCCTATATGTAGACGGTAATTTTGGTACAATTGTCATGCTCGAATTTCAAGGCTGAATGGACACCAACGACACTTTGACCCCTCGCTTATATTGAAGCTTAATCTCAGACAATCGATTTATCGATGCGGACAGAGAGACGCCACACACAACTATGAATTGTTGTATGATAAGTCAAATCAATCTCAAAGAAATAACTAAGAAAAATACTTAGAAATTCTTCAAAGAACCAAAAGTAGAGAATAACCTCACAAATATATCAATAATAAATAATAATGATAATGTGTCATATTACATCAACTTGCACCTCTATTTATACTACTCAAAACAATCCAAATCCTAATAGAAATTTATAAACTATAACCCTAATTCTATAAGAAAATAGAAGTCAATTTGGAAAAGGAATTCTAATTAAAAAGAAATCCTAATTACAATAGAATTTAAAATTAAGAATCCAAATAAAATCCTTCACCGCGGGATTTCCATAATACCCTTTGTAGTAAATATGTTTGACTTTGTTAAGAAGATTAAAATCGGGCTTGTATTAAATCGACCCAAATTAATGTCTCATGTTCTTTTGCCTCTCTCTTCGATTTTCTTACGCTAGCTTCAAATTTCAAACATCTTGGATCAATCCATCGAGACTTTGTTTGAACCTCTTTGTTTCAGCCTTCGCTTGATCCCCACGCCCCTTTAGTCTTGCTTTGAATCCACGCATGTCACGTCCTCATCATTCCTCTCCTCTCAAAAGGATTTGTCCTCAAATCGTCACCTACATCAAACGGACTTAGATCAAGAACGCTAAATGTAGCACTAACATTATACTCACCGCAAATCCAATTTATAGGCATCATTATCGATACGCCGAGAACTTGAAATGGACCATCTCCCCTAAGCAATTTCAACGCCTTTGAACGGGGAATCTTTCTTTCCGTGATATGTAACCACACCCAATCTCCTGCTCAAAGATCACTTGATGTCGCCCCTTGTTCAAGGTTTAATGTATTGTTCCGCTTCTCCGCTCAATGTTTAGCCCGGCTCTTTCATGAATCGCTTTAACAAGATCAAATTTTTTCGCTCCATCCATGTTAGTATATTCGTAAATGTAATCTGATAAATCCAACTGTGTCAAAGGATTAAAACCATATACAATTTCAAATGGAGAAAAATTAGTAGCAGAATGAATGTAATCTGCTATATGCAAACTCAACATGTGGTAAACATTCTTCCCATCGCTTGATATTCTTTTTAATGATAGCCCGTAATAATGCCGATAAAGTCCTATTTACTACTTCAACAACCACCACCCAGGATGACAAGTAGTAGAAAAATAACAATTTAGTACCCAATTTACCCCACAAGGTCTTCCAAAAATAACTTAAGAACTTTGTATCTCTATCGAAAAATAGTTTTAGGCATACCATGCAAACGCACAATCTCCCTAAAGAACAAATCAAAGAATACGAGATGATCATCGCTTTTATGACATGGAATAAAATGTGCCATTTTTGAAAATCTATCCACGACCACAAATATCGAATCATAACCATGCTTGTACCTAGGTAAACCCAACACAAAGTCCATAGAAAGATCAATCCAAGGTTCATTAGAATAGGCAATGGCGATACAATCCATGGGGTCAAACACTTAGATTTAGCTTCATGCACAAGTAATACATCTATCACATATTCTTTCTACATCCCTTTTCATACGAGGCCAATAAAATGTTCTTTAAAACAAAGAAAAAGTTTTATCAACACCAAAATGTCCCATTAAACCGCCTCTACGTGATTCCCTAACCAACAACTCACGCAAAGAACATGCAGAATACATAGTTTATTTTCTCAAACAAGAATCCATCAACTCTAAAGTATTTACCCACAACATTCTTTTCACAAGTTTTAAACTCTTCACCAAATCAAGGTCATTATCATATAACTCTTTAATTGCTCAAACCCAAGCAATTTCAGATCAAGAGTATTTAACAAAACATACCATGAGACAAAGCATCCGCAACGACGCTCTCCTTACCTTTGCTTATATCGAATAACATATGGAAATGTCTCGATAAATTCCATCCATCGCATGTATGCTTTTTGTTCAACTCAGGTCAATTCTTCAAATATTTCAATGATTCATGATCGGTGGGATCACAAACCCCTTAGGCCACAAGTAATGTCACCATGTCTCCAAGGCTCTAACCAAAGCGCATATCTCTTTCATTATATGTAGGATAGTTCAAAGTCGCCCCACTCAACTTTTCGCTAAAATACGCCAATCGGTTTTCCTTCTCAGCATCAACACACCCAATCCCTAAACCTCAAGCATCACACTCAATCTCAAAAGTTTTAGCAAAGTTAGGCAAAAATAAGTAAAGGAGCATTTGTCAATTTATCCTTAATCAAATTAAATGCTTTTTCCTGCTCATCACCCCACTTGAAGCCCACACTTTTCTTGATGACCTCTACCCAATGGTGTCAGAATTTCACTAAAATTCAACAAAGCGCTTTAGAGAAACTTTCATGAGTCCATGAAAGCTTCAGATTGACTCACATCGGTCGACTCCTACCAATCCCAGATCGCACGATTTTCTCCTCATCAACTTGACTCCCCGTGAACTCACAACAAAGCCAAGAAAAACAATTCTATCCTAACAAAACGCATTTCTCCATGTTAGCAAATAACTTTTCTTTCCTAAGTACATCTAAAATGATTTTAAATGCAATGCATGATCTTCAAGTTTTTGCTATAAATCAAGATATCATCAAAATAAACTACGACAAATTTTCCAATGAATGGACGCAAAACATGGTTCATTAATCTCATGAAAGTGCTCTGCATTAGTTAAACCAAAAGGTAATACTAACCATTCATAAAGACCGATTTAGTTTTAAACGCTGCTTTCCATTCATCACCCTCTCAGATTCTAATTTGATGATAACCACTTTTTAAATCAATTTTTGAAAATATGCAAGACCCATGTAATTCATCTAATATGTCATCTAAACGAGGAATGGGATGTCGATATTTTACCGTAATGTTATTTACCGCCGACAATCGATGCACATCCTCCATTTTCCATCCTTTTTCGCAGACTAGATCACCTAATCGCATACGGGCTCATACTTTCTCTCACTTAATCCTTTCTCCATCACCATTAACTTGCTTTGTAAATTCTTCTTCGCTTCCTGGATTACTCCGATAAGTCGGACGGTTTGGAATCGCCGCACCGAACAAAATCAATTTGATGCTCAATTCCGGTCAGTGGTAGTCCATGAGGAAGCTCCTGAAATACATCTTTGAATTCCTCAGAAGAGAGATGAAACAACACTAGCAAAGAATCATTAGCGTAGTAGTCAAAAAAAAGCGCTTTTATACCAAGTAAAATCATAGTCGCTTAGAAATCAAAGCTCTTCTCACATCACTCTTTTTTGCCAAGATATTTGTTTTTTTCTTCTTCTTTTTCTCTTTTTTTTTTTTTTTTTTTTTCTTCTTTTTTCTTTTCTTCACTCTCTTTCTTTGTACATAATTTTTCCGCAAATGAATTTGATCTTCATGTACTTGTTGTGGTGACAAAGGACGAAAGAGATCTTCTTCTTCGTCGTGAACTAATGAATATACGCTGGTAAACCCGCTATGTTGAACCCTCCTATCAAACCGCCATGGTTCTACCCAACAATATATGTCCCGCTCGCATGGGCACCACATCACACAATACCTCATCAATATACCGACCAATAAAGCAAATGGAACTAACACTGCTTGGTTACTTTAATGTCTCAGATTATCATCGAGCCATCGCAAACGATACTACCATGGATGTTTGGTAGTAGGTAACCCCAATTTCTCCACCATCGTAGTGCTTGCCACATTTGTACAAATGCTTCCATCTATAACTACGCAACAAATTTTCCCATTCACAAGACATCGAGTATGAAATAGATTTTCCCACTGCTCACCGCTTCTCCTCCTTAACTCGTACTAAGTGCTCTTCTTGTAACTGCACTTTCACCATGTATCGATCCTCACCTATCTCCTCTAATGGTGGCATAGAATCTGTCGCTATCTTCCCCTGCCTCCACATCTCCATTGTCAAGTAACAACATTTTCCTCCGATTTGGACATCACAGAAATATGTCCCCCGCCTTGACACTTAAAACATACAATATCTCGATTACGCACCAAAAGAAGGTTGTTCGGCTTTTACTCTTGAGTTTCTCATTAGTCGATCCTTGCTTGGTTCCACCTTTTCGCTTGAAACGCAATTGCCTTTTTTCCTCTCGCTTTGCCAAATCGGGTCTCCATGATGAACTAGCATTAGATTGTCCTCGCTGTCCTACTCGCCTCTCGAGTTGTTTCTCTATCTTAGTAGCCATATGGACCAGCCTCCAACTCTAAATAATGTTGTCGCTCAACCAAGTCTCCAATCTCCCGGGGCTCAATCTCGCCGAGAACCTAGCCATCGATGTTTCATTGTCCTCAATCAAGTTAGCCCGATCCTTCAACATCTCCATCTCCCCGTAATATTCATCCACACCGACTTCCCCGCTTAAGAGTTTGTAAATTACGAATGATCTCCCCCGCTGATAGTATGTCGGTACAAACCTCTTTTTCATTATCGCTTATCTCCTCCTTCAAGTTGTAATCTACCGTCATTACACCTTTCTCCGATTAGTCACAAACCGATCCACCATATCAATGCATATCCGTAAATCAGAATGGCCAGCTTTGACTTTTCTTGAGGTCCGAATAGTTGTGATACCAAAGATTCGCCCATCTTGGTTACCCAATCTAAATAAGCCTCAGATCACCCGTGCTTTGAAAAGTCGGAATCTTCATTTTTATGCTATCCAAATTGCCATCTTCTCTCGTCCCGACCTCTTCTTTCCCCTAGCACCTCCGTGTCTTTGATGTCGAAAATTAGATTCACGATCTTCCGCCGCACTACATCGCCCTCACCGTAGTGGTCTTCCTTTCAAGGCTGCTTTGTCAGGTCTCTCGCCTTTGTTTTGCATCCCAAGAGTGTTTTGGGATAGCTCAACCATGACACCCCTCATCTCTTCTAATTGTTCTCAGATTTGCTTCTATAGTCTTTCTCAATCTCCGATCCCATTCTTTATGCATCGCTTCCATCCGAATTTCAATTCACCGTCAAGGTTGTTCTCATGAGTTCCTTTTATCCTTTGAGCTAGACATATTTCCCCGCAAAATAAGGGGTTAGTAGAAAAACAGCTTCTCACCACTCCTTTACGTGTTTTTCGCTTCAATCAATGGTCCACTCGTATATACTCTCAATAATCGGCTTTTACCCCGATTAATCTCACCACTAAGCCTTTTACCTCAAATATTCTCTCTATAGGTTCTTATTGAATTCCCTAGCAAAATTCTTGGTTTTACTAATCAATTCAAATTACTTGTCACGTAAACAAAAATATAGATGGTGTAGTTATCGTATCACCACAAAAATCACCGATCGATTGTCTCAGTACTCTCTCAGAAGGCTTCAGACTCAGAAATTGTAGTCTGCTTCGTAATCGATGATGATGGAACTAGATGAACTCTTGGTTAGAATTTGATGATTTGATGGTGTGCTAAAAAAAGTAGTTACAATAGAATATGAATTTTTTTTTTTTTTTTTTTTTTTTTTTTTTTTTTTTTTTTTTTTTTGCAATATATATTTCGACAAAAAATTAAAGATAAGTAACTTGCTAGAAAGGCTTAGCTTTGATACCAAATGATAGACTCCACTAAGACGCTTATGCGAGGTGGTCGTCACCGATCGCTTTCTAAAGACAAATTGTTGGGTGAATTGCTTGCAACACCTTAACCCTCGCCTATATGTAGATTTCGGAATTTTGGTACAATTGTCATGCTGCTCGAATTCTCAAGGCTGAATGGACACCAACGACACTTCAACCCCTCGCTTATATCAAGCTTGTAATCTCTTGCACAATCGATTTATCGATGCGGCAGAGAAGACGCCACACACAACTATGAATTGTCAGATGATAAGTCAAATCAATCTCAAAGAAATAACTAAGAAAAATACTTAGAATTCTTCAAAGAACCAAAAGTAGAGAATAACCTCACAAATATATCAATAATAAATAATGATAATGTGTCATATTACATCAACTTGCACCTCTATTTATACTACTCAAAACAATCCAAATCCTAATAGAAATTTATAAACTATAACCCTAATTTCTATAAGAAAATAGAAGTCAATTTGGAAAAGGAATTCTAATTAAAAAGAAATCCTAATTACAAAGAATTTAAAATTAAGAATCCAAATAAAATCCTTCACCATGGGATTTCCATAATACTTTTGTAAGTAAATATGTTGACTTTGTTAAGAAGATTAAAATTGGGCTTGTATTAAATTGTCGACTTTGTTAAGAAGATTAAAATTGGGCTTGTATTAAATCGACCCAAATTAATGTCTCATGTTCTTTTGCCTCCTCTTGATTTTCTTACTTTCTAGCTTCAGCAATTTCAAAACATCATCTTGGATCAATCCATCGAGACTTTGTTTGAAACCTCTCTTGTTCTAGCCTTGCTTGATCCCCACGCCCCTTTAGTCTTGTTTGAATCCACGCATGTCATGTCCATAAGATAATCTTTTATTATCTTAATTGATCACTCGTGGTTTCACACCTTAATTCCTTTATAAAGTATTCCTACTTTATTTATATTCTTTAAGTAATTTTCGTATTCTATCGTTTATACTTTAATTAATTAGTTATCACCTTGGGTTAAAGATAACTTTTTATATCATTCAAATTATTTATGTCTCACTTGACCACATTTAAATAATCTTCCAAGTATTTAATTGTTCCTTACCATTATTCCATAGTTAAAGTAATTATTAAATATCACTTTAATTGTCCACCATTAAAATATTACTTAATGTCACCTTAATTATTTATACATTATTAATTCCACCATTAGAATTAGTCTTTACTATTATTGTAATTTTTTATTATTTAATAAACCACATTATTATTAACAAAGTTTACAATTAAAACAAATACTATTTTAATTGATTATTAACCCCACAATTAAGATCATCTTTTAGTTTTAATTATTCAATTATAGCTTAAAAGAATCCTTAATATTATAATAATTGCAATCTATAATTAAAATCACTTTAATTGTTTAATATCTTTAAATTAATCTTTTAATATTATTTCATTTTAGGAAAATTTTCATTTTTGACCTGGTTTGACCCGACCCGACTCGGTTTGATCTGAATTCGGATAAAATGTGAAAGGAGTTCATATGCATGCCACCGTTTAAGCTTATGGGCAGCAGCATGGTCATTTACTCCTAAAGAACTCCATGCTCGACCCTGGCATAACTTTTTAGCAAGTTTTTCACTGTTTTGATTTTTCTACCTCTTTTGATTCAATCTTATATACTTTTGCTTTAAACATCCAAATGAGTTCAAATCACTTCCATTGTCTTTTAAACTTACATATCTTCAATATTTGATATCTTTCCAAAATATTTATTTAATGAAATTAATTATTTTTGCAAGCTAGGGTTCACATTTGGACATGTTTTACTACACGTTTTGCTACGAGTTCGTTTTAAGTCCAAATTCAACGATTCCACTTGGGGTATGATCTTATTTCATAGATGTTCAACATAACATTTTAGGATTATACACATAGTTTACAAATTTTATGACAAATATCATATTTTCAAGCTTACTAAGTTAGGTTTTATGCTCACATGCTTTACTCTTGTTTCATAGGTTCTAAAATCACATACATGACATATATATCACATATTATCCTTCCAATACTCATCCTTATACATTCAGATCCATCATGATCCCATATCACAAATAACTCCCACAAACAAGCATAAATTTCTACCTATATTAATAAACTAACCTATATTTGACAAAAATAAGCTAAGTGGTAAAACTACCTCTTAATTGCTCTCTTCCTCTTGGCTATGAACTACAAGTAGCTCTCCACCTTGGTTCCTTCTTCTTGAGCTCCACCAAAATGCAAGAGTTCTTCTAGGTTTATTCCTTTTTCTCAATATTCTCTGTAGCTCTCAAATATCTAACACTTAGAAAATATAATGTGGAAAATCATTTACCAACACATTTAAAGCTCCCTATTTATAGGAAAATCATTGTCTAATAATTAGGTCATTGTCCAATGGAAAAAGTGGAGTTGGTGGAAATTTCCACCAACTATTCACTTTAAGGACATTTAACCTTTAGCCTAGATTATCATTATTCCCATATGGCCTTACTTGTGAGCTCAATTAACTAGAAAAATCAGCACTTTAAAATGGGAAAGGGGGCTTGGGCGGTAATTGGGGGTGCTACCCACTCATGTTGAATTTTTATTTTGCTCTTTTGTACACCATGCTAGCTCATTTTCGCCTTATGTAAATACAGTAGCGATAACCCATGCCTAAAGGCACTGTATAATTTTAAAAAAATGATTTTAGATCGTTGGATGTTGAAGCCTAAATTGATTTGAGGTCATTGGATGTTGAAGTCTTGAGATTTAAGCCTTAGGTAATATTATGATACGATAATAGAATAGGACTCCCTCATGAGGGAATAATGTATGCACTTAAAATCAAATTTAACTCCTAAGTATTATAGGGTGGGTCAATTTTCCAACTATTTCCATCATGGCTCAACAAGTTTAAGATTTGAGAATATATTTGCATTAATTTTCAAGTTAAAAAAGTAGGACTTGATCATGAGCCATGACATGAACGTGAAGTTAAATGTTTAATAGTTTCCAACAAACTGTTGATTATTTTATTTGATCTCATTATTTTCCCTAGTCATTTTCACTAAAGTCAGATAATATAGACTCAAACTACCTAACAATAAGATCAAAAGTATATTTATTGTACATGATCACAAATTCAAATATATCCTAAATTAACAAAATAATTTAAAATAATTTCCCTCTTGATCTATCCATTTGACTCCTAATAAACCTAATAAATTAAAATATAATAATAGAAGTTGTTAAAAGAAAATTACATAGCCTTGGACGAGGGTATGTTGAGGAATGTCTTATTTTTAAACGATTTATAAGATCAAATTTAAAGTAATTTATAAGTTATTGTAAGTTGAGGTTTATAAATAAAAATATTTTATAATATTTTGATTTGTAAGTTAGAAATTAAGTTAATTTTTTTTTAAGGTTTTTGGCTAAAATAAGGATTAGTAAAATATTAAATTTAATTTTTTTAAAATGACTTATAAATTAATTCTTAAAAAGTAAAAAATTATTTTTTTAAAAAAAAAAAACTATCACTGCCAGCCCTACAATCACTACTGCCACCCCTACAATAACTACTACCACTCCTACAACCACTACAATGCACCCAACCACCCCCCACCCCTACCCCACCCCACCCACCCCAACCCACCCCCCCACCCCACCCCACCCCACCCCACCCCACCTCTCTGTCATTGTTCTCACGCCCATCGCACCACCCTCCATCACCAGAACCACTCATCATCCAATGCCAATCTATCCACCCTAGTCCTCCTCAGCCCCACCTTTCGTCTTATTCTCCCTTCAACCTTCAAACACACCACCACCACCAACAAACCCCATATTACTACCCTTCTCAAACCCCCAACCATAAACAAAATTTCCAAAGACACCGCCACCAAGAAGAAGAAGAATAAATCCTCACGGTCTCCTCTCTCATCCGCCACATATCCTCCCTTGAGTCCTCCATCCTCCACCATTCTTCTGCTTCTTTCTCTCTCCGGGTCGTTGTTGTCCGTACCATCCAAACCCACTTCAGAGCCTTCCTTATTCGCAGATCACGGACCCTGCATTAGCTAAAAGACCTCGCATACATCAAATCAGCTCTCAACACTCTCAAATCCACTCATTCTAACAATACCCACTCTAATTCTCCAGCTCTCTCTCATAAAGCCATGGGCTTGCTGCACAAGCTCGACTCTATTTAGGTAAAATAATCTTATTCATTCGTATAAATATGATCTTACTCTTATTCAAGATCTGATTTTATTTTATTTGCAGGGTGGTGATCCGATGATTAGAGATGGTAAAAAGTCGATTAACACAAAATTAAGCCATTTTAAGGAGTATCTTGATGAGCTTTCTAGGAAAAGTTATCAACTTTCAAGTAGAGTAGTGAAGGGTGTGAGACTTGGTGGGACTGGTACAATATCTAGGGTTTTGAAAGGGGAGGAGAGAGAATTATTGGAGAAATTGATGAAGATAGTAGAAAAAAATTGAGGGCTTTTCTAGGGTTTCTGAGGAAGATGAGGAAGAAGATATTGTGGAGCTTGAAACCCCTAGAACTCATATTAATAGAAATTCAAGTGTCTCAAATTAGAAATGGGGTTTTGCTGAAGAGGAATTCTAGGGTTCAAGCTAAGGCGAAGAAAAATGTTAGCTTTATAGAGAATGGGAATGTATATATGGTGTATAGAAGGAGCAATGGGCCAGTTTTAGTTTTAGAATGTAATAGCTTTGATGGGAGTGATTCAGTTGATGCTAAGGAGTTAGACATGGAAATTGAAGAAATTGGACTGGGGATGACGAGGAGGAAGGACACACAGACGATAATGAATCACCCCAAATTAGCGAGGATGATAAAGACCCTAGAAGGAATATGGTGGTTGAAAGTGATAATGAAATGAGTATGCATGATCCGATTAGAAAGGAAGATGGATGCTTTGTATTCTCTGCTCCCTTGCCTATGAAGATGGAACCTAGACCTGATCCAGTGAATAAGAAGGTCGTAAAAAGAATAAATTGAAAGGGCAAAACATGGTTTGTGACTTCGTGATCTTAGTTGGTCAGTCTAGATTTTTTTAGATGTTTGGTCAATTTGGTTAAAGCCCCAAATGGGATGATGGATGTGGGTTTGAATTTTTGAGAGATAAATTCTTGGCCTTCGGATGTTGAATCCCCAAATAATTTTAGATCTTTGGATGTTGAAGCCTAAATTGATTTGAGGTCATTGGATGTTTAAGCATTGGGATTTAAGCCGCTCTATTTTATATTATAGATACACATATAATTCACTACATGTATATATATACACCGATATATAATTTTAAGTATACTACACTTTTCAACTTCCGTGAAACATGGTTCCCGCTACTTTTTCATTCCGTATGCATTGTGTGTGTGTGTGTGTTGAAAGCTTTTGATATGTTTTGCAAAGTTGTTTTGTGATTTATTTTGAATGTAGTGCTATGCCTCTTTGGACCTATGTAGAAATAGTTTGATTTACATAAAAGTTCAGTTTTAATAGATATGAAAGCATATAAAAGTGAGGTTTTGAAATATGATTTTCAAACCATTTTGCCCAAATAAGAATTGAGGCATTTGGTACTTCCTTTTAACTTGTATTAAGCCTATCTTTTGATCCTAGAAGTGGCTTCATTTTATTTGATTAAGATGTGAAGCATATTTGGGGGGTGGTTTAGAACTCGGGGTTCTAATTACTTGATTTTTCTTAAGTTTATCCATCTCGATGTAATTTATATTTTATAAAATGTTTGTTAATTATATTTGAAAATCATTTTGAGTGACGAAATGAAAACTAGAAAATACAAGGGTCAGGCTCTTTATGGGCATGGAAACCATCGAAGTAAGCCCGAGCACCTACAAACTATGATTTCACTATTTTGAGACTTCAATCAAGATAACCATTTTAAGGCCCCAGATTTACATGTACATTGGATTGCAAGCTGACATTTACAACTTAAACAAGTCCATTTTTAGAACCGGATCTAGATCCATTGATTGAATCATCAATCCTTTGTAGTTCCTAGGCTCACATGAATATTTAAAGCTTGCACAATGGGTATTTAAACATATTATGTATAAATAACTTAAACACTTTGCTAAACATGTGATTTAATGAATAAATCTTTGTATGTGATTAAATAAGCTTAATGTTTCCTCTATATACAGATCTAAGGTCATGTGGATGCTAAATATTTATAAAAACTAAAAATTAAACTAGATCTATACATATCTTAGCCATTCTAGCTTCTAGGTTCCAATTTTACAAATTTTGAACTAGTCAAAAGCTAGATCCGGTTAAATCTTGTACAGATCTAGTTTATAAAATACAAATATTAACTATTTACACAAAATAAATGGTTGAAAAGCTAGATCTATGCCATAAAGAGGCAGATCTGTATATATATAGTAAAGCCAGAAAAAGGGGTAGATCTGAAGAGATCTTACAGTTAGGCACGAGAATGGCTATCGAACGGCTTTAGGCGCCTTTAAAATCAATTTTCCCTAGTTAAAACTTGATATGTTATAGTATATATGTATAGGAGTGTTTACAGAAGAGATTTACTGTGTTTAAACAGAAGAACAACTCATTTTCTCTCTCATATACTTTAATTTTCTTTCTAATGGCCCTCTCTTTCTTCTTTCTTTATTTAAATGAGCTAATGGGGGCTGATATATATAGACCCAACCAGTCGTGAGTCTACTTATGACATTCGCCTATGGCTGTACCTGGTGGGCTTTGCCTCAAAGTACGTGCACCTCAATCCATACACAGGCTGCTTAAAACCTTTATAACTTACAATCCAAGAATCCTATGGAGGCATGCCATATCATTCCGAAAAGCTCTTTCCGAGATCTACGAAATGGCATAAGGATTTCCATTTTTTAAATAAAAAATATTGGTCCATGACCAGAAAAGCATCTTCAGGTCTTCGCAGGTAGTCTGTTGAGCTGTCTTGCGCAGTGCACACTCGGGATTTCTATGATGGCTCTTAACGACCATGTCTATAGATGGATGTTTATTTATTGATGTTGTGTTGTTAACATTTCCTCTTTGCCCTCCTGGGGTTGTCTCTAGGATTGAGGTGACTTTTGGCTATCCCTCGGGGGCTGTCTTCGAGGTTTGCTCGATGTTGTTTCTATTTGCCGTCGGAGTTCTCTCCGAGGTTGATTTTATGTCCCACAGTGCTTTCTCTAGGGTTTAATTTGATATCCCACGGGACTGTCTCCATGGTTTGAGGTTTACTGTAGTCCTTCGGGGTTGTCTCTGGGATGTTAAAAGATGCTTATGCCCTCCTGCCTGGATAGTCCTAAGAAAGCAAAATTTTGATCGTCTACATATGCCCCTCTTTATCATGTTTATGTAATGCAATGAAATGAACATGATAAAGATTACTAGACACTTAAAATATGACTAGATGCAATGTAATTGATATGATGCAATGCAGATGGAATGGAATGATTCAATGCACATGAAATGATGTGATGCCTACATTGAGGCTATCTGTAAAGATTAACTATCCATCAGTGCTGCTGATGCTTACGCTTACGCTTGTGTTGTCTCCAACACCTTTTATTTTCATCAGTGTTGTCGATGTTTGTTTTATGAAGATAAACTAAGATGTTTTCTACATCTCTATGGGGGGAATGATATTTTGAAATCACCGAACCTTCCCGACGTATACAATACCGATAGTTTACAATGATGCCTACCCTACTGGTAGTTAACAATAGTGCTTACCCTACTAGTAGTTGACAACGGTGCCTACCCGCTAGTAGTTGACATTGATGCCTACCCTACCGGTAGTTGACAACTAGTAGTGCTTACCCTGCTTATAGTTAACAATAATGCTTACCCTGCTAGTAGTTGACAATGGTGCTTACTCCATCAAAATGCAAGAGTTCTTGTAGGTTTATTCCTTTTTCTCTCTATTCTCTATAGCTCTCAAATCTCTAACACTTAGCAAATATAATGTGGCAAATCTTTTAACAACAAATTTAAAGCTCCCTATTTATAGGAAAATCATTGTCTAATAATTACGTCATTGTCCAATGGTAAAAGTGGAGTTGGTGGAAAATTCCACCAACTTTTCACTTTAAGGACATTTAGCCTTTAGCCTAGATCATCATTATTCCCCTTTGGCCTTGCTTGTGAGCTCAATTAGCTAGAAAAATCAGCACTTTGAAATGGGAAGGGGGGCTTGGGCGGTAATTGGGGTTGCTACCAACTCATGTTGCAATTTTATTTTGCTCTTTTGTACACCATGTTAGCTCATTTTCTCCTTATATAAATACACTAGTGATAACCCGTGCCTGAAGGCACTATATAATTAAAAAAAAATGATTTTAGATCGTTGGATGTTGAAGCCTAAATTTATTTTAGGCCATTAGATGTTGAAGCCTTGAGATTTAAGCCTTAGATAATATTATGATACGATAATAGAATGGGACTACCTTCTGAGGGAATAAGGTATGGACTTAAAATCAAATTTAACTCCCAAGTAATATAGGGTGAGTCAATCTTCCAACTAATTCCATCATGACTCATCAAGTTTAAGATTTGAGAATATATTTGCATTAATTTACAAGTTAAAAAAGTAGGACTTAATCATGAGTCAAGACATGAACAGGAAGTTAAATGTTTAATACTTTCGAACAAACTGTTGATTATTTTATTTGCTCTCTTTATTTTCCATAGTCATTTGCACCAAAGTCAGATAATATAGACCCAAACTACCTAAAAATAAGATCAAAAGTATATTTATTGTACATGATCACAAATTCAAATATATCCTAAATTAACAAAATAATTTAAAATAATTTCCCTCTTGATCTATCCATCTGACTCTTACTAAACCTATTAAATTAAAATATAATAACAGAAGTTGTTAAAAGAAAAATAAATAGCGTTGAACGAGGGTATGTTGAGGAATGACTTATTTTAAAATGATTTATAAGTTATAATTTAAAGTAATTTATAAGTTATTGTAAGTTGAGTTTTATAAATAAAAATATTTTATAATATTTTGATTTGTAAGTTAGAAATTAAGTTAAATTTTTTGTTTAATGTTTTTGGCTAAAATAAGGATGAGTAAAATATCAAATTTAATTATTCTAAAATGACTTATAAATTAATTCTTAAAAAGTAAAAAAAAATTATTTTTTTAAAAAACTATAACTGTCACTCCTACAACCACTACTGCCACCCAACAACCCCACCCCCTGTTGTTGCTGCTCCTCTAGCCCATCACACCACCCTCCATCACCAGAGCCACTCATCATCCAATGCCAATCTATCCACCCTAGTCCTCCTCTACCCCACCTTTCCTCTTATTCTCCCTTAAACCTTCAAACCCACCACCGCCACCAACAAACCCCATATTACTACCCTGCTCAAATCCCCAACCATAAACAAAATTTCCAAAGACACCGCCACCATGAAAAAGAAGAAACAGTCCCCACGGTCTCCTCTCTCATCCGCCGCATCTCCGCCCTCGAGTCATCCATCCGCCACCATTCTTCTGCTTCTTTCTCTCTTCGGGTCATCGCTGCCCGTACCATCCAAACCCACTTCAGAGACTTCCTTATTCGCATATTACGAACCCTCTATCAACTAAAAGACCTCGCATACATCAAATCAGCTCTCAAAAATTTCAAATATACTCATTCTAACAATACCCACTTTGATTCTCGAGCTCTCTCTCATAAAGCCATGGGCTTGCTTCACAAGCTTGACTTTATTCAGGTAAAATAATCTTATTCATTCATATAAATATGAGCTTACTCTTATTCAAGATTTGATTTTGGTTTGTTTACAGGGTGGTAATCTGATGATTAGAGATGGTAAAAAGTTGATTAATAGAGAATTAAGCCATTTTATGGAGTATCTTGATGAGCTTTCTATGAAAAAGTATCAACTTTCAAGTAGAGTAGTGAAGAGTATGAGACTTGGTGGACTGGTACAAAATCTAGGGTTTTGAAAGGGGAGGAGAGAGAATTATTAGAGAAATTGAGGAAGAGAGTAGAAAAAATTGAGGGCTTTTTTAGGGTTTCTAAGGAAGTGAGGAAGAAGATATGGTGGAGCTTGAAACCCCTAGAACTGATATTAATGGAAATTCAGGTGTGTCTCAAATTAGAAATGGGGTTTTGGTGAAGAGGAATTCTAGGGTTCAAGCTAAGGTAAAGAAAATTGTTAGCTTTACAAAGAATGAGAATGTATATATGGTATATAGAAGAAGCAATGGGCCATATTTTGTTTTAGAATGTAATAGCTTTGATGGGAGTGATTCAGTTGATGTTGAGGAGTTGGACAAAGATATTAAAGAAATTGGGACTGGGATGATGAGGAGGAAGGACACGCGACGATAATGAATCGCCCCAAATTAGCGAGGACGATAGAGACCCTAAAAGAAATATGGTGGCTGAAAGTGATAATGAAATGAGAATGCATGATCCGATTAAGAAGAAAGATGGAAGCTTTGTATTCTTTGCTCCCTTGCCTATGAAGATGGAACCTAGACCTGATCTGATGAACAAGAAGGCTGTAAAAAGAATAATTTGAAAGTGAAAAACATGGTTTGTGACTTTGTGATTTTAGTTAGTCAGTCTAGAATTTTTTTTAGCTGTTTGGTCAATTTGGTTAAAGCCCCAAATGAGATGATGGATGTGGGTTTGAATTTTTGAGAGATAAATTCTTGGTCGTCGGATGTTGAAGCCATAAATAATTTTAGATCATTGGATGTTGAAGCCTAAATTGATTTGAGGTCGTTGGATGTTGAAGCATTGTGATTTGAGCCGCTTTATTTATATTATAAATATACATATAATTCACTACACGTTTATATATACACCAACATATAATTTTAAGTATACTACACTTTTCATTCCACATTACATATTGGGCTAGTCCCAAGCTAAATTAAATTTGGGCTAGTCACCAATACCTTTACACATTGGGCTCAGATATTAATCTAGTAATTCAATGGTTTGGGCCACACCCCTTAACTTATGTAAGTATGTCACATAATTAATATTGGGCTTGGATATAACCCTTAGTCCAATGCCTTATTAAATCATCTATTAATTAATTCCATTAAGTAATTAATTATGCCACACAAGGCTTAACACTTAAGCTTAACACTTAAGCTTAACACTTAAGCTTATCATTATTATTAACATACTTCTCAAATATTTCATACTTAATTCAATTCATATTGAATTATTAAGTTTCATGACACATAAATATACATGTGATTGTCGATGCCGTGTTTTTCCCTTTTCTATTGTTTATTTACTGCCCTTTATGTGATCTATCTTGCCAAGGTGTATTTTTAGAAAAGACCGACATAAATGTCGATGATTTAAAATGTTTGATTTTAATGACAATTAAACATATCGACATCGGGATTTTTATTATTCCATTTTCTGTTCTTGTCTTTTGGTGTTCTCATGTTAGGTGAGATTTATTTGAAAAAACAAGTTGTGAAAAGGTCCGACATTTATATGTCGACGATTTGACTATAAGAGTCGCCGGTTGGTTTTTTAAATGGTTGTACCAACACAACCGAGAAAAGGTTTGCACATTGACCCAGTGATGCGACACTGCTAAACAAGTCTTTGAAACCGAGATTCATTAGGGTCCGGGGACTTGCTTATGCGGAGGGAAGGTGTTAGGCACCCCCCAACTTCTGTGTTACGACGATTATTTCCACTTTTTATTTAAACTGTTAATATTAATGTGCATGAGTGTGTGGGTCAATGTTCAGTTATTTGGAAGTAGTGCTACACCTCGTTCGCACCTATATACACAGGGTTTGAATTTATGTATAAATTCAGTTTTAAACAAGATATAACAATGATATTTTAAAAAAGTGGTTTTTCAAACCCTGTGCTCAATAGTAATTGAGGCCTTTGATACTTCCATTTTATTAAATGTTTGACTTGATTGCTTTTATTTTTGAGATGCAAAGCATCTTCGAGAAAATAGTATATAGCAGTGCTGAACTCCTCATGGGCATGAAAGCCATCTAAGGAAATTCAAACACCGTGAATAATTTATAAGCTGCTTACAGCTGAAAATGTCCATCACGGGAACCGAATCTAGATTAAGTAGACTGAATCTGTGATCACATGATTCTTAGGCTCACATGATGCCGCAATTTATATGAAAGAAGTAAGCAGTTATATATATAAAAGCTGTGAATATATATACAGACATGATCAACCACCACGAAGTACCTCCATGGGGGATCAGAAATATAAATATATAAAAGCGATAAATATATATAGAGACATGATCAACCACCACGAAGCACCTCCATGGGGGATCAAAAATATAAATAAAGCAATAAATATGATCAACCGCCACGAAGTAAACTCCAGGCGGGACGAAATGTAAATAAAGTAGTAAAAATCATCAACCATACAAGTAAACTCCAAAGTGACTTTAATGTAAATAAAGCAGTAAAAGGCCACGAAGTAAACTCCAGGTCTGACAGAAATGTATGTATATATATATATATATATATATATATAAGCGGTAAACACACATGATATATATCAATCCCGGCTCGGATTATCATTTCAGCAATTTGTCGCTATATATATATATATATATATATATATATATATATATATATATAAGAAACGCACTCTGATATAAAATCAGTGCTCATCGAACATAGTTCGACAACAGTTTATATATATAAGTATATATATACATAAAAGCAATAAATGCTCCGGATATAAAATCTAGGCTCATCAAACAGAGTTCGACAACAGTTCATATATATAAGTATGTATATATAAAAAAGAAAATAAACGCTCCAGACGTGAATCCAAGCTCAATCGATGCATAACTGGATAATGTTAGTCCATATATATATATATATATGTATATACAGACAGAAATGAAAGCCATGGACTGAAGTCCGGGCATAAACGCACACAACACGACTCTCAATGTGTAGAAAAGTATGTGTAAAGATGAAGAGAAAGGCTTTACAGTGTATAAGAAGGCTTATAGTGGACTGCCAAAGAAGACTTCTATAACTTTAAACAGATGAACACTCGGCTCTCGTCGATAAAAATATGACTGAATATAAGCTCACAAGTGTTTAAAATGAAAAAGCACTCAATTTAGGGTGTGTATGGAGAAAATTGGACTGGGCTTCCTCACCATTTTCTCTTGAAATATGGAAACCCCAAGCCCTCTATTTATAGAGGGGGAGCATGCAGTACACTGCTGGCAGATTACAGATATGTATCATGGCTACCCTGGGCTACCCCTGCCTCGCAAGTCCCACAAAGAAACAAGCACGTGCACGCGTGCAATGTGATATCCGCTCAAACTTATAGATTTTCAATCCGAGCCTCCGATTGAGGTGTATAAGACCTTTTACAGAGTGATGTTGTCGAGAGCTATGCTATAACATGGGATTAGAGGTTGTCAGAAGTCAGGAAGATGGGACTATTCCCTAGGTCTTTAAGCTTCAAATTTTATCTAGTGTGCTGCCTTGCTTTGTAAAATGTATATTGAATTATTGTTTAGATGGCTCAATGTGGGATTGAGGTGGCAAAATGATGATTTTGCCCCTCACCGGGGTTATCTCTGATTTGGGCTAATAAAGCAATCGTTGCTCAGGGTTATCTCTGAGATTGGGCTGCTACAAGTACTAGATGTCCTTAGGGTTGCCTCTGAGGTGTACCTGACCTCCCGGGGTTATCTCCGAGTTTGGAGCTGAGTGCCTTGGTGTGAGTTCTGAGGTTGAAGCTAACTGCATCGATTGAAACGAGCATTTTCGGGGTTATCTCTGGAATTGTAACTGCACTCACTGGGGTTATCTCAAAAGTTGACATTGTCTTTCCTGGTGTTGTTTATGGGATTGAGACTGAGTATCTCGGGGTTATATCTGAGATGAAACGACCTTCTCCGGTACGATTTCCGGTATTGGAACTGCATGCCTTAGGGTTATCTCTGAGGTTAGAACTAAAACTTTTGGTGTTATTTCCGGTATGGAGTTTGAAACTTCCTATGGTATTTCAGGGATTAAGTTGAACTGTCCTCCAGGGTTATCTCTGAAAGATGATTTTGCCCTCCTACAATGTTAGTAATAGGTATGCAGAAAATTTTGAGTGTCTATAGATGCCCCTCTTTATCATATTCGTGCAATGCAATGGCATGGATATGATAAAGAATACTAGACACTTGAAATGCAACAAGATGATCATGATGCCATGTAGTAGCCCCAAATCTGAGTCTTAATCACCAAAGATCTGGTATACTATTTCTATAACTAATTGCGGAAGATATAAGCATAATTTGTTTATACAATACACTTTACACACTATTCCCCAAAATCGAGTAACCTTAACTTCTACACAATTCATAACTTGTCTAACACATATCACTATTATCCAACTATACTATTACAAACTAGCTGCACATTTTATCCCAAGCTGAACATGGCTTTATCATTTTCCTGTATCCGAACGCATTCGCCCTATCTGCAATGTTTATCATGATATAGCAAGGCTGAACATGAAAGTTGCCCAGCAAGTTTAAATACAATTTAAGGATATATCATGATTGAAAGAGTCTGAATAATAAGCTGGCTATAATTCATCAATATAATTGAGAACTAACACGAAAAAACTTTTGACTGAACAAGTATTTAACATGAACAAATATATCTGGACCAAACAGTAATGAAAGTGATCAACCTTTCATACCTGACTTATATATGCAATATGTACAGAGTACAATTTTATATGGCAATCAGTAATGATTAACCATAAGCATATTTGAATGAAACAACTCTTAGTAGAGTTAAGAAAAACTTGTCTGAACCGTTGATTACCGCTACGCAATTTATATCGCATTATCCAAAGACCTAATATTAGTAATATAGATCTCCAATATTAGAATAATATCATCATAGTATAATACTGTTATATATATAAACATAGAATATCCTAAACACATAACATATCACCCTATTAGTCTATTACACACATAAGACTCAACATCAAGTCAGACTATTTAAGTCTGAGTTGAAACCGACACAATTCTATCATCCAGATGTTCTAGTCGGACAAATATCGAGTTTAAGTTCTATTAAACTCTGTCAAAACACTTAAGAATGATCGTATATAATTATATTATCACTCAAAACAATTTTCATAGACTTGTAATAATTTTAAGATAATTAATATCATTTATCATAATTTTTAAATCACTTATATCGTATTTAAATGAATTAAATACCACTTAATTCCTTAATCATTAATATTTATTTAATATTAAATATTAATGAAAATTATAACATAATATTATAATATAATTATAATATCACAAAGTATTTTTAATACTTTAAAATCATATTTATATGATTTTTAAATAATTAAATCCATTATCCAATAATTGATAATATTAAAATATTAATATTTTCATGACAAAATATCAAAAGTTATATTTTATAATTTAAAATATTTTTATAACACTTAAATCATTTTTATATGATTTTAAATCATTAATTTATTTTTCCATAATTTATTTAATATATTTATTAAATAATTAATTACCATTAATAATAAATTATTAATGAAAGTCACCAAAAAATATTAATAAATAAAATATTTTCTAATATCATAATATACTTTTTCATGAATTAAAATCATTTTTAAATAATTTATTTAATATTATAAATAAATAAATAAATTAATAAATACCTTTTATATTCCAAAAAATTTAAATATTTTTTTTAAATATACTCAAAATAATTAAAAACTAATTTTCAGAGTTTAAAATAATTTTTAAGAATTTATTTTGTATTTTTAATATTTAAAAACCATTTTTTCTATTTAATTAATTAATTAATAAATTAACTAAATAAACTGTCGCTAAAAGGTCCCTATAGCGACAGAACCGTCGCTATAGGTGTTCTTGGTGTTCTTGGGCCTGCCTAGAACTTCACATCAGTTGCTAAGGTACCAAGTTTGACCAACATTTGATTTATGATCTAAGTGTTTTCTGGGCTTGTTATTGCATCAAGATTATAGTATTTATGTAATACTACACATAATAACTCATATCATGGTCAAACAACAACATTACAGAGAGATCGAAGCCTTCAAAAAGCATGTCAGAGGCTGTTCTTAAGTTTCTGGGCTGCCCAGAAAACTCGAACAGTGCGAAGGTCCCTATTTTGAAGCTTCATAACATGGAATCTGGGTCCGGTTTGCGTGATGTAAAGGTTCTAACATGTATTCCACATGTCAGAGTATAAATATCATGTACCAAACAAGTCTAATAACATCACACAAAGAGATTAAGCACAGTCAAAGTTCTGACAGAAATCACGTTCTTAAGAAATCTGGGTTTTCCAGATTTTTACAAAAACTGGTGGTCAATATAGGTTTGACCCACAATAACTTGAATCCTATACATGATCTAGGTGTTTTAAGGACTGGGATCTGTACTCCTCATATCAGACTACAAGTATCAAACAACAACATAACAAAAAAACTAACATACTGCAAGATCAAAGGCTAACAAAACGCTTGTCAGAATTTCTGGGTAATCTGGGTTACCAAGATTTTTCCGGTCATGGTCGGTCAACGACCTTTGACCACCAATAACTAACGATATAGACATGCTCTGACCCTTATTCAAGTTACAGAACAAAGACCACATGACATACTATAGATTCATAACATAAAACACCATAAACACCTAACATACAAATCGGTAGACCCTGACATTAGGCTGTCAGGCCTTATTTTTTCAGATTTACAAATTTCTAAAAACTCAAATTTCAAGCATCAAAATGATATGGATCTAGGTTTTAGCAACCCAGATCATCAAATGACACCCTCTAACATACACCGAACTAACAAACAACAACATTCAACATCAAATCAAAAGATTTCTAGGTTTAGGGTTTTTATACCTATTAGGCTTTGATTCTTAGATCTGATCTTGTGATCTATTTCTGGTCAAGTAAAAGACTGATACTAGTTTATCATATCTCACTTTCTCACTCTACAATTCAAAATTTTTGGAGAGAGAGAGTCTTGGAGAAAATGAGAATGAAAGTGGTCCAAACATGCAGTAGTCATGACAAGGAACACAAAGGAATCAACATATCGTTTAAACAACAACACACCTATTAGATTAATCCCGGTCAAACCCTGTTAGAATTATGGTTCAACTGATTTTTGGGTTTTCCAAAAATGGTTTCAATGTTAGACATGCCCAGTTTGACCGTCCACTATGTCCCACATGTTTGTTGTTTAAGAGATCTAAAAGTATAGATCTAAAGTACATATTACAGGCTACAATTTGCTTACCAAAACCTCAACAAACAATCATCAAAGTTGTTAGATCTGGGCCGTTCCAAAGTTGTCAGACGCTGATCTTACACTTTCTGGGTTACCCAGAAAGTTCATGGTCATGCCAGATCAACGGGTTTTGACCATGAATAACTACAAATCTAGACATCAAATGAGACTTATTCCACTTGCAGATTAAAGACCACATGTGACGCCCCCAAATCCGGGTATCTTCCAACCCGACAGATGGTGCTACACGGTACTACCATTCATACATTCATTCCATTGAAGAGTCTCAAAAGAACTAATATATCTTCTATATATTCAAAATAATATTACATTTCCCAGGTTCTTTATATCCCATTCGTTTGTTTTTGTCATAATATCAAATATATTACACTCTCATCCATCTATATTATTACATAAGAACTCTAAGGGTTCGTCTTCGCTTTGCCTTTATCCTTGCCGGAGCCTTCAGTCCGCTCGATCTTGGCTGTGTTCATATGGTTCAAGCAAGAGTGAGCATGACTAGCTCAACAATTACTAAAATTCTAATAAACAACATGCTTAAAACATAGAACTCATATATCTTCAGTATTTGAACAATAGTTACAAAGTACTATCGATAACTTAAAATAGCACTTCTTTTCATTCAAACATTTTCAACAACAATATTAAATAAAATATCAACTATGGCTCAAGACTGTGAGCAGTTCATAATTTCTTTTGAAAAGGACAACCCGGCATTAAGTCCTTAAGTCTGGCATAGCTTATGAGCACTTCTGGGTGATCAGCCCATAGTACTCTATGTTGATCAACACTACATTCATTAAACGTGTATACGTTTAAGTTGTGGCAACCTCACGTGCCTGTCGTTAAACGACAAAAACATTTTAGCATACTTGGTCTTTGATTGAAAACCATACCAATATAACTCGGTAAACATAAATCATGCTTGACAAAATCATAATATAAGTCTAGCCGAAAGAGTTAGCTTTAGACTTCATCATTCAAGACTTCATGTGAAAGAATACATGAATTACAAAACTTGTCCAGACTGAACTGGAACAAGGGTTAGAATACTTGCCTTTCAGCGTCTGCTTACTGATTAACACACGTACACTTTAAGTCTATATGTTCTACAATACATGATCATATAACGTACCACACTAGGTCATATATAATCAAGTATGTATACTATTATATCTTACCCTTCATCTTAATGTAAATCTTGACTTAGATCTACTATTATGGGTTTCCAGCTTTCATTACGTCATTCATATTTCATTCATCTTCAATTGATTATTAACTCTTAATCATCATACTTAAGCGTCTCACAATGCCTTAACAATGTTATGCTTATATCTTAGTTCATTAGTAACAAGTTTTCTTTCATTCTGTACTTGAAAACATTCTTTACTGACCATTGCCTAGGGTTGGTATTTACGCCACCCATCGCTTCTTCATCTGCCAACATGCGGCATTTGACTTAGTAGTGTCTAACATCCGGATCTGGAGCTGCGGTGCCACACTTTGTTCTTTATCTCGCGCTGCGCTAGCGATGAGTTAGCGATGTCTTTCGAATACTATTACTGAAGATCAAGGCCCACTCATTTGGCCTTGGGTTGGCAATTGCGGCTTTTTGACTCGTGTCTCGAGATAGTTTGCAATTTTTGAAAATTTTATGAAACTCCTGGACTAATAAATTCTTCGTTATAAGTCCGAATTGGCTCGTTAAAAATCCTACGGTTCACAAATTACGTACTCTATGCGTTCATGCAAGAATTTTATCTATTTGACTTCGTTTGCTAAAATTTCACCTATTAGTTCATTTTTAAGGAAAACAATAAACGTTCGTGAACGTTCAACGCTCGCTTCTTCGTTCTATGTCGGAATTCGGTCATTTTCGAGTTCGCAACTCTATAATGCCAAATATGACTTGTCTCCATCGAAAACCAACATTTCCAACTTCAAACACAAAATACGACTTCCATTCCGAGAATTTCACGAATTCGACGATTATCATCCAATCGTATGAATTCCGACAACACTACATTCTTAATGATTCTAAATGGATTTTAACCAACATATGATCATTACAAGTTACTTATTACACCAACTTATAGTCAAAGTAGGTTTTGACTTATTCCCATAAGTCAATGACTTATTTAACTTATGAACTACATATTCTCATGCTTATGACATACTATGAACTTAAGTCCATCAATCAATGTTCTTATACTATAATCAATATACTAACATCATATGACAAACATATGCTAAGTTCTTCATGATTCTAGCAACTTATTAAAGTTTAAGTTGCTTAATCAACTTATTCGGCTTAAGTTCATTCCTTAATAACTTATTACATGTTCTTAACAAACAATCCCCCTTCTCTATCAATCTTATCATAGAAGAGATGTAGATAAAAGATATGAGTCTTACCCTTGAAGACTATGACTTCAATTCACTTTGGAAAATCTAACAAAACTTGAAGTGTCTTATAAGTCTTAAGTGGCTTATTCTCTCTACCAAATAAGTTGCTTATCTTTGAGAGGAAAGTGTTGGATGAATAACAACCAACAAAATGAAATGGAGCCTTCTATTTATAGGAAACTCAAATCTAGGGTAGAATGTTCTTTAAACATCCCACCTTTTTATTCCACCTCCTCAATAACCTCCTTACTTTCCACGTCCTTACTATTCATTCCTTGCTCAACACAACACTTGGTCATCACACTATTTGTTTGCCCATCAAGTTTACCCACTTTACACTTGGATTGCCCAATGGATCATGGCTTCTCATTCGGCTTGTTAATTAAATCTAACTACTTCCTTATTGGGCTTATGCTACCATAGTTTGGACTCATGATCTATCAAACACTTGGGCTTGATTGTCACCTTCTATTGGACTTCTCTTATTAGGCTAATAATCATACAAGTCCATTACCTTAGATTTAACAACTTAACATTTATACCCCATGTATAATCCTCGTATGCTAGCTCAGATATTAATTAAAATATACGTTATCTCATTCTTCATACATAATAGTACAATACGTCATATTATACTTACATTCATTACCTTCATATAATGAATACACATTATACGATCACAACTTTCTTCCTGTAACGCTTAATAAACCTAACGTTCCCAAATTAGGTCCACATGCAAAATATTACGTTTTCCATACTTAGATTATTATTACATAATCGATATCACCTTGATATTATAACATTACGTATTTCTCGGAAATTCAAAAATAATTCCCGAGCAGAAATCGATGAATAGTGTTTTTCAGAAAATTTCTCGGAAAGCTTTTCTTTTCGTCTTAGAAATTCAAACACTTTAATTCATTCACGTAGTTAAAATACTACGACGTTCCGATGTTTCTAGGTTATAGAACGACATTCATTTAATCAACACAGAATAATAATAAATAATATTATTTTATTCATTATTAAAAGTATTTACAAAGGTTCAATTTTTTGGGGTGTAACACTCTCTCCCCCTTATAAGGATTCTGTCCCCAGAATCTCACTATATATATAAAAAAAATTTACACAAATAAATGAGGGTAATTCTTTTTCATCATTTCTTCTAACTCCCACGTTGCTTCTTCTGCATCGTGGTTCTTCCATATCACCTTCACGGAAGGTATGACTTTATTCCGTAGAACTTGTTCTTTTCTATCGACAATTTGAATCGACGTTTCCTCATACGTTAAGTCCTTCTCGATAAGAATAGGCTCATATTCTATCACGTGCTTATAATCCGGTGTATAAGGACGTAACACGGATACGTGAAATACATTATGTATTCGTTCTAGGTCTGGAGGTAATGCTATCATATAAGCTACCTCGCCCACCCGTTTTAATACCTCAAAAGGTCCTATGAACCTCGGACTTAACTTTCCCTTCTTCCCAAAATGTATCTTTCCTTTCAGGGAGATACTTTTAGGAATACGTACGAACCTACTTCAAACTCTCGATTCTCACTATGCGGATCCATAAACTTCTTCTGTCTTTCTTGAGCTGCTAGAAGACGCATTTGTATCATCTTGACAATGTCCGCTGTTTGCTGCACCAATTTCGATCCTAGCATTCGGCGTTCTCCTACCTCACTCCAATACAGTGGTGTTCTGCATTTCATCCCATACAAAGCTTCGTAAGGCGGCATACCTATGCTTGTATGATAACTATTGTTATACGCAAACTCCACTAATGGTAGATGATTATCCCAACTACCCTTGAAATCCATGACGCAAGATCTTAGCATATCTTCTAACGTCTAAATTGTTCTCTCGCTTTGTCCATCCGTTTATGGATGATACACTATACTCAGCTTCAACTGCGTTCCTAACTGCTCTTGTAGACTCCTCCAAAAGTTTGACGTGAATTGTTGATCATGATCTGACACAATCTATACAGGTACTCCATGTCTAGAGATTATTTCCTTAATATAGAGTCTAGCTAACTAATCTAAGTTATACTTGACCCTAATTGGCTAAAAGTGAGCTGATTTTGTCAATCGGTCCACTATTACCCAGATTGCATCATACCCCTTTGTTGTAGTCAGAATTCCTACCACAAAATCCATCGTGATATTTTCCCACTTCCACTCCGGGATTTCTAATGACTGTAACAAGCCACTTGGTCGTTGATGTTCGGCCTTAACTTTCTGACAAGTTAAGCACCTACTTACGTACTCTGCTATTTCCTTCTTCATGTTTGGCCACCAAAAACTCTGTCGAAGGTCTTGATACATCTTAGTTCTACCAGGATGAATCAAAAACCTCGAACTATGAGCCTCTTGCAATACCTGCTCCTTTCATTCCGTCTCATTCGGAACCCAAATTCTTCATTCAAATCTTAATAATCCCTCATTATCAAGACTGTACTTAATATCTTTTTCATTGGTTAGTCATTCCTTCATCCGGTCACACTCATCAGTTTTGAGTTGTACCTCCTTAACTCTCTCTACGATGGTAGATTGCATCTCCGTCGCAAACATCATTTGTCCTCCTTCACTTGGCAGCTTCATTTCCAACTCCATCCTAGCCATCTCTGTTATTAACTAAGTTTGAGCCGTTAACAAAGACAACTTTTACCGACCCTTCATACTTAAGGCGTCAGCAAGTACATTGGCTTTTCCCGGGTGATACAGGATTTCACAGTCGTAATCCTTTATCAACTCCAGCCATCTCCTCTGCCTCATATTCAACTCCTTCTGTGTGAAGATATATTTTAGACTCTTGTGGTCCATGTATATATCTCACATTTTTCTCCATAAAGATAATGTCTCCATATCTTTAGAGCAAAAACTACTGCGGCCAGTTCCAGATCATGAGTAGGATAAACTTTCTCATAATCCTTCAACTACCTAGATGCATACGCAATGACCTTGCCATGCTGCATGAGCACGCAACCAAGTCCTCTATGCGAAGCATCACTATAAACTACAAAATTTACTGTGTCCTCGGGCAGTGACAAAATAGGTGCTTCACTCAACATCTTCTTCAGTTCTTGAAAACTGTCCTCACATTTATCAGTCCAAGCGTATTTTACCGTCTTCCTCATCAAGTTAGTCAACGGAGTAGTTATCTTCGAAAAATCCTTAATGAATCTTCGATTGTAACCCGCTAACCCTAGGAAACTCCGCACCTCAGCCGGCGTTTTCGGTTGTTCCCAATTCATCACGACTTCCACAAAATTGACATGACCTAAAAATTGTACCTTCTCCAACCAAAATTCACACTTAGTGAATTTCGCATACAACTTCTCCTTTCTTAGTGTCTCCAACACTAATCTAAGGTATTCAACATGATCTTCTGGCGTCTTAGAATAGACTAAAATATCATCTATAAACACTACGATGAACTTGTCCAAATATTGTTTGAACACTCTGTTCATCATATCCATAAATGCAGCTGGTGTATTTATCAACCCAAAGGACATCACCGAAACTTCAGATTGACCATAACGAGTCCCGAATCTGTCTTTGGTACATCCTCCTTCCTAACCTTCAACTGGTGATACCCCGTTCTTAAATCTATTTTAGAAAAATACTTAGCCCCTTTCAACTGATTAAAGAGATCATCGATCCTAGGCAATGGGTATTTATTCTTTATCGTTAACTTGTTCAACTCAAAGTAGTCAATACACAGTCTTAACGATCCGTCCTTCTTCTTAACAAACAGTACTGGTGCTCCCCACGGTGACACACTTGGCTGAATGTACTTCCGGTCCAACAGTTCTTGTAAACTCCTTCATCTCCACTAGCGCCATACGATACGGTGCCCTGGAAACTGGTGCTGTTCCTGGAACAATGTCTATCACAAACTCGGTCTCCCTATCTGGCAGAAGACCCGACAATTCACTTAGAAATACATCGGCGAATTCTCTCACCATACTTATTTGTTCCATGGTTGCTACCACTCTCTAGGTATCAACAACATGACACAGATATCCTACGCATCCCTTCCTCAATAATTTCCTAGTTTGTGTCATGGTTAGACAACACGAATGTCCCGGCGATCTATTCCCGTAAAATACTACCTGAGGTTGTTTTAAAGTCTTAATGTTCACACATTTCTTTTGACAATCTATAATTGCCCCATGGTTAACTAACCAATCCATTCCGAGAATTACGTCGAATTCTCCTAACTTTATCGATAACAAATCTATCGATAATTTACAACCCCGTATATCTACGCAACAACTCCTATGAACATCTTTAACAAGAATTATTTCTTCGTTTGCTACATTAAAAGTTAAAGGTATAGGCAACTTTTCGGGAAGTAATCCTAATCGTTTAGCAAAATCGCATGCTATAAACGAACAAGTAGCACCCGAATCAAACAGCACGTACGCATTTATATCGTTGATCGGAATAATACCTGCGACGACGTCCCCTGATGCAACTGCATCTTGGACTGTCATGTTAAAGGTACGGCCCATCGGCCTACCCGGCTGTGCTGGTCCCTAATAGCTAACGTACCACTATTAGCGCCCCAGTTCCCGTTCGTCCCCTTCTTTGGGCAGATCTTTGCCATGTGGTCAGTTGACCCGCACACAAAGCATCCGTGATTCTTCTTCGAACTCGGACAGTTAGGCGCAATGTGCCACTCCTATCCACAATTGTAACAGACGGCCTTCCCCTTGAGACAGACTCCTAAGTGAGTCTTCCCACAGGTTTTGCAGGCCTCCATTCTTTTCTTAGGGTCTCCTTGCTTTACTCCGGTATTCCCAGAGCGAAATACCTTCCTCTTCTGACCCTCGCCACTATCGCTGGCTCCCTCAATCTTTACTCCCCCATTTACTTTACCCTTACTCTTCTTGTCTTTGTGGTATTGACTCAACGCCTCATTACCACCTTCAGCGATTATCGCCTTCTCTAAAATGGTTCCAAAAGAAGTACTTTGGAATACCGAAATACGGTTATAGAGCCAGGGTTTCAAGACCTGCTCGAACTGTCGCGCCTTCCTCACCTCAGTATCCACTTGGTGTGGAGCGAACCTTGCCAGTTCATTAAACTTGGCGGCGTATTGGGGAACTGTCATATCCCCTTGTTTCAACTCCAGAAACTGCATCTCCATCCTTCCCTGCATACTTGTAGGAAAGTAGTTCTCGAAGAATATCTCCTTGAACCTATCCCACGTAAAATTTGCTACCCCAACCCTAGCCTGATTGGCTTTCCACCAAAAGTTGGCCTCTCCCTTCATCATATAGGTTGCAAAGGCAACCTTTTGGGCCTCGTCGACATTTGCTATCACAAATTCCTTCTCTATTTCCTTAACCCACGTTTGGGCTTCAATACGGTCCGTAGTTCCTTTGAACTCCGGCGGACCTACACTTTTGAAATCCTTCAAGGTAGTAGCTCGTGCTACTCCTGGATTTACGGGGATATTAGCCTCTGTTCTATTAAAGGCATCTGTTAATAAGTTAACAAACTCCTGCATCAGATTAACCGGACCTCCCTCCGGTTGATTCATGTTAGCACCTTGATTACATTACACTCTTCTCGGCGGCATTTTGCTGATATAATAAACACATTTCGTTATTATTCCTTTCTTTATTAGTTATCATTTAATATTAAACAATAACTCCAACATCCATAACTCATTGCTTTCCATAAAAAGGGCTTATATTCATTCTTCGTAGTATAATACTACATCGATTACATACACAACCTAAGCTGATTACATTACTTTCCCGCTATCACTTTCCAAAAATTGGGATTTACAAAAGATTACCCTTTACTATACAAAAAGGCTTTACGTCGCTACTAATTACAAAATATTTACACACTACTCTAGCTACCCCTAATCTACATCTGCCTCAAGGCATTATCGAAATTTGCCTTGGCAAGACCGACAATGATATCACAGCTAATAGTATGCCGTGTTTGCCCCACCTCCACAGGATAACCAGCTACCTGCTGCTGGAAATCTGTATGAGAACGCCTATAGATATAGGACATTCTCACTATCTTCTGTATCTTGGTCTTTAGCTCCTCCTTGAGCTCCAAGACCTAATGCTTTAACTCATGGACTTTGTCCTTAGCCAAAATCCTCTCGTCATGTTCCTACTCCCACATGGACTCAACATTAGTCTTGTCCTCTATAACTATTTGGAGCTCTTCCTTCAGCTTCTTGACTTCCTGACAGTAATGGATATTCCTATCCAACACTGACATAAATAGAGACATCATTGACCCCCCACAGGAGACTGGATTAAATGACACTGTCTCTACTTCCTCCTCTATCATTCCGTCGAATACTGACATGTAGTCAGCTTCATCTGAGTCTCCAGACTCAATAATCACTACATCTGGATCTAGTGCTATAGGGTTTGGTATAACCTCTACTTGGTTCACCGACTATTCGCTAACGGTTTGACCATTTATAAACATTCCGTTTACTCCTGAAATCTACACAAAACAATTAAGTTGATTAGTACACGTCAGTAGAATAATAAAAACATATAAATTAATCATAATGCATTTTTATAAGGTTATTTTCTTCTTGTACTTCTTTGACTTCTCTTAAGGTTATGACTTAAGGTTTTTAATCCCCCCTTAAGTTTTATAACCTAACGCTTTGATACCAACCTGTGATGCCCCTAAATCCGGGTATCTTCCAACCCGACAGATGATGCTACACGGTACTACCATTCATACATTCATTCCATTGAAGAGTCTCAAAAGAACTAATATATCTTCTATATATTCAAAATAATATTACATTTCCCAGGTTCTTTATAACCCATTCGTTTGTTCTTGTCATAATATCAAATATATTACAATCATCCATCTATATTATTACATAAGAACTCTAAGGGTTCGTCTTCGCTTTGCCTTTATCCTTGTCGAAGCCTTCAGTCCGTTCGATCTTGGCTGTGTTCATATGGTTCAAGCAAGATTAAGCATGACTAGCTCAACAAGTACTACAATTCTAATAAACAACATGCTTGAAACATAGAACTCATATATCTTCAGTAACTGAACAATAGTTACGAAGTACTATCGATAATTTAAAATAGCACTTCTTTTCATTCAAACATTTTCAACAATAATATTCAATAAAATATCAACTATGGCTCAAGACTGTGAGCAGTTCATAATTTCTTTTGAAAAGGACAACCCGACACTAAGTCCGTAAGTCCGGCATAGCTTACGAGCACTTCTGGGTGATCAGCCCATAGTACTCTATGTTGATCAACACTACATTCATTAAACGTGTATACATTTAAGTTGTGGCAACCTCACGTGCCTGTCGTTAAACAACAAAAACATTTTAGCATACTTGGTCTTCGATTGAAAACCATACCAATATAACTCGGTAAACATAAATCATTCTTGACAAAATCATAATATAAGTCTGACTGTAACAAGCCACTTGGTCGTTGATATTCAGCCTTAACTTTCTGGCAAGTCAAGCACCTACTCACGTACTCTGCTATCTCTCTCTTCATGTTCAGCCACCAAAAACTCTGTCGGAGGTCTTGATACATCTTAGTACTTCCACGATGAATCGAAAACCTCGAACTATGAGCCTCTTTTAACACATGCTCCTTTAATTTAGTCTTATTCGGAACCCAAATTCTTCCTTCAAATCTTAATAATCCCTCATTATCAAGACTGTACTTAATATCTTTTTCATTGGCTAAGCGCTCCTTTATCTGGTCGCACTCGTTAGTTTTGAGTTGCACCTCCTTAACTCTTTCTACGATGGTAGATCTCATCTCCGTCATAAACAGTGTTGATCCTGCTTCACTCGGCAACTTCAGTTCCAATTCCATCCTAGCCATCTCTATTATTAACTCAGTTTGAGCCGTTAACAAAGATAGCTTTTCCTGACCCTTCCTACTTAAGGCGTCGGTAACTACATTGGCTTTTTTAGGGTGATACAGGATTTCACAGTCGTAATCCTTTATCAACTCCAGCCATCTCCTCTGTCTCATGTTCAACTCCTTCTGTGTGAAGATATATTTTAGACTCTTGTGGTCCGTGTATATCTCATATTTTTCTCCATAAAGATAATGTCTCCATATCTTTATGGCAAAAACTACTGCGGCCAGTTCCAGATCATGAGTAGGGTAAACTTTCTCTTAATCCTTCAACTGCCTAGATGTATACGCAGTGACCTTGCCATGCTGCATGAGCACGAAACCAAGTCCTCTATGCGAAGCATCGCTATAAACTACGAAATTTCCTGTGTCATCGGGCAATGAAAAAATAGGCACTTCACTCAACCTCTTCTTCAATTCTTAAAAATTGTCCTCACATTTATCAGTCCACACGTATTTCAGTATCTTCCTTGTCAAATTAGTCAACGGAGTAGCTATCTTCAGAAAATCCTGGATAAATCTCCGATAGTAACCTGCTATCCCTAGGAAACTCGGCATCTCGGTTGGCATTTTCAGTTGTTCCCAATTCATCATGGCTTCCACCTTTGTTGGATTTACTGAAATCCCCTCATGGTTAATGACATGACCTAAAAATTGTACCTTCTCTAACCAAAATTCACACTTAGTGAATTTCGCATACAACTTCTCCTTCCTTAGTGTCTCCAACACTAATCTTAGGTGTTCAACATGATCTTCTGGCGTCTTAGAATAGACTACAATATCATCGATAAACACCACGACGAACTAGTCCAAATATTGTTTGAACACTCTGTTCATCATATCCATAAATGCAGCTGGTGCATTAGTCAACCCAAATGACATCACCAGAAACTTGTAATGACCATAACGAGTCCTGGATGCTGTCTTTGGTACATCCTCCTTCCTAACCTTCAACTGGTGATACCCCGTTCTTAAATCTATTTTAGAAAAATAATTAGCCCCTTTTAACTGATCAAAGAGATCATCGATCCTGGGCAATGGGTTTTTATTCTTTATCGTTAACTTGTTCAAATCTCAATAGTCGATACAAAGTCTTAACGATCCGTCCTTCTTCTTGACAAACAGTACCGGTGCACCCCATGGCAAAACACTCGGTTGAATGTACTTTCTATCCAATAGTTCTTGTAACTGCACCATTAACTCTTTCATCTCCACTGACACCATACGATACGGTGCCCTGGAAACTGGTGCCGCTCCTGGCACTATGTCTATTACAAACTCTGTCTCCCTATCCGACGGAAGACTCAGCAATTCACTAAGAAATATATCGACGAATTCTATCACTATAGGTATTTGGTCCATGGTTTCTACCACTCTCTGGGTATCAACAACATGACACAGATAACCTACACATCCCTTCCTTAGTAATTTCCTAGTTTGTGTCATGGTTAGACAACACGAACGTCCCGACGATCTATTCCCGTAAAATACTACCTGAGGTTGTCTTAACGTTTTAATGTTCACACATTTCTTTTGATAATCTATAATTGCCCTATGGTTAACTAACCAATCCATTCCGAGAATTATGTCAAATTTTCCTAACTTTATCGGTATCAAATATACCGATAATTTACAACCCTGTATATCTACGCCAGAACTCCTATGAGCATCTTCAACAAGAAATATATCTTCGTTTGCTACCTTAATATTTAAAGGTATAGGAAACTTTTTCGAGAAGTAATTCTAATCGTCTAGTAAAATCGCATGCTATAAATGAACAAGTAGCACCCAAATCAAACATCACGTAAGCATTTATGTCGTTGATCGAAATAATAGCTGTGACGACGTCCCCTGATGCAACTGCATCTTGGACTATTATGTTAAAGGCACGGTCCATCGGCCTACCCGGCTGTGCATGACCACTAATAACTAACTTACCACCATTAGTGCCCCGGTTCCCGTCCGTCCCCTTCTTTGGGCAGTTCTTTGCAATGTGGTCAGTTAACCCACATATAAAGCTTCCATGATTTTTTTTCGGACTTGGACAGTTAGGCAAAATGTGCCCTTCCTATCCACAGTTGTAACAGACGGCCTTCCCCTTGAGACAGACTCCTAAGTGAGTCTTCCCACAGGTCTTGCAGGCCTCCATCCTCCTCTTTGGGTCTCCTTGCTTCACTCCGGTATTCCCAGAGCTAAACGCCTTCCTCTTTTGTCCCTCACCACTACCGCTGGCTCCTTCAACCTTTACTCCCTCATCTATTTTCCCCTTGCTCTTCTTGTCCTTGTGGTATTGACTCAGAGCCTAACTACCACCTTCGACGATTATCACCTTCTCTAAAATGGTTCCAAATGAAGTACTTTGGAATACCGAAATACAGTTGTAGAGCCAGAGTTTCAAGCCCTGCTCGAACCGTCACGCCTTCCTAACCTCGGTATCCACCTGGTGTGGAGCGAACCTCGCCAATTCATTAAACTTGGCGGTGTATTGGGGAACTGTCATGTCCCCTAGTTTCAATCCGAGAAATCGCATCTTCATCCTTCCCTGGATGCTCGTGGGAAAGTAGTTCTCGAAGAATATCTCCTTGAACCTCTAACACGTCAGATTCTCTAACCCGACCCTAGCCTAATTGGCTTCCCACCAAAAGTTAGCCTCTCCCTTCATCATATAGGTTGCAAAGGCAACCATTTGGGCCTCGTCAACATTTGCTATCACAAATGCCTTTTCTATTTTCTTTACCCACGTTTGGGCTTCGATAGGGTCTGTAGTTCCTTTGAACTCCGGCGGACCCACCCTCTTAAAATCTTTAAAGGTAGTAGCTCGTGCTACTCCAGGATTTACGGGGATGTTTATGACAACCCGAATTTTTATAAATTATTAAAATAAAATTTAATAATTAAAATTCTTATTATGAGATGTTTTGAGTTTGAGTATGTATATATACGTGCTATATATGTTGAAATATATGATCGGGTGTGAGAAATATATATTCATATATTAAGAAAGTGAGGTTTAATAGTTAAGTTAACTATTGAAGGAATTAAATGAATTTAGTAATTAATTTTAAATATTTATTAAATTAATAAATATTTTAAATTTATTTATTTATTGAGATAAATAAATGGTTGATAAAGTTGTGGTGAATTAATTTAGTAACTAAATTGATTAATAATATAAATTAAATTGAATAATGTTAATTTTATTTGAAGGATTTAATTTAAGGAAATAATTAAATTAAATCAATTGCTTAATATTTAAGAAAATAATTAAATTAAATAAAATGTTGTTTTGATGTAAATTATTAATTAAATTAGATATGTAAAGATTTATTAAGTATATTGTAATAAGAATTATAATTATTATAATTATAAGTGTGAGTTAATTAAATTAATTTAACGGTGTGACATGAAACTATATAATATAAATATTATTAAAATAATCTAGTTTAGGTGATAGGTGGTAGTCAAACAAGGCCTTGTGGCCTTTGGCTTATTATAACTTATGCCTATTGGTTTTGCTAACTGATAATCACGATTATCAGTTGGCTTATTTTTATTTCACGTATTCTTCTATAGCTTTAGAGCAGAGTTTAGAGTAGAGAGCTTGGAAGCAAGAGAGAGTTCTCTGTGATTTTCAAGAGGAAGGTGGGAAATTTCTAAACCTAATCATCATCATCTTTTGGCTAGCAAATCATCAAAGGAACAAGGTATAATTTATTCTAGTGTAAACCCTTGTTTTTGAAGTTTTATTACTAATTCATGTTGGATTGATATATATATATATATATATATATATATATATTTGTATATATGGATTATAAACTGATAATCAACATATATGAGTGATTGTTTGAGTATCAAACATGTGAAATTTGGTTTGAAGGAAGAAAAGTATATGATAGTGTTTATACATGAAAATTAGCTTTAGAAAATACAAAATTTTATGCCTTATAAGTATTATAATCTGTAAATTGAGGTTGGATTATGTTAATATTTGAAGAAACAAAAGTGACATAGTTTAAATCACGTTAATCGGTGAAGTAACGAAGCCGTGGCGATCGAATTCGCTAAATGTGTTAAAACATGAAAATAGAGTATGAACATGTGTTTTAGGTCAAATTTTAGGTTGGTTAATGTTTTTATAAATTGTTAGAATTCTTGTATGTTGTAGTTCTATGAATTACGAATCCATAGAATCGAAAACAGACTAATTTGGATGTGTATAACTCAAGTTATGAATATTAGTATGAGAAAAGGGTCAAAAATCGCAAAACACTGTAATTTGAGGCGTGGCAGCATGTATGTTATCAGATCCATGGTGTCTTTGCCAGTATGTCATGGTGCCAAAGAACTATGAAGGAATTTGGCGCGGCCGCGCACCTAGTGTGTAAGGTGTGACTGTTTTGACCTAGTTTGGTAAATGGTCATAACGTTTTCATACGAACTCTGATTGCGATGATTCACGATGATCCAGAACGAGAACGAATAGACCTACAACTTTTATTCTTTAAGTTTTTTAATTTGAGGTCGGGAACAGTAGTCAAAATGGTCATCTTTGTGACTGATGCGTATTCAGAGGCAATCGGAGGGCGTCGAACACGCACATACACAAGTATAGTGATGACGACAATAATAGATGTTGTTCTAAGTTATATAACATAAAATATTATGAAATATAATGATGTTTAACATTAATAAATGATATATTAGATAAGTTGTATACGCATAAGCACACACAAGAGAGGTAAATTGGGCGTGTAACGAATAAACGTCCAAACTGTAACGTCCCCAAATTTAGATACTTGAAACCCGAACTCAATGCATTACGATACCATTTCTATGAGCGGAAATAATAATATTGTCATAAATATCTAACTTTATTTACATATCAGAGTTTTCTAAATCCCAGGTACGCGATCGTAAAACATTTCATTACATGGTAGATAATAAATAAAATTATCTTATTTAAGTCTAGCTACTACATAAGATAACTCAAACTTAATTGGGAAGCTTTCCTTTCCCTTTGTTCTTGGCAGAGCCCTCTGGTCGATCATACTTAACTAAAAACATTTAAATTAAGCAAGGATGAGCATTTGAGTGCCCAACAAGTAATAACAATTATAAATATTAGCTGAAAGGATTAAATGTTTTCTTTGTACTACCCTTCTACAACAAATCAAAAGTTGTGAAGTAATCTGGACTGATAATAATAACATAACAACTCTCTATCAAATTTTTGAAAATACGTACTGACTATAAATAGGGTTAAGGTGACATACTATGAACATTATTCTCAATTTTCGAAAAGGTTTAACAGAACTTCATCTGTAAACCGTCATAACTTATGGACACGAGGGTGATCTGCCCAATGTGCCCTGTATTGATCAATACTACATGCAAGAACGATATTATCGTTCACTCTCTCCGCCTTGGGCGCATAAAAGTTTTCCCATATTCGGGATGTTCATATTTAGTCTGGAATCCAAATCAAAGCAATTTGATTGGATATAAAAAGGTTTTATCATATTCAATGAAATTTCTAAATCTGTATCTAGCTGAACAAATAGCTTAGACGACTCTTACGTCATGCATACATACTGGTATCAATATGTGTAAGACCCCAACTTTTTTTAATAAAGATGATTTTTCTATAAATATCATTTTTAAATATTATGGAATAAATTTGATATAATGTTATAGTTGTGGGTAATATTTATAAATTTTGTAAAGTACGCAAGTTGTTATATAATATTCGATTGGTTGGGAAATATTCATTTTAACAGGGAATATTCGTACGATGGCACAATCATTGGTGGACCCCACAACGGAATTATTATCGGATTGAAAAAAGGACAAAAATATTTTATGAAAATAACGGCGGAAGTTTTACCATTAATTGTTGAAACACCCGGTGTTAAAAGTACACGGTATTGATTATTGATGCTTACGTGAGAAGTCACTCAGTTTTGTTCAATTATTGCTTCAGTTATTGTTGCATAGTATCTCACGTTATTTGATTCAATTATTGTCGATATTTTTATATTATTAAATCAATAATTGAGATGACAGAGTTATTAATATTATTATTTGCAATATTAACGATGTTTAGAAGTTCTGCCAAGGAGAGGTTTGGTCACCTAATTGTGCGCCAATAGAGAGAAATCCTTATTGAAAAGCCCCCTCTTTCGTGGGAACGACCTGGTCGATTAATAATGTGAATTATAATAATGATGATGAAGTTTTGTTTTATTAGTATTATTAATGTAATAAAACAAAAAAGCTTTTTATATAAAACAGAATACTTTTATAAAGTTATTCGTTTTATTAGACTATAAATAGAATATATTATATTTTATTATGCATAGTGTTTGTATAGTGTCTATATAGTGTTTGCATAGTAAAATCTTTTTATATAAAACAAAATACTTTTATAAAGTTATTCATTTTATTAGATTATAAATAGAATATATTATATTTTATTTAAAAGATTTTGTTTTATTAGAATATTTTATAGTAAACCAATCTGGACCGTCCGTTTAAACGTAAATCAATCTGGATCGTTCAGGAATTAGTTACTATTCAGTCCATTCTCCTATAAATAGAAGCTCATTCCTTCATTATTTCTTACGAATTCACTGAAACTCTAGAGAGAGAAACTATAGAGAGAAAGATGAAAAGTATTATGCTACTTCACTACTCCTATATCCAATTTCTTCTAAGGTAAGGGATATTATTTGTTGTATTCGTAAGGGGTATTATTTCTTTCATATTCATGAATAGAACTTCTGTTATTCCATTCTTTATTATTACATTAGAATAACTCGTATACGCTCTGATTCACCCTATACTTGGTGAAATTCTTACATTATTCCATTCTTTATTATTATGTTGGAATAACTTTTATCATCAAAAGTACCGCATACATGGTGAAATTCTTCATTATTCCATTCTTCATTATTCTGTTGGAACATCACATGCATGTTCGCATGACTTTGATTCCGTTATTTATTATTCAGTTGCAATATCTTGTCTGTGCGTTTACGCATGACCTGGTTCCATTCTTTATTATTCTATCAGAATATCCACATACATGCGTTCGCATGACCTGAGATTCTCATATTTATTATTATTCATTGGAATAACATGTCTGTGCATTTTAACGCATGCCTGTTGATTTCTTTTGTTATTCCATTCTTTATTATACTCTGTTGGTTAAAGTTTTGATTTCTATACTCCATGAAATTAGTGGAAAATCCTTGATATTTGCGCTTCATCAAGTATCTTTTCATGGAAATATTCTTCTGAGCATTCTTGAATTTTACTCTACAAAGAAGTATCATGACGACAATTTGGACGTTATTAGTTTCTGGATAAATTAATTCTTGAACTTGTTTTATTGAATTCTTAAATCATTGTCATCATCCTCATGTTTATATTATGTTGAAAGACATCTGTGGCATGTAGTCCATAGATGGACTTGGTATGATTATGACCAGGGATTAATCGGTATAATCATGACCGTAATGTTAAAAATGATGTGGTAAAAGTTCTCATTGGCCCGTAGTGCATTGATGGATAGTTGTTGGCATGATCATGACCATTGATGAATACATGAATATCCTTGGCCTATAGTGCATGGATAATTTGTGGTTGTGATACTAATGAATATCCTTGGCTGTAGTGCAGGGATATTGTGGATTATTTATTAAGATGAGTCCCAGCGATAAAAGTGATGAAAAACCTTTTAAATCATAAAACATAGTAGATTTTATTCTTTACTTGACTCTTTTAATCGATTGCTTGTTCCGCTGCAGTTAAACTTGATGTTAGTTATATTGTATTAGTTTAACACTGTTGAAGGCTAACGATAATTTATTCTGCATAATTTTAGTCATAATATTTCTTACTGGGCCAGTTGAGCTCACCCTTTTACTTTCATTGTTCTCTTCAGGAAATGAGAACATTGAAGGAAATAGTCGTGGAACGGAGTGACGGTCCAGATAATAGCATTAGTTGTCCTCACTATTCTGTTGAATAGTGTGATAATAATTGTAATTAGGACTCAATTGAGTTTGGATATTGTCTAGATGACAATATTTGTATTACAACTCACAGCATATGTTTTGTCGTATTTTGCACGACTATTGTATAATTAAGTTGTATTTGAATTTTGTACCATGTATTTGACGACTCAAGATGGGTGATATATACCTATTTTGGGGGCGTCACAGTTGGTATCAAAGCTTAGGGATATGATCACTGGCTGAGATGTGACAAAAGAACTAGGAGGGGAGAGACGGGGAATTCCTTCGCTAGTATGACCTACCTAAGTTTATTTGGCATTTAATTGGTCGGTCAGAGTATAGGGATAATATATTACATGTCAATTAACCTTTATTTTATGGTAGTATTTGAAAATGACATCAGAGATTGTTGAGATTAGCAATGGATCACAGGAGACCGTTGAGTCTCCACAGACCAATAATCAGGATAATGTGCATCAGGAAGGCGACAATCCTCAGGCAAACAACAACACTGACCAGATGATGAACGATTGAATGTTTAGAGGCTTTATGTAATTCATGCAACATCAGGCAAGAGCGGCTCCTGTACAAAATACAGGTAGAAACACTGGCAACTCTCGGATGGTTACCGCTAAGCAGTTCAAGGAACTGGGACCACCAGAGTTTTTTGGAGAGCCAAAACCACTTAAGGTGGAGACGTGGATAAAGTAGAACAACAAAATATTTGATGTCTTGGGATGCTCCGAGGAGCAAAAGGTTCCCTTTGCCACCTTCATGTTGCGGGCAGAGGCAGATTACTGGTGGGAATCTGTAAAGCGTACTCAACCTGCCACACTGAAGATGCCTTGGGAGAAGTTCCAAGAACTGTTCAATGACAAGTACTTTCCCAAAAGTATTCATCATATGAAAGAGGTAGAGTTCATTAAACTGGAACAAAACAACATGATCGTGTCGCAGTACAAAGCCTAGTTTGCCGAGCTGTCCGGGTTTGCATCCCATTTGGTTGATAATGAGGAGAGAATGACATGGATGTTTCTAAGAGGTTTGAAACCCGAGATACGTCAATACCTCATTTCTCATAAACTTTGCTTGTATTCAGATGTTGTTAATAGGGCTCAGTTATTGGAGCGCGATAATGAGTCAACCCAACCAAAAGAGAGCAGCCAAAAAAATGATAATACCAGTGATAGCAGTCATCGAAGCGGTGACAACAAGCATGGAGGGAATCAACATGCCAGAAATGGTAACCACTTCGGTGGTAATCATGGTTAAAATAATAAGAGTGGACATTTAAAGAAGAGGAGATTCAACAATGATGGAAAGACTTCAGCATCAGCACCCGTCGTTAAGGAAAGAGAACGACCACCTATTATATGCTTCAAATGTTGAGGGGAGGGACACATCAGTCCAAACTGCATGATGCCATCCAAAGCATGTTATAATTGTGGAAGAGAAGGCCACCTTGCCCGATTTTGTCATGCACCGAAGACAAGTCTAGCTAGGATGGAGGCATCAAAGGCCGTCCTAGACAAGACAAAACTAGTAGTTCAAGGGAGAGCGTTTGTTGTGACCTCCCAGAAAGCAAAGATCCCGAACGTGGTCATCACGGGTAAGCTTATCATAAACTCTAGCGAAGTATATACCTTATTTGATACCGGTTCTACCCATTCTTTTATTTCTCTTACTTGCACTCAACGTTTAAATTTGACTTCGGAGAAATTAGACTTTGACTTATTGGTTGAAACTTCGATAGTAGAAACCTTCATTACATCCACGGTTTATAAGTCTTGTTTGATTCAAATCGGTAACCGCACGTTACCTGTCGATCTTATTTCTTTGAAAATACTTGCCTTTGATTTGATTTTAGGAATCGATTGGTTAACTACTCATCAAGCTTTTTGTAAGGTTGTAAGCTTTCATATTCCTAACCAGCCTGTTATGCGAATTCAAGTAACCAAACCACTAAAGTCAATCATTGTCATATCAAGTAATAAGTAAAGAGCCCCGAGCCCTTATCTGGTGACTTACTTGTGTGGAATGCACCAAAGCCAGACTTTCCGTAGGGGACGTTGTGAATAATGGTGGCAAGTTGATAGGTATCAATGTGACGTGCTATCCACGTCTTGGATGAGGGTCACATTTTTGAATGATATTTATATTGTTAATAAATTTCCTGAAGTATTCCCTGAAGAACTTCCTGGCCTACCCCCAGAGCGTGAAATTGAATTTTGTATCGACCTTGAACCCGGTACAAAACCCATTTCCAAATCCCCATATCGAATGTCTCCTACTGAACTTCAAGAGTTAAAGACCCAACTACAGGAATTATTAGACATTGGCTTTATTCGTCCTAGTACTTCTCCTTGGGGTGCTCCTGTTCTATTCGTGAAGAAGAAAGATGGGAGTATGCGACTTTGTATTGATTATCGGGAATTAAATCATGTCACCATAAAAAATAGGTACCCATTGCCACGTATTGATGACATTTTTGACCAGTTGCAAGGTGCCAAATTCTTTTTAAAGATTGATCTTCGTTCCGGATATCACCAATTGAAGATTAGAACTGATGACATTCCAAAGACGGCTTTCAGAACTCGGTACGGGCATTATGAATTCCTAGTCATGTCTTTTGGATTGACTAATGCTCCTGCTGCCTCCATGGATATGATGAACCGAGTATCCAAGGAATAATTTGATCACTTTTTGGTCGTCTTTATTGATGACATCCTTATTTATTCTAAAAGCCGTGAAGATCATGAGCAACACTTGAGGCTGATACTCCAAAAGCTTCGTGAAAATAAGCTTTATGCCAAGTTAAAGAAATGCGAGTTCTGGCTTGAGGAAGTAGCATTCCTTGGGCACGTAGTATCAAGTCATGGAATATTAGTTGACCCGGCAAAGATTGAAGCTATTCAAAGCTGGGAACAACCTAAATCAGTGACCGAAATACGTAGCTTTCTCGTTTTAGCTGGTTATTATCGGAGATTCGTGGAAGGATTTTCTCGAATTACTACTCCATTAACTTAGCTGACTCGGAAGAATATAAAATTCGGTTCGAGTGAGGAATGTCAGAAGAGTTTTCAAGAACTCAAGAGGAGACTCGTTTCAGCACCTATTCTGACAATACCATCTGGCTCGGAGGGATTTATCATCTACAGTGATGCTTCGGGCAAAGGGTTAGGATGTGTTCTCATGCAACATAGGAAAGTTATAGCCTATGCCTCTCGACAACTCAAAGAATATGAGAGGAATTATCCTACTCCTGATCTAGAGTTGGCAGCAGTCGTTTTTGCACTAAAGATTTGGAGGAATTACTTGTATGCGGAGAAAGTGAAGATCTTTACGGATCTTAAAAGCCTAAAATATTTCTTCACTCAAAAGGAACTCAACATGCGACAGTGACATTGGCTTGAACTGTTGAAAGATTATGATCATACCATCCAATACCATCCTGGAAAAGCAAACGTGGTAGCTGACGCATTGAGTAGAAGATCATATGCGGGTACGAATGCGACATTGTAAATGCAAAGGCCCATTTTGTATGAGTTGCAAATGATGGAGATAGTGATAAAGACTCCAGGGATCCATGTGATGATGGCGAATATACGAGTAGAACCGACTTTAATCTATAAAGTTAAAGATACTCAAGCTATAGACCAGGAGCTGATACGTATGAGGAAGAAAGTACAATAAGGGGCTATGCCAGAAGTAAGAATCGATGAAGAAGGAATACTTTGAGTCAACTCCAGACTTTGTGTGTCTAACGACCCTGAGTTAAAGTATAAAATCATCATGGAGGCGCACAACAAACAGTTTCCAATCCATCTTGGGAGTACCAAAATGTATCATAATCTTCGACATACATTTTGGTGGGGCAATATGAAGAGGGAGATAGCGTTGTTTATCTCAAGGTGTTTAACTTGTCAACGAGTCAAGACAGAGCATCAAGTACAAAAAGGTCCATTGCAACCACTTGAAATTCCAGAATGAAAGTGGGAGCACATTACCATGGATTTCATTACTGGTCTTCCCAAGGTTTCTCAAGGTATAGATGCAATTTGGGTCATTGTTGATAGATTGACCAAGTCTGGTCATTTCTTACCTATACGAGAAACTTATACACTTGAACGTCTTGCTCGTATGTACATAAATGAGGTTATAAGATTGCATGGTATGCCAGTATCCATTGTTTTTGATCGAGACCCAAGATTCACTTCACGATTTTGGGTTAGTTTGCAAAAAGCTACGGGCATGGATTTACGATTTAGTTCGGCATATAATCCTAAGACGGACGGACAATCAGAGAGGACTATTCAAACTCTTGAAGATTTATTAAGACTCTGTGTCCTTGACTTCAAGGGAAGTTGGGACAACTTCTTACCATTGGTGGAGTTTTCCTACAACAACAGTTATAAAGCAAGTCTTGGCATGGCTCCATTCGAAGCATTGTATAGAAGAAAGTGTCGTTCTCTAGTATGTTAGGATGAGGTGGGTGAAGCAACATTGTTGGGACTGGAGTTAGTACGCATGACTACGGAAAAGATACAAACGATCCGACAATGTATAAAAACCTCACAAGATCGACAAAAGAGTTATGCTGACCTTCATCGAAAGGACGCGGAATTCAATATTGGAGATCATGTGTTGTTACGTGTTGCTCCATGGAAAGGAGTTACGAGATTTGGAAAGAGATGAAAGCTTAATCCTCGACTCATTGGCCCATTTTTAATCCTCGATCGAGTAGGAACTGTGGCGTATAGACTCGCTTTACCGCCAAGTATGTCTCGTGTTCATAACGTTTTTCATATATCCATGTTACGTAAATATGTGAAAGACCCGAACCACATTATTGAGTTAGAACCAGATGAAATAGCGAAAGATTTAACGTATAAAGAGGTTCTTGTTCAAATCTTGGATAAGAAGGAACATATTCTACGCTCCAAGGTTATACCTCAAGTCAATGTTTTTTGGAGAAACCACGATGTTGAGGAAATGACCTGGGAGTTAGAATCGGAAATAAAATCAAGGTATCCTTACCTCTTCGACATACCAGGTATGTACCCTAATTTCGAGGACAAAATTTCATAAGAAGGGGAGGTTGTAAGACCCCAACTTTTTTTTAATAAAGATGATTTTTCTATAAATATTATTTTTAAATATTATGGAATGAATTTGATATAATGTTTTAGTTGTGGGTAATATTTATAAATTTTGTAAAGTACGCAAGTTGTTATATAATATTCTATTGGTAGGGGAATATTCATTTTAATAGGGAATATTCGTACGACGGCACAATCATTGGTGGACCCCACAACGAAATTATTGTCGGATTGAGAAAAGGACAAAAATATTTTATGAAAATAACGGCGGAAGTTTTACCGTTAATTGTTGATACACCCGGTGTTAAAAGTATAGGAATACGCGTGGTTGCATAGTAGCACACTGTATTGATTATTGATGCATACGTGAGAAGTCACTCAGTTTTGTTCAATTATTGCTTCAGTAATTGTTGCATAGTATCTCACGTTTTTTGATTCAATTATTGTCGATATTTTTATATTATTAAATCAATAATTGAGATGACAGAGTTATTAATATTATTATTTGCAATATTAACGATGTCTAAAAGTTCTACTAAGGAGAGATTTGGTCACCTAATTGCGCGCCAAGAGAAATCCTTATTAGAAAGCCCCCTCTTTCCTGGGAACGACCTGGTCAATTAATAGTATGAATTATAATAATGATGATGAAATTTTATTTTATTAGTATTATTAATGTAATAAAACAGAAAAGCTTTTTATATAAAACAGAATACTTTTATAAAGTTATTCGTTTTATTAGACTATAAATAGAATATATTATATTTTATTATGCATAGTATTTGCATAGTGCCTGCATAGTATTTGCATAGTAAAATCTTTTTACATAAAACATAATACTTTTATAAAGTTATTCTGTTTATTAGATTATAAATAGAATATATTATATTTTATTTAAAAGATTTTGTTTTATTAGAATATTTTATAGTAAACCAATCTGGACCGTCTATTTAAAAGTAAATCAATCTGGACCGTTCAGGAATTAGTTACTATTCAGTCCATTCTCCTATAAATAGAAGCTCATTCCTTCATTATTTCTTACGAATTCACTAAAACTCTAGAGAGAGAAACTATAGAGAGAAAGAAGAAAAGTATTATGCTACTTCACTACTCTTATATCCAATTTCTTTTAAGGTAAGAGATATTATTTGTTGTATTCATAAGGGGTATTATTTATTTCATATTCATGAATGGAACTTCTGTTATTCCATTTTTTATTATTCTGTTGGAATAACTTGTATACGCGGTCTACCCTATACTTGGCGAAATTCTTCTGTTATTCCATTCTTCATTATTCTGTTGGAACATCCTGTCTGTGCATTATGCATGACCTGGTTCTGTTATTTATTATTTTGTTGGAATATCCTGTCTGTGCGTTTACGCATGACTCGTTCCATTCTTTATTATTCTATCGTAATATTATGTGCATAAGCGTTCTGGCGTGACTGAATTCCGTTATTTATTATTACGTTGGAATAACTTTTTCTGTGCATGCGGATATCGTATGCCTGGTGATTTCTTTTGTTATTCTATTTTTTATTATACTTAGTTGGTTAAATTTTGATTTCTATACTCCATTAAATTAATGGAATATCCTTGATATTTGCGCTTCATCCAGTATCTTTTCATTGAAATATTCTTCTGAGCATTCTTGAATTTTACTCTACAAAGAAGTACCATGTTGACAATTTGGACGTTATTAGTTCCTGGATAAATTAATTCTTGAACTTGTTTTATTGAATTCTTATATCATTGTCATCATCCTCATGTTTATATTATGTTGAAAGTCATCTGTGGCCTGTAGTGCATAGATGGACTTGGTATGATTATGACTAGGGATTAATCGGTATAATCATGACCGTAATGTTACAAATGATGTGGTAAAAGTCCTCATTGGCCCGTAGTGCATTGATGGACAGTTGTTGGCATGATCATGACTATTGATGAATACACGAATATCCTTAGCCTGTAGTGCATGGATAATTTGTGGTTGTGATACTAATGAATATCCTTGGCCGTAGTGTGGGGGATGATGTGGATTATTTATTAAAATCGAGTCCCAAATGATAAAAGTGATGAAAAACCTTTTAAATCATAAAAGAAAGTAGATTTTATTCTCTACTTGACTCTTTTAATGGATTGCTTGTTCAAGTGCAGTTAAACTTGATGTTTGTTATATTGTATCAGTTTAACACTGTTGAAGGCTAACGATAATTTATTTTGCATTATCTTAGTTATAATATTACTTAGGGCTAGTTGAGCTCACCCTTTTACTTTCATTGTTCTCTTCAGGAAATGAGAATGTAGCAGGGACTAGTCGGGGAACGGAGTCACGGTCCAAATAATAGCATTAGTAGTCATTACTATTCTGTTAAATAGTGTGATAATAATTGTAATGAGGACTCAATTAAGTGTGGATATTGTCTAGATGACAATATTTGTATTAAAACTCACAACATATATTTTGTCGTATTTTTCACGACTGTTGTATAATTAAGTTGAATTTGAATTTTGTACCATGTATTTGGGGAGTTAAGATGGGGGATGTATACCTATTTTGGGGGCATCACAATAGGTATATATATATATATATATATATATATATATATATATATATATTTAGGTTTTGTGAAAATCAAAGTAGCAATCAAATTGAAAAAATTAGCGAGGCGAAATAAAATCGATTTTAAAATTTTTCCACAAACCAATTACCCTTGATCATCCTTTATGCATATTATTAATTAAACGAAGAATAAGAAATTATGAAATCATACCCTTGTAGAAACGAGCTTCCTCGTGTGCGAGTTCACCTTCTACTTCTCCACGATCTCCTTGAATCTCCAGGTAGATTCCTTCCTTTGATCAATGTAAGCCACCCAAGTGTATGGCCTCTAGAGGTGATCCACCAAAGAAGAAGAATTTTCAAGAAGAAGGGGTATCGGCTCAAACCCTAGTTTTTCCTATCTCAGATAGAAAAAGGAGGCGTACTCTCCAACCCCAAGGAATTTCATATATCGATATCCGATATAAGACTCCTCTTATAAAGATATCATGTAACCCTATTTTAATTAAAATAAGGTATTATTTATTTAATTAAACTCTTTTAATTAAATGGGCTCCCTAATCCTATTAGGGGTAATTAATTAAACTCCTTTAACTAATTTTCTTTCCTAATCCAATTAGAAAAAAATGAGAGTACTTATATTAAATTAATTCCTAAACCTTTTAGAAATTAAAATAATAATAATTGTAATAATATTAATAAGACTTCTCTTATTAATTTATATTTAATATTTCTAAAATATTAAATAATAAATATTAAGCTATTTAATTTATTCTATCACCATAGATTAAATTAAATATACTTAACATATTATTATAATTATGCCATTAACTTCTTAAATAATTATTCTTCCTTTTATGGGGTGACCCTTTAGGTTCTCCATATTAAACCTAGGTTGTGAATAAATCAATTAAACAATTGTAATCTCATTTAAATAAATAAATTAAACAAATAATTTATTTAAATAAATAATATTTATTCTACAATAGGATAAGCCTCCCTAGCGATCAACGACTTTTCGGATAATATAGATTTCAACATTAATCATAAAAGAACCTTTGAGTAAATAGTTACCAGTACAATTCAATCCTACCACCATACAATGTCCCAATTAAATATAAGACATGGAATTACCACAAGTCTTATTTTATTTAATTATATGTATTTCGATTCCTAAATGCACAACTCCTAATGAATGCAAATTAGAAACTACTTTCTAATTTCATTCCACCTTAACCAAGGATTCTGGGTTGTCATTTATCGAATCACATAGGACATTTCTCCTTTTACTAGAAGTGGTAGATTCTTTATTGATCATTCATTATCTTCATATATAACTTATTACACCCAAGCATACCCTTTGATATACTCTAAGAGTCTTAAGGAATAAGTCAAAGTGTAATTCATTATATATAAGATACTATGATGATCTCAAGTCTAAGGATCATTTGTACTACTATCACTACAGGAATTCCTATTGACAGGTAAGTAAAACTCCATTAGGTATTCTTTAGCGAGTCACGTTCAGTGAACTTATTCTCTAATAAGCACCTACATACTTGCTTTAGTGTCTCCACACAAATGATCATGAGATCAATCATCCTCATCCAATGAGCAAACAACGTACGTACCAATCTATCCGGATTCATTAATCCCCTTTTTAGTAATCCATTGATTGGGAACATTTTAGTTTTAAGCTATCTAAGAATTTAGATCTCATTATCATGATCTTATCATGATTCTAAAAGCATTGCTTAAAACTATGGGTTTATCACATATTATTAAAACAAAGACCATGTAGATAATAAATGCCTTTAATAAATAATTCTTTTATTAATAAATAAATAAGATTGATTACACAGTATATGCTTTATCATCATACATGATTGGCTTGTATGCATAATACTTTCAATCTCCCACTTGCACTAAAGCCAATCGCCGTGGTATCTCATACCCATCTTCTTTAAGTGACGATCAAACTGCTGTTGTGTTAACGCTTTAGTAAATGGATCTGCAATATTGTCTTAAGAGTCCACACGCTTCAGGGTGACGTCTCATCTTTCAATGATCTCTCTGATCAAATGAAATCGTCGCAACACGTGTTTGGATTTCTGATGTGACCTGGGTTCCTTAGCTTGTGCAATAGCTCTAGTGTTGTCACAGAATAAAGGCACTGGTCCTTTAATGCTAGAAACCACACCAAGTTCGATAATGAACTTCTTCATCCAAACAGCTTCCTTTGCAGCTTCACTTGCAGCTATGTACTCACTGCCTCGCCACCTTTGAATCAACAACTGCTTGTTTCGCTTGGAACTTTTCCAACTCATCATACCCACCGCTTAAGGTAAACACTTACCCCAAAAAGCGGTTCTATCGTCATCTTGGTCTGTTTGAAAAATTGAGTCTGTGAAGCCCTCTAGTTTTAATTCAGACCCACCGTAGACAAGAAATACATCCTTAGTTCTTCTTAAGTACTTTAGGATATTTTTCACTGCCTTCCAGTGTTCTTCTCCTGGATTCGATTGATATCTGCTTGTTACACTAAGTGCATGAGCAATATCTGGTCTAGTACATATCATACCGTACATGATAGATCCTATTGCTGAAGCATAAGGAATCTTACTCATACGGTTTCTCTCCTCAGGTGTCTTTGGGGCTTATTTCTTGGAGAGATGTATTCCTTGGCTCATCGGCATGAGACCTCTTTTGGAATCTTCCATGCTAAACCTTTTTAGCAACAAGTCAATGTACGTTCCTTGGGACAAGCCAAGCATCCTATTAGATCTATCTCTATAGATCTTTATCCCCAAAATATAGGATGCTTCTCCCCCAAGTCCTTCATGGAAAAGTGTTTAGATAACCAGATTTTAATTGATTGCAGCATAGGAATTTCATTCCCTATCAGTAATATATCATCAACATATAATACAAGGAATGAAACAGCGCTCCCACTAACCTTCTTGTACACACATGGTTCATCCTCATTTTTGATAAAATCAAACTCTTTGATTGTCTCATCAAAACGGATGTTCCACCTACGAGAAGCTTGCTTTAATCCATAAATGGATTGTTGTAGCTTACAGACTTGATTTGTTCCAACCTTTGAAACAAATTCCTCTGGTTGTGTCATATACACATCCTCCTCAAGTTTCCCATTGAGGAAGGCCGCTTTCACGTCCATCCGCCAGATTTACGTAGTCACGGTAAGTCTGCAATCGCAAGCAAAATCCGAATGGACTTGAGCATTGCTACTGGTGAGAAGGTTTCGTCATAGTCAACTCCTTGTCTTTGTTTGAAACGTTTTGCAACTAGTCAGGCCTTATAGGTCTCTACCTTGCCATCTGCTCCAGTCTTTCTTTTAAAGACCCATTTACACCCAATAGGCTTAATGCCTTCAGGTGGTGAGACTAAAGTCCATACTTGGTTCTCATACATGGAGTCCATCTCGATTTCATGGCTTCTTGCCACTTCTCTCGAGTCTTTACTACTCATAGCTTTGCTAAGTAATTTAATGGATCATCATCATCTATGATGCGTACCTCATTGTCATCTTCTATGACAAGTTCATACCGTCTGGTATCTTTAGTACTCTTCCGAGATTTACGGTCAGGTGTGGCATGTAGAATCTCTACTTGGTTAGGTACCTCACTTTGATCTCAGTAGTGTTTTGTGGTTCTTGAACCTCTTCAAGATATATCTTACTCCCAATCGACCCCTTCAAGGATAAACTCCTTTTCCAAGAAGGCGGCATGTTTCGCAACAAACACCTTTTGATCGGTTGGATGATAGAAATAATACCTCGATGTTTCTTTAGGATATCCCACAAATCTACATTTGTCGATCTAGTCAGTAGCTTATCGCTTTTCAAACTTTTTGACATAAGTTTGACAACCCCAAGTCTTAACATGCTTAAGATTTGGTTTCCTCCCGTCCATAACTCATATAGGGTCTTGGGGATGGATTTTGTAGGTACCTTGTTAAGTAGGTATGAAGCCGCTTTGTAGGCATATCCCGAAGGAAACCGGAAGGTCGGTAAAGCTCATCATAGATCGAACCATGTCCAACAATGTTCGATTTCTCCTTTCGAGATACACCATTCATCCGTATGCGTCCACGGTGGAGTCCATTGTGAGATTATACCATTTTCTTTGAGACAATTGAGAAACTCACCACTTAAGTATTCTCCTCCTCGATCGATCGAAGAATCTTAATACTCTTACCGCTTTGCTTCTCAACTTCACTTCGAACTCTTTGAACTTTTCAAATGATTCAGATTTGTATTTCATTAAATACACATATCCAAATCTTGAGTGTGGTCATCGATTGATTGTAATAAAATAAGAATACCTCCCTCGTGCGGTGCGTTGTTGTCATAGGTCCACATACATCCGTGTGTACCAACGCTAACAACTCAGAACTCTTTCTCCTTTTCCACTAAAAGGAGATTTAGTCGTTTTTACCCTTGAGACAAGATTCACAGTTGGATATGATTCATAATCGATAGCTCTAGAGCCCATCTTTATGCAACTTGGATAATCTTGTTTCATTAATATGACCGAGTCTACAATTGCCACATGAAGGTATAATTAACATCATCTCTTTTCCTTTTCTTAGTTTGTTCAATTTGAAATATATTTTCATGCAAGTCAAGTATATAAAGTCCATTTCGCAAATTACCAACACCATATAAAACATTATCATTATAAATAGAACAACCGTTGTTCTTTATTATAATATTAAAACCATCCATATCTAATACATAGATAGAAATAATGTTTCTAATGATATTTGGAACAAAATAACAATTATTTAAATTGATGAACTTGCCCGTAGGCAGTGCTAAACAATAAGTCCCTACAGCTAACGCATCAACCTTTGCTCCATTTCCCACTCATAAGACGACCTCATCCTTGCTCAGCTTTCTACTTCTGACCAGTCCCTGCATATTATTACATATGTGAGAACCACATCCGGTATCTAATACCCAAGTAGAAGATTGACTTTCAGAAAAATTAATTTCAATCATAAACAAACCTTGATTAGGATTCAAGCTTCTCAAGCTTCTTCCGCTTTTTGATATGTGAGATAATCCTTGCAGTTCCTCTTCCAAAGACGGCTTTATTGCAATGGAAGCAAATTCCTCTTCTAATTTGGATCAGTTTCTTTTGATCCTTCACTTTCGCCTTTCCCTTAGCCTTCTTGGATTTCTTCTTTTGGAAAGATACCTTGGGCCTCTTCCTTTTCTTGGAAGAATCATCCACCAATGAGACATGGTTCTTCTTGGATGGGAAGTGACCTTCGACAGTTTTCAACATGTTAAGTAATTCAGGCAAGCTGACATCCAACTTATTCATGTGAAAATTCACAACAAATTGTGAGAAGGTGTCTGGGAGTGACTGCAAGACTAAATCTTGACTCAATTCCCCATCCATGACGAACCCAAGCTGTCCAAGACGTTCAATCAGATTGATCATCTTTAGGACATGAGTCTCAACGGTAGTGCCCTCGGTCATCCGAGATCGGAAGAGCTCCTTAGATATTTCATATCTAGCAGTCCTACTTTGCTCACCATACAACTCTCTAAGGTGCAGTAGCATAGTAGGAGCATCCATGTTTTCATGCTGACGCTGAAGCTCGTTACTCATGGATGCGAGCATGATGCATTGAGCCATAGATGCATCATTTTGCCATTGTTTAAAAGTAGCAATCTCTTCCTCGTAGGTCGCCTCTCGCAACTTTTGCAGTGCATTGGCGAATTTAGGACATAAGAAATCTTTTCAAAGATGAGAACAATTCTCGATTCCTTAACTAGTCCGTAGTTCTTGGTCCCATTCGGGTTTGTTAGCATCAAGTATGCTACGCAAAGAAATTAGTGAATGTGACATTTTCAAAATTCTCGCATGTAAAAAACAATATATTTTAGCAAACATTCATTTAATTAATTACCAAAATAAATTAGGTCTTATTTTATATTGGTATCTCCCACTATTTTCTTCAAACTATATTACCTCATTTATATAGTTCGGCAAAAATCTAATTAAAGTTTTTGCTAGTGAGAATAAGGATCCCATTTCAAATATATATAGCCTTGTGGTGACACAACAAACTATATATAAATAAATAGGTAGACAACTCCTTGTCAATTACATCAACATGTAACTCCTTATGTTTTGCCTCTTAGATTATTTTGATCAAGTGGTGGCACATCCGAATCAAAATTATCTAAGTTAAGTCCAACCTAGCACTTCCATATATTCAAAAAGAAAAATATCGCCCTTGTGGTGACACAATAAAACAATATTGTTCAATTTTCTTTATAAGCATCAAATGTGATAAATTAACATCTTAAATACTTAATACTTGCCTTGTGGTGACACAACAAACTCATATTAAATATTTAATACTCTATTAATTTTTTCATGTTAGAAGGCGACGTTCGATATTCTAAATATCTTTGAACGCTTAAGACTTAATATAAAAAAAAAAACTTTGAGGATTTGTTATTATTTGTCTCATCTTGTTTAGCGCGCATACAAATATATATATAAAATACGCGTCATATTATTAAACATGCGAAGCATGTTTGCATAATATATAATATGTATAATACTAGCATGCACATATAGAATACGATATTCTACCCGGATTGATTATGGACTTTTATTCTAGTTTGGTTCACTAGAGCCACCAAGTGAACCAAAAGGTCAAACCCTAGAGTGCAAGAATAAACATTTAAATATAACTATTACATTTAAACCCGGGCTCCATTACAAACGGGTCTTTTAGCGCTCCTTGCTCCTTGATCTTCGGTTCTTCAAAAAATTCTAACTAGTCCTATTACATAAACTATTTAATTTAAATAGAAGCCTTGATCAGCAGTCAAGGGGAAGTACATAGAAGAGAGATAGAATTTACATCAAGAAGAAAACCAGAAAAGACGAGGTTCGCAGACCCCATTTAATAAAACCCATTCATTCAAACATCCAACTAAAATAAATCTAATCATATTGGTCAATTATCCATAATCAATCCCATTTATTATCATACATATCATCATATGTATCAATAAATAAAATCATTCCATATATATATGAGTATCATTTAATGGGCAATTTTATGTTGCATGAAATCCAATTTCAAGATTAAAATAAACTATTTATTTTAATTATAAAATTATTAAAAGTATTATATATATATATATATATATATATATATATATAATAGAAACCCTGCAATGTTGAAAAACGTACACTGTGAAGTAATATTTATATAAAGTAACATGCCATGAATCAGGATATACTGGATGTCATGATTACTTATATAAACTATATATATAAATATATTATATATATTCCGATTAAGGATGAGACCAAAAAACGGAACACGGAAGTAATCATATTAAAACTAGACTTCACAGATGAATATGCGGTCTTCTAAGACTAGCGAGTCACAAAGATCGATATTTTTTTATTTTTTTTCATAAAATGATAATTTTATACAACAATTATGCCCAATAAATTATTCAAAATACATACCCAAACATATATGGAATCAAAATAATTAATAATTCGCATAAAGTTTGGCTCATGATACCACTGTTAGGTTTTGTGAAAATCAAAGTAGCAATCAAATTGAAAAAATTAGCGGAAGCAAAATAAAATCAGATTTTAAAATTTTTCCACAAACCAATTACCCGGATCATCCTTTATGGATATTATTAATTAAACGAAGAATAAGAAATTATGAAATCATACCCTTGTAGAAACGAGCTTCCTCGTGTGCACGAGTTCACCTCTTACTTCTCATGATCTCCTTGAATCTCCTGGGTAGATTCCTTCCTTTGATCAATGTAAGCCACCCAAGTGTATGGCCTCTGAGAGGTGATCCACCAAAGAAGAAGAATTTTCAAGAAGAAGGGTATTGGCTCAAACCCTAGTTTTTCCTATCTCAGTAAAGAAAAAGGAGGCGTATTTTAAACCCTAGAATTTACGTAGATATTAGATATCCGATATAAGACTTCTCTTATAAAGATATCATGTAACCTATTTTAATTAAAATAAGGTATTATTTATTTAATTAAACTCTTTTAATTAAATGGGCACCCTAATCCTATTAGGGGTAATTAATTAAACTCCTTTAACTAATTTTCTTTCCTAATCCAATTAGAAAAAATGAGAGTACTTATATTAAATTAATTTCTAAACCTTTTAGAAATTAAAATAATAATAATTGTAATAATATTAATAAGACTCCTCTTGTTAATTTATATTTACTATTTCTAAAATATTAAATAATAAATATTAAGCTATTTAATTTATTCTATCACCATAGATTAAATTAAATATACTTAACATATTATTACAATTATGCCATTAACTTCTTAAATAATTATTCTTCCTTTTATGGTGTGACCCTTTAGGTTCTCCATATTAAACCTACATGTGAATAAATCAATTAGAACAATTCTAATCTCATTTAAATAAATAAATTAAACAAATAATTTATTTAAATAAATAATATTTATTCTACAATAGGGATAAGCCTCCCTAGCGATCAACGACTTTCCAGATAATATAGATTTTAACATTAATCATAAAAGAACCTTTGAGTAAATAGTTACCGTACAATTCAATCCTTCCACCATACAATGTCCCAATTAAATATAAGACATGTAATTACTGTCAAGTCTTATTTTATTTAATTATATGTATTTCGATTCCTAAATGCACAACTCCTAATGAATGCAAATTAGAAACTACTTTCTAATTTCATTCCACCTCGCAAGGATTCTGGGTTGTCATTTATCGAATCACATAGGACATTTCTCCTTTTACTAGAAGTGGTAGATTCTTTATTGATCATTCATTATCTTCATATATAACTTATTACTCCCAAGCATACCCTTTGATATACTCTAAGAGTCTTAAGGAATAAGTCAAAGTGTAATTCATTATATATAAGATACTATGATGATCTCAAGTCTAAGGATCATTTGTCTACTATCACTACAGAAATTCCTATTGACAGTAAAGTAAAACTCCATTAGGTATTCCTTAGCGAGTCACGCTCAATTGAACTTATTCTCTAATAAGCACCTACATACTTGCTTTAGTGTCTCCACACAAATGATCATGAGATCAATCATCCTCATCCAATGAGCAAACAACGTAACGTACCAATCTATCCGGATTCATTAATCCCTTTTAGTAATCCATCGATTGGGAACATTTTAGTTTTAAGCTATCTAAGAATTTAGATCTCATTATCATGATCTTATCATGATTCTAAAAGCATTACTTAAAACAATGGGTTTATCACATATTATTAAAACAAAGACCATGTAGATAATAAATGCCTTTAATAAATAATTATTTTATTAATAAATAAATAAGATTGATTACACAAGATATATGCTTTATCATCATACATGATCGGCTTGTATGCATAATACTTTCAATATATATATATATCAACATGTGATTAAATACAATGATTATCCAAGTGGGGACACTTGTATAACCATGTTTAGAAATTAACAAACAGAATATATATCTGAATTACCATATACTAACATGTTGATAAACAATGATCGGATATAGAATATATCATAATAGGGTTAATAATCTAGCATAATAATAATATAATTATGAAACTTCTTACTCATGTCCATTGCATAAAGAAAATGCAAAGGTAAGATACTTGCCTGGTCTGCTGCTTACTGTTACAAAAACTTAGTTTTATCTTTTATACCAAAACCTTTCATTAATAATATCATTCTAACGATTAGAATCACATATCATAACACATAGTACTGCTTATTGCAGTCAGCACATAACCTAATCACATTGGCACTCATGTTTCATAGTCATTTAATCACAAATAAACACATATACAGTCAAACTATCTAAGTCCGTATCAATTTCAAAGACATGTCGGTGTTCCGACGGCGTATCGGGTATTTACCGAGTTTAAAACTCTATTCAATACCCTTAATACTATTCTGGACAACCTAAGTATCAGTTATATTATTTTTCATAGCCTTATAATAATTTTCAAATAATTATTATAATTTATCATGAATTTTCAAACACCGGAATCATTATAAAGTGATTTAAATATCAAATAATTCTATTATCATTAATATTTAATTGATATTAAACTATTAATGAAACCCTTGCCAAAATATTAAAGTTATTTATAATAACTCAAAATATTTATAACATTTATATTACCCTTAAATGATTTTTAAAACATTTAAAATCATTTTAAATAATTACCATTAATATTAAAATATTAATGTACTAATCCTCAAAAATATTAAAAGTGATTAAGTATAACTTAAAAATATTTGTAATTCATTTATATCCTTTTTAAATGATTTTTAAATAAATAAAATCATTTTTAAATTATTTATTTAATATATTTATTAAATAAATCCAATATCATTTAATATTAAATTAATATCATTAATATTAAATTATTAATGAAATTATCATTTAAAAAATAAAAGTTATATTGTATAACTTAAAATATCTTTAAACACTTTATTTTTATTTAAAATGATTTTTATAATATTAAAATCATTTTTGAACTAATTTATTTAATACATTTATTAAATAACTTAAATATCATTAATATTATTTAATTAATGAAATTCATCACAAAATATTAAAAATAACTTTAAATATTTTCATATAACATAATATAATTTTAAATGATTTTTCATATATTAAAATCATTTTAAAGTAATTTATTTAATATTATAATTAAATAAATTAAATACCAATAATATTCCAAAGAAATAAATATTAATGAAATATATTCAAAATAATTAAAAACCCATTTTTAGACTTTAAAATGATTTTTAGGAAGTTATTTTGTATTTTTAGTAATTAAAAATTATTTAATACTAATTATTGAATAAAAATAATAATTTTATGAATAAACTGTCGCTAAAGGGCCCTATAGTGACGAAACTGTCGCTATAGGTGTACTTGAGCTGTTCTTCAACAAACCCAGAACTCATATGCAGCTATCATGGTTACTACTTTGACCAACTATTATTCTTAATCTGTGATGATTCAAGGCATGCTTGAGGTCAGATCTTACAGTAATAGTGCAAGACTACACCATTCAATAACAAACATAGTCATATCATGTATAACCAAAGAGATCTAGGTACCCAAAGTAGTTGTCAGAGGCTGTTCTTCATTTCTGGGTTACCCATAAATGAAGAACAGTTCGAGCATGCACTTTTGGGCTCCCACTATGTGACGCCCCCAAAATAGGTATACATCACCTATTCTGAGTCGCCAAATACATGGTACAGAATACAAATACAATCTTAAATATACAACATGAGCTGTGAGTTTTAATACAAATATTATCTTCTAAACGGTATTCAAACTCAAAATAAGTCCTCAATAAATTTATTATCACATTATTTCATAGAATAGTGAGGACTACTAATGCTATCATCTGGACCGTCACTCCGTTCCCCAACTAGTCCCTGCTACGTTCTCATTTCCTGAAGAGAACAGTGAAAGTAAAAGGGTGAGCTCAACTATCCCAATAAGTAATATTATGACTAAGATAATGCAGAATAAATTATCGTTAGCCTTCAATAGTGTTAAACTGATACAATATAACAAACATCAAGTTTAACTACAGTGGAATAAGCAATCCATTAAAAGAGTCAAGTAGAGAATAAAATCTACTATCTTTTATGATTGAAAAGGTTTTTCATCACTTTTATCGCTGGGACTCAACTTAATAAATAATCCACATCATCCCTGCACAACGGCCAAGGATATTCATTAGTATCACAACCACAAATTATCCATGCACTACGAGCCAAGGATATTCGTGTATTCATCAATGGTCATGATCATGCCAACAACTGCCCATCAATGCACTACGGGCTAATGATGACTTTTACCACATCATTTGTAACATTACGGTCATGATTACACCGAATAATCCATGGTCATAATCATACCAAGTCCATCTATGCACTACAGGTCAAAGATGACTTTCAACATAATATAAACATGAGGATGATGACAATGATATAAGAATTCAATAAAACAAGTTCAAGCATTAATTTATCCAGGAACTAATAACGTCTAAATTGTCAACATGATACTTCTTTGTAGAGTAAAATTCAAAATGCTCGTAAGAATATTTTCATGAAAAGATATTTGGATGAAGCGCAAATATCAAGGATATTCCACTAATTTCATGGAGTATAGAAGTCAAAACTTTTAACCAACCGAGTATAATAAAGAATGGAATAACAAAAGAAATCACCGAGCATGCGATAGATCAAGATGCATGTGTTATTCCAATGAAATAATAAATAACGGAACCAAAGCCATGTGTAAACGCATTATACGTGATATTTTCAATGAATAATAAATAATGGAACTGTGTCAAAGCGTAAGCGCACGCATGAGATATTCCAATGAATAATAAATAATGGAACCAGTCACGCGTAAACTCATGTATGTGATGTTCCAAATGAATAATGAAGAATGGAATAATGTAAGAATTTCACCATGTATGCGGTACTTGTGATGTATGTGTTATTCCAACATAATGATAAAGAATGGAATAATGTAAGAATTTCACCATGTATGCGGTACTTTGTGATGTATAAAGTTATTCCATTATAATGATAAAGAATGGAATAACATAAGAATTTCACCAAGTATAGGGTAGCTTGCGTATCTGAGTTATTCCAATGTAATAATAAAGAATGGAATAATAGAAGTTCTCTTCATGAATACGAAAAAGAAATAATACCCTTACCTTAGAAGAAACTGGATATAGGAGTAGTGAAGTAGCAGAATACTTTTCTTCTTTCTCCCTATAGTTTTTCTCTCTAGAGTTTCAAAGAATTCGTAAGAAATAATAAAGGAATGAGCTTCTATTTACAGGGAGAATGGACCAATAGTAACTAATTCATGAAACTGTCTAGATTGATTTACTTTTAAAACAGACGGTCCATATTGATTTACTATGTAGTATTAATAAAATATTCTAATAAAACAAAATCTTTTAAATAAAATATAATATATTCTATTTATAATCTAATAAAACGAATAACTTTATAAAAGTATTTTATTTTATATAAAAAGATTTTACTAAGCAAATACTATGTAGACACTATGCATAATAGAATATTATATATTCTATTTATAGTCTAATAAAATAAATAACTTTATAAAAGTACTGCATTTTATAAAAAAAGATTTTACTATGCAAACACTATGCATAATAGAATATAATATATTCTATTTATAGTCTAAAAAACAAATAACTTTATAAAAGTATTATGTTTTATATAAAAAGCTTTTCTATTTTATTACATTAATAATAATAATAAACCAAAATTTATATATATATAACTTCCGTGACTTCATAAAAAGACACCTCAATATATTTAACAACATTTATCATCATTATTATAATTCACAATATTAATCGACTGTGTCGTTTCCAAGAAAGATGGGGCTTTCAATAAGGATTTCTCCCTATCATGCCGCAATTAGGTGACTAAACCTCTCCTCGCAGAACTTCTAGACATCGTTAATATATGCAAATAATAATATTAATAACTCTGTCATCTCAATTATTGATTTAATAATATAAAAATATCGACAATAATTGAATCAAATAACATGAGATACTATGCAACAATTACTGAAGCAATAATTGAACAAAACTGAGTGACTTCTCACGTAAGCATCAATAATCAATACTGTGTGCTACTATGCAACCACGCGTATTCCTGTACTTTAAAAACCGGGTGTTTCAACAATTAACGGTAAAACTTTCGCCGTTATTTTTATAAAATATTTTTGTCGTTTTCTCAATCCGACAATAATTCCATTGCGGGGTCCACCAATGATTGTGCCGTTGTATGAATATTCCTCGATCAATCGAATATTATATAACAACTTGCGTACTGTGTAAAATTTATAAATATTACCCTCAACTATAATATTATATCAAATCCGCACCATAATATTCAAAAAAATATTTCGAGAAATTTAAATCTTTATTTATAAAATTTGTGTTCTCACAATCTCCCTTCCTTATGAAATTTTTCCCTCGAAATTTACGTACGTACCTGGTATGCCGAAGAGATGAGGATACCTTGACTTCATTTCAGATTCTAACTCTTGAGGTATAACCTTTGAGTGTTGAATACGATCCTTCTTATCCAAGATTTTAACAGATATTTCCTCATACGTTAAATCTTCCTCTATCTTGTTCGGTTCTGAATCAATAATGTGGTTTAGGTCATCCACATATTTACGTAACATCGGTACGTGATAAATGTTATGAACACGCAACATATTTGGCAGTAAAGCGAGTCTATAGGCTACAGTTCCTACTTGATCGAGGATTTCAAATGGGCCAATAAAATTGAGGGTTGAGATTTCCTCTCTTCGTCGACTCTTGCTTCTAGAATAACGCCCTCTTGAACCTTCTTTTTTGTGTTCATCATCTCCGGGTCTGTAGCTTGAGCGACTTTAACTTTATCGACTAAAGTCAGTTCTAATCATTTATTCGTTATCTTCACATGGTTTCCTAGAGTCTTTAACTCTATCTTCATCATTTATAAGTTATACGAAATGGGTTTTTATGTTAACGACATCGCACTCGTAAACGCATACGATCTTCTACTCAACGCGTTAGCTACCACGTTCGCTTTTCCCACGATGATATTGAATGGTATGATCGTAATCTTCAACAGCTCGAGCCAACATCTTTGGCACATTACAGGTTCGTTTTGGGTTCAGAAAATATTTGAGGGTTTTATAAATAGGTTTTGTACCGGGGTCAAGACAAAATTCGATTTCACGCTCTAGGGGTAGGCCAGAAAGTTCTTCAGGGAATACGTCAGGAAATTTATTAACAATAGAAATATCATTCAAAACTGACATATTTTTGTTTAGATCCGTGACATGAGCTAAGAAAGCTTGACATCCATTTTTCAATAAACGAATAGCTTTATGGCTTGAGATGACAGTGATTAATTTTAATGGTTTGGTTGCTTGAATTCGCATAATAGGTTGGTTAGGAATATGAAAGCTAACAACCTTACGAAAATAATCAATTTTTGCATGATGAGTAGTTAACCAATCAATCCCTAGAATCACATCAAATGCAAATATTTTCAAAGAGATAAGATCGATAGGTAACGTGAAAGTGTCAATTTGAATCAACAAGATTTATAAACAGTGGAGGTAACGAAGGTTTCTACTATCGAAGTTTCAACCAATAAGTCAAAGTCTAATTTCTCCGAAGTCAAATTTAAACGTTGAGCGCAACTAAGAGAGATAAAAGGATAAGTAGAATCGGTATCGAATAAGGTATAGACTTCGCAAGAATTTATGATTAACTTACCCGTGATAACTTTGTTCAGGTTCCTCGCCACGAGAAAAAAAATGCTCTCTCTTAAACTACCGATTTTGACTTGTCTGGGACATCCTTTGACATCACTATCCCAGCTGGACTTGACTTCACTACATGATAAAATCGAGCTAGGTGACCTTCTCTTCCACAATTGAAACACGATTTGGATTGCTGCGTACAGTTTGGACGGATGTGTCGCTCCTGTCCGCATTTGAAACATACGACCGGTGGTCATTCTTCTTCCTTTGAAACGGGTGCTGATGCTGCTATCTTTCCATCATTATTGAACCTCCTCTTCTTAAAATTTCCACTTCTATTATCTTGGCCATGATTACCACCGAAGTGGTTACCATTCTTGGCATGATAATTTCCCCCACGATTGTAACGCCCCAGAAAATCAAACTTTTGTAAATACTTTTAATTATGAATAAAATAATATTATTTATTATTATTATTATGTGTTGATAAGATGAATGTCGTTCTATAACCTAGAAACGTCAGAATGTCGTAGTATTTTAACTACGTGAATGAATTAAAGTGCTTAAATTTCTAAGACGAAAATAAAAGCTTTCCGAGAAATTTTCCAAAAACCACTATTCATCGATTTCTGCTCGGGAATTATTTTTGAACTTCTAAGAAATACGTAACGTTATAATATGAAGGTGATATTGATTATGTAATAATAATATAAGTATGGAAAATGTAATATTTTGCATATAATTTGGGAATGTTGGATTTATTAAGCGTTAAGGAAAGAAAGTTGTAATCGTATGATGTGTAGGCATTGTACAAAGTAATGAATGTAAGTATAATACGACGTATTATACTATTAAGAATGGAGAATGAAATAACGTATATTACGAATTAATATACGAGCTAGCATACGAGGATTATATGTGGTGTCACTATAACAAAAAGGCTTATCAATGATCAGCGATATCGTGAATCGCATCTGATCGAAGATGGTATCCGCGACCGATGCGATCACGATACTAATCATTGAAGAACATCAATGACCAACAATAGCGACCGAATTATTAGCGACCGCGAAGCAAATGATCGATCTCGCCGCTATTCCGACTTATCTTTGAGTCATTGTCGCGGACGTGGCACACGGCGATGGCGTGACCGTAAATAATTACAAGGGTCACTAGATTACAAGAAGGTGATGCTGATCACGACATAAGAAAGTTAGCGATCGCATCGCGTGGCTGATGATTTATTTATTTATTTTAAAATTTTGCCTATTTTATTGATTTCCCAAAAATAACTTGCTTTGTACCTGTTTTCAATCCCAACACAGCAATATATATATAAAAGCATCCATATTAACATCCATCCAATACAATACAAAACATTCATCTATGAATAAACATTCATCCAATAAAATACAAAACATTCATCCAACACAATACAATCGATATTGTAAACATCCATATAAACCAATACAATTGTCCAAAGAATGAATCTAAAAGAGTACAAGGCTTTAAAAATCTAAAAAAACAAATCTAGGCGCTCTTCATGGATCATCTAAATTAGGATCCTGTAATTAACAAAGTAATAAAACATATATGTTACATATAAGTAAGACATTGACTTAGAGACTATAAACATATAAGACAATGTAGCTAAACAATAAACGATATATATACCTACTCACTGTTGTGTCTTTGCTCCTTCCTCGCTTCCTCGCTTCTTGCCGCCATCGCCGCCATCGCCTCCGCTTAACTCATCAGACTTAGAGATCGCAGATGCCCGCCCCAAAGATATCTGAAGAAGATCATGATCCTGACAGATCGCTCTCACATAGTCAGCAGGAGTATGATAAGTCGGATAACTGACGACCGTGTGTAGACCGGGTGGTAGAGCCGCTCGTGCCATCGATGGTCGAAGCGCCGCCTTTTGTCCTTGGCCTTTGACATAATTTTTCTTCACGATGGACGCCCTCTCCCATAATTCTTGATCAATCGACGGACGTGGGGTTCCTTCAGGATAGCGCTCGTTCATTGAGCCCTTATAAGTGTCCTGTCAGAAGATGAACAATTAAATAGTTAAAAATAAATAAAAAAATATTAAAAAAGGTCGTCACAATTTATAAACAACATATTAGGATAAAGTGAACTTATTACCGCTATCTGAACTTATTAGGATGACCTTGAGACTGAGACTCCTACAGTTCATTTTTTCATATTATTATGTAAACATATGATATTTTAGCTACAAAAGATGACTGTAAACATAACATACGTATTCTCGGCAAAGAATGTCTTTGCAATTGTGATATACTGCCGCCTTGATACGTGCCTTTTGCCTTCTCGCCGTCTGATACACCTGAGGATCTGTTCGAGGTGGTAATCTTGCGCCTCTTGACCCAGCTCTCAGCTCTCCACTGGTCACACATCTGCACCCATATGGGCTGTGCGCACCACCAGGGGCTATGCTCATGCATATACTGCTCACCCTGTCCTAGATGGTCAATCTCAACATTGTGCAGGGCTTTTTGTCGTTCCTTTTTCAAATTATCTTTAGTTTGGACGGCGCACTTCTACTAGAATAGTGTGTGAATAATTGATGCCTGTGCGTCGTCCCATCTATACCGTTTCTGCAAATAAAACAACAATAATAATATTAAAACTGTTATATTACTAAACAATATTATTTGATTAACTATGTATTATCTATCAGAGTGATAAAAAATATACCAAATTCAAATTATTAATCGCATCCTTATGGGTGAGAGGTGTGCTCGCCCATATAATCACTAGCGTAGGCTAGTTCTGTAAGCATAATTGTGAAATGCACTTCACAATTTTACTATCTTGAAAATCACTACAATATACAATAATTTATATTAAAACCCTTACATTTAAATCATTACTATATTTATAACAATGGAAATATTAAACCCTTCTATATATACACGATGTTTAACTTACGTGCTTTTTGGAGGAGGACGGATTTGTATAAAAATGCGATCATCCGGATTAGCCGGGGCTTTCGGCACATGATTAGGGGTTCAGACCCAACCCGCTTTTCGTCTTTGCGGAGTTCGTAAGACATCTATAAATAAAAATTTTAGGATGTTAGTATGAGTTATAAATGAATGGTACATGTAATTGTTAGTACATGTAATTTAACATGTCAATGATATAGAGAACATCAGGATATGTAATTGTATGTAATACAATTAAAATTAAACATACATTTTATAGAAAAGGACAATAATGACAATTAATGAAATGTACATGAACATGACTAGAAATTAATTAACTACGACAACTATAAATGAAAGGTACAAGAAAATCGTATAGAGAAAGGTACTATAGAGAAAGGTACATGAAAATCATATAGAAAATAATTAACTACGACAACTATAAATGAAAGGTACTATAGAGAACATTCCTATATGTAATTCATTGTAATACAATTAAAACTAAACATACATTTTAATGAAAATCGTTGAGTCAGAATCATTTTGTACAAGTATCGGAGATTCATAACCATCTTCTTCTTCATATTCTCGTGTCGTTGTCGGGCCAATAACTCTTCCTCGCATCACCGCTATCCGGCATAATAACTCGTCTCGGGATCCAATTCATCAGGTTCATCTCCACCCTCTAACTGGATTACATCATTGTTGTCCTCTATATTTATTACAGGAGGTCTATGAAGCATCTCCTCGTGGTAGAAATCTTCGTCTATTACTTGGACACGACTGCGCACGGGAGTATGAATTACAACTTGTCAATCTGTAGGCGGTCTATCCCTTTTCCTAACAGGACTAGGAGTGTAGTATACTTGTACTGTTTGTGTTGGTAAAACAAATGGTTCGTTGGAGTACGCCAACCTGTGTAGGTCAATATCGACGATTCCATGTCTGTCAACACGTATCCCTTTTTCTGAATCAAACCAACGACACTTGAACAAGTTAATATGACCCCCGTACGTGCCCCTGTATGACAACTCTACGATTTCCTCCAACTCCCCATAAAAGGCACGACCAAGCTCATTGTAACAATCTCCTTGAACACACACTGCAATATTAGTTGTTCTTTTATCGCGAGCATATGTCTTTGTATGAAATTCACATCCATTTATTTTATAACCATTGCGAATGACTTGATCCCTGTCTGGACCCATAGAGGTCCATGAAACCACGGTACCTACTACAGACAACATGAGCTTACTAATCATATGACTTGAGCATACTTGTAACCATATGACTTGAGCATACTTGTAAGCATATGACTTGACCATACTTGTAAGCATATGACTTGAGCATACTTGTAAGCATGCATATGATTAACATTTGAGCATACTTGTAAGCATATGAGTTGAGCATACTTGTTACCATATGACTTGAGCATACAAGTACTTTAAAGAGCTCGTTAATCTCCCACAACATAAAGAGCTCGTTAATATTATAAATGTTCGCAACTACTCGACCAAAAAAAAAAATTCGCCAGAGTCTCCCCTATAATATGGACTAGCCATATATACGATGGTATGCATATATGGTCATTTCTAGGCACCAAAGACACAAACCAAGAGAAATATACAAATTCCCAATATAATAAGACCAAAACAATAACGAATAAATGCAAAGTAAAGCAGTAAAAAGTGAATACATAAGGTATTTCGTTCATGCTAGCTTTATATCAGAGTTTGCTAACTCATTTATACAACTTTTGAGTATCTTGGAGATTCATTCATATCAACTAGTGTGCTAAGGCGGCTAACATGTTTTAAGATTATACCCAAAACAGTCCTTTTCTATAATCTTTTATATTTTGGGATATTCATAACTTGGTTGAGCAATTTATAGCTTCTATAACATATTGTAGTTTTATTCTTGTATACATATGTGTTAAATACCCTTGTTTTTCTGTTATAGCCAAAACAACCTCTTTATTGACCAAGTGTGTCTAGATACCTTCTCTGTTGCAGTAACAATTCCCTAGTACTGTCTATTTTGGCTTAACACCCCCCCCAATAGCTGACCATGCCGACAGCCAAGCTTGGCTTGGCCTGTGAGAGGTTTATTAAGCTCAAGCGTGGCCTCGTGTGGCCTCATGCCCCAAGCCCAAATTTCATCGCCTCCAACAGTCCTTTAATATGCTCTAGTGGATCACTTAGTTTAAAATCCCTACATCATTTAACAGCACCAATTGGATATTAAACTCCAATGTTAGTGGTTTGACATTTATTAATGTAAGTGCAACTAATTCAATTCGATATCATCTCCTCTTCTTTTTTTCTTTAATTATATTTTAACAATGGGGTTTGTTGACAAAATCCCTCTAGAACTTGAAGTTTGACGAAGGAACAAAGACAATAAGCTAAGTCTACACAGGCTTGCTAATGTCATTAACCTCACTCAAGAATAGAATATCCTAATATACTAGAATACCAATATAAAATTCATACACTACCGGTTAAGATCTACCCGTAAAAATTATTCCTAATAACCACGATCCCTAAACATCTGAATTATTAAAAAAAATAGACTTTCTTAGTTATTATTTGGAATCCCTCTATAAAAGCCTAGAAATTCATACATATATTCTAAACAAGATAACGAAACATCTTACTCAATGACAATGAATTGGCCCATATTCATCAAAAACAGAGGAAAAATAATCAGGAGAAGCAGTAGCATAGGAATATTCAATAAACAATAATATTAACATTGGAGACTAACCCATTATACAAAAAATATTAACCTTGGAGACTAACCCATTATAATAACATTGGAGACCAATCCATTCAATCAAACATTTGAACCACATAAATTAACAAAAAATCGCATTGAATCAAAACCCACAAGCTACAGTAGACGAAAAGAAGAAGAAAAACCCAAATATTCAAACATAACATAATACACATATATATATATATATCAATATATCAATATATCAATATATCAATATATCAAATATTTGTGATAGAATTTGGTACCTAACACCAATTGAAGGAGTAGCACCAACCCAATCGCGTGACAACAATTACAAGTCCCTTCTCCCTCTTTTCCCCCTTCTTCCTCTTCTCCCTTTTCTCTGTCTCCCTCTTTTTTTTCCTTTCTGATTCTGCTACTGCCGAGCGAAAGACTGATAGATTAAAAAGATCAGCGACTGGCATCAGCGACCGCATGCGGTCGCTAATTTTTAATGATGTGAAAGTATCAGCGATCGAATGCGGTCGCTGATAGTGAGTGGTCGCAAAAAAGTAACGCGCCAAAATTTCCTGCCAATTTTTTGGAGGTAAAATTACAGCAACGACCAATTAGCGACCGGGTGCGGTCGCTACTATAATCTAGCAACCATATTCACTTGCGGTCGCTACTGTCGGTCGCTAATAATCATATCTGCGACCAGAAGTGCGGTCGCTGATATTTTTGGTCGCTGTTAGAGAATTTTCTTGTAGTGTGTATGTTTGTTATGTTGTTTAATTAAAGGTAATTGACTTGTAGGATTATTAGCCTAATGGTAGAAGTCCAATAGAATGTGATACTCAAGCCCAAGTGTTTGATAAGTTATGAGTCCAATCTATTGTAGCATAAGCCTAATAAGGAATTAGCTAGATAAATTAGCAAACCCAATGAATTGGACATGATCCATGGGGCAAACCAAGTGAGAAATGGGTTGGCTTGATGGGCAAAAAATTTATGTGATGAGCAAGTGTTGTGGCTAGCAAGTAGACTTGGATGTTAAATAATGAATAGTAAGGAGGTGGTAGTTGAGGAGGTTAGTAAGGAGGTGGGAGGTATTATTGACCATAGTGCCCTCACTTTGAGTTACCTATAAATAGAAGGCTTGATTTTCATTTCTTGGTTGTTAAATTTCTCCCAACTTCTCTCAAGATAAGCAACTTAATTGTTAGAGAGAATAAGCCACACAAGCGCTTATAAGCCATTTCAACCTTTGCTAGATTTTCTAAGGTGAAGTGAAGTAATAGTCTTCAAGGGTAAGACTCATGTCTATTATCTTTATCTCTTCTATGATAGGATTGATAGAGAAGTGGGATTGTTTTATAATAACATGTAATAAGTTATTAATGAGTGAACTTAACCCGAATAAGTTGAATAAGCAACTTGAACTCTAATAAGTTGATAAGCTTGTGCAGAACTTATCATATGTTTGTCATATGATGTTAGTATATTCAATATAGTATGAGAACATTGATTGATGGACTTAAGTTTATAATAAGTCATAAGCATGCGAAATTATAGTTCATAAGTTAAATAAGTCATTGACTTATGAGAATAAGTCAAAACCTACTTTGTCAATAAGTTTGTGTAATAAGTAACTTGTAATGTTCTTATGTTGGTTAAAATCCATTTAGAATCATTACGAATGAAATTTTGCGAGAATTCACACGATTAGACTTTAATCGTCGAATTCGTAAAATTCTCAGAATGGAAGTCGTATTTTGTGTTTGAAGTCGAAAACGTTAGTTTTCGATGGAGATAAGTCATATTTGGCATTATAGAGTTGAGTACTCAAAAATGATCGAATTCTGACTTAGAACGAAGAAACGAGCATTAAACGTTCACGGGAGTTTATCATTTTCGTTAAAAATGAACTAATAGGTGAAATTTTAGCAAACGAAGTCAAATAGATTAAATTCTTGCATAAACACATAGAGTATGTAGTTTGTGAACCGTATGCTTTTGAACGAGCCAATTCGGACTTATTACGAAGAAGTTATGCGTCCGAGAGTTTCATCGAATTTACAAAAGTCAAGAATTTTCTAAAGCCAGAGTTGGCCATAGCCATGCCAACCCAAGGCCAAATGGGTGGCACAAAGAAGATGTCAAATAAAGATGTATGGGCATCTTCATAAATCGCGTCATGCTGCCATGAGATGATGAGTTAAGTGTGGCGGCAAATACTATCCCTAGAGTTTTGTCAAACAAGAATGTTTCCTGATATAGAATGAAAGAGAATTCATTAATAATGAACTAAGGTATTGTTAAGGCATTGTTAGACACTTATGTATGTTGATTAAAGGATAAGTAATCAATTATGATGTAATGTGAATGACGTAATGAAAAGCCGAAAACCCATAATAACAGATCTAAGTCAGGATTTAGATTGAGATGAAGGGTAAGATATAATAGTGTACATACTTGATTATATATGACCTAATGTGGTACGTTATATGATCATGTATTATAGAGACTTAGAGACATAAAGTGTACGTGTGATAATCAGTAAGTAGATGTTGAAGGCAAGTATTCTAACCCTTGTTCCAGTTCAGTCTGGACAAGCTGTGTAATTCATGTATTCTTTCGCATGAAGTCTTGAACAACGAAGTCTAAGCCAATTCTTTTGGCTAGACTTATATTATGAATATGTCAAGCATGATTAATTTTTATCGAGTATATTGGTATGGTTTTCAATCGAAGACCGAGTATGCTAAAATGTTTTTGTCGTTTAATGACAGGCACGTGAGGTTGCCACAACTTAAACGTATACACGTTTAATGAATGTAGTGTTGATCAACATAGAGTACTATGGGCTGATCACCCAGAAGTGCTCGTAAGCTATGCCGGACTTACGGACTTAGTGCCGGGTAGTCCTTTTCAAAAGAAAGTATGAACTGCTCACACTTGAGCCATAATTGATATTCTACTGAATATTGTTGTTGTAAAACATTTTGAATGAAAAGAAGTGCTATTTTGAATTATCAATAGTACTTCGTAACTATTGTTCAATTATCGAAGATATATGAGTTCTATGTTTCAAGCATGTTGTTTATTAGAATTGTAGTACTTGCTGAGCTAGTCATGCTCACTCTTGCTTCAACCATATGAACACAGCTAAGATCGAGCGGACCGAAAGCTCAGGCAAGGACAAGGGCAAGGCGAAGACGAATGCTTAGATTAATTATGTAATAGAATAGTTGAATGTCTGTAATATATTGAATATTATGACAAGAATGAACGAATGGGTTATAAAGAACCTGGGAAATGTAATATTATTTTAAATATATAGAAGATATATTAGTTCTTTTGAGACTTTTCAATTAAATGAATGTATGAATGGTAGTACCGTGTAGCACCATTTGTCGGGTTGGAAGATACTAGGATTTGGGGGCATCATAGGTTGGTATCAAAGCATTAGGTTATAAAACTTTAGAGGGGATTAAAAACCTTAAGTCATAACCTTAAGAGGAGTCAAAGAAGTACAAGAAGAAAATAACCTTATAAAAAAATGCATTATGATTATGTTATGAGTTTTTATTATTCTACTGACGTATACTAATTAACTTAATTATTTTGTGTAGATGTTAAGAGTAAACGGAATGTTTATAAATGGTCAAACCATTAGTGAAGAGTCGGTGAACCAAGTAGAGGTTATACCGAACCTTATAGTAGCAGATCCAGAAGTGGTAGTTATTGAGTCTGGAGACTCGGATGAAGCTGACTACATGTCAGTATTTGATGGGATGATAGAAGAAGAAGTAGAGACAGTGTCCTTTAACCTGGTGGCTATAGCAGCAGAGATAGCTCCTGGTGGGTAAATGATGTCTCTATTTATGTCAGTATTGGATAGAAATATGCATTACTGTCAGGAGGTCAAGGAGCTGAAGGCAGAGCTCCAAATGATTTTAGAGGACAAGACTGATGTCGAGTCTATGTGGGAGCAGGAACATGATGAGAGGATTTTGACTAAGGACAAAGTCCACGAGTTAAAGCATGAGGTCTTTGAGCTCAAGGAGGAGCTAAAGACCAAGGTGCAGAAGATAGGGAGAATGTCCTATATCTATAGGAGTTCTCATACAGATTTTTAGCAACAGGTAGCTGGATATCCTGTAGAGGTTGGGCAAACACGGCATACTATTAGCCGTGATATCATTGCCGGTCTTGCTAAGGTAGATTTCGAGAATTCCTTAAGGCAGATGTAGATTAGTGGTAGCTAGAGTAGTATGCAAATATTTTATAATTAGTAGTGACATAATGCCCTATTTGTATAGTAAAGGGTAGTCTTTTGTAAATCCCAAATTTTGGAAAGTGATAGCGGGAAAGTAATATAATCAGCTTAGGCTGTGTATATAACTGATGTAGTATTATACTACGAAGAATGAATATAAGTCCTTTTTTATGGAAAACAATGAGTAATGGATGTTGGAGTTATTGTTTAATATTAAATGATAACTAATAATGAAAGGAATAATAACGAAATGTGTTTATTGTATAAGCAAAATGCAGCCGAGAAGAGTGCAACGTAATCAAGGTGCTAACGTGAATCAACTGGAGGGAGGTCCGATTAATCCATTGCAGGAGTTTGTTAATTTATTAATAGCTGCCTTTAATAGAACAGGGGCTAATATCCCCGTAAATCCAGGAGTAGCACGAGCTACTACCTTTAAGGATTTCAAGAGTGTGGGTCCGCTGGAGTTCAAAGGAACTACGAACCCTATTGAAGCCCAAATGTGGGTTAAGGAGATAGAGAAGGCATTTATGATAGCAAATGTCGACGAGGCCCAAAAGGTTGCCTTTGCAACCTATATGATGAAGGGAGAGGCCAACTTTTGGTGGGAAGCCAATTAGGCTAGAGTTGGGATAGTGAATCTAACGTGGGATAGGTTCAAGGAGATATTCTTCGAGAACTACTTTCCTACGAGCATGCAGGGAAGGATGGAGATGCAGTTTCTGGAGTTAAAACAAGGGGACATGACTATTCCCCAATACACCGCCAAGTTTAATGAACTGGTGAGGTTCGCTCCACATTAAGTGGATACTGAGGTGAGGAAGGCGCGATGATTCGAGCAGGGCTTGAAACCCTGGCTCTATAACCGTATATCGATTTTTCAAAGTACTTCTTTTGGAACCATTTTAGAGAAGGCGATAATCGCCGAGGGTGGTAGTGAGGCTCTTAGTCAATACCACAAGGACAAGAAGAACAAAGGTAAGGTAGATGGGGGAGTAAAGATCGAGGGAGCCAGTGGTAGTGGCGAGGGTCAGAAGAGGAAGGTATTTAGATCTAGGAATATCAGAGAGAAGCAAGGAGACCCGAAGAGGAGAATGGAGGCCTGCAAGTCCTGTGGGAAGACTCACTTAGGAGTCTGCCTCAAGGGGAAGGCCGTCTGTTACAACTGTGGACAGGAGGGGCACATTGCGCCTAATTGTCCGAGTCCGAAGAAGAATCATGGATGCTTTGTGTGTGGGTCAACCGACCACATGGCAAAGAACTGCCCAAAGAAGGGAACGAACGGGAACAGGGGCACTAATAGCGGTAAGTTAGCTATTAGTGGACCAGCATAGCCGGGTAGGCCGATGGGTCGTACGTTTAACATAACAGTCCAAGATGCAGTTGCATTAGGGGACGTCATTGCAGGTATTATTTCGATCAAAAACATAAATGCTTACGTGCTGTTTGATTCGAGTGCTACTTGTTCGTTTATAGCATGCGATTTTGCTAGACAATTAGGATTACTTCCCGAAAAGTTGCCTATACCTTTAAATATTAAGGTAGCAAACGAAGAAATAATTCTTGTTGAAGTTGTTCATAAGAGTTGTTGCGTAGATATACGGGGTTGTAAGTTATCGGTAGATTTGTTACCGATAAAGTTTGGAGAATTCGACGTAATTCTCGGAATGGATTGGTTAGTGAACTATGGGGCAATTATAGATTGTCAAAAGAAATGTGTTAACATTAAGACGTTAAAACAACCTCAGGTAGTATTTTACAGGAATAAATCGCCGGGATGTTTGTGTTGTTTAACCATGACATAAACTAGGAAATTACCGAGGAAGGGATGTGTAGGTTATCTGTGTCATGTTGTTGATACCCAGAGAGTGGTAGCAACCATGGAACAAATACCTATAGTGAAAGAATTCACTGATGTATTTCCGAGTGAATTGTCGGGTCTTCCGCCAGACAGGGAGACAGAGTTTGTGATAGACATCGTGCCAGGAGCGGCACTAGTTTTAAGGGAACCGTATCGTATGGCGCCAATGGAGATGAAGGAGTTGATGGTTCAGTTACAAGAACTGTTAGACAGGAAGTACATTCAGCCGAGTGTTTCGCCGTGGGGAGCACTAGTACTGTGTGTCAAGAAGAAGGACGGATCGTTAAGGCTATCTATCGACTATCGAGAGTTAAACAAGTTAACGATAAAGAATAAATACCCATTGCCCAGGATCGATGATCTTTTTGATCAGTTGAAAGGGGCTAAGTATTTTTCTAAAATAGTTTTAAGAACGGGGTATCATCAGTTGAAGGTTAGGAAGGAGGATGTACCAAAGATAGCATTCAGGACTCGTTATGGTCATTACAAGTTTTTGGTGATGTCGTTTGGGTTGACAAATGCACCAACTGCATTTATGGATATAATGAACAGAGTGTTCAAACAATATTTGGACAAGTTTGTCATGGTGTTTATAGATGATATTCTAGTCGATTCTAAGACACCAGAAGATCATCCTGAACACCTTAGATTAGTGTTAGAGACACTAAGAAAGGTGAAGTTATATGCGAAATTCACTAAGTGTGAATTTTTGTTGGAGAAGGTACAATTTTTAGGTCATGTCATTGACCATGAGGGAATCTCAGTAGATCCAGCGAAGGTGGAAGTCGTGATGAATTGGGAAGAACCGAAAATGCCGACTGAGGTGCGGAGTTTCCTAGGGTTAGTGGGTTACTATCGGAGATTCATCCAGGATTTTTCAAAGATAGCTACTCTGTTGACTAACTTGATAAGAAAGACGGTGAAATACGCTTAGACGGACAAGTGTGAGGATAGTTTTTAAGAACTGAAGAAGAGGTTGAGTGAGGCACTTGTGTTGTCATTGCCCGATGACACAAGAAATTTTGTAGTTTATAGTGATGCTTCGCATAGAAAACTTGGTTGCATGCTTATATAGCAAGGCAAGGTCATTGCGTATGCATCTAGGCAGTTGAAGGATTATGAAAAAGTTTATCCTACTCATGATATGGAACAGGCCGCAGTAGTTTTTACTTTAAAGATATGGAGACATTATCTTTATTGAGAAAAATGTGAGATATACACGGATCACAAAAGTCTAAAATATATCTTCACACAGAAGGAGTTGAATATGAGGCAGAGGAGATGGCTGGAGTTGATAAAGGATTACGACTGTGAAATCCTGTATCACCCTAGAAAAGCTAATGTAGTTGTCGACGTCTTAAGTAGGAAGGGTTGGGAAAAGTTGTCTTTGTTAACGGCTTAAACTGAGTTAATAACAGAGATGGCTAGGATGGAGTTGGAAGTGAAGCTGCCAAGTGAAGGAGGACAAATGCTGTTTGCGACGGAGGTGCAATCTACCATCATAAAGAGAGTTAAGGAGGTACAACTCAAAAATGATGAGTGTGACCGGATGAAGGAGCGGCTAGCCAATGAAAAAGATAGTAAGTATAGTCTTGATAATGAGGGATTATTAAGATTTGAAGGAAGAATTTGGGTTCCGAATGAGATGGAATTAAAGGAGCAGGTATTGCAAGAGGCTCATAGTTCGAGGTTTTCTATTCATCCTGGTAGCATTAAGATGTATCAAGACCTTCGACAGGGTTTTTGGTGGCCAAACATGAAGAGAGAGATAGCAGAGTATGTGAGTAGATGCTTAACTTGCCAGAAAGTTAAGGCCAAACATCAATGACCAAGTGGCTTGTTACAGTCATTGGAAATCCCGGAGTGGAAGTGGGAAAATATCACGAGGGATTTTGTGGTAGGATGTAAGACCCCAACTTTTTTGAATAAAGATGAATTTTCTATAATTATCATTTTTGAATATTATGGAATGAATTTGATATACTGTTATAGTTGTGGGTAATATTTATAATTTTTGCAAAGTACGCAAGTTATTATATAATATTCGATTGGTCGGGGAATATTCGTTTTAACAGGGAATATTCGTACAATGGCCCAATCATTGGTGGACCCCACAACGTAATTATTGTCGGATTGAGAAAACGACAAAAATATTTTATGAAAATAACGGCGGAAGTTTTATCGTTAACTGTTGAAACACCCGGTGTTAAAAGTACAGGAATACACGTGGTTGCATAGTAGCACACGGTATTGATTATTGATGCTTACGCGAGAAGTCACTCAGTTTTGTTCAATTATTGCTTCAGTAATTGTTGCATAGTATCTCACGTTAATTGATTCAATTATTGTCGATATTTTATATATTATTAAATTAATAATTGAGACGACGAAGTTATTAATATTATTATTTGCAATATTAACGATGTCTAGAAGTTCGCCAAGGAGAGGTTTGGTCACCTAATTGCGGCGCCAATAGGGAGAAATCCTTATTGGAAAGCCCCCTCTTTCCTGGGAACGACCTGGTCGATTAATAGTGTGAATTATAATAATGATGATGAAGTTTTGTTTTATTTATATTATTAATGTAATAAAACAGAAAAGCTTTTTATATAAAATAGAATGCTTTTATAAAGTTATCGGTTTTATTAGACAATAATTAGAATATATTATATTTTATTAAGCATAGTGTTTGCATAGTGCCTGCATAGTGTTTGCATAGTAAAATCTTTTTATATAAAATGTAATACTTTTATAAAGTTATTCGTTTTATTAGATTATAAATAGAATATATTATATTTTATTGTAAACCAATACTGGACCGTCTCGCTTTAGTAAAAAATCAATGGATCGTTCAGGAATTAGTTACTATTCAATCCATTCTTCTATAAATAGAAGCTCATTCCTTCATTATTTCTTACGAATTCACTGAAACTCTAGAGAGAGAAACTATAGAGAGAAAGAAGAACAGTGTTCTACTACTTCACCACTTTTATATCCAGTTTCTTCTAAGGTAAGGGGTATTATTTCTTTCGTATTCATAAAGAGAACTTCTGTTATTCCATTCTTTACTATTCTGTTGGAATAACCTGTCTATGCAAAGTACCGCATACATGGTGAAATTCTTTTATTATTCCATTCTTTATTATTCTATTGGAACATCCTGTCGGTGTGAATTTCTCCTGACCTGGTTTCGTTATTTATTATTCTGTTGGAAAATCCTGTCTGTGCGTTTACGCATGACCTGGTTCCGTTATTTATTATTTTGTTGGAACATCCTGTCGGTACAAATTTCTCCTGACCTGGTTCCGTTATTTATTATTCTTTTGGAATATCCTGTCTGTGCATTTACGCATGACCTGGTTCCATTGTTTATTATTCTGTTTTAATAACCTGTATGTGCAGTTTATCGTATGCCTGGTGATTTCTTTTGTTATTCCATTCTTTATTATACTCAGTTGGTTAAAGTTTTGACTTCTATAATCCATGAAATTAGTGGAATATCCTTCATATTTGCACTTCATCCAGTATCTTTTCTTGGAAATATTATTCTGAGAATTCTTGAATTTTACTCTACAAAGAAGTATTATGTTGACAATTTGGACGTTATTAGTTCCTGGATAAATTAATTCTTGAACTTGTTTTATTGAATTCTTATATTATTGTCATCATCCTCATGTTTATATTATGTTGAAAGTCATCTGTGGCCTGTAGTGCATAGATGGACTTGGTATGATTATGACCAGGGATATATCGGTATAATCATGACCGTAATGTTACAAATGATGTAGTAAAAGTCCTCATTGTCCCGTAGTGCATTGATGGACAGTTGTTGGCATGATCATGACCATTGATGAATACATGAATATCCTTGGTCCGTAGTGCATGGATAATTTGTGGTTGTGATACTAATGAATATCCTTGGCCGTAGTGCAGGGATGATCTGGATTATTTATTAAAGATGAGTCCCAATGATAAAAGTGATGAAAAACCTTTTAAATCATAAAAGATTGTAGATTTTATTCTCTACTTGACTCTTCTAATGGATTGCTTGTTCCGCTGCTGTTAAACTTGATGTTTGTTATATTGTATCAGTTTAACACTGTTGAAGGCTAACGATAATTTATTCTGCAATATCTTAGTCATAATATTTCTTACTAGGCTAGTTGAGCTCACCCTTTTTGCTTTCATTGTTCTCTTCAGGAAATGAGAACGTAGCAGGGACTAGTCGGGGTATGGAGTGACGGTCCAGATAATAACATTAGTAGTCCTCACTATTCTATTAAATAGTGTGATAATAAATGTAATGAGGACTCAATTGAGTGTGGATATTGTCTAGATGACAATATTTGTATTAAAACTCACAACATATGTTTTGTCGTATTCTACACGACTGTTGTATAATTAAGTTGTATTTGAATTTTGTACCATGTATTTGGTGACTCGAGATGGGTGATGTATACCTATTTTGGGGGCGTCACAGTTGGTATGAAAGCTTAGGGATATGATCCCTGGCTGAGATGTGAGAGAAGAACTAGGAGGGGAGAGACGGGGAATTCCTTTGCTAGTGTGACCTACCTAAGTTTATTTGGCATTTAATTAGTCGGTCGAAGTATATGGATAATATATTGCATGTCAATTAACCTTTGTTTTGTGGCAGTATTTGAAAATGGCATCTGAGAATGTTGAGAACATCAATGGAGCACAGGAGACCGTTGAGTCTCCACAGATCAATAATCAGGATAATGTGCATCAAGATGGCGACAATCCTCACGCAAACAACAACACTGACCAGATGATGAACGATGGAATGTTCAGAGGCTTTATGCAATTCATGTAACATCAGGCAAGAGCGGCTCTTGTCCAAAATGCAAGTGGAAACACTGGCAACTCTCGGAAGGTCGCCGCTAAATAGTTCAAGGAACTGGGACCACCAGAGTTTTTTGGAGAGCCAAAACCACTTAAGTCAGAGACGTGAATAAAGTAGATCTGCAAGATATTTGATTTCTTGGGATGCTTCGAGGAGCAAAAGGTTCCCTTTGCCACCTTCATGTTGCATGCAGAGGCAGATTACAGGTGGGAATCTGTAAAACGTACTCAACCTGCCGCACTGAAGATGACTTGGGAGAAGTTCCAAGAATTGTTCAACGACAAGTACTTTCCCGAAAGTATTCGTCACATGAAAGAGGTAGAGTTCATCAAGCTGGAGCAGAACAACATGACTGTATCGCATTACGAAGCCAAGTTTGCCGAGTTGTCCCGGTTTGCATCCCATTTGGTTGATAATGAGGAGAGAATGACGCGAATGTTTCTAAAAGGTTTGAAACCTGAGATACATCAATATCCTATCTCTCATAAACTGTGTTTGTATTCAGATGTTGTTAATAGGGCTTAGTTATTGGAGCGCGATAATGAGTCAACCGAACTAAAAGAGAGCAAAATGATAATACTAGTGATAGCAGTCATCGAAGTGGTGACAATAAGCGTGGAGGGAATCAACATGCCAGAAATGGTAACCACTTTGGTGGTAATCATGTCCAAAACAATAAGAATGGACATTTCAAGAAGAGGAGATTCAACAATGATGGAAAGACGTCAGCACCAGCACCCGTTGTTAAGGAAGGAGAACGACCACCTATCATATACTTCAAATGCGGAGGGTAGGGACACATCAGTCCAAACTGCGCAATGCCATCCAAAGCATATTATAATTGTGGAAGAGAAGGTCACCTAGCCCGATTTTTTCGTTCACCGAAGACAAGTTCAGCTAGGATGGAGGCACTAAAGGACGTCCCAGAAAAGTCAAAGCCAATAGTGCAAGGGAGAGCGTTTATCATGACCTCCCAGAAAGGAAGGAACCCGAACGAGGTCATCACGGGTAAGCTTATCATAAATTCTAGCAAAGTATATACCTTATTTGATACCAGTTCTACCCATTCTTTTATCTGTTGAAATTAGACTTTGACTTATCTGTTGAAACTCCGTTGGGAGAAACCTTCATTACATCCACTGTTTATAAGTCTTGTTTGGTTTAAATCGGTACCCTCACATTACCTGTCGATCTTATTTCATTGAAAATACTTTCATTTAACATAATTCTAGGGATTGATTGGTTAACTAATCATCATGGAAAAATTGATTGTTTTTGTTAGATTGTTAGCTTTCATATTCCTAACCAACCTATTATGCGAATTCAAGCAACCAAACCATTAAAATCAATCACTGTCATCTCAAGCCATAAAGCTATTCATTTATTGAAAAACGGATGTCAAGCTTTCTTAGCTCATGTCACGGATCTAAACAAAATACGCCGCTTTTGAATGATATTTCTATTGTTAATAAATTTCCGACGATTCCCAAAGAACTTCCCGCCCTACCCCGAGCGTGAAATTAAATTTTGTATCTACCTTGAACCCTAAGACAAAACCTATTTCCAAAGCCCCATATCGAATGGCTCTTATTGAACTTTAGGAGTTAAAGACCCAACTGCAGGAATTGTTAGACATTGGCTTTATTCATCCTAGTACCGCTCCTTGGGGTGCTCCTGTTCTATTCGCGAAGAAGAAAGATGGGAGTATGCAATTTTGTATTGATTATCGGGAGTTGAATCATGTCACCATCAAAAATAGGTACCCATTGCCACGTATTGATGACCTGTTTAACCAGTTGCAAGGCGCCAAATTTTTTCAAAGATTGATCTTCATTCCGGATATCACCAATTGAAGATTAGAACCGATGACATTCCAAAGATGGCTTTCAGAACTCGGTACGGGCATTATGAATTCCTAGTCATGTCTTTTGGATTAACTAATGCTCCTGCTGCCTTCATGGATATGATGAACTGAGTATTCAAGGAATATTTGGATCACTTTGTGGTCATCTTCATTGATGACATCCATATTTATTCCAAAAGCTGTGAAGATCATGAGCAACACTTGAGGCTGATACTCCAAAAGCTTCTTGAATATAAGCTTTAGGCCAAGTTAAAGAAATGCGAGTTCTGGCTTGAGGAAGTAGCATTCCTTGGGCATATAGTATCAAGTCATGGAATATCTGCTGACCCAGCAAAGATTAAAGCTATTCAAAGCTGGGAGCAACCTAAATCAGTGACCGAAGTACGTAGCTTTCTCGGCTTAGCTGGTTATTATCGAAGATTCGTATAAGGGTTTTCTCGAATCGCTACTCCCTTAACTCAGCTGACTCAGAAAGATACAAAATTTGGTTGGAATGAGGAATGTGAGAAGAGTTTTCAAGAAATTAAGAGGAGACTCATTTTAGCACCTGTTCTGACAATAACATCTGGTTTGGAGTGATTTGTCATCTACAGTGAAGCTTCGGGCAAAGGGTTAGGATGTGTTCTCATGCAACATGGGAAAGTCATAGCCTGTGCCTCTCAGCAACTCAAAGACTCAAAAAATATGAGAGGAATTATCCTACTCATGATCTAGAGTTGGCAGTTGTTGTCTTCGCACTTAAAATTTGGAGGCATTACTTGTATGGGGAGAAAGTGGAGATCTTTACGGATCATAAAAGCCTCAAATATTTATTCACTCAAAAGGAACTCAACATGCGACAACGACGTTGGCTTGAATTGTTGAAAGATTATGATCATACCATCCAATACCATCCTGGAAAAGCAAACGTGGTAGCTAACACATTGAGTAGAAGATCATATGCGGGTAGGAGTGCGATATTGTCAACGCAAAGGCCCATTTTGTATGACTGGCAAAGGATGGAGACAGAGATAAAGACTCCAGGGACCCACGTAATTATGGCGAATATATGAGTAGAACCGACTTTAATCGATAAAGTTAAAAGCTGCTAAAGCTATAGACCTGGAGCTAATGCATATGCGGAAGAAAGTGCAAGAAGGTGCTATGCCGGAAGCAAGAATCGATGAAGAAGGAATACTTCGAGTCAACTCCAGACTTTGTGTTCCTAACGACCCTGATTTAAAGTATAAAATCATGATCGAGGCGCACAACACACCGTTTGCAATCCATCCTGGGAGTACTAAAATATATCGTGATCTTCGACATACATTTTGGTGGGGAAATATGAAGATAGAGATAACGTTGTTTATCTCAAGGTGTCTAACTTGTCAACGAGTTAAGGTAGAGCATCAAGTACCAAAAGGTCCATTACAGCCACTTTAAATTCTAGAATGGAAGTGGGAGCACATTACCATGGATTTCGTTACTGGTCTTCCCAAGGTTTCTCAAGGCATAGATGTGATTTTGGTCATTGTTGATAGATTGACCAAGTCTGCTCATTTCTTACCAATACGAGAAACTTATACACTTGAACGTCTTGCTCGTATGTACATAAACGAGATTGCAAGACTGCATGGTATGCCAGTATCCATAGTTTCTGATCGAGACCCAAGATTCACTTCACGATTTTGGGTTAGTTTGCAAAAAGCTATGGGCACGAATTTACGATTTAGTTCGGCATATCATCCTCAGACAGACGAACAATTAGAGGACTATTCAAACTCTTGAAGATTTTTTAAGATTTTGTGTCCTTGACTTCAAGGGAAGTTGGGACAAGTTCTTACCATTGGTGGAGTTTTCCTACAACAACAGTTATCAAGCAAGTATTGGCATGGCTCCATTCGAGGTATTGTATGGAAGAAAGTGTCATTCTCCAAAGATCTTTGTGTGAGGTGGGTGTGAAGTCATGCTGCTTTAGAAAATCGAATTTTTTTGACAATTAAATTTTTATTTGATTATGTGAATTAAATGAATTAAATGAATTTAATTGATTTATTTTTTGTGTAATCTATGTGAAGGTCGTTCTATGACCTAGAATGTGCTAATGTGGTCAGTAATCTGGCTACGTGCTAGAAATAATTGTTTAGAATTTGCAAGATGAAAATAAATGTTTTTCGAGAAATTCTTGTAAAAACACTATTCATACGTTTCTGTTCGGGGAATTATTTTGAAATTCTGAGAAACGCGTAATAATAGAATATCGAGATGAGATGAAATATCTGATAATATTTCATTTATGGCAAATGAAGTTTTTGCATGCGGACTTAAAACCTAAGGGTTGAGTATATTGATTTTCGAGAAGGAAATTAAATGCGTAGAAGGAATTTCGTTATTGTTAATGTGTGTGTTATACTAGGATGATACTATTTAGTTCATTCTCTATAAATAGAAGGTTTATGTTGGCCATTTGATGTTTTTCCAAGACTCAACCAATATATTTGAGAGAGAAAAAGAGCTAGACTTAAATCATTCTTCTACTTTGAAGCTTTTTCATTAGAAGTTTATCAAAAACACTAAGAGTTCTTAAGGTAATATTCCTTATTTCTCATTCCATCTCTTTTTGTTTTCTTTTAGTATGGAGAATCATAAATGGGTGGTGTATGGCTTGTATGGGGGAATAAGAATGACTTACCATAGATTCAATCTCTATAAGTCATGAAATCATAGAAATCATAAGGTTTGATATAGTTTAAACCATGGAAATATTGATTGTTGAGATCAATTTTTGATAAACAATTGAACTCCATCAATACGTTAATATATGCATCTTACTTGGTTAGGATGTAGATATGAAGTCCATGGAGTATTCCATGTGATTTGTCTTAGAGAACATTAGTAACAAAGTTATGGCGAATTTTGCGTAAATAGACGTTAAACGTCGAAAACGTTAAAATTCCGAATGGGTAGTCAAAAGTTGCCGTGAGACTTGAAAACGTTATTTTTCAATGTCAACACATGAGATAAGGTATTTAAGAGTTGTGGGTTCGAGAATCGTCGGATTCTGACTTAAAACAAAAAAAAATGAGCATTGAATGCTCATTAACGTTTACGAACACTTAGAAAATGAACTTAATAGTGAATTTTAAGTTAACAGATTCGAAAGTGTCAAATTCTTATATGAATGTGTAGAGTATGTCATTTATGACGTGTAGGCTTTTGAATAGACCAAATCGGACATATAACAAAGAAGTTATGGCTCCTAGAATCTCACCAAAATTTTTATCTATGTAAATTTTCCAAGATCGAGGTCCCAACACATGGCCGTATACATAGTGTTAAATGTTTGCATACCAATGAAACCGACAGATGTAGTTAGCTCTATCGCTAAATGGCGCCAAATACTAATCGATAGAGTAAAGTCTCATGTACACACCAGACCGGACACAACCATCGCTAATCTGGCCATACAAATACCGCCTCAGATTAAGAAGGTCACATGCCAAGCGCGGATGTAGGGTTTTTGATAGATGATTTAGGTTTTAAACTTCAATTGTTCAGGGATCTGTAAGAGTAATGTTTGTGCACTTCATAAGTGTATTAAAACTATCCCTATATTACATAAACTAAGGTATATGATATTGAACTTAGGAATTGATTGCATGATTAGTATGTTATGAATGGTGAACAAGAAGTGTTATCGATGAACCCTAATCGGTAAACAACGTTGGTACTTCACCAACAATGTTAGAGTTCGGTTAATAACGTAAGTTGATTAATAAGTCGGGACGAAGGGTAATAAGTCAAGTTAACTTTAATAATAATATTAAGTTAACTAAGACATAGAAGAGAAATAAGTTGGTTTGAAATAATGTGAACATTTGTTTGATAGCTAATTATAGTGTGCTATGTGAATATATCATGTAGATTCTGTAAAGGCTGTGGTCAGTCGATTAAGTTATTTGAAGACACTGAAAGGAAAGTTTTCTTAACGCTTGTCTAACTTTCAAGTTAGCAAAGTTTTATGTGATTCGTTGAACTAAGTTGCACGACTGGTTTTAAAGAAAGGGTCAATGCCAGATTTAACTCTGCTAGACTACTCGTAGTATATAAATTGATTAATATTCATATCTTTCTATATAGAAATGTTAACGCTATCCTATGCCAAGTGATTGGTACGGATGTGAAGGTAAGGTTTGTCTATGAACAAACAAAAGTATTTTTCATCGATTATTCGGTGAGAACGCAAGTTTGCCAAATGTTAAACGTAAATACGTTTAACGAATGAGTGTTGATCAACATAGAGTACTATAGGTGATCACCCTAGAAGTGCTCGTAAGTAATACTGGATGTACTGACCTTAGTGTTGTGATATCCTTTTCAAGTATGAAAACAGAAAGTTATTGTTCATGGTCTATCGACCGGTTCAGAAATTCCTAATCTACTCTATACCTTGGGAATTGATGTTATGAACTGTTAGAGTATTATTGTTTGATAATACCTCATACCTATTTGTTCAGTTATGTATGAATTGTTATATAATTCACGAATGTGGTATTATTGTATCCTTTGTTAAACTTCACGAAATAAGTTATGCTCACTTCTTGCGTGAATTATATAATTGCAGTTAAGGATGAACGTACTGAGCATGCTAAGAGAGATAAGGGCAAAGCTAAGATGGATGCTTAGCCATCGTGTAATAGATTAGTATGTTTGTATGTATTATACATTATGAACAACAAACGATGTAATCGGTTTATGAACCTGGGAAGGATTATACTTTTATTGTAATAAGAAGATAGTAATTACATTCATTTTGTTGTATTTCAATGGAATGGTTGTATGGTTATAAGTACAGTGTAGCATCATATGTCGGGTTGGAAGATACCCGTATTTGGGGGAGTCACAGGTTGGTATCAAAGAATTAGGTTATAAAACATAAGGGGGGAAGAACCTTAGGCTAATAACCTCGTAAGGAAGGTAAAGTCTGAAGAAAGAAATTCGAGTTGAATGAATTAATAAAGTATTGAGAAAACTCAGTACTAAAAGATTTAAAAGACGAAAAGTAATCTTAAATAAATTAAATGTGATTTGTGCTTATACTATTGTGTATTATGTACTAATCAACTTGTTATGTGTTATTGTAGATGTCGATCATTAGCATGATGTATAGAGACATTCACGCCAGTGAGTGAAGATACAAAGTGAACTGTTGAAATTGTACCAATGCCAAAGTGGCGGGTACCAAGTTAGTTGTACTAGAAGACTCGGACATTGAGGAGTACATCTCTGAGGAGGAATACTCTGAGGAGACGATGGGGTTAGCATCATATCTTAATGAGATGCTTGATGTGGAGGAGTAAATGGAGGTAACATCGATTAACACGGCGGTGCCTACTCAGGAGCCAACACCTCCGGATGCAATGAGATCATTGTATATGGTTGTATTGGATAGGAATGTGCAATCGCCTTTCAGAAAAGTGGATACGTGAGCGAGAAATAATCGCCTATATGAGGCGAAGGAATCCATGAGGCGATTTTGAGTCGAGCAGCACAACGAGAAAGTGCTTATAACTGATAAGGCACGTGACTATAAGGAAGAGGCCGTAGAGCTTCGAAAGAAACTGGTTGAGAAAGACCAAAAAATAGCTAGGATGTCATACATCCATGAATGTGCCCATGAGGATTTCAAGTTGAAAATTGCTTGTTATTCCATTGAGTCTGGGCAGACTCGACATACCATAAGTCAAGATATTGTGTCGATACTGGCAAATTAAAAATATGAGAATGTCGTTCGACAGTGTTAGTAGATCGTTAGATCTTTTTGTATAGAAGTAGTGACGTAAAACCCTCTTTTGTATAATTAAAGGGTAGTCTTTTTGTAAATCCCAATTTTTGTATAAGGCAATCGCGGGATAATATGTAATAGCTTTTTGGCTAAGGGAACATGATGTAAATAGTTTTGACTATGAAAGCATATTAATATAATGAAGTTTTTATTTAATGTGCTTGTTGTGGTATGAGTGGTTGTTGTTATTTGAGAATGATAACCAAGTAGTTAAATAGATAATAACGAAACTTTATTTATTTAATCAGAATTATGCCGCCAAGAAGGAGACAACGTAACCAAGAGGCCGAGTCTCATAATGAGAATCAGGGGGGGTCCTAATAACCCTATGCAAGAGTTCGTTAATTTATTAACGACTGTATTTAACCAAGTTGGGGGTGGGATTCCTGTAGCTCCTTGGTAGTAAAAACAACTACCTTTAAGGAATTTAACAGTGTGGGTCCTCTAGAGTTCTGAGGAACGACAGACCCATTAGAAGCCCATACATGGGTAAAAGAGATTAAAAAGGCGTTTGTGATAACAAACGTAGGTGAGGCACAAAAGACTTCTTTTGCGACTTACATGATGAAGGGGGAAGCCAACTACTGGTGGGAGGCTCACCAGGGTGGGGCAAAGACAGAAGCTGTAACGTGGGAACAGTTTAAGAAGGTTTTCTTTGAGAACTACTTCCCTACTAACATGCAGGGTAGGATGGAGATTAAGTTCCTAGAACTTAAGCAGGGGGATATGACAGTTCCCTAGTATGCTGCCAAATTCAAGGAATTGGGGAGGTTTGCTCCACATCAGGTGGATACGGAAGAGAGAAAGGCGCGCAGGTTTGAGCAGGGCTTAAAACCCTGGCTCTACAGTAGAATATTGGTTTTTCAGAGTGCTTCCTACGGGGCCATTCTGGATAAGGCGATAATAGCTGAAGGTGGTGGTGAGGCATTGTCTCAGTACCACAAAGAGCGGAAGAACAAGAGTAAGTTAGAAGGAGGTAGTAAGGCTGAAGTTGCCAGCGGAAGCGGCAACTTGCCTAAGAGGAAGAGCTTCAACCCTGGGAATACTTGGCTAAAGTAGGGAGATCCTAAGCGGAGGATGGAAGCATGTAAGACATGCGGAAAGACTCACATGAGAGTCTGCTTAAAGGGGAAATCAGTGTGCTACAACTGTGGGCAGGAGTGGAATTTGTCACCCAACTGTCCTAACCCCAAGAAGAACTAGGGGTGTTTTGTCTGTGGGTCATTGGACAACATGGCAAGAAACTGCCCGAAATAGGGATTAGAGGGAAATAAGGGTTCTGGTAGTGGTAAATTAGCCATTACTGGACAAACACCATCAGTGGGTAGACCCTCAGCTCGTACATTTAATATGACTGTCCAAGATGAGGTTGCATCAGCGGATGTGGTAGCAAGTATCATTCTGGTCAATGAGATAAATGCTTATGCGCTATTTGACTCGGGTGCTACTTGTTCTTTTATAGCATGTGAATTTGCTAAGCGATTAGGTTTAATCCCTGAAAAAGTTACCAATACCTTTAGACATTAAGGTAGCCAATGAAGAGATAATCCCCACTGAACATATTTATAAGGATTGTTGGGTAGATATTAGAGTAAATAAGTTATCGGTAGATTTGGTACCGATAAGGTTAAAAGAATTCGATGTAATTCTTGGTATGGATTGGTTGGTTAACCACAAGGCAATAATAGATTGTCGTAGGAAAAGTGTAAACCTTTGGCTTTCTAAGAAAACCAAGCTAGTGTTCTTCAGTAGTAAATCACTGAGACGCTTTTGTTGTCTGTCGATGACACAAGCTAGGAAGATGTTAAGAAAAGGGTGTGTAGGTTATATGTGCCATGTTGTGGATACTCAAAGAGTGGGAACATCCTTGGACCAAATACCTATAGTGCAAGAGTTCGCGGATGTATTTTCGGAGGAGTTACTGGGTATTCCACCGGATAGGGAAGTTGAGTTTGTAATTGATTTGTTATCGGGAATGACACCAGTTTCAAGGGCACCATATCGAATGGCGCCAATTGAGATGAAGGAGTTGATGGTTCAATTACAAGAACTATTAGAGAGAAAGTACATTCAACCAAGTGTGTCTCATTGGGGAGCACCGATATTATTTGTAAAGAAAATGGATGGGTTATTAAGACTTTGTATCGACTATCGAGAGTTCAACAAGTTAACGATTAAGAATAAATACCCGTTGCCCAGGATCGATGATCTATTTGATCAGTTGAAAGGGGCAAAGTATTTTTCTAAGATAGATTTGCGCACGGGGTATCATCAGTTAAAGGTGAGGAAGGAGGATGTACCTAAGACGACGTTCAGAACTCGTTACGGTCGTTATGAATTTCTGGTAATGTCGTTTGGGTTGACTAATGCGCCAGCCGCATTTATGGATATGATGAACAGAGTGTTCAAACAATATTTGGACAAGTTCGTCATAGTGTTCATTGATGATATTCTAGTCTATTTAAAGACGCCAGAAGATCATGCAGAACATTTACGGATAGTGTTGGAAACACTAAGGAAGGAGAAGTTGTATGCGAAATTCATGATGTGTGAATTTTGGCTTGAACAAGTGCAGTTTCTAGGACATGTTATTGATAAGGATGGCATTTCCGTAGATCCAGCAAAAGTGGAAGTAGTTAATGAGTGTGAACAACCGAAAATGCTAACTGAAGTTCGGAGTTTTCTGGGGTTAGCGGGATACTATTGAAGGTTCATTCTGGACTTTTCTAAAATAACTACTCCCTTGACAAATTTGACAAGAAAGTCGGTGAAGTATGTGTGGACTAAAAAATGTGAGAACCGTTTTCAGGAGTTGAAAAAGAGGTTAAATGAGGCACATGTATTGTCTTTACTAGACGATACAGGGAATTTTGTATTATATAGCGATTCTTCGCATAAAAGACTGGGTTGCATGCTCATGCAGCATGGCAAAGTCATTGCGTATGCGTCACGTCAATTAAAGGATTATGAGAAGGTTTATCCTACTTCATGATCTGGAATTGGCAGCTGTAGTTTTTGCCTTAAAGATATGGAGGCATTGCCTATATGGTGAGAAGTATGAGATATACATGGACCACAAAAGTCTGAAATATATCTTCACGCAGAAGGAGTTGAATATGAGACAGAGAAGATGGTTAGAGCTGATAAAAGATTATGATTGTGATATTTGATATCATCCGGGAAAGACAAATGTAGTAGCCGATGCGCTAAGTAGGAAGGGTAGAGAGAAACTATTAATGTTAACAACTCAGAATGAGTTGATAACAACGATGGCCAGAATGGAGTTAGCAGTTAAGTTACCGGAGGAAGCGATGGAAGTGTTATTTTCCATGGAAACCTAACCGACCAAAGAGAAATGGGTTAGGGGAGTACAATTGAGTAACGAGGAATGCAGGCAGATACAAAAGAGGATATAAGATGAAGAGAAGACTAAGTATAACCTCGATAAGGAGGGATTACTTCGTTTTGAAGGAAGAATTTAGGTTCCAAATGATTCTGGATTGAAAGAGAAGATAATGATGGAGTCTCATAGTTCGAGGTACTCAATACATCCCGGAAGTACAAAGATGTATCAAGACCTTCGTCAGAACTTTTGGTGGCCGAACATGAAAAGGGAGATAGCATAATACATTAGTAGGTGCTTAACTTGTCAAAAAGTTAAGGCTGAACACCAATGACCTAGCGGTTTGTTGCAACCGTTAGAAATTCCAGAGTGGAAATGGGAGCACATCACAATGGACTTTATGGTGGGATTTCCGACAACAAGAAAAGGATACAATGCTATTTGGGTGATAGTGGATCGATTGAAGAAATTGGCTCATTTTCTACCAATAGGAGTTAGGTATAACCTACATCAATTAGCTAAGTTGTATGTCAAGGAAATTATTTCCAGACATGGGGTACCTATTTCGATTGTGTCAGATCGTGATCCATGATTCACATCAAACTTTTGGAGGAGTTTGCAAGAACAAATGGGAACGCAGTTAAGATTGAGTATAGCGTATCATCCTCAGACGGATGGTCATAGTGAATGGACAATTCAAACGCTTAAATATATGTTAAGATCTTGCGTTATGGATTTCAAAGGGAGTTGGGACGAGTATCTACCATTGGTAGAATTTTCGTACAACAATAGTTTTCACGCTAGTACATGCATGCCGCCTTACGAAGCGTTATATGGAAGGAAGTACCGAACTCCATTGTGTTGGGATGAGGTGGGTGAACGTCGGATGTTGGGACCTGAGATGGTACAGCAAACGGCGGACATGGTGAAGATAATACGTGCTCAATTGGTAGCAGCCCAAGATAGGCAGAAGAAGTATGCGGATCCTCACAAAGAGAAGAGGGAATTCGATGTAGTATATTTTTTCATTCTGAAAGTATAGCCTTGGAAGGGGAAGATACATTTTGGGAAGAAAGGGAAGTTAAGTCCAAGGTTTGTAGGACCTTTTGAGATTTTAAGAAGGGTAGGAGAGGTGGCTTATGAAGTAGCCTTACCTCCAGAAATGGAACGCATTCATAATGTGTTTCATGTGTCTGTGTTGCGTCCTTATAAACCGGACTATAAATACGTAATAGAGTATGAATCTATCCAAATAGAGAAAGATTTATCCTATGATGAACTTCCAATTCAAATTATTGATAGGAAGGAACATGTATTAAGAAATAAGATAATGCCTTCAGTAAAAGTGTTATGGAGAAACCACCATACTGATGAAGCAACGTGGGAACTCGTAAGTAAAATGAAGAAAGATTTTTCTCATTTGTTCATGTAATTATAAGCTAGATTCTGGGGACAGAATCCTTATAAGGGGGAGATAATGTAACGCCCGAGAAAATCAGATTTTTTTGACAATTAAATTTTTATTTGATTAAGTGAATTAAATGAGTTTAATTAATTTATTTTGTGTGTAAGATATGTGCAGGTCGTTCTATGACCTAGAATGTGCTAATGTGGTTAGTAATCTGGCTACGTGCTAGAATTAATTGTTTAGAATTTCCAAGACAAAAATAAATGTTTTTCGAGAAATTCTCGTAAAAACACTATTCATCCGTTTCTATTCGGGGAATTATTTTGAAATTTTGAGAAACGCGTAATGATAGAATATCGAGATGAGATGAAATATCTGATAATATTTCATTTATGGCAAACGATGTTTTCGCCTGCGAAATTAAAACCTAAGGGTTGAGTATATTGATTTCTGAGAAGGAAATTAAATGCGTAGAAGGAATTTCGTTATTGTTAATGTGTGTTATACTAGGATGATACTATTTAGTATCTATGTATAATACGATGAGTTAATACGGAGTACAATACGATTATCGTACGAGTATTATATGGAGAGAATACGTGATTTTTACGTATGGAATACGATTAGTATTATGGAATTAAGTTAAGACTTAATGTTAATTCATTTGGGTTTGATTATATTTAGTCCAATCAATTGAATGAGCAAGCCCAAGGGATTAATTGGTTAAGCTCAATTCAAGGCCCAATATTAGATTAGTTATGCCCAATGCAAGAGAACTGAACCGTGGATCGAACCGGTGGGTCATCGAATGGGTAAAACCCATGGGGATGACCCATGGGGTGGTGGGGCGACCACTTGGTGTGCAAGTCAAGCAAATCACTTGGTCACCAAGTATTTTACTTGGTGACAAAGTGTTGAATAGTAAGGAGGTGGGGTGTTTAGTCCATTTTGCCCTCCATTTCATTTTCTATAAATAGAAGGCTTATGTTGGCCATTTGATGTTTTTCCAAGACTCAACCAATATATTTGAGAGAGAAAAAGAGCTAGACTTAAATCATTCTTCTACTTTGAAGCTTTTTCATTAGAAGTTTATCAAGAACACTAAGAGTTCTTAAGGTAATATTTCTTATCTGTCATTCCATCTCTTTTGGTTTTCTTTTAGTATGGAGAATCATAAATGGGTGGTGTATGGCTTGTATGGGGGAATAAGAATGAATTACCATAGATTCAATCTCTATAAGTCATGAAATCATAGAAATCATAAGGTTTGATATAGTTTAAACCATGGAAATATTGATTGTTGAGATCGATTGTTGATAAATAATTGAACTCCATCAATATGTTAATATATGCATCTTGCTTGGTTAGGATGTAGATATGAAGTCCATGGAGTATTCCATGTGATTTGGCTTAGAGAACATTAGTAATGAAGTTATGGTGAATTTTGCGTAAATAGATGTTAAACGTCGAAAATGTTAAAATTCCGAATGGGTAGTCGAAAGTTATCGTGAGACTTGAAAATGTTGTTTTTCAATGTCAACACATGAGATAAGGTATTTAAGGGTTGTGGGTTCGAGAATCGTCGGATTCTGACTTAAAACGAAAAAAAACGAGCATTGAACACTCATTAACGTTTACGAACGCTTATAAAATGAACTCAATAATGAATTTTGAGTTAACGGATTCGAAAGTGTCGAATTCTTATATGAACGCGTAGAGTATGTCATTTATGACATGTAGGCTTTTAAAAAGACCAAATAGAACTTATAACGAAGAAGTTATGGCTCCTAGAATCTCACCAAAAATTTTATCTATGTAAATTTTTCGGTATCGAGGTTTAGCCACTACACGCCGCATATAATAATGTTAAATGCCGCCACAGTGATGCCGGCACAAAGCAGTGTAGTTAACTCTTGCTAAATGGCACCGCAACGCCACTGATAGAGTAAAAGTCTCATGCAAATACCGAGACCGGACCGCCATCAAGAATCGGCGGCGCAGCCATGCCAGTCTTATACTAAGAAGGTCACTACCACGTGTGTGCGTGGGTTTTGATAGATGATTTAGGTTTTGAACTTCAATTGTCCAGGGACCTATTGGAGTAATGTTTGTGCACTTCATAAGTGTATTAAAACTATTCCTATATTACCTATACTAAGGTATATGGTATTGAACTTAGAAATTGATTGCATGATTAGTATGTTATGAATGGTGAACAAGAAGTGTTATCGATGAACCCTAATTGGTAAATAACATTGGTACTTCGCCAACAATGTTAGAGTCTGGTTAATAACGTAAGTTAATTAATAAGCCGGGACAAAGGGTAATAAGTAAAGTTGACTTTAATAATAATATTAAGTTAACTAAGATATAGAAGAGAAAGAAGTTGGTAGAAATAATGTGAACATTTGTTTGATAGCTAATTACAGTGTGCTATGTGAATATATCATGTAGATTCTGTAGAGGAAAGTTTTCTTAACGCTTGTCTAACTTTCAAGTTAGCCAAGTTTTATGTGATTCGTTGAACTAAGTTGCACGACTAGTTTTAAAAAAAGGGTCAATGCCAGATTAAACTCGGCTAGACTACTCGTAGTATATAGATTGATTGATATTCATATCTTTCTATATAGAAATGTTAAAGCTATCCTATGCCGAGTGATTGGTACGGATGTGAAGGTAAGGTTTGTCTATGAACAAACAAAAGTATTTTTCATCGATTATTAGATGGGCATGCGAGTTTGCCAAATGTTAAACATAAATACGTTTAACGAATGAGGGTTGATCAACATAGAGTACTATAGGCTGATCACCTAGAAGTGCTCGTAAGTAATGCGGATGTACAGCCTTAGTGCCGTGATATCCTTTTCAAGTATGAAAATAGAAAGCTACTGTTCATGGTCTATCGACCGGTTCAGAAATTCCTAATCTACTTTATACCTTGGGAATTGATGTTATGAACTGTTAGAGTATTATTGTTTGATAATACCTCATAACTATTTGTTCAGTTATATATGAATTGTTATATAATTCACGAATGTGGTATTATTGTATCCTTTGTTAAACTTGCTGAGCTGTTATGCTCACTTCTTGCATGAATTATATAATTGCAGTTAAGGATGAATGTACTGAGCATGCTAAGAGAGATAAGGGCAAAGCTAAGATTGATGCTTAGCCATTGTGTAATAGATTAGTATGTTTGTATGTATTATACATTATGAACAACAAACGATGTAATCGATTTATGAACCTGGGAAGGATTATACTTTGATTGTAATAAGAAGATAGTAATTACATTCATTTTGTTGTATTTCAATGGAATGGTTGTATGGTTATAAGTACAGTGTAGTACCATATGTCGGGTTAGAAGATACCCGGATTTGGGGGCGTCACAGAAGCAACGTTGTTGGGATCGGAGTTAGTACGTATGACTACGAAAAAAGATACAAACGATCCGACAACGTATAAAAACCTCACAAGACCGACAAAAGAGTTATGCTGATCTTCATCGAAAGGACGTGGAATTCGATATTGGAGATCATGTGTTGTTACGTGTTGCTCCATGGAAAGGAGTTACGAGATTTGGAAAAAGAGGAAAGCTCAATCCTCGATTCATTGGCCCATTTTTAATCCTCGATCGAGTAGGGACTGTAGCCTATAGACTCGCTTTACCGCCAAGTATGTCTCGTGTTCATAACGTTTTTCACATATCCATGTTACGTAAATATGTGGAAGACCCGAACCACATTATTGAGTTAGAACCAGATGAAATAATGGAAGATTTAACGTATGAAGAGGTTCCTGTTCAAATCTTGGATAAGGAATATATTCTACGCTCCAAGGTTATACCTCAAGTCAAAGTTTTATGGAGGAACCACGATGTTGAGGAAATGACCTGGGATTTAGAATCAAATAAAATCAAGGTATCCTTACCTCTTCGACATACCAGTGTACGCATTAATTTCGAGGGCTAAATTTCATAAAAAGGGAGATTGTAAGACCCCAACTTTTATGAATAAAGATGAATTTTCTATAATTATCATTTTTGAATATTATGGAATGAATTTGATATAATTTTATAGTTGTGGGTAATATTTATAAATTTTGCAAAGTACGCAAGTTGTTATATAATATTCGATTGGTCGGGGAATATTTGTTTTAACACGGAATATTCGTACTATGGCCCAATCATTGGTGGACCCCAAAACAAAATTATTGTCAGATTGAGAAAACGACAAAAATATTTTATGAAAATAATGGAAGAAGTTTTATCGTTAACTGTTGAAACACCCAGTGTTAAAAGTACAGGAATATGCGTGGTTGCATAGTAGTACACGGTATTGATTATTGATACTTACTTGAGAAGTCACTCAGTTTTGTTCAATTATTGCTTCAGTAATAAATAGAAGGCTTGATTTTCATTTGTTGGTTGTTAAATTTCTCCCAACTCCTCTCAAGATAAACAACTTAATTGTTAGAGAGAATAAGCCACATAAGCACTTATAAGCCATTTCAACCTTTGCTAGATTTTCCAAGGTGAAGTGAAGTAATAGTCTTCAAGGGTAAGACTCGTGTCAATTATCTTTATCTCTTCTATGATTGGATTGATAGAGAAGTGGATTGTTTGATAATAACATGTAATAAGTTATTAATGAGTGAACTTAAGTCGAATAAGTTGAAAAAGCAACTTGAACTCTAATAAGTTGATAAGCTTGTGAAGAACTTATCATATGTTTGTCATATGATGTTAGTATGTTCAATATAGTATGAGAACATTGATTGATGGACTTAAGTTTATAGTAAGTCATAAGCATGAGAAATTGTAGTTCATAAGTTAAATAAGTCATTGACATATGAGAATAAGTCAAAACCTAATTTATCAATAAGTTGGTGTAATAAGTAACTTGTAATGTTCCTATGTTGGTTAAAATTCATTTAGAATCATTAGGAATGAAGTTTTACCGGAATTCACACGATTAGACGATAATCGTCGAATTCATAAAATTCTCGGAATAGAAGTCGTATTTTGTGTTTGAAGTCGAAAACGTTGGTTTTCGATGGAGATAAGTCATATTTGGCATTATAGAGTTGCAGACACGAAAATGACCGAATTCTAACTTAGAACGAAGAAACGAGCGTTGAACGTTCACGGACGTTTATCGTTTTCATTAAAAATGAACTAATAGGTGAAATTTTAGCAAACAAAGTCAAATAGATAAAATTCTTGCATAAACGCATAGAGTATGTAGTTTGTGAACCGTAAGCTTTTGAACGAGCCAATCCGGACTTATTACGAAGAAGTTATGTGTCCGGAAGTTTCGCCAAATTTACAAAAGCTGCAAATTTTCTAAGGCACAGAGTTGGCGCCGCGGTGCCAACCCAAGGCCAAATGGGTGGCGCAGCAGCGCCAGAACAGTGTATGGACATACTGCTAAATCGCGTCGTGGCACGAGATGATGACTTAAGTGTGGCGCCGCAGCGCCAGTCTCGAATGTTAGGTACTGCTAAACCACGCCGCAGTGCGAGTTGAAGGTCTATGACCGGTCGTAGCGCCAGTGCTAGAGTTTTGGCAGACAATAATGTTTGCAGATATAGAATGAAAGATAATTCATTAATAATAAACTAAGGTATAAACATGACATTGTTAAGGCATTGTTAGACACTTATGTATGTTGCTTAAAGGATAAGTAATCAATTATGATGTAATGTGAATGACATAATGAAAAGCCGGAAACCCATAATAACATATCTAAGTCAGGATTTAGATTGAGATGAAGGGTAAGATATAATAGTGTACATACTTGATTATATATGACCTAATGTGGTATGTTATATGATCATGTATTGTAAAGACTTAGAGACTTAAAGTGTACGTGTGATAATCAGTAAGCAGACGGTGAAGGCAAGTATTCTAACCCTTATTCCAGTTCAGTCCTGACAAGCTGTGTAATTCATGTATTCTTTCGCATGAAGTCTTGAACATTGAAGTCTAAGCCAATTCTTTTGGCTAGACTTATTTTATGAATATGTCTAGCATGATTAATGTTTACCGAGTATATTGGTATGGTTTTCAACCGAAGACTGAGTATGCTAAAATGTTTTTGTCATTTAACGACAGGCACGTGAGGTTGCCACAACTTAAACGTATACACGTTTAATGAATGCAGTGTTGATTAACATAGAGTACTATGGGCTGATCACCCAGAAGTGCTTGTAAACTATGTCGGACTTACGAACTTAGTGCTGGGTTGTCCTTTTCAAAAGAAAGTATGAACTGTTCACAGTTTTGAGCCATAATTGATATTCTACTGAATATTGTTGTTGTAAAACGTTTTGAATGAAAAGAGGTGCTATTTGAATTATCGATAGTACTTCATAACTATTGTTCAGTTATCGAAGATATATGAGTTCTTTGTTTCAAGCATGTTGTTTATTAGAATTGTAGTACTTGATGAGCTAGTCATGCTCACTCTTGCTTGAACCATATGAACATAGCTAAGATCGAGCGGACCGAAGGCTCAGGCAAGGATAAGGGCAAGGCGAAGACAAACCCTTAGATTAATTATGTAATAGAATAGTTGAATGTCTGTAATATATTGAATATTATGACAAGAACGGACGAATGGGTTATAAAGAACCTGGGAAATGTAATATTATTTAGAATATATAGAAGATATATTAGTTCTTTTGAGACTTTTCAATTGAATGAATGTATGAATGGTAGTACCGTGTAGCAGCATCTGTCGGGTTGGAAGATACCCGGACTTGGGGGTGTCACAACGATGGTTATCATTGTTCTGATGGCCGTTGCCACCGGTACGATTATTATCGTGTTGTTGGTCATTACCTTTTGGTTGTGCTGACTCATTATCACGCTCCAATAACTGAGCCCTATTCACAACATTTGAATATAAACAAAGTTTGTGAGAAATGAGGTATTGACGTATATCGGGTTTCAAACCTCTTAGAAACATTCACGTCATTCGCTCCTCATTATCGACCAAATGGGACGCAAACTGGGATAACTCCACAAATTTAGCCTCGTATTGCGACACGGTCATATTGTTTTACTCCAACTTGATAAAATCCACTTCCTTCATGTGACGAATACTTTCGGGAAAGTACTTGTCATTGAACCGCTCTTGGAACTTCTCCCAAGACATCTTGAGTGCGTCAGGCTGGGTACGTTTTACAGATTCCCATCAGTAATTTGCCTCTTCACACAACATAAAGGTGGCAAAGGGAACCTTTTGCTCCTCGGAACATCCCAAGACATCAAATATCTTGGTGATTTGCTTTAACCACGTCTCCGCCTTAAGTGGTTTTGGCTTTCCCAGAAATTCTGGTGGTCCCAGCTCTTTAAACTGCTTAGCGGTGACCGACCGTGGGTTGCCATTATTTCCACCTATATTTTGAACAGGAGTCTCTCTTACCTGATGTTGCATGAATTGTATAAAGCCTCGGAACATCCCATCGTTCATCATTTGATCGGTGTTGTTATTTACAATAGGATTATTGCCTTCCTGATGCAAATTGCCTTGGCTATTGATTAGCGGTGACTCAACGGTCTCATGTGCTCCATTGCTTACCTCAACATTTTTAGATGCCATTTTCAAATACTGCCATAAAACAAAGGTTAATTGACATGCAATATATTATCCCTATACTCTGACCGACCAATTAAATACCAAATAAACTTAGGTAAGTCATACTAGCGAAAAAATTCCTCGTCTCTCCCCTCCTAGATGTTGTCTCACATCTCAGCCAGGGATCATATCCCTAAGCTTTGATACCAACTGTGACGCCCCCAGAATAGGTATATATCACCTATTATGAGTTGCCAAATACATGGTACAGAATACAAATATAATCTTACATATACAACATGAGCTGTGAGTTTTAATACAAATATTGTCTTCTAGACAGTATTCAAACTCAAAATAAGTCCTCAATACATTTATTATCACACTATTTCATAGAATAGTGAGGACTACTAATGATATCATTTGGACCGTCACTCCGTTCCCCGACTAGTCCCTGCTACTTTCTCATTTCCTGAAGAGAACAATGAAAGTAAAAGGGTGAGCTCAACTAGCCCAGTAAGAAATATTATGACTAAGATAATGCAGAATAAATTATCGTTAGCCTTCAACAGTGTTAAACTAATACAATATAACAAACATAAAGTTTAACTACAGCGAAACAAGCAATCCATTAAAAGAGTCAAGTAGAGAATAAAATCTACTATCTTTTATGATTTAAAAGGTTTTTCATCACTTTTATCATTTGGGACTCGACAATAAATAATCCACATCATCCCTGCACTACGACCAAGGATATTCATTAGTATCACAACCACAAATTATCCATGCACTACGAGCCAAGGATATTCGTGTATTCATCAATGGTCATGATCATGCCAACAACTGTCCATCAATGCACTACGGGCCAATGAGGACATTTACCACATCATTTGTAACATTACGATCATGATTACACCGAATAATCCCTGGTCATAATCATACCAAATCCATCTATGCACTACAGTCCACAGATGACTTTCAACATAATATAAACATGAGGATGATGACAATGATATAAGAATTCAATAAAACAAGTTAAAGAATTAATTTATCCAGGAACTAATAACGTCCAAATTGTCAACATGATACTTCTTTGTAGAGTAAAATTCAAGAATGCTCATAAGAATATTTTCATGAAAAGATACTGGATGAAGCGCAAATATCAAGGATATTCCACTAATTTCATGGAGTATAGAAGTCAAAACTTTTAACCAACTGAGTATAATAAAGAATGGAATAACAAAAGAAATCACCAGGCATGCGATAGACCGCACACATAGGTTATTCCAACAGAATAATAAATAACGGAACCAGGTCATGTGTAAACGCACAGACATGATATTCTAACAGAATAATAAATAATGGAAACAGAATAATAAATAATGGAACTAGGTCATGCGTAAACGCACAGACAAGATATTCCAACAGAATAATAAATAATGGAACCAGGTCATGCATAAACGTACAAACAGGATGTTCTAATAGAATAATAAAGAATGGAATAACAAAAGAATTTCACCATGTATGCGGTACTTCGCATAGACAGGTTATTCCAACATAATGATAAAGAATGGAATAACAGAAGAATTTCACCATGTATGCGGTACTTCGCATAGACAAGTTATTCCAATATAATTATAAATAATGGAATAACAGAAGAATTTCACCAAGTATAGGGTAGCCCACGTATACAGGTTATTCCAACAGAATAATAAAGAATGGAATAACAGAAGTTCTCTTCATGAATATGAAAGAAATAATACCCCTTACCTTAGAAGAAACAGGATATAAGGTTTTTTCAAATCCTGTGCTCAATAGTAATTGAGGACTTTGATACTTCCATTTTATTATCTAAATGTTCGGCTTGTTTGCTTTTATTTTTGAGATGTGAGGCATCTGCGAGAAAATAATATACAGCAGTGCGGAACTCCTTATGGGCATGACAACCATCAAAGGAAATTCGAGACATAATCAGAAATAATGTACAAAGTCGCTACAATTTGGAAAATGTCCATCATGGGAACCGAATCTAGATTCAGTAGACTGAATCTGTGATCACATGATTCTTAGGCTCACATGATACTACAATTTTTATGGAAAACAAGATGGCGCTTATATATATATAAAAGTCAGAAATATATATATATATATATATATATGTGTGTGTGTGTGTGTGTGTGTACATGATCAACCACCACGAAGCAACTCCATGGGGGATCAGATATGTAAATAAAGCAATAAATGCTATCAACCGCCACGAAGTGAACTCCAGGCGGGACTTGAAGGTAAATAAAGCTGCAAAAAGCTATCAACTGGCACGAAGTGAACTCCAAGAAGGACGAAATGTACAGAAAGCTGTAAAAATCCACGGAGGAAACTCCAGGCCTGACAGGAATGTAAATATATATATAAATATATATGTATATAAATATATATATTTAAAAGCAATTAAATGTACCGGATGTAAAATCCAGACTCATAAGACAGAGTTTGACCATAATTTATATATATATATATATATATATATATATATATATAAAAGCAATTAAACGCTCCAGACCGAAGTCTAGGCTCAATCGAGGCATAACTCGATAATGTTAGTCCGTATAAAAATATAATATATATATATAAGCATATATATACAGACAGAAATGAAAACTACAGACCGAAGTCTAGGCAAACACACTCACACGACTCTCAATGTGTACAACAGTGTGTGATAATGTGAGAAGAAAGCTTTATAGAATGTGAGAAGGGTTACAGTGGGCTGCCAAAGTAGACTTCTATGACTTTATTTGGATAACTACTCATCTCCCGCCGGACAAAAGATAGCTATATATGAGCTAACAGAAAAGAAAACACTCAATATAGGTGTGTACATAGCAAAATAGACAGGGCTTCCTCGCCTTTTCTCTCTCCTCTCTTTTTCAAAATGGCTGACCCCAGCCTTATATATATATACAGATGACCAGCAGTGTACCTCTGGCACCCTTGCTTACACTACAATCTGGTGGGGTCGTGGGACAAGCTTTGCATGGTCCTGTCGTCTCAAAATACGTGTACTCACGCACTGTAATGTCCGCTCGAACTTGCAGAACTTCAATCCGAGCTTCCGAACAAGGTATATGTGACCTTCTTCGAATTACTTGTGTCGAGAGTTACATAATGACATGGATTAGAGGTTGTACGAAGTCAGGAAGAGGGGACCATGCCCATGGTCTTCAAGCTTCAAATTCTATCCAAAGTATTGCCATGCGTAATAGTCACTCAGGATTGGATATCCTGGTTCTTGAAGGACATAGTTGTATGTATGTATGTATGTATGTATGAAGTGTTGAGACGACGCACAGGTGTTGCAAGGGGTAAGATGATGTTTGACTATTCGCCGGGGTTATCGCCGGTTTGAGCTGAAAGTAGACGTTTCTCAGGGTTACATCTGAGATTGGACTACTTGTTGGTATGTTGCGATATCATCTTGTGAGAGGAAGTGTTGAAGTGGCAAGATGACGTTTGACTCCTCACCGAGGTTATCGCTAGTTTGAGCGGAAAGTAAACGTTGCTCAGGGTTACAACTAAGATTGGACTGCTTGTTTGTGTGCCTCACTATCATCTATGAGTGTGACTGTCCACCCGTTGTTATCTCTGGGTCTGAGGTATGAGTGCCTCGGTAGGAGGGCTGAGATTGAAGTTGATCGCATGTGTTTGAAACAAGCATTTTTGGAGTTATCGCCGGAACTGCAACAACATTCCTTGGGGTTATCGCCAAGGATGAAACTCGAGGTTATCTCCGAGGATAGAAATGATCCTTCTGGTGTGCATTCCGGGGTTGAGACTGATGTTCCCGGTGTGTGTTTCGGGTTGTGAACCGATCCTTCGGTAGTATCCGGAACGAATGTGAGCTGTCTTCCAGGGTTATCTCCGAAAGACGATTTTGCCCTCCCAGAATGTTAATGAATAATGTGCGAAAAAATTTGAGTGTCTCACAGATGCCCCTCTTTATCATATTCGCAACGCAATGCAAGGCATGGATAGGATAAAGAATCCTAGACACTTGAAATGCAAGTGAAATAAATATGATGCTTATGTGCAGCAACATGATGCAAATGTATGATGCATGATTGTCATGTAATCCTGCTGGGATGACAATCAGTGATGGCTTGGACATGCGATCCAAGTCTTCAAGGATGTTGACGTTGGGGCTATCACCAAATTCGTGAATCCTAGACACTGGCTTATATTCCATAGAGGTACCTCTTGTATGTAAGAGATCTGTGGGGATAAAGCTTTGTCTTCTTGAGGATGTGTATAACATATTCCCTCATCCTGTCACAGTTACTGCCAATGGTCGGTTGTTGTCAAGGTTGCCTGACCTTCGTTGATGTGTGTATCACTGGATAGATTGTCAAGGGTGCTTGACATTCACTGATGTGTGTATCAATGGCTGTATTGCGTTGTAACCCCCGCCGGGGATACTTGGATAAGTTGCTTCGATGAGTTTACTTGCCATCGGCTGAAATGACGTCAAGGCTGCTTGACCTTCATTGATGTGTGTATCAATGGTTGCATTGCTTTGTAACCCCCGCCGGGGATACGTGGATGTCTGATAGTTGTGCGTTGTGACCCCCGCTGGGGATACTTGGATGCTTGAAAGATGTTCATTGTGACCCCCTTCGTGGAGGTTTAGCATCTCGTAGCTTGGCGTTGTAACCCCCGTCGGGGATACGTTGATGCTCAAATTTCGTAGATTCTGCGTTGTAACCCCCGTCAAGGATACGTCAGGGTTGCCTGACACTCATTGACGGCATCAGACCTTTGTGGGGTATTGCCGAGCATAATTTGGGAAAGCTGAGGCCACTAGTATCGTATACCTTGAATGCGGGTGAATACCATTGTGGAACATGTGGAGCCAGAGTTTGACACATGAACACCAGGATTTGGGGCTATTCTGCCAATCGCGTAATGCTTTTATTCATGATTTGGCCTTTTCAGCTTGTGAAACCTCATTTGCAACTCTAACTGGAGTGAGCTGGAGGTGTGGGACCCATGTAAGAGTGTTGCAGGTACACCTGCAGCAACCGCAGGTGGACCTGTGGCCAACCGTGGCTATGTAAATCCCAAAGGTTGCTTTTATAAGTCATTTTCAAGCTGCGTGACGAAGGAAATCTAAGAGCTTCTCTTCAGGCTTGTTGAGTTCGGGCAACTTTCTGCATAATCTGCTATCGTACAAGCGTTCTTCACTGTCCTAGTAACGTATGCATGTATTTCTTTCCAGTTTCTATCCGTTAGAAAATGACTTATCACATGAATTGCATTTAGACACAAAGTAGTGAATATGCATGCTGATATGATTTGATAAAAAATATTCAACATAGCAAATGTTCGTATTAAACTATGCTGAACATAATGATGTGAAAATTTTTAACTTTTAAAACAGTCAAATTTGCACCTTTTACTGTCATTTCTTATCCTATCTGAGGACAAATGAATAAAGGTAGACAAGCAAAATAATCCTGGTAATTAGACTACACTTATGAATTTTTTACTACAATGTATTAAATGCATATAGGATGTATATGACTGTGTATAGGTGTGCTACTGAATGGCCACCTAGTCATGCCTATGTGCATGTGGATAGTCCCATTTACAAAGGGGCTATGGCAAAATTTTCTCAAAATGTAGGAATGATTAGTCATGCATTTTTAACTCTATTGTATATGTATATTAAAAAAATGCATGCATGCATGTTAAAAAGCTCCAGGTAAGAATTTACCACACCCTTTCTGAGGTGATTTGGAGACTTGTTGTCCAGATATTATGGATCTAGATCAGCTGAGTAGTTCCCGCAGTACCACTTCTGGTGTACGGAAGAGGGCTTTTGAAGAGCTTCAGCGCCATTCCGTTAGACAGCCTCGTTGTTTGGTGGAGGCGGTGATACGTCCTATCCGGGTTGAAGTGCCGGATGTTGAGGATGAGGAGGAGGATGTACCAGTCGAGGTTCCTGCTCCTGCTGTACGTGTTCCCCGTAGTGAATTGCCAGGGATTCAAGTGGCAAACCCAGATCTTCTAGGTGACTTGAGTCGGCATCCTTCAGTATACCTGCAAACGAGGTATGCCGTTAGATCTTTAATCTTCCTTATTTCCTATTGATGAGGAGTCAAGGATTCTGATGTTGATTTGCATTTGATGTAGGTTCCTGGCTTCACACAGCCTTGAGGGAACTGGTTTAGCATCCACTCTATGTATCAGGCTTTGCATAATGACTACAGAGCGATTGTACATGGCTGGGGATTTGGAGCATTCTTTTCCATTCTTCCCCATCGCTGTCCCTAGGGTTACCTCGGGGCATTGTCTGAGTGGTGGTTTCACCAGACTCAGTCACTCCATTTGCTGGACTATGAGGTGATGATAATGCCGATGGATTGGCAGTTTATCACAGGTATGGAGTTTGGAGGGGATCTAGTGCCTTGTATGACGAATATTACACCTACTGCCTTCAGATCCTTGTTGGAAGTTCCGACGGAGGCGCTCAAGGGCAGGACTGTTCGTACGGGTCCTTTGAGCGTAGATGCTATAAGCGGGCTGTTGAGTGAGCCCATACCCGATGATGTGAGAGTCAAGGACCGCATTCTTCGGCGATTGTTCCTGATGATCATTAGGGGCTGCTTCATAGCAGATAATTCCTCAACGCTGTCCTTCGCTTTGATCAGCGCCACTCGACACGTGGACCGTATAGGAGACTACGATTGGGGTTCCTACACCTTTGCCTACTTCCTCAGGGGAATGCACATGCGATCGCAGGGCTTGACCTAGGCATGGTTAGGATTCTACCCATTTCTGCTGGTGAGTGTTTCTCTTATCTTTTCCCATGTATAGGTTAAGAGTGTTGACTGACAGTAGATGTTTGCCTTTGTGCTGGCAGTTTTGGGCCTATGAGAGGCTTCCATGTTTGCGTCCTGTGAGTGTGTTAGGTTTAGACACCTATGACCGAGGACGGCGATGGCATCATTCCATACTAGTGGAGGTCCCTCTTGCTGAGGGTTTCACTCATTGTCGCCTACAGTTGGAGTTATTGACAGTAGGTGTCATCACATTGGTTCCCTACTCTGGGAAGCATTTGGGAGTTGGATTTGAGGATGGGTACCCGACTAGAGTTGAGTACATCATTTCCACCTGCAGGATTCCTTTCTTCACAAATGGAGGATGGGAGCTCTATTTAGGAGAGCGTGCTATCAAGAGCACTACAGGAAAGATCCGTATGCCGATCTTGCCTCCTGCCAGGCGTTATTGGCCTATTTTGCAGTCACCCATCATTGATATCCCATTGTTGGGGATTGACGATTTTACTTTGTCAGAGGGCCCCTGCACTCAGGAGATGTTCCAGCATTGGTGGATCCTTTGTACCATTGGAGCTCAGACCCGCGCCACACAGTTTATGGGGGATATGGTTCCAAGATCCGTGATGATGACGGATTGGCTAGCCTATGTTAGAGATCTGACTCATATGACACAGATGAAAGTAGTATGCACACAAGCCAATCATGTTTGATGATAAAGCATATACTTTGTAACAATCTTATTCATTTATTAATAAAAAGTATTAATTTATTAAAGGCTTTTAATTATCTACATGATGCTGTTTTATAATATGTGATAAACCCATAGTTTTAAGCAATGCTTTTAGAATAATGATGATGATCATTCTAATGAGATCTAAATTCTTAGAAAGCTTAAAACTAAAATAGTTCCCAATCATTGGATTACTAAATTGGGGATTAGTGAATCCGGATAGATTGGTACATACGTTGCTTGCTTCATTGGATGAGGATGATTGATCTCATGATCATTTGTGTGGAGACACTAAAGCAAGTATGTAGGTGCTTATTAGAGAATAAGTTCATCGAACGTGGCTCTAAGGAATACCTAATGGAGTTTTATTTGCTGTCAATAGGAATTCTCAGTAGTGATAGTAGTACAAGTGATCCTTGGACTTGAGATCATCATAGTATCTTGTGTATGATGAGTTATACTTTGACTTATTCCTTAAGACCCTTAGGGTATATCAAAGGGTATGCTTGGGTATAATAAGTTGTACATGGAGATAATGTATGATCAATAAAGAATCTACCACTTCTAATAAAAGAAGAGAAATGTCCTATGTGATTCGATAAATGACAACCCAAAGAGTCCTTGGCGGCGCGTAATGAAATTAGAAAGGAGTTTCTAATTTGCATTATTTGGAGTTGTGCATTTAAGGATCGAAATACATATAATTAAATAAAATAAGACTTGACAAGAATTCCATGTCTTATATTTAATTGGGACATTGTATGGTGGAAGGATTGAATTATACTGGTAACTATTTACTCAAAGGTTCTTTTATGATTAATGTTGAAATCTATATTATCCGGAAAGTCGTTAATCGCTAGGGGAGGCTTATCCCTATTGTAGAATAAATATTATTTATTTAAATAAATTAATTGTTTAATTTATTTATTTAAATAAGATTAGAATTGTTCTAATTGATTTATTCACAACTCAGGTTTAATATGGAGAACCTAAAGGGTCACACCATAAAAGGAAGAATAATTATTTAAGAAGTTAATGGCATAATCGTAATAATATGTTATGTATATTTAATTTAATCTATGGTGATAGAATAAATTAAATAGCTTAATATTTATTATTTAATATTTTAGAAATATTAAATATAAATTAATAAGAGGAGTCTTATTAATATTATTATAATTATTATTATTTTAGTTTCTAAAAGAGTTTAGGAATTAATTTAATATAAGTACTCTCATTTATTCCTAATAAGATTAGGAGGTTAAATTAATTAAAAGAGTTTAATTAATTATCCTTAATAAGATTAGGGAGCCTAATTAATTAAAAGAATTTAATTAATTAAATAAAACCCAATTTCTTAATTGTTAAGGAGGGTTGCCCACATCAATAAATAAGAGGAGTCTTATTATGGGTGGTATGGGTTGTTGACTTTTACAACGTAATAATTCCAATTTGTTGGAGAGTACCCTTTTCTATAGAGATAGAAAAACTGGGTTTAGCTAACCACCCCATCTTCTTGAATCATTATTATTCCTTGGTGGATCACCTCTAGAGGCCAAACATATGGGTGGCTAACGTTGATCAAAGGAAGGAACAAAACCCCGGTGGATTCAAGTTGGACGCGAAAGAATTTGGAGGTGAACTTGTACCTGAGGAAGCTCGATCTTCAAGGGTATGATTTTATTCTTTATCTTTTCGTTTAATTAATAATTGTGCATAAAGGGTGATCCGGGTATATGGTTTGTAAATTTTTAAACTCTGATTTTTTTACACGCTTCCGCTAATTTTTGCAATTTGATTGCGTTGATGAATATTACAAACCTAACAACAGATTGATAGATTGACCCAGCAGTTGGACCGAGCACATTTCTTCATCGGACATTTGGGCAGAGATCCTTCAGAGGCAGATACTTTTGCTCCTTCCAGCTCTGGTGCTGGCCCCTCAGTTGACCCATATGGTTTCTTGGCAGCAGATCCTCCATCAGATAGGCCCCGACATCCCCAGTAGATAGAGATCTAGTGACTCAGGAGGAGTTACATCAGGTGGATAACATCGATGATGTAGATATTGACACTATTTACTTTTTCTGATGTATTTCTCGTTATCTCTTTTGATAGGCCTCTGTTAGCTGCTGGTAGCTTCGCCCCATTCTCGCTATATCTTTTGATAGGCCTCTATTGAGTTTTTGGGTAGCTTCGCCCCATTTCCCTATATTTTAGCTTTACAAAGATGTATTAGATGATGATATACTTAGGAATGTATGCACAATTTTTCATTCCCTATATCATATTGCCATCTATTGTATTATGCATGTTATTGTTATGCATATGTATGTATGTCCAGAGATATTCAGCATTGACCCCTGGATGGTCTTATGATATGAACCGTATAGATGTCTGAACCGTATAGATGTCTTCTTTGACATTAGCCATATTGATTATACCCCACCATTTTTGGTGGTAGCTGGTATGCGCTCATTGTATGATAGTATATCACCATCAGATATGGTGATCGTAGATGATTTGCTGCAACATACTATGACCCTGTTGATGTTTTAGGTTCCCACAGGATTTGTAGAGGGTATGCTCGAACACTGGGTATCAGAGAGGCAGGTTTTCCGATTTGGGACCCAGGAGTTGACTCCTACTTTAGAGGAGTATGCACGTTTGACGATGATGCCGCTGGACAGACCTTGCGTGCATATAGCTATTGGAGACATGAGTAGACAGTTCATGACCCTCACCGGATTGAGACGTAGAGTGGTAGAGGACGAGATTACATCCAGCCACGTGATATCCCAGCATTTTCTATTTGACAGATTTGGCTCTGAGGATAGTTATGCATGACATTATGGGGATTTCACCACACCGGAGGACCATTGCCGTTCAGCCAGAGTGGATGTATTGCTGATGTGCATATTGTCATACGTCTAAATACCACGATATATGAATGAGCTGGATATTAGCGTCATTATGGCAATAAGAGCTCTCAGGGAGGGTCATACCATTATACCAATGATTATTATAGAGACTCTGAGGTTAGCTACATACTGCTACACTTATCCGACAGGAGTGTTCACAGGTAGTTCGGTCATGTTGTATGTGTGGTTTATGTCACACTTGAGACCAATTGGCACATTTAGACGACAGGGGTTTTGCTTCACCCATGATATAGCCATGTCATACTCCTTTCAGCCTGCGGAGTGTACAGATGCTGCATCGTGGTTAGCTTTTCTGGCAGGGATTAGAGACCCATTTGCTATATTGCCGTGTTCAGGGCTTAGCTCTCCCTATAGCTTCATTACTCATGCTGCGGGCATGGATTACCTCCCTCTAGCTGGATTGAGGGGCATGATTACCTACCACCCACTGGCCGTGATGTGTCAGTTTGACAATTTTTAGGATTTTCATCCTTATGAGGGGCATGAGTCGTCAGCTTCGCTTCATTTGTTTATCAACGGAGACGATCCAGTTGTATGCTCATTGGGATCGGCCGAGAGTCGTTGAGTTTTTGTTAGTCATCCAGGTTATTCCGCAGAGTATTCCGCATGGATGAAGACAGAGATTGCATTGGCTGCGGCAGTATCCATAGTGCAGGGGATTGATTCTGACGATGAGGAGCCTATAGAGGAGGCTGACTTTCCCATCGATGATTTGACTGTTGGGCTGCCAGCATTTGTGATGGATTCTCCCACCCCAAGTGCCATGTTACTCAGTATTTGGCACAGCATATTGAGCAGAGCTTACATCTGATGACTTATGATCGAGATCAGGCTAGGGCCATGATGTTGACAGATCTTGATGGGAGAGACGCCGCTCTGTTAGAGAGGGATGAGGCTAGATCAGCCAGGGATGCATTGATAGTGGAGCGGGATGCCGCCTTATCTGCTAGGGATGTGGCCATCGCAGACAGTACTTTAGTTAGATCTCAGATGACTTTCAGTCTTACCGACATGAGTGCTTACATTGATGAGCATTATACCACCATGCAGTTAGCCTTTGATATGCTAGCTCGTATAGATACCCTTGGGGAGGAGCTTGCAGTGCTGCCTCCGTCTTCAAAGAGGGATGCCATGTTAGATCTGATTGTTCGCATGTATACAGATCTATAGATAGCTTTGTATTTTCCTGCACAGACTAGCTTAGCCATTTTGTCATGTACAACACATATGTATATATCAAACAATATTATGTATGGTAGGGAAATATATTTTGATTCACTTCCCTTTTAGTTATGCCTTGATACTTACTTGATATTTGCATGTTTATTCAGGGCCTTGTGATCTTGATGCATTCTGAACTTATCCTTGATAGGTGGACATTGAGACGTCGCAAGATCTCTTAGAATGGATCATTGATTTCTGTAAATTCATACCATCTTTGGTGTCTTGGGACTGGTATCTGTATGGAAAAGTGGAGAGGAGGGTAGTTTCTTCCTCTCTGAGATTGACCGCACCACAGATGGTCGCCAATACTTCTATTTGTTAGAAGACAAGTTAATTCCATCTCTTATGGGTTAGTATTGCTCTTTGAGGCACAATCGCAGCTTAGATGGTCACCGAATCTTCTATTTGTGAGAAGAGGTTGGGTAATTCAATCCCATTGATCTGAAACCAATGAAATGTTGTGAATTGAAGGTTGATCCCAGTACCGTGTGACAAGAATTTTTGTTCTGGTAGGGGTTAGACTGAACCATGAATGGCTGCCTACGTACTCCTATTGAAGAGGAGATCAAGACTGCGTAGTTCGAACCTGGTGTAAGAGGTTCAACGCTGGATGTGAAAGGCAGATGAGATGTAGAAATGTTTTTGTTGTTTTTGTATAGAAAGGGCAAAAATGTTTTTGTTGTTTTTCTTTATTGCGACCGGGCCATATAGAATATGGTTGCCTATGTACCCCCGGGTATCAAGGAGATCAGGTTGACGTAGTTTGCCCCTTAGGATGAATTGAAGGCGAAGAGAAGCGTAAATCCCATGTGCAGGCTATATTGCGGGGAGAAGAAAGTTTGATCCCATAATGGGTACAAACTGCAGGTGTGGAAAAAGTTTGATCTCGTCTTCAGGATAAAGTGCAAGTGTAGAAAAGTTTAATCCTGTCTTCTGGATAAACTGCAAGTGTAGAAAAGTTTAATCCCGTCTTTAGGATAAACTGCAGGCGTAGAAAAGTTTAATCCCGTCTTCAAGATAAACTGCAAGCGTAAAAAAGTTTAATCCCGTCTTTAGGATAAACTGTAGGTGTGAAAGGTTCAATCTCATCTTCAGGATAACCGCAAGTGTGAAATGTGACGCCCCCAAAATAGGTATACATCACCCATCTTGACTCGCCAAATACATGGTACAGAATACAAATACAAACTTAATTATGCAACCGTCGTGTAATATACTACAATACATATGCTATGAGTTTTAATACAAATATTGTCATCTAGACAATATCCACACTCAATTGAGTCCTCATTACATTTAATATCACACTATTTAACAGAATAGTGAGGACTACTAATGCTATTAACTGGAGCGTCACTCCGTTCCCCGACTAGTCCCTGCTACGTTCTCATTTCCTGAAGAGAACAATGAAAATAAAAGGGTGAGCTCAACTAGCCCAGTAAGAAATATTATGACTAAGATAATGCAGAATAAATTATCATTAGTCTTCAACAATGTTAAACTGATAAAATACAATAGACATCAAGTTTAATGCGTGGTGAATAAGCAATCCATTAAAAGAGTCAAGTAGAGAATAAAATCTACTATATTTTATTATTTAAAAGGTTTTTCATCACTTTTATCACTGAGACTCAACTTAATAAATAATCCACATCATCCCTGCACTATGGCCAAGGATATTCATTAGTATCACAACCACAAATTATCCATGCACTACGACCAAGGATATTCGTGTATTCACCAATGGTCATGATCATACCAACAACAGTCCATCAATGCACTACGGGCCAATGAGGACTTTTATCACATCATTTGTAATATTACGGTCATGATTACAATCAATAATCCATAGTCATAATCATACCAAGTCCATCTATGCACTACAGGCCACAGATGACTTTCAAAAAAATATAAACATGAGGATGATGACAATGATATAAGAATTCAATAAAACAAGTTCAAGAATTAATTTATTCAGGAACTAATAACGTTCAAATTGTCAACATAATACTTCTTTGTAGAGTAAAATTCAAGAATGCTTAGAAGAATATTTCCATGAAAAGATACTAGATGAAGAGAAAATATCAAGGATATTCCACCAATTTCATGGAGTATAGAAGTCAAAACTTTAACCAACTGAGTATAATAAAGAATGGAATAACAAAAGAAATCACCATGCATGCGGTACTTCGCATAGACAGGTTATTCCAACAGAATAATAAATAACGGAACAGGTCAGGTGTAATACGCACCGATAGGGTATTCCAATAGAATAATAAAGAATTGAATAACAATTAAAATCACCATGCATGCGGTACTTGCGCCAGATAGTTATTGCAACGAAATAATAAATAATATTAAACCAGTCCCCGGGCGTAAAACGCATGCAGACGAGGATATTCAACGAGAATAATAAAGACGGAACCCGTGTCCGGCGTAAAAGCATACATACATGATATTCCAAATGTAATAATAAAGAATGGAATAACGAAAGAATTTCACCAAGTATAGGGTAGAATGGTATATACAAAAGTTATTCCACCAAGAATAATTAAAAAAATGGAATAACGAAGTTCTTTTCATGAATAATGAAAAAAATAATACCTCTTTACTCTCAAAAGAAGACCTCGAAAGGCAATCTTTGGAATAGTGAGGTAGCAGACTTTTCTTCTTCTTTCTCTATAATAGTTCTCTATATAATAATAATGGCTCTAAAAGCTTTTAGTGAATTGGTTAGAAATGAAGGAAGAATGAGCTTCTATTTATAAAAAATATAGTTTCGATAATTTACGCGTTTTGGGGCTCGAAAAATTACGATCTGATACCTCTAACTTTTCTCTCATTTTTAATTTAGTCCTGCAAGTATTATCAAACTTGCACCACCTCCCCTAATAGTAAATAATGTTAATCAATAGTTCAATCATGTGAGTAAATAGTTATAATCATGTGAAAATACTAAATATAGTATAGTACCTCCATCTATACCTCCCTTTTTAACTTAGTCATGCAAGTATTATCAATCTTGCACCAACTCCCCTAATAGTAAGTAAATGTGACTCAATAGTACACACATGTGAATAAATAGTTATATAAGCATATGAATTAGTATCAATTAATTGCTCATTTATCCAGATAAATTACCCGTTTATCAATATAACCCCAGACATCAATTATCATCGGAATAGATGTCGATTTCAACTAACACCAATAATCCCAACATAATGGAACTATCAAATTCTTCTTTAATCAACACGAACTTATTCATCATTAATATCATAACTCACAATATTTAACAACCAAGTCATTCCCAGGAAAGAGGGGGCTTTCCAATAAGGATTTCTCCCAATTGGCGCGCAATTAGGTGACAAAACCTCTCCTCGACAAAACTTCTAGACATTGTAAATATTGCAATTTAATAATATGAATAACTTTGTCGTCTCAATTTTTGATTTAATAATATATAAAATATTATGCAGATGATACTGTGACAATAATCGAATATATAATATGAGAGGTATGATGCAGCAATTACTGTAGCAATAATTGAGTATAACTGAGTGACTTATCATGTAAGCATCAATAACCAATACTGTGTGCTACTATACAACCACGCGTATTGCTGTACTTTTAAAACCAGGTGTTTTAACAGTTAACAATAAAACTTCCGTCGTTATTTTCATAAAATATTTTTATCGTTTTCTCAATCCGACAATAATTCCATTGTGTGGTCCACCAATAATTGTGCCGTCATACGAATATTCCCTGTTAAAACGAATATTCCCCGACCAATTGAATATTATATAACAACTTGCGTACTTTGCAAAATTTTTAAATATTACCCACAACTATAATATTATATCAAATCCACACCTTAATATTAAAAAAAATATTTTGAGAAATTTAAATCTTTATTCATAAACTTTGGGGTCTCACAACCTCCCCTCCTTATGAAATTTCGCCCTCGAAATTTACGTACGTACTTGGTATGCCGAAGAGGTGTGGATACCTTGACTTCATTTCATATTCCAACTCTTGAGGTATAACCTTGAAAACCTTTATCGTCGAAAACATTACACGTTGCATATGTGCATGCCCGATGTCCTCCGATTGCCTCTAAATGCACATCAGTCCTTAAAATAGCCATTTTGATACTAACCTCAAATCTCAACACATAAAGAATGAAAGTTGTAGGTCTACTCGTTATATTTCCGAATCATCCTGAATCACTTCATTCGGAGTTCGTATGAAAATGTTATGCCCAATTTACTAAAGGACGTCCAGACAGATTTTGGCTTAACACTTGACCAGCGCTTATGCGCCCAGATTTGGCCTTGAGCAAGCGCCTAGACGCCCAAGAGCAGAATCTAAGTGCCAAGCCTAGCACTTAGGCGCTCGACCCTTGACACTTAGCTCCAATTTTCTAGATTTTGCAACTTTTGACGCACATACTTCAAATCTTCATAACTTCTTCGTCCGTTATCGGAATTAGTCCATTTTTTAGGCTATGGAAAGCTTGTAACATGCTCTATAAAACCACCATGATTTCATAATTTTTCAAATTCATTATTTATTTAGAAATTTGGCTCCAAAGTCCCCCAAGACTAAGTTTTTACTAACAACGATACGTGAAAAACGTTATGAACATGCGACTTACTTGGCGGTAAAACGAGTCTATAGGCCACATATCCTACTCGATCAAGGATTTCAAATGGGCCAATTAATTCGAGGGTTGAGATAACGACTTCTTGAATCTTCTTCTTCACATTCATCTGATTCGGGTGTGTAGCTTGCACGACTTTAACTTTATCGATTAAAGTCTATTCTACTCGTATATTCGTTATCTTCATGTGGGTCCCTAGAGTCTTTAACTCTATCTTCATCATTTGTAAGTTATATGAAATGGGTTTTTATGTTAACAACATCGCACTCGTAAACACATATGATCTTCTACTCAACGCGTCAGCTACCACGTTCGCTCTTCCACGATGATATTGAATGGTACGATCGTAATCTTCAATAGCTCGAGCCAATGTCCTTGGAGCATGATACATTTTTTTTGGTTGAAGAATATTTAAGGGTTTTAGAAATGGGTTTTGTACTGGGGTTAATACCAAATTCGATTTCACGCTCTAGGGTAGGCTAAGAAGTCTTCAAGAATACATTAGAAAATTTATTAACAATAGAAATATCATTCAAAAATGTGACTCTCATCCATGACTTGGATAGTACGTCACATTGATATCTATCAACTTGCCATTGTCATTCACGACGTCGCCTCTGAAAAAGTCGACTTGATGCATTCCACACAAGGAAGTTAACAACGAAAGGATCGGGGCTCTTTACTTATGGCTTAATATGACAATGATTGACTTTAGTGGTTTGGTTCCTTGAATTCATATAACAGGTTGGTTAGGAATATGAAAGCTAACAACCTTACAAAAAGCATGATGAGTAGTTAACCAATCGATTTCTAAAATCACATCAAAGGCAAGTATTTTCAAAGAGATAAGATCGACAGGTAACGTGAAAGTGTCGATTTGAATTAAACAAGATTAATAAACAGTTGAGGTAAGAAAAGTTTCTGCTAACGAAGTTTCAACCAATAGGTCAAAGTCTAACTTCTCTTGAGTTAAATTTAAATGTTGAGTGCAAGGAAGAGAGATAAAAGAATGGGTAGAACCGGTATCTAATAAGGTATAGACTTCGCAAGAATTTATAATTAACTAACCCATGCTAACTTCGTTCGGGTCACTCGCTTGTTGAGAAGTCACGAAAAATGCTCTTCCTGAAACCATCGACTTTGTTTTCTTCGTATCCGCCTTTGGTGCCTCCATCCGAGTTGAACTTGTCTTCGGTGAATGACAAAATCGGGCTAGGTGACCTTCTCTTCCATAATTATAACATGCTTTGGATGGCATCACACAGTTTGGACTGATGTGTCCCTCCCCTTCGCATTTGAAACATATGATAGGTGGTCCTTCTCCTTCCTTAACAACGGGTGCTGGTGCTGATGTCTTTCCATCATTGTTGAATCTCCTCTTCTTGAAATGTCCATTCTTATTATTTTGGCCATGACTACCACCAAAGTGGTCACTATTTCTGGCATGCTGATTCCGTCCACGCTTATTGTCACCGCTTCAATGACTATTATCACTAGTCTTATCATTTTGCCGGCTACTCTCTTTTGGTTGGGTTGACTCATTATCGCGCTCCAATAACTGAGCCCTATTAACAACATCTGAATACAAACACAGTTTATAAGAGATAAGATATTGACGTATCTCGGGTTTCAAACCTCTTAGAAACATTCGCGTTATTCTCTCCTCATTATCAACTAAATGGGACACAAACCAGGACAACTCGGCGAACTTGGCTTCGTACTGCGACACGGTCATGTTGTTTTGCTCCAGCTTGATGAACTCTACCTCTTTCATGTGACGAATACTTTCGAGAAAGTACTTATCATTGAACAATTCTTGGAACTTCTCCCAAGTCATCTTTAGTGCGGCAGGTTGAGTACGTTTTACAGATTCACACCGTTGAATCGCCTCTGCACGCAACATGAAGGTGGCAAAGGAACCTTTTGCTCCTCGGAGCATCCCAAGACATCAAATATCTTGCGGATCTGCTTTATCCACGTCTCGCCTTAAGTGGTTTTGCTCTCAAAAAAACTCTTGGTCTGGTCGCTTGAGCAAAGCGGTGAGAGTCAAAGTTGCCAGTGTTTCCACCTGCATATCGAACAGGAGTCTCTCTTGCCTAATGCTTCATGAATTGCAGAAAGCCTCTAAACATTCCATCGTTCATCATTTGGTCAGTGTTGTTGTTTGCATGAGGATTGTCGCCTTCTTGATGCACATTGTCCTGATTATTGATCTGTGGAGACTCAACGATCTCCTGTGCTCCATTGATGTTCTCAACATTCTCGGATGCCATTTTCAAATACTGCCACCAAACAATGGTTAATTAACATATCACATATTATCCCTATACTCTGACCGGCCAATTAAATACCAAATAAACTTAGGTAGGTCATACTAGCGAAAGAATTCCCCGTCTCTCCCCTCCTAGTTCTTATCTCATATTTCAGCCAGGGATCATACCCCTAAGCTCTGATACCAACTGTGATGCCCCCAAAATAGGTATACATTACCCATCTTGAGTTGCCAAATACATAGTATAGAATACAAATACAAACTTAATTATATAACTGTCGTGTAATATACTACAATACATATGCTGTGAGTTTTAATACAAATATTGTCATCTAGACAATATCCACACTCAATTGAGTCCTCATTACATTTATTATCACACTATTTAACAGAATAGTGAGGACTACTAATGCTATTAACTGGACCGTCACTCCATTCCCCAACTAATCCCTGCTACGTTCTCATTTTCTGAAGAGAACAATGAAAGTAAAAGGGTGAGCTCAACTAGCTCAGTAAGGAATATTATGACTAAGATAATGCAGAATAAATTATCATTAGTCTTCAATAATGTTAAACTGATAAAATACAATAGACATCAAGTTTAACTGCAGCGGAATAAGTAATCCATTAAATGAGTCAAGTAGAGAATAAAATCTACTATCTTTTATTATTTAAAAGGTTTTCATCACTTTTATTGCTGGGACTCAGCTTAATAAATAATCCACATCATCCACACTTTTCTGACCAAGGATATTCATTAGTATCACAACCACAAATTATCCATGCACTACGGCCAAGGATATTCGTGTATTCACCAATGGTCATGATCAGGCCAACAACTGTCCATCAATGCACTACGGGCCAATGAGGACTTTTATCACATCATTTGTAACATTACGGTCATGATTACACTGAATAATCCCTGGTCATAATCATACCAAGTCCATCTATGAACTATAGGCCACATATGACTTTCAAAAAAAATATAAACATGAGGATGATGACAATGATATAAGAATTCAATAAAACAAGTTTAAGAATTAATTTATTCAGGAACTAATAACGTCCAAATTGTCAACATGATACTTCTCTGTAGTGTAAAATTCAAGAATGCTCAGAATAATATTTTCATGAAAAGATACTGGATGAAGCACAAATATCAAGGATATTCCACTAATTTCATGGAGTATAGAAGGCAAAACTTTAACCAACTGAGTATAATAAAGAATGGAATAACAAAAGAAATCACCATGCATGCGGTGCTTAGCATGCATGTGTTATTCCAAAAGAAATAATAAATAACGGAACGGTCAAAGTAATAAATACGCATCGATGGGATATTCCAATGAATAATAAAGAATTGAATAACAACAAAATCACCATGCATGCGGCACTTTGCATGCGCAGTTATTCCAATGAATAATAAATAACGGAACCAGACTCGTAAAAAAAAACGAGACGATATTCAGATATATTCCAAGCGGAAATAACAAAGAATGGAATAATAGAAGAATTTCTCCAAGTGTAGGGTAGACCGCGTATACAGGTTATTCCAACAGAATAATTAAAAAAAATGGAATAATAGAAGTTCTCTTCATGAATACGAAAGAAATAATACCCCTTACCTCAAAAGAAGACTGTCACTGGAATAGTGAAATAACAAACTTCACTTCTTCTTTCTCTCTATAATAATGGCTCTAAAGCTTTAGTGAATTGGTGAGAAATGAAGGAAGAATGAGCTTCTATTTATAAAAAAATATAGTTTTGATAATTGCACGTTTTGGGGCTCGAAAAATTACAGTACAATACCTCTAACTTTTCTTTCATTTTTAATTTAGTCCTGCAAGTATTATCAAACTTGCACCACCTCCCCTAATAGTAAATAATGTTAATCAATAGTTCAATCATGTGAATAAATAGTTATAATCATGTGAAAATACTAAATATAGTATAGTACCTCCATCTATACCTCCCTTTTTAACTTAGTCATGCAAGTATTATCAATCTTGCACCAACTCCCCTAATAGTAAGTAAATGTGACTCAATAGTACACACATGTGAATAAATAGTTATATAAGCATATGAATTAGTATCAATTAATTGCTCATTTATCCGATAAATTACCCGATTTATCAATATAACTGCCAGACATCAATTATCATCAGAATAGATGTCGATTTCAACTAACACCAATAATCCCAACATAATGGAACTATCAAATTCTTCTTTAATCAACACGAACTTATTCATCATTAATATCATAACTCACAATATTTAACAACCAAGTCATTCCCAGGAAAGAGGGGGCTTTCCAATAAGGATTTCTCCCTATTGGCGCGCAATTAGGTGACCAAACCTCTCCTCGACAGAACTTCTAGACATTGTAAATATTGCAATTTAATAATATGAATAACTTTGTCATCTTAATTATTGATTTAATAATATATAAAATATTATGCAGATAATACTGTGACAATAATTGAATCAATAATATGAGAGATATGATGCAGCAATTACTATAGCAATACTTGAGTATAATTGAGTGACTTATCACGTAAGCATCAATAACCAATACCGTGTGCTACTATGCAACCACGCGTATTACTGTACTTTTAACACCGTGTGTTTCAACAGTTAACGATAAAAATTCCGACGTTATTTTCATAAAATATTTTTGTTATTTTCTCAATTCGACAATAATTCCGTTATGGGGTCCACCAATGATTGTGTCGTCATACGTATATACCTTATTAAAATAAATATTCCTCGACCAATTGAATATTATATAACAACTTACGTACTTTGCAAAATTTATAAATATTACCCACAACTATAACATTATATCAAATCCACACCATAATATTAAAAAAAATATTTCGAGAAATTTAAATCTTTATTCATAAACTTTGGGTTCTCACATGAAATATTTGAAAATGAGGTGAAACCAGACTGCTGGTTTGAAGTGTATGTTTCCCTGAGGGGCAGAAGAGTATATAGAAAGGGAGGGTTCAAAACTGGAATGACTGGTGACTGGATGATCAAAACCAGGATGTTTGTTTGATGGTAACTTCAGACATAGTACCGTTTCACGGTGTCCAAGTTGATAAGCTGTTGAAATTCATCGCCGTCTATTTCCTGCAATTTGAGAGCACCTCCTGTCAATACCTCCTTGACAATAAATGGGCCTTCCCAGTTAGGAGCAAATTTTCCCTTAGATTGATCTTGATTGTCAATGATCTTCTTCAAAACCAAGTCATGTTATTTGAACTGCCGTAGTCAGACTTTTCTGTTGTAGGATTGTGCGATCCTTTGTTGATATAATTGACCATGGAAGATTGTCGCGGCTCTCCTTTCGTCTATTAGAGAAAATTGGTGATACCTTTCTTGTACCCATTGGTCCTCATCCAACTGAGCATCCATCAATACTCTAAGGGATTCCATTTCCACCACTATGGAGAGCACTACTTCCATCCCCATAGGCTAACAAGTAGGGGGTTGCCCCAGTGGAAGTACGCATAGAAGTTCTGTGGCTAATAAAGTAAGAGGCAAGAGGTCAGGCCATCCTTTGTAATTGGAGAACATTTTCTGCATGATCTTCTTGATGTTTTTATTAGCTGCTTCTATAGAACCATTCATCTTTGGACGATAGATAACAGAGTTAAGGTGTTTGATGTGGAATTTGTTGCATAACTCCTCCATCATTTTGTTGTTGAGGTTCTTAGCATTGTCTGACATAATGACCTCTGGTTGTCCATATCGACAGAGGACATTATTTCTGATGAAAGCAATGATAACTTCTTTAGTAACCCTGGGGAAGGAAGCTGCCTCTACCCATTTGGTTTGGTGAAGTAGTCGATCATGGTGAATATGAATCGATGACCATTACTAGCTTTGGGCTCGATGGGCCCGATCACGTCCATTCCCCACATTGAGAAGGGCCAGGGCGAACTCATGTTGTGGAGCTCCCTTGGAGGGGCGTGGATAACATTCCCATGGACATGGCATTGATAGCACCTCTTGACGTGATCATCACAGTCAGCTTTGAGTGTAAGCCAATAATGTCCTATTCTGAGAATTTTCTTGACAAGTAAGGGTCCGCTCATGTGTGGGCCACATACTCCACCATGGATCTCATCCATGAGCCTCTAAGCTTGGTCTTTGTCTAGACATCTAACGAGACTTAATCCTGTATCTCTTTTATAGAGTGCATCTCCGTTCAGGTAGAATTTCATAGCAAGTCGATGAATCCGCCTCTTCTCAGTTAGGCTCGCCTCAGCTGGTGTAAATCAATCTCGCAGATACTCCTTGATATGCTGATACCAAGGGTGGTGGATGGGAGGTAGTTCATCCGATACCTCTCCAACGTAGTTCCCATAGATTGGGGCTTTTTGCATAGCAAATGTGATGCTTGTCATGTTTTCCTTGTCAAGTATGTGAACCAAGGAGGCCACCGTTGCTAATGCATCCACAAAATCATTCCTATTGCGAGGAATATGTAGAAAGGAGATTTCTTCGAACTCCAAAGCCATCTATAGAACTTGCCGATGGTAAGGCAGCAAATGTAATTCTTTGGTTTGATAGATTCCCGTGGATTATTTGATCACTAATTTGGAATCCCGAAAGATAGTTAATCGCCTGATGCCCATTGAACGGGCAAGTTTTAGCCCCATGATACAGCCTTCATACTCAGTTGTGTTGTTCGTGCTGACAAACTGCATTTTAACTGCGACGGGATACTACTACCCCGTACTGGATATTAGAACTGCTCCAGCTCCAGAGCCTTCTATGTTAACAGTTCCATCAAAATACATTTTCCACGTACGGTATGTATCGTACTGATGTTGTTGCTGAATTATCATTACCCCCTCATCAGGGAAGTATGTTTCCAAGGGTTTGTAGTCCCCTGTAGGTGCGGCGGCCAGTTGATCTGCATTTCCTTGACCTTCGACAGACTTTTGCATCACGTAGACGATGTCAAATTGTTGTAGGATCAACTGCCATCTGGACAGCCGAAAATTCAATATGGGCTTACTAAACACATACTTGAGAGGATCCATGCGGGATATTAGATAGGTCATGCGACCATGGAGATAATGTTGTAATCTCATGGAAGCCCATGCTAAAGCACAACAAGTTTTCTCAATTAGAGTGTACTTGTGTTCACTGGTGCTGAATCTTTTGCTGAGGTAATAGATAGCTCGTTCTTAGCCTCTATCATCTTTTTTCCCCAGCATGCATCCCATGGCACTGTCATTAATGGACAGTTACATGAATAGGGGAACATCATCCTTGGGAGGTACCAAAACATGAGTGTTAAGCAGCTGCTCTTTAATTGTAATGAAGGCTTTCTGACACTCATCATTCCATTTCATGGAAGAGTTCTTCTTTAATAGCTTGAAGATGGGTTCACAAGTTGCTGTGAGTTGAGAAATGAATCTGCTAATGAAGTTGATTCTTCCCAAAAATCCCCGTATTTCCTTCTCTGTCTGAGGAATGGGCATTTCCTTGATGGCCTATATTTTGGTAGGATCCAGTTCAATCCCTTTATGTCTGACTAGGATACCTAGCAACTTGCCTGATTTAACACCAAAGACATACTTGGCTGGATTCAACTTCAAGTTGTACTTACGCAACCTGTTGAATAGCTTCTTGAGATGGTCTAGGTGGTCCCCCTCCTTCCGGGATTTGACAATGATGTCATCCACATAGATCTCTATCTCTTTATGCATTAGATCATGGAAAAGAGCCATCATAGCTCATTGGTAGGTTACCCCGACATTGATGAGGCCGAATGACAACCGTCTGTAGCAAAAAGTTCCCCAAGGCGTGATGAAAGCAGTTTTCTCATGGTCTTTTTCAGCAACCATAATTTGATGGTACCCCACAAAGCAATCAGCAAAGGAGTACATGTCGTATTGAGTACTATTGTCAATGAGAATGTGGATAAATGGCACGGGAAAGCTATCTTTCAGGCAAGCTTTGTTTAAATCCCGGTAATCCACGCAAACTCGCATCTTTCCTCCTGGTTTAGGCACGGGAACAATGTTGGATATCCACTCCGGATATGTAGACACCATGATGATGCCAGCTTGAAATTGTTTCACAATTTCTTCTTTGACCTTTAAACTCCACTCAGGTTTCAATCGCCTGAGCTTTTGCCTAACTGGCTAGAATCCTTCTTTGATGGGAAGGCGATGAAGAACAATATCCGTGGAAAATCCCACCATGTCTTCATGAGAACATGCAAACACATCCTGGAATTGGGTTAATAGTGCAACTATGTCATTCCGTTGATTTGTGGTAAGGTCTGAACCAATATGGATTAGCTTAGGATTTTCTAAGGTTCCAAGATTGAAAGGAATAGTTTGGTCAAGGTTGGGTTTAGGCTTATCTGTGACCCATTCCTTAATCTCCGGAGGTGTCTCAATGTCCTCTTGAATGTCCATCAAGTTTGAGTCCAACTTTGCATTAAAGTTACAGCGCTTGTGGAGAGAAGGCACCTCATCAGCAAATACAAGCACATCTATATTCAAGGTCCTGAAACAAAGTATGCTTTCACTTAATATATGCAACCGTTCGATCATACAAAAGTGTTAACATGTACTTGATAAAATAATTGCTAGTACTGTAAAGGAAAGTAAGCCATTAAAGTTATCTACAGGGCAGAGGGATTTTTTGCCCGTTTTACCCTCATCGACCAATGCATAGAATGTTGTTCCAATTGTCGAGGGCAAAGTCCTGATGGACTGCAGTAATGTAAGGATCGTCATTGTCCTTCTTCTCTCGAATGATAGCCATGACATCTGGGAAATCATCGTCTGGGGTGTATCTTTTTATATGTTCATCATGAACAATGACGCGTATGCCTGCCATCATCAAGGAAAGGTCATGTTTATGTTTCTGTTCCTTTTCTTCCACTTCAGGATCAGGAATCAGCACCTCTTTTGCTTTGAAAGGTACTGGCTTGCGAAACAGCATAGTCAGAATATGTGCTGGCACCTTAACTGGAGACTGTATCAGCTCATGAGGTGCATATTGAAAACATCACTGTGTGGCGGAAGCTTAAGGAATCGGCCAGTGTTTATGCGGATTCCTATGACAGGAACTGGAAGAATAGCCTAGCCCGGCTGTCCCAGTTTGACTAGACATTTGAATAGGGTGCTTAATACCATGCTTGTCTTTACCAAGCCCTTGTCCATGCTGATAACCCAATGACATCATTTCTTGAGTAGCCGACATAACCTCGGCAGAAATCTTAGGTACGGGAAGTGGTGCTTCAATAGGTTGATATTGAGTGTTGCTCACTTCTAAGGTATGAAAACTGGCCAACTCAACTTCAGAGTTGAAACTGATGATTGGCAGATCTCCTTATTCAAGATACTCTGACTCAACATTAATAGTGACTAGACTGTTGTTGATAATGTATTTGAGTTGTTGATGTAATGTGGAGGGAACAACTCCAGCCATATGTATCCATGGTCTCCCCAATAGCAGGTTGTATCCTGAATCTATTTTTTGAACATGGAAGGATACATTGAATGTATTTGGGCCAATCTTGATTGGCAATTCAATTTTTTTGACGACACTTCATCGGGATCCATCAAAAGCTCGGATAACCGTGTGGCTGCTTTGGATCCACTTGAGATTGACATTCATCTTAACCAGGGTGGCATAAGGACAGATATTTATAGACGAGCCTCCATCTATCAGAACTCCAGCTAACATGTACCCGGAAGACAACACTGCGATGTGAAGTGGCTTACAATGACCGGTCCCTTTGGGCGGCATGTCGTCATCAGTGAAGGATATCACATTATTGTTGAAAATGTGATCAACCAGATGTTAAAATCTTTCCACATCCACTGATTTTGGCAGATAGGCTTCTTGCAAAACCTATAATAGAATCTTTCGATGATCTTCGGAAGAGAAAACCAAATCCAGTATAGATATCTAGTGTGGAGCTTGTCGTATGCTTAAAACCACATTGGCTTCATTGTGGCCCATAGTGCGGAGGAATTGTTCAATCTTCTCCATGGGAATCTTCCTCTTTGCTTTGCAAGTAGGCTTCATAACTCGTTGAGGAAGATACAATGGATTATCCTTCGACACTGTAGCAGTAGAATGAGACGTAGATCCTTCAGCTTCTCCATAATTCCATGGAACTTTGTGCAAGCTGACAACATTATGTTGTGGTTTGAAGGTAGAGAAATTGGCTCAGCTGCGGCCACTTTCAAAGGATTGTCAGCTCCTTTGAGTTGAATTGGATGTATAGAAAATACTTTGACAGACTCATTATCCACTTCGGATATAACTGCAATCAATTCCTTCTATTTGGTAGGACATGCATTCCCACCTTTGAGTTGCACAGTGTAATCATTTGCAATTTGCAGGACACCGCTATCAATAAGATTCTGAATGAGATGGCAGAGTGCCTAACATTCTTCTGTACTGTGACCGCGAGAGTGTGAATGATACTGACACACTTCATCAGAATTGAACCGTTCGGAGTGGGTATTGATTGGAGGTAGAAGGAAGGTAATTCTTCCTTCGTTGATCAACATTTGCAATATCTCCTCCATAGATTGGCCAAGATAGGTAAATTCCCTTTGTTTAGCAAAATCCCGACGGGCTTTAGCACTCGCTCTCTTTGCATCCTTATCCTCCATAGCTTCACTTTCTGAAGGTGATGGTGGAGCATTCATAACAAATGGAAGGAGATAGGCATGCTCCTGTTTGATTAATTGGCGTGTGACTTGATGCTGATGAGTCACCAGTTCAACCAATTGCTCGATTTGTTTATATAGAGCTTTCATCTTTCGTTCCATGGTATATTGGAACTTTGCATAATCCCATCTGTCATCACTGTCTTTGATGGTATGAGATGGCTTGCCAATATCACTAGAATTTTTCCCAGTGCTCCAACTGATAATGTTGACCTCTTCTTCTTTGTGTTGAGGAAGAGCGTTATCTTGCACATGAGGTTGATCGGGTTTGGTGACTACAATCTCACCGTTGTCTATTAGATCTTAAATCTTGTGTTTCAAGGACCAACAATCTTGAGTATCATGTCCAGGTGCTCCAGCATGATAAGCACACTTCTGAGTAGCATTAAAACCCCTCCCATTAGGGTTGGTTGGTGGAAGAAGACGTGTAATTTTCTTCTGGGTAGTCAGAAGAGCAAGAATATTCTCGAGCGAGTCCCCTAAGGGTGTGAACGTTCGAGGTCGCTTTGCTTCTCCATCTTTAGGCAATGGAGGGTTTGAAGATTGTGCCTGAAAAGGGGAATAGTTTTTCCTTTGTATAGGCATGCTTTAATTGCCTTTCTGTCCTTGTAGTATCAAGGAAACATCCTCCTCTTTCTTTTTATGGACCCTCCGGGGGTTGTTTCCATAAGATCCAGAATGGATGTGTTCAGCACCAGCTTTAAGAGCGGCAAGGTCTTGAATCTTCCCAGACTTCAATCCCATTTCAGCTATTTCTCCGTGCTTGATCATTTCAGAGAATGGCTTGCCAATACCAGCTAGAACTCTTTCATAGAAAGGAGCTTCCTGTACATCTATGAAAGTCATGACCATTTCTGATTCTATCATGGAAGGAATAACTTGAGCAGCAAGGTGCCTCCACCTTTGAGCATACTCTCTGAATGACTCATTAGACTGTTTCTTGACCTTGGTAATTTGGTACCGGTCAGGAGCCATCTGAGACTGAAAACTGTATTGAGTGAGGAAGGCGTGAGCTAGCTCTTCGTACCCTGAGTGGACTGGTGTAATTCTTTCAGTAGAACAGCCAAGTCTGTAATTTGTTTACTCAATCCATCAAATTCTTCTCGGGAAACAGTGTTAGACTGGTAAGAAGAAGACATGATTGGCTGTAGGCTCGTGGCCTTTTTGGATTTTGAGCGGGTAATAGGCCCAATTGCTTCCCTACAAAAGACTTATGTAGTTTAGTCTTAGGGTAATGTAAATGTTATTATAACAATGTCCGTTTTAGGAATTTTATCATGCAAAACCGGTTGTTAATTGATAACATGTCATGTATAGAATAAATTACAAGTAAATACTTTTACAAGTAATTAAAAATGGAAAGTAGGAAGAGACTTTCCTCCGCGTTTGGTTTATCAAAGGTTGACCTATCTTAGGGTTACTCTCGCGACTTTTTGGCATGAAGGTTCTCAGATCATCGCAATCTACTTGACGAGAAGTTAATCCAGTCGTTCAACTGGAGCGAATCTGAGTGGTGCCTTTCCTGAGCCCCGGGGAATTATTCTTCCCACGGGTCCAGTAATCAAACACTGACAGGATAACCTACTGATGGAGGGACCACACAACATACATGCACATACAACGTGTCTCACCGTTTATGCAAAATGATGCATGTGCGAAGCACTAATATCACAGATAGATATTTAGCAGTGCAGTAATTAAGATGCATTCGTACAAATTCATCATAAATGTAAATGCAACATTCACACACAAGCATATAACAATTTTGAAAAGCTTGTAATAGCGGCTTAAGCCCTCTTACTGGAGTCCCCAGCGGAGTCGCCACCTGTCGACGTCATGATTTTTTGATGTCCCTTTTCGTTACTTGTTCTTTGGTGTTCTCATGTTAATGTGAGATTTGTTTGAAAAAACAAGTGAAAAAGGTCCGACATGTGTAATGTCGACGATTTGACTTTAAGAGTCGCCATTGGTGTATTTAATCGGTTGCACTAACGTTGACCAAAAGGTTTGCACATTGACCCAGTGATGTGACACTGCTAAATGGGTCTGTGAAACCGAGATTCATTAAGGGTTCGGGGCTTGGTTATGCGGAGGGAAGGTGTTAGGTACCCCCTGACATCCGTGTTGCCACGGTGACCGCCACTTCTAAAAGAAACTGTTATATGAATGTGTGTGTGTGTGTGGATCAATGTGAAATTATTTTGAAGTAGCGTTGTACCTCATTCGCACCTATATACAAGGGTTTGAATTTATAGAAAAATTCAGTTTTAACCAGATATAGCAATGAGGTTTTATAAAAAAGGTTTTTTCAAACCCTGTGCTCAATAGTAATTGAGGCCTTTAATACTTCCATTTTATTATCTAAATGTTCGGCTTGTTTGCTTTTATTTTCAAGATGCGAGGCATCTGCGAGAAAATAATATATAGCAGTGCCAAACTCCTTATGGGCATGATAGCCATCCAAGGAAATTTAGACACTGTAAATAATGTACAAGCTACTTACAGCTGGAAAATGTCCATCATGAGAACCGAATCTAGATTCAGTAGACTGAATCTGTGATCACATAATTCCTAGGCTCACATGATACTGCAATTTGTATGGAAAGTAGTAAGTAGTTATATATATATATATATATATATATATATGTGTGTGTGTGTGCATGATCAACCACCACGAAGCAACTCCATGGGGGATCAGAAATGTAAATAAAGCAATAAATGCTATCAACCACCACGAAGTGAACTCCAGGCGGGACTTGAAGGTAAATAAAGCAGCAAAAAGCTATCAACTGCCACGAAGTGAACTCCAGGCAGGACGAAATGTATAGAATGCTGTAAAAAGCCAAGGAGGAAACTCCAGGCCTGACAGGGATGTAAATATATATATATATATATATATATATATATATATATATACACATATATATATAAAAGTAGTTAATGTTCCGGATATGAAATCCAGGCACATCAGATATGTCCGACAACAGTTATATATATATATATATATAAGAAATTAAACGCACCGGATGTAAAATCCAGGCTCATCAGACAGAGTCTGACCACAATTTATATATATAAGTATATATATATATATATATATATATATATATATATATATAAAAGCAATTAAACGCTCCAGACCAAAGTCTAGGCTCATCAGATAGAGTCTGACAATAATTTTTATATTTAAATATATATATAAAAGCCAATAAGCGCTCCAGACCAAAGTTTAGGCTCAATCGAGGCATAACTCGATAATGTTAGTCCGTATAAAAATACATACATATATATATATATAAGTATATATATACAGACAGAAATAAAAACCACGGACCAGAGTTCGGGCAAACACACTCACACGACTCTCAACATGTACAACAGTGTGTGATAATGTGAGAAGAAAGCTTTATAGAATGTGAGAAGGCTTACAATGGGCTGCCAAAGTAGAATTCTATGACTTTATTTGGATAACTACTCAGCTCCCACCGGACAAAAGATAGCTATATGTGAGCTAACAGAAAAGAAAACACTCAATATAGGTGTGTACAGAGCAAAATGGACAGGGCTTCCTCGCCTTTTCTCTCTCTTCTCTTTTTCAAAATGGCTGACCCTAGCCTTGTATATATAGATTTGATGGCCAGCGGTGTGTACTGCTGCGACCCTTGATACACCTACTTGGTGGTCGTAGTGGCCCAGGAGCCATGGCAGGTCTCGTCGTCTCGAAGTACGTGCACTCACCGACTATAATGTCCACTCGAACTTGCAGAACTTCAATCCAAGCTTCCGAACGAGGTATATGTGACCTTCTTCGGATAGCTTGTGTCTAGAGTTACGCAATGACATGGATTAGAGGTTGTACGAAGTTTGGAAGAGGAGACCATGCCCATGGTCTTCAAGCTTCAAATTCTATCCAAAGTACTGCCACGCGTAATAGTCACTCGAGATTAGATATCATGGTTCTTGAAGGACATAGTTGTATGTATGTATTATGAAGTGTTGAGATGACGTGCAGGTGTTGCAAGGGGTAAGATGATGTTTGACTCTTCACCGGGGTTATCGCCGGTTTGAGCTGAAAGTAGACGTTGCTCAGGGTTACATCTGAGATTGGACTACTTGTTGGTATGCTGCGATATCATCTTGTGAGAGGAAGTGATGAAGTGGCAAGATGACGTTTGACTCCTCACCGGGGTTATAACCGATATGAGCGGAAAGCAAATGTTTCTCAGGGTTACATCTGAGATTGGACTGCTTGTTTGTGTGCCTCACTGTCATTTGTGAGTGTGCATGTCCGCCCGTTGTTATCTCCGAGTCTGAGGTTTGAGTGCCTCGGCAGGAGGGCTGAGATTAAAGTTGATCGCATGTGTTTGAAACAAGCATTTTCGAAGTTATCGTCGGAACTGCAACAGCATTCCTTGGGGTTATCGCCAAGGACGAAACTCAGGGTTATCTCCGAGGTTTGAAATGATCCTTCCGGTGTGTGTTCCGGGGTTGAGGATGAGACTCCGGTGTGTGTTCCGGGTTGTGAACCGATCCTCCGGTAGTATTCGGAATGGATGTGAGCTGTCTTCCAGGGTTATCTCCGAAAGACGATTCTGCCCTCCTGTAATGTTAGTAACAGTTTTGCAAAAAAATTTTGAGTGTCTACAAATAGAATGTTATATATTATATTTATAGTCTAATAAAACAAATAACTTTATAAAAGTATTCTATTTTATATAAAAAGCTTTTCTGTTTTATTACATTAATAATAATAATAAAACAAAATTTATATATACATATATATATATGTATATATATATATAAACTTCCGTGACTTCATAAAAAGACACCTCAATATATTTAACAACATATATCATCATTATTATAATTCACAATATTAATCGACCAGGTCGTTCCCAGGAAAGAGGGGGCTTTCTAATAAGGATTTCTCCTATCATGCGCATGATTAGGTGACCAAACCTCTCCTTGGCAGAACTTCTAGACATCGTTGATATTGCAAATAATAATATTAATAACTCTGTCATCTCAATTATTGATTTAATAATATATAAAAAATCGACAATAATTGAATCAATTAACGTGAGATACTATGCAACAATTACTGAAGCAATAATTGAACAAAACTGAGTGACTTCTCATGTAAGCATCAATAATCAATATTGTGTGCTACTATGCAACCATGCGTATTCCTGTACTTTTAACACCGGGTGTTTCAACAGTTAACGATAAAACTTCCTCCGTTATTTTCATAAAATATATTTGTTGTTTTCTGAATCTAACAATAATTCTGTTGCGGGGTCCACCAATGATTGTGCCGTTGTACGAATGTTCCCTGCTAAAACGAATATTCCCCGACCAATCGAATATTATATAACAACTTGCGTACTTTGAAAAATTTATAAATATTACCCACAACTATAACATTATATCAAATTCACACCATAATATTCAAACAAATATTTCGGGAAATTTAAATCTTTATTCATAAAATTTTGGGTCTCACACACTACATGCTAATTGTGCAATGTATTTATGATATATAAGCTTCAATGTGTAGCCAACATGTAGAACAACAGATCTATTACATAACAACAACAAATCAAGTATATAATGTCCGGTCAAAGTAGTCAAGAAAACTTTTCTTGAACATTTCTAGGTTTCCCAGAAATGTTCTTGAGCAGTTTGGTCAACCTAAGTTTGACCATCATTAACTTCGTTTCTGTTATGTATTGGGTAATCTAGAGGCATGGATAAGTAGTACTCATGTCAGTCTACACTAATCAAACACTAACTTGGCCAAACTAATTAAGACCTGCATGATCCGAGGCCTGCAAAACGTTGTCAGAAATTCAGGAAAATTCTGGGTTGCCCAGAATTCCAGTTTCGTGACCGGTTAACTAGGTTTGACCACCTATAACTCGAGATATTGACATGATATGACCCTGCTTCTAATTATAGATCAAAGCTAGCATTACATACTACAAATCTATAACTTAAAACACACATAACACTTAATACAGAAAGATCAAGAGGCTCTGACATTCATTGTCAGACAACAGTTTTAAACTTTTTCCAGATTTTGTAAAATGCTAGATCTGAGCCTATAGATGTTATGGATCTAACATCTATCAACCCAGATCACCATTATACACTATATATAACATGTTTTAATAATAAATCATAACATCTAACATTCAAATCAAGATCAGATTATAGCTAGGGTTTTTATACCTTTAAATGAGCAAATATGATTCTAGGCTTCTAAGTTTGATGCGGTTGTTCGTGGGGCTGGTCTTGGGGACTGATCTAGCAAAAAATTTCGGATGTTTGAAGTTGAGGGTGTTTTGGTTGAGTGTTGTGATCAAATGTGGCTTGAATGTGACATTCTCTCTCTCATAATCTATATATAATATTGTGTAATGCTATGGCTGATTAGATTTTGAATGATTAAAGCTTATTACTAGAACACATGGCCAGCTAGAGTTGGTCACCAACTCCTTACTAGGGCTATATCTACATTCCACCTTATTAAAGTAATCAAAAGGGTAGTTTGGTCATTTGACTTATAAAGTGAATGGCAACTTGGTAACTTCTCACAACCATTAGGTTTTAACCCTTACGGTTTGACCCTTAGAGTTTAACCCTAGGGTTCCATAAGCTCTAAATCTAGAATTGTGTATTAAGGGCAAATATGAACATCTTAGTTTCTAAAAATATTGATTAGGGTTCCATAATTACACTAGGTTTCCTAATCACTTAGTACTTATAAATTAGACTTTATAAAATACTAATTACCATTAGCTTGCTAAATTAATAATTAGGGTTTATAACTTAGCAATTAGGGTTCTAAACTAATAATTAGGGTTTTTAAATATTAATTAGGGTTTACCTAATTAACATAAAACATAATAACGATCATTAACTACATAACACACAACTTAACAAACATTACAATTATATTAGACTCTGTACTATAGTTTATCAGTAATGCTCGGATTTTGTACTGTTTTACTATAACTGTTCCACACATTCACATTACACACTTATAAGACATATTTATATCACTGAAATATACATAATATTATATTATTATTCTCATTCCTTATTCAAAATCCAGGACTTAGGGTTTTGAATTTATAACCAACATATAACCTTCATACATACCATCATTAATTAAGTTAAAAGAATTAACCTAAACAATATAATAAAATACATATCATAAGAATCCTAATAATCATATCATATATACCATAATCATATTTTCATGGAAAATAAATAATAAATATTTTATTACAAAATTAATTTATTATAAGAATATAATCTATAATGATCAATAAGTCTAAAAGAAATTATTTACATCTAATAAATATTTTTATTTATCACATAGATACATACACTTTACTTTTCACATATTCCCACCTTTATATATATATATATATATATATATATATATATATATATATATTAAATCATAAAATTTCTTATTGAAAATATTGGGGTATTATTATAAAATGCTTTAGTGATAAGTGATAATGAACGTAAAAAAGTGTTTTAAATTAAATGAATTGAATATTATAAGATTTTGAATAGGGTTAATATAAAACCAATAAGTAGTCCTAGAAAGACTGAAACACTTAAATGAACTTCGAATATGAAATATAGTGAGTTATAAGTCTAAAGTTAACACAATCAAATTGAACATTTTGTATTGATTAATAAGAAGGGTTATGAGATGTAAATTAAAGTTTGCATTACAACTACTATGCGTTGCTATGTGACTAATAGTTGATTTGCATGATTATATAATTATGTAGGACACATGAAGTGTAGATAACTGTAAGCTGTTAAACTACTATTGGTAAACAACGATCAAGGCAAGTCATTTAGTTCCTATTTGCTATCTGAATTTGATTGTTTTAAATCTTTATTGCTAAGAGCATGATGTGTTATATATATGTTGAATGTATGAAATGTTAAAGTCAACTTATGACTACGTTAGTTGAGTAAAGCATGCTAATTGAGTAAGGAACTCAATCTTTATACTTGTTATATGAACTGTAACATGTATGTTATGTTAGTTCAATGTTTATGAGATTTATGTTGAACATGTTATTATGTGTTATGTGATGCATGAAAACTGTTAGATTTTGTTGGCCTGTCGAGCTCAACCTTGCAAATAACCATTTTTGCAGGTTAGGGATTGAAGGTAACAATAAGTGCTACTTTAAAGACATGAATCAAATGTAATACACGAATACTATTATTTTAGTTAAAGTTATTATTTCTTTAAACCATGATTAAGGTTCATGAGATGTACTCAATGTTTTATGTATGTATATTTTATGTTGAGTTGTAAAGTTAAAGTTTGAGTCGTCCGGTGTATAAAGGACATTGATTTGATATGTAAGTATATATATTAACTCGGATAAAGTGAATCATGGATTATATATGATTCAAAGACATGTAGATGATAAAGGTTTTGATTCAGGGAATTAAAGTAAAGAGATAGAAAAGTTTAAATTATTCAGCATTTTATTAAGTTTAACATCGTTTAATGATGTAAAATTAGAGGTTGAAGGTATTATTAATGACCGAAGTCGAGAATTAAATTGTATGAATTTTGGATTCGTTACAGTTGGTATCAAAGTTGTAGGTTATAAACCTTAGGTAGGAGTACCATAGGTTATAACCTTAGAGAAGGAAGGTGAAGATAATGAAAGAATAAGCTCAGATAGAGTTTGTATAATAAGAAGTAATTTAAGAAATTTTTAAAGAAGGGATTAAAACATGCGTGAGAGGATTCAAAGAAGAATCTCGTAGAGTTATAAGTAGTATGAATGTGGGGTTACCCAACTCCAATAATAAGGATGCAAGGTGATAATAAATAGACAATGTCTATAACAAGAGAATGATAAAGAAGTTAAGAATAAAAAGTTATAGTTAAGTATGGTACAGTTGTACTCTTTAATGGTTGATGTATGGTATCTAGGCTAAACGATTCCTTCATAGAGCGGAGGTATATACAAACTAGCAACTCAAAACTTAGTTTGTTGGTTGTTTGTGGTAAACCACTCAGCGTACCATATTGTAACTATTAGAGACTCGATGTGTACCAAGTATAGAAAGTGGATACGTATGATGAAAATGTAGAACTCGAATGAATTGTTGAGCAATGTAAATGAAGCTAGAAATTCATAAAGTAAGAATTGTTATATAAACAAGAAAATTCAATGAAGAATCTTAAAGAGATATAAAGATAAGAAATGGGAGTTGCCTAACTCCAATTGCCAATATAACGAATAATGTCATAAATGATGAAAAAGGAAAGAAAAGGGGATCGTAAAACAAAACGATTACGAGTTAAGGAAAGACTTTTAAGGGAGATAATTATAGAATAAGATCACGACATGATCTGTTTAAGTTATAAAGGAAATATGGTCTGTAATGTTTGAATAATTATAGCTTGATGCTATGAAGTTGATGTACTATGAAATAGTACGAGATAACTCACGAGGAGTTATAAATGATTTGATACGAGGAATTCGTATCGAGCAAAGAGAAAGTTAAGAGTAAGATAGAGTTAGGTGGGATTTTAATTGAGGACTCATGTGATGGCTGAGTTGTACAAATCTTTGTATGGGCGAGGGTTTGTGCTTGCACTCAGTTTATCACATTGATAATCATTGGAATGTTGGTGTCGCGCTATAATTGTATATGTGGCGAAAAGGTGATTCTTTTCTCATGTGTATTTTTAATAGTTAGAAACTATTAAGATTAGTCAGATATTATTAGGATTAGATGCGGTTCTTAAAACTAATGCATATGGTAAGTTCGTGACTCACAATAATATGGTATGTTTTGAACCCCTCAGCAAATGGACGCCTATGGTCTGACTAGGATAAGTTTTCAAACTCATACTATTGTGGCAAGTTCCTGAACCTCCAATGTGTAGTAAGTTTGATGAACTATAATGGGTGGAAAACGGTTATAGTATAGAGAGCATTGATGAAGTTGAAGATTGATAGAATGGTTAAGTAATGAAGTAATGGAGTAATGATTGAAGTTGATGGATACCTGGATATTCTAAATCTACTAGTTATGCTAGACTTTCAAAATTTATTGACTTCGTGCTGATGTTTGCATTTTTGTTAAAACCAATGAGTTTTAAAAACAATATCGTTATTCATATGTCTATGCTAATTGCTTCGGATAGACAAAAATGATTTGAAATATATCAAAATATATTTTTTTTATATCATCAATGCATCATGGAACCTGGTGCAAAGATGATAAAAATGATGGAGTCATCAATGAAGTATTACGTAGTGTTTGATGTGATCTAAGGATCGTCAGCCCACTATAGTATGATGTAGTATGATAAAATCACCAAATGACAGAATCCTCAAACGGACTGTAAATACAGTGCTGTATCATGACGTCATAGAAAGATTTTTGAGATTTCTTCAAGATATATATATATATATATATATATATATATATATTTCGATTGATGTCCGATTTGTTATAAAAGTCAATGCTATTTGATTCAGCTAGACGAATATTGAAAGATGTTCATGAAATTCAAGCGCTTCTTGAGAAGTTATGCCAAACCAAATTGTTTTGGTGCGGATTCAGATGTTAAAAAGCTGAGGTGAACAACCATGTAAATGGGGACATGTTATCGGAGACAATGGTTTCGAAAGTAACACATATAGTCGTTACGATGTTAAGATGTAATACGTTGTGCACAACATAGGGGTACGATAGGCTGATCACCTAGAGTACTTGCAGAGAGTGTTTTTAGTCTGTGTGATTGCTAAACATTCTGTTGAAGATGGTTTATTGTGGTGATGCACTGTTAAACCTGGAGAAGAGTTCAAGGTTTGTATAATCTTATAACTGTTAAAGGTTCAAGTCGAGATACTTGATAACCTAGGGACGTAGTTCAAGGTCTTATGACCCCTCAGTATGATTTAGAATCTTTTAAATTCCTATTATTCATATCGCTTCTCAATTATTGAGCAATTATGGAAGATTCTTATTATTCTAATAGCTGAAAGTGGAAAGGATGCGAAAATTATGCAAAATATAATAATTTCAGGAAACAAATGAAATTTCAGAAAGAAGAGAAATGTGAAACTCTTAGAAGAGGAAGAGGTGAGGAATATGATGATCTTAGAAAGATCCTTAGAGAAAGAATTTGGTTGTAGAACCTAGTGAATAAATAAACATTAACATAAAGTCTATTTTGATAAATGGAATGAACAGATATTAGTAAGTCAAAATTTCGAGGACGAAATTTTTAGAAGAAGGGGTGAGTGTAATGTCCCGAGAGTTTGATAATCTAGTACATGATAATGATCCTCAGAGAGGGAAATGAATGGGATAAAGAATATGTAATACTCAAATATAATTAAGTCTAAGAAAAGGTTATGAAATAAAACTTACAAGAATTTATTGTGAAGAATGGTTGGAGTGGTAATAAATAAAATCTATATTAAGGTAATGTGTTGAAGATATTCAATGGTAAATTTTGAAAAGAGATTTGATGAAAACCTGAGTAAGGTAGGGTGTCGGTGATTTCGAAGACGGAATCCTTATAAGGGGGGAAAGATGTGAAAACTCAAATTTTTATAAATTATTAAAATAAGAATTTAATAATTTAAATTCTTATTATGAAATGTTTTGAATTTGAGTATGTATATATACGTGCTATATATGTTGAAATATATGATCGGGTGTGAAGAGAAATATATATTCATATATTGGGAAAGTGAGGTTTAATAGTTGAGTTAACTATTGAAGGAATTAAATGAATTTAGTAATTAATTTTAAATATTTATTGAATTAAATAAATATTTTAAATTTATTTATTTATTGAGATAAATAAATGGTTGATAAAGTTGTGGTGAATTAATTTAGTAACTAAATTGATTAATGTAAATTAAATTGAATAATGTTAATTTTATTTAAAGGATTTAATTTAAGAAAATAATTAAATTAAATCAATTGCTTAATATTTAAGAAAATAATTAAATTAAATAAAATGTTGTTTTGATCTAATTTATTAATTAAATTAGATATGTAAAGATTTATTAAGTATATTACAATAGGAATTATAATTATTATAATTATAAGTATGAGTTAATTAAATTAATTTAACGGTGTGACATGAAACTATATAATATAAAGATTATTAAAATAATCTAGTCTAGGGGATAGATGGTAGCCAAACAAGACCTTGTGGCCTTTGGCATACTATAACTTACGCTTATTGGTTTTCCTAGCTGATAATCACGATTATCAGTTGGCTTATTATTATTTCATGTATTCTTCCATAGCCTTAGAGCAGAGTTTAGAGTAGAGAGCTTGGAAGCAAGAGAGAGTTCTCTGTGATTTTCAAGAGGAAGGAGGGAAATTTCTAAACCTAATCATCATCTTTTTGCTAGCAAATCATCAAAGGAACAAGGTATAATTTATTCTAGTGTAAACCCTTGTTTTTGAAGTTTTATTGCTAATTCATGTTGGATTGATATATATATATATATATATATATATATATATATATATATATATATATATATATATATATGATTATAAACTGATAATCATCATATATAAGTGATTGTTTGAGTATCAAATATGTGAAATTTGGTTTGAAGGAAGAAAAGTATATAATAGTGTTTATACATGAAAATTGGCTTCAAAAAGTACAAAATTTTATGCCCTATAAGTGTTATAATTTATAAATTGAGGTTGGATTATGTTAATATGTGAAGAAACGAAAGCGGCGTAGTTTAAATCATGTTAATCGGTTAAGTAACGAAGCTGTGGCGATCGAATTTGCTAAATGTGTTAAAACATGAAAATAGAGTATGAACATGTATTTTGGGTCAAATTTTAGGTTGGTTAATGTTTTTATAAATTGTTAGAATTCTAGTATGTTGTAGTTCTATGAATTACGAATCCATAGAATCGAAAACGAACTAATTTGGATGTGTATAACTCAAGTTATGAAGATTACTAGGAGAAAAGGGTCAAAAATCGCAAAACATTGTAATATGGGCGTAGTGCGTGCACGTACCACATCCCAAAGAAAGTGGGCGCCACCAGTTAGGTGCTTTGCAAGTCACGCGGGCATCAGAAAACTATGAAGGAATTGGAGGCGCGACCCGGCGTGCCTAGTGTGCAAGGTGTGACTGTTTTGACCTAGTTTGGTAAAACAGTCATAGAGTTTTCATACAAACTCCGATTAAGGTGATTCAAGATGATCTGGAACGAGGACGAATAGACCTACAACTTGTATTCTTTAGGTTTTTCAATTGGAGGTAGGGAACAATAGTAAAAATTGTCATCGTTGTGACTGATGCGTATTCGGAGGTAATCGGAGGGCGTCGAACATGCACATACACAAGTATAGTGATGTCGACGATAATAGATGTTGTTCTAAGTTATATAACATGAATATTATGAAGTCTAATGATGCTTAACATTAATAAATGATATATTAGATAAGTTTTATACGCATACTAAGCACACACAAGAGAGGTAAATTGGGCATGTAACGAATAAACGTCTAAACGCCGTGATAAGTGATAATGAACGTAAAAAGTGTTTTAAATCAAAAGAAATAAATATTATAAGATATTGAATAGGGTTAATATAAAACGAATAAGTAGTCCTAGCAAGACTTAAACACTTGAATGAACTTCGAATATGAAATATAGTGAGTTATAAGTCTAAAGTTAACACAATCAACTTGAACATTGTGTATTGATTAATAAGAAGGGTTATGAGATGCAAATTAAAGTTTACATTATAACTACTATGCATTGCTATGTGACAAATAGTTGACGTGCATGATTATATAATTGTGTAGGGCACGTGAAATGCAGATAACTGTAAGCTGTTAAACTGTTATTAGTAAACAACGATCAAGGAAAGTCTTTCAGTTCCTATTTGCTATATCAATTTGATTGTTTTAAATCTTTATTGGAAAGAGCATGATGTGTTATATATATGTTGAATGTATGAAATATTAAAGTCAACTTATGACTACGTTGGTTGAGTAAAGCATGTTGATTGAGTAAGGAACTCAATCTTTATACTTGTTATATTAACGGTAACATGTATGTTATGTTAGTTCAATGTTTATGAGATATATGTTGAGCATGTTATTATGTGCTATGTGATGTAAGAAAACTGTTAGATTTTGCTATCCTGTCGAGCTCAACCTTGCAAATAATCATTTTTGCGGGTTAAGAATTGAAGGTAACACTAAGTGCTACTTGAAAGACTATTATTTTAGTTAAAGTTGTTATTTCTTTAAACCATGATTAAGGTTCATGAGATGTACTCAATGCTTTATGTAAGTATATTTTATGTTGAGTTGTAAAGTTAAAGTTTGAGCCGTCCAGTGTATAAAGGATATTGATTTGATATATAAGTATATATATTAACTTGGATAAAGTGAATCATGGATTATATATGATTCAAAGACATGTAGATGATAAAGGTTTTGATTTAGGGAATTAAAGTAAAGAGATAGAAAAGTTTAAATTATTCCGCATTTTATTAAGTTTAAGATCGTTTAATGATGTAAAATTAGAGGTTGAAGGTATTATTAACGACCGAAGTCAAAAATTAAATTGTATGAATTTTGGGGTTGTTACAATATTAGCCCATATTCTATTAAATACAGCTGTTAAAATGTTAACAAACTCCTGCATCGGGTTAACCGGACCTCTCTCCGGTTGATTCATATTAGCTCCTTGATTACATTGTACTCTTCTTGGCGGCATTTTGCTGATACAGTAAACAACACATTTCGTTATTATTCCTTTCTTTATTACTTATTATTTGATATTAAACAATAACTTCAACATCCATTGCTCATTGTTTTCCATAAAATGGCTTATATTCATTCTTTGTAGTATAATACTACATCAGTTACATTACACAACCTAAGTTGATTACATTACTTTCCTGCTATTGCTTTCCAAAAATTGGGATTTACAAAAGACTACCCTTTGCTATAAAAAAGAGGGCTTTACGTCACTACTAAGTACAAAATATTTACATACTTAAACTACTCTAGCTACTATTAGATTACATCTGCCTTAAGGCATTATTGAAATCTACCTTGGCAAGACCGACAATGATGATATCACGGTGATAGTATCTGCGTCGCCCCGCCTCTCTGAGGATAACCATTTACATGCTTTCTTTGAAATCTATGTGAGAACTCCTATGAATATAGGACATTCTCTCTATCTTCTGCAGTTTGGTCTTTAGCTCCTCCTTGAGCTCAAAGACCTCATGTTTCATCTCATGGACTTTATCCTTGGCCAAAACCCTTTCATCGTGCTCCTGCTCCCACATGGACTCACATCAGTCTTGTCCTATATGACAGCTTAGAGCTCTGCCTTTAGCTCCTTAACCTCTTGACAATAATGGATATTTCTATCCAATACCGACATAAACAGAGACATCATCAACCCCCCAGGAGCTATCTCTGCTGCTATAGCTACTGGATTAAAGGACACTGCCTCCACTTCCTCCTCTATCATACCATCGAATACTGACAAGATGTCAGTATCCTCTAAGTCTCCAGACTCAATAACCACTATCTCAGGCTCTGCCGCAATGGGGTTTGGTATGACCTCTACTTGGTTCACAGACTCTTCACTAACAGCCTGTCCATCTACATGCATTCCATTTACTCCTGACATCTACACAAACCAATTAAGTTGATTAGTACACGTCAGTAGAATAATAAAAACACATATTCTTTGACTTCTCCTAAGGTTATGACTTAAGGTTTTTAATCCCCCCCTTAAGTTTTATAACCTAATGCTTTGATACCAACCTGTGACACCCCCAAGTCCGGGTATCTTCTAACCCGACAGATGGTGCTACACGGTACTACCATTCACACATACATTCAATTGAAAAGTCTCAAAATAATGAATATGTCTTCTATATATTCAAAATAATATTATATTTCCCCAAGTTCTTTATAACCAATACATTCGTTCTTGTCATAATATTTAATATATTACAAACATTCATCTATACTATTACATAAGAAATCTAAGGGTTCGTTTTTGCCTTGCCCTTATCCTTGTCAGAGACTTCGGTCCGTTCGATTTTAGCTGTGTTCATATGGTTCAAACAAGAGTGAGCATGACTAGCTCAACAAGTACAATAATTCTAATAACCAACATGCTTGAAACATAGAACTCGTATATCTTCAATAACTGAACAATAGTTACAAAGTACTATTGATAATTCAAAATAGCACTTCTTTTCATTCAAAACGTTTTACAACAACAATATTCAGTAAAACATCAATTTCGGTCCAAGACCTTGAGCATTTCATAAGTTCTTTTGAAAAGGACATCCCGACACTAAGGCCGTAAGTCCGACATTACTTATGAGTACGTCTAGGTGATCAGCTTATAGTACTCTATGTTGATCAACACTACATTCATTAAACGTGTATACGTTTAAGTTGTGGCAACCTCACGTGCCTGTCGTTAAACGACAAAACATTTTTAGCATACTCAGTCTTCGTTTGAAAACCACACCAATATAACTTGGTAAACATTAACCATGCTTGATAGAAATATAATATAAGTCTAGGCAAAAGAATTGGCTTGGACTTTATCATACAAGACTTCATGCGTAAGGATAGATGAATTTCAAAGCTTGTCCAGATTGAACTGGAACAAGGGCTAGAATACTTTCCTTTAGCGTCTGCTACAGTTAATAACATGTTTTTGGTTTAAGTCTTTAAGTCTCTACTATAATTGATAACATCATATAACACATTAGGTCATGAATGAACATGCATGGTTCCTAATGTACCTTACCCTTCTTCTCAATCTAATTATAACTTAAATTTATTACTATTTGTTCTGGCTTCTTGTTATGTTGTTCTTACATAGTCATTACGTTCATATTTGATTACTTATCTTCAACATATTTAAGGTTTAATAATACCTTAAACCATGTTCATCAAGCTTTAGTTCATTACTAAAGAGTTATTGTTCATTTCATACTTATAAACTTTTTTCTCTGGCTAAACCCTAGAATTTGGGGCTGACTGCACACTATTATTGCCTTACATCTCGTATTTGCAAGACACGAGTTTACAATAAACGAGCCCGAGCTTGGCTGCTGCGGTGCCACACTCATCACTCACGTTCGCGACGTGGCGTGACTTTGTATTATGTCATTGCTATGTATATGGCGCTGAAGCGCCACCAATATACCTTGGGTTGGCGCCGCGGCGCCAACTCTGTGCAATAGAAAATTTTTACAGACTTTTATTTTTGCGAAACTCCCGGATGCATAACTTCTTCGTTATAAGTCTGAATTGGCTCGTTCAAGAGCCTATGGTTCCCAAATTACATACTTTACACGTTTATGCAAGAATTTTATCTATTTGACTTCGTTTGCTAAAATTTCACCTATTAGTTTATTTTTAACAAAAATAATAAACGTTCGTGAACATTCAACGCTCGTTTCTTAGTTCTAAGTCAGAATCCGGTCATTTTCTAGTCCGCAAATCTATAATGCCAAATATGACTTGCCTCCATCGAAAACCAATGTTTCCTAGTTCAAACACAAAATATGACTTCCATTCCGAGAATTTTACGAATTCGACGATTATCGTCCAATCGTGTGAATTCCGACGAAATCTCATTACTAACGATTTTATCAATGTTTTAAATGGATTCTAACCATCATATGAACACTTCAAACTTCTTATTACATCAACTTATTATCAAATTATGTTTTGACTTATTCTCATAAGTTCATGACTTTATCAACTTATAAACTATATTTTCCATTTCTTATAACTTATTATGGACTTAAGTCCTTTACTCAATGTTCTCACATCATATCTAACATACTAACATCATATGACAAACATATGACAAGTTCATCATAAGTTATCAAATTATTTAGGTTCAAGTTGCTTATTCATAACTTATTTGGCTTAAGTCCATTCATTAATCAATTCTTATGATTTCTTAACATACATGCTTATTAAGTTACACTTCCCTTATCATCCTACAATGATAGAGATATAAGATGCATTAGACAAGAGTTTTACCCTTGAAGAACTTGTTCTTTTCTTCTTTGAAAATTTAACAAAGGTTGACTTGACTTATGTGAGCTTATTCTCTCTAACACTTAAACACTTATCTTGAGGGAAGTTGGATGAAATTAATCAAGAAACAAATGAATTGTGGACCTTGCTATTTATAGGCTTGGCCAAGTTAGGGTAGTATGGTCATTTAGATATTCCACCTCCTTTAATCACCTCCTTACTATTCAATTGCTTAACAACTAAGTCTACTTACTTATCACTTCTATTGCTTGACCATCACAACACTTATCTCATACTTGGCCAATATATAAAGTACTTGGTCACCAAGTCTAACCCACATTCATCTTGGTTTGTTCCATGGATCATGGATAACCCATCGGGTCATTACATTGAGCTTGCTTAATTAATCTAGATTATTCCTTGTTGAGCTTGCATTACATTAGTTTGGTTTTGCATCTTAATTCTCATTGGACTCTACCAATTTAACAATAATCCTACAAGTCCATTCTATTTAAATAAAAGCCTTATCATTTATACTATACGTATACTTCTCGTTTGCTAGCTTGTATATAAATTCGTAATATACGTTATCCTATTCTCCATACATATTCTTATAATATTTTGTATTATACTTTCATTCAATACCTCGCCCAATGCATGCGCATCATACGATCAATACATTTTCTTCTTAATGCTTTATATTCGTAACGTTCTCTAATTAAGTCTGCATGCGTAATATTGCGTTTTCCATACTTAGATTATTATTACATAATCTATCTCAACTTGATATTATAACATTACGTATTTCTTAGAAGTTCAAAAATAATTTTCGAGCGGAAATCGATGAATAGTATTTTTCAGAAAATTTCTCGGAAAGCTTTTATTTTCGTCTTAGAAATTCAAACACTTTAATTCTCTCACGTAGTTAAAATACTACGACGTTCCGATGTTTCTAGGTTATAGAACAACATTCATCTTATCAACACGTAACAATAATAAATAATATTATTTTATTCAATATTAAAAGTATTTACAAAAGGCTTAATTTTCTGGGGCATTACAATGTTCATAACAACATCTATTCGCGTGTTAGGTTCATTTATATGCATATTCAAACTAAGTAGCATGCTCTTATCAAGTTAAGAAACCAACATCATGAGTAACTGTGATAGCCAACCCACACGGCCGTGCGGTGAAGTACTAGGGAAGTGGCGCGGCCGCGACACTTTGTCCAAAGGCAAAAAATATGGCTATGCTTCTGCAGAGCCTCAATCACAAACATTGCCAACATATTATGCTCCAACACAAACTACTTCTAGACATGCATACACACTTAATTAACATCATGGCATGTTATCTTCCACTAATTATAGAAAATTCAAGTAATTGCAAGAATTTGACAAAACTTAAACTCAAGAACACAAACATAATATATACCTCTTTGAAGCTTAATTTGATTCCCTAAAGAACTAATTATACTCCCTTAATGCTCAGCAACACTCACTCCCTTCCTACACTTATCAGACAAATTTTTAAGCAACTGAGGTTAAGAAGAATTTGGCTGCCATTTATAGAGAATTGGTTGCCCAGTCTCTAGCTTTGCACTAAGGTTTTAATCAGTGGAAAATGGAAGAAAATGTTAGGTATAAAGGAGTTGGCCAACTGCCAAACTCGTAGCCATTATCACAACCATTTTTAGCTTCATCATCTTCCTCTTAGCCTTTTTATTCTTGCTGAACTTTACGCAACAGTAGGGGATAGGCCATTAGCCTAATATGTGACTAATAGCTGAGACTTTTAATTTGGGACAAGGCTTAAATCTCAGCAACTGTATTTTACAATGCTTAGTTTGTTCTCTTAATCTCCAAAAATGTAATTTTAATATGTTAATGCTATTACTTAATGGAAAGTTAGGGATTATTTATGTATCCATGTCATATAATCCATGTACATTAGTTCAGTCTAATTAATATGTATAACATGTATGGACTCCATTTAATTGACCACTAATAATTTAATATCTCCTTAAAACATTATTATTCCAATTAGACTCACTTATTGAATTAATTTGTAATTCTTTGATAGAGTACATGATCTTTTAATGTTTCCACACATAATTACTTTCATATAAGAAATTATTTATGTTACTTATAATTCTTTTCACTTTACTATATAGTTTCTATACATAATATAGTTACACTAAAGTGTCACACTACACTTTCTGTTTCATGTAGGAACCATATGCTAACACATATCTTACACACATCAACTAAGTGATATAATTCTAATTATGTAATTTACTTTGCTCACAATAACAATTAATTAATAATATAATATTAATTAATCCTTCACTTCTTAATTAAATTAATTCCTTAAATCTCCATTCTCATGCCACACAAGGCATTTTCACAATTCTCATCACAAATCCACATTCTTATAAATTCAATTTTTCTTAGTGGAATTATTCATTTCACAGTACATAAATATTTATTTTTCATATCAATATTCCCTTTTCTCATTAAACTAAAATAATATTTATTTATGAAATTCACGATTCTTACAGTTTCCTAAGCCGATACCGATTAAGGGGAAAAGAAGTCTTGATTCCAGACCCAGACATGGAGGAAAGGAATCAAAGGCGCAAACAAGAGATAAAGAGACATTTATCAAACAATCGCGTCCTGATACATACAGAGGGTATGAACAGGGACATCCCAGATGATGATTGCCCAGACATCATGGTCATCATTCAAGAGGAGGAGGACTATAACAACCCCTTCATCATAGTTGTCCACTAGGACTTCACCATTTGTAATTGGAGCAGCACTCCTTGCATTTTCCGAAAAGAGTAAAAAGGGTAGAAAATCCCTCTGCCCTGTAGATAGCAATAACTGCTTACTTTTGTTGCACAGTATTAGCAGCTGTTTTTGTCATGTCATGCTAACACTCTATATGATCAAATAGTTTCATATATTAAGTGAAAGCATTTTGTTTCAAGACTCTAAAGCTAGACATGTCTAAACTTGCCAATGGAGTGCCAATTCTTGACAAGGACTACAACTTTGATGTAAAGTTGGACTCTGACTTAATGGAGATTGAGCAAGAGGATAATTAGGTGCCTCAAGAGATCGAAGAATGGGTCAAAGACAAACCGAAGCCAAATCTTGATCAAACCACCTCTTTTAACCTCGGAATCTCATAAAACCCCCAACAAATCCAGATTGGTATAGACCTTACTCCAAGCCAAAGGAATGACATGGTTACTCTATTAACCCAATTTCAGGATGTGTTTGCATGGTCTTATGAAGAAATAATAGATTTGTCCACTGACATCGTCATTCATCGCCTTCCCATTAAAGAGGGATTCAATCTAGTCAAACAGAAACTCATGCGATTAAAACCTGAGTGGAGTTTGAAAGTAAAGGAAAAAATTATGAAACAATTTCAAGCCGACATCATCATGGTATCAACATACCCTAAGTGGCTATCCAACATAGTCCTCGTACCTAAACCTAGAGGGAAGGTGCGAGTTTGCATGGATTACAGGAATCTGAACAAAGCTTGTCTCAAAGATAACTTTCCCGTACCATTCATTCACATACTCGTTGATAATACAACTCAGTATGTCATGTACTCCTTTGTTGATTATTTTGCTGGGTATCATCAAATCATGGTTACTGAAGATGATCGTGAGAAAAATGTATTCATCACTCCTTGGGGAACCTTTTGCTATAGACGATTGTCATTCGGCCTCATTAATGTCAGAGCTACCTATAAGCGAGTCGTGATGGCTCTTTTCCATGATCTAATGCACAAAGAGATAGAAGTCTACGTGGATGACATCATTGTCAAATCTCGAAGGGAGGAAGACCACAAAGATTATCTCAAAAAGCTCTTCAACCAGTTCCGTAAGTATAACTTGAAGCTAAATTTGGCTAAGTGCACCTTTGGAGTCAGATCAGGCAAGTTGTTGGGATTCCTAGTAAGCAACAAAGGCATTAAGCTGGATCCTGCAAAAATCTAGGCCATAACTGAGATGCCCATACCCCAGACAGAGAGGGAAATGTGGGGATTTCTGGGAAGAATCAACTTCATTAGCCGATTCATTTTCCAACTCACAACAACCTGTGAACCCATCTTTAAGTTATTAAGGAAGAACTCCTCCAAGAAATGGAACGAAGAGTGTCAAAAAGCCTTCCTTTCTATCAAAGAGCAACTAGTCAAAGCTCTTCTCTAGGTACCTCCCAGGGATGACGTTCCCCTATTTACATACCTATCAATTAATGACAATGCCATGGGCTGCATGCTGGGACAGAAAGATGATAGAGGCCAAGAAAGAGCTATCTATTACCTCAACAAAAGATTCAGCATTTGTGAGCACAAGTATACCTTGATTGAGAAGACTTGTTGTGCAATAGCAGGGGCTTCCATGAGATTATAACATTATCTACATGGTCACATAACCCATCTCATATCCCACATGGATCCTGTCAAATACGTGTTCAATAACCCATGTAGAATTATCATCTGTCCAAATGGCAGTTGATCCTACAGTAATTTGACATCATCTACGTGACTCAAATGTCTATCAAAGGTTAAAGAATTGAGGATTAACTGGCCCCTGCACCTTTAGAGGACTTAAAACCCTTGGAAAAATATTTCCCCAGTGAAGGGGTAATGACAATTCAGTAACACCATCAAGATAATACAACCCAATCATGGAGGATGTATTTTGATGGAGTTGTAAACATGGAAGGTGCTGGAGCTGGAGCAGTTCTAGTATCTATCTCGGGACATCAATATCCCTTTATCATCAGATTGTAGTTTGTCAATACCAACAACACAATTGAGTATGAAGGTTGTATTATGTTATTAAAACTAGCCCAATCCATGGGCGTTAAATAGTTAATTATCTTTGGAGATTCCGAACTGGTAATCAGATAAACCACTGGGGTCTATCACACCAAAGAATTACATTTGTTGCCTTACCATCAGCAAGTTATCCAGATGGCTTCAGAGTTTAAAGAAATAACTTTCCTCCACATTCCTCGGGACATGAATGACTTTGTTGATGCACTAGCAACTTTGGCCTCCTTGATCAATATATTTGATAAGGAAGACATGCCAAATATCACCTTTTCTAGGAAAAAGGCCCCAACCTATAGGAATTACATCGGAGAAGTATCGGATGAACTGCATCCCATCTAACACCTTTGGTATCAGTCTTTCAAGAAGTACCTACGAGGTGGATCTACGCCCACTAGGGCAAGTCAAGATGAAAGGAAGTGGATCCATCGAATAGCTATGAAATTCTATCTGAGTGGAGACACACTCTACACAAGAGATGCAGGACTAGGCCTTCTAAGATGCCTAGACAAAGACCAAGCTTAAAGGCTCATGATTGAGATCCATGGTGTAGTATGCGGTGCACACATGAGCGGCCTTTTACTTGTCAAGAAAATCCTAAGAAGAGGGCATTATTGGCTATCTCTTAAATCTAACTGTGATGATCATGTCAAGAGATGTTACCAATGCCAAATTAATGGAAGTGTTATCCACGCCCCTCCAAGGGAGCTCCACAATATGAGTTCGCTCTGGCCCTTCTCAATGTGGGGAATGGACGTGATCGGGCCAATCGAGCCCAAACCTAGTAATGGTCATCGGTTTATCTTCACCATGATCGACTACTTCACCAAGTGGGTAGAAGTAGCCTCCTTTCCCAGGGTTACTAAAGAGGTGATCATTGGTTTCATCAGAAATAATGTTATTTGTCGATACGGACAACCAGAGGTGAATGTATCAGACAATGCCAAAAACTTCAATAACCAAATAATGGAGGAATTATGAAGTAAATTTCACATCAAACATCTCAACTTCGTCATCTATCATCCAAAGATGAATGATGTTGTTAAAGTGGCTAATAAGAATATCAAAAATATCATGCAAAAGATGTATGCCAATCACAAATGATGGCCTGACTTGTTGCCTCTAACTCTATTAGCCTACAAAATGTCAATTCGCATTTCTACTGGGCAACCCCCTACTCATTAACCTATGGCATGGAAGTAGTGCTCCCCATAAAGGTGGAAATGGAATCCCTATAAGTGTTGATAGACGCTCAGATGGATGAAGACCAATGGTTACAAGATTGGTACCACCAATTATCTCTAATAGATGAAAGGCGGGCCACAACCATATTCCATGGTCAGTTATACCAACAGAGGATTGCTCAATCCTACAACAATAAAGTCCAGCTATGAAAATTCAAATAACATGACTTTGTCTTGAAAAAGGTCCTTGACAAATAAGATCAATCTAAAGGAAAGTTCACCCCAAACTAGGAAGGCTCGTTTGTTGTCAATAAGGTGTTAATAGGAGGAGCCCCTTCCCCTACCATTCATTCATACATCCCATTGAATAGTCTCAAAAGGACTAATATAACTTATATATATTCAAAATAATATTACATTCCCATGCTAGGTTCTTTGTAACCCCCTTTCGGTTGTTCTTGTCATAATATCAATATATTACAAACATTCATCTATCTTATTACATAAGTATACTATCTCGGGTTTAAACCACACCTCTTTGCCTGTGCTCTTTATCCTTGTCCATAGAGAGGAACCTTGATCCTCGATTTTAAATTGTGTTCATTCATATGGTTCAAGCAAGAGTGAGCATGACTAGCTTTCAGTTGTTCTCAATAATATCAATACTACCATTCTAATAAACAACATGCTTTGAAACATAGAACTCATATATCTTCAATAAGCGAACAATAGTTCTCATAAAATCTACTATCGATAATTCAAAATAGCACTTCTTTTCCTTCAAAACGTTTTACACAACCATACTTAGTGGAATAACAATTATGGCTCAAGTATATGAGCATTCATAAGTTCTTTTGAAAAGGACAACCCGACACTAAGTCCAGTAAGTCCGTCGTAGCTTACGAGCACTTACGGTGATCGACTCATAGTACTACTATGTTGATCGACACTACATTCATTAAGCGTGTATCGTTTAAGTTGTAACAACCTCACGTGCTGTCGTTAAGCGACAAAAACATTTTAGTATACTTGGTCTTCGATTGAAAACCATACCAATATAACTTCGGTAAACATTAATCATGCTTGATGATTCATAATATAAGTCTAGCCAAAAGAAATGGCTTAAGACTTCATCATTCAAAACTTCATGTGAAAGAATACATGAATTACAAAGCTTGTCGGTGAAATGGGAACAAGGGTTAGAATACTTGCCTTTGACGTCGATTCTTGATTAATATCCATACGATTACTTTAAGTCTTTATGATTCTACAATACATAATCACATAACGTACCACATTAAGTCATACACCATCAAGTATGATTACTATTATATCTTACCCTTCATCTCAGCGTAATTCCTAACTTAGATTAGTTATTAGGGTTTTAGGCTTTCGTTACGTCATTCTCATTCCGCTCATCTTTGATTGATTATAAATTCTTAATCAACATGAAATAGTGTCTTACAAGTACCTTACAATGTCTTAACCATATTATGATTACATCTTAATTCATTACTAACAAGTTCTCTTTCCTTTTACACTTGAAATCATTCTTCACTATCATTTTTTTTGGTGTGCCTGCCATTGGCAGCTTTCAGGATTGCTTTCTGTGACTCACATTTTGGCGTGCGAGTTAGCGATGCACAAACCTCTGACCTCCTCCTGCTTGCGGTGCGGCCATTCTAGAAGCTTAGAGTCGCGCTTGCATTTGAGACTCTGTGCCTCGAAAATTTTTTCGATTTTGACATTTTTAACGAACTTCCCGGACGCATAACTTCTTCGTTTTAAGTCCGAATCGGTCCGTTCAAAAGCCTACGGTTCACAAATTTCATAATCTACGTGTTCCTGCAAGAATTTTATCTATTTGACTTCATTTGCTAAAAATTCACCTATGAATTTATTTTTAAAGAAAACAATAAAAATTCGTGAACGTTCAACGCTCGTTTCTTCGTTTTAAGTCAGAATCCGGTCATTTTTGAGTCTGCAACTCTATAATGACTAAAATGACTTGTCTCTATCTAAAACAAACATTTCTAACTTCAAACACAAAATATGACTTCCATTCCAAGAATTTCACGAATTCGACGATAATCGTCGATCGTGTGAATGTGAAGTCAAATAAATATTCATTACTAAGCGTTCTTAATGGATTTTAATCAACATATGATCATTACAAATTACTTATTAACCCATCTTATGAACAAGGTAGGTTTTAACTTATTTTCATAAGTCATTAACTTATTTAGCTTATGAACTAGAAATCTTCATGCACACTGACTTATTAATAACTTAAGTCCTTGATCAAAGTTCTCATGCTATATTCAACATACTAAACATCATATGACAACATATGATAGGTTCTTCATGGTCTTAGCAACTTATTAATGTTCAAGTTGCTTATTCAACTTATTCGGCTTAAGTTCATTCTTTAATAACTTATTACATGTTATCCTCAAACCATCCCCCTTCTCTATCAATCCTATCATAGAAAAGATGTAGATAAAAGAGATGAGTCTTACCCTTGAAGACTAAGACTTCAATTCACTTTGGAAAACTAGCAAAGGTTGAAGTGGCTTATAAGTGCTTAAGTGGCTTATTCTTCCTAACCAATAAGTAGCTTTATATTGAGAGGAAAGTTGGATGAAATAACAACCAACAAAATTGAAATGAGCTTGGTATTTATAGGCTATCAAAAGCTAGGGTAGAATGGTCATTAACACATCCCACCTCCTCATTTCCACCTCCTCATTCCACCTCCTCACCCCACCTCCTTACTATTCATCATTATCTAGCCACTAAGTAAACTTGCTAGCCACAACACTTGCTCATCACATCACTTGGTCACCACACATTAACCTTGCCCATCAAGTCTACCCACTTACACTTGGATGCGCTCCATGGATCATGGCTAAATCATTGGGCTTGCTAGTTTAATCTAGCTAGTTTTCTTATCGAGCTTACACTACCATTGTTTGGACTCATGATTAACAAACACTTGGCTTGAGAAACACATTCTATTGGACTTCTACCAATAAGCTAGCAATCCTACAAGTCCATTACCTTTAATTCAATAACTTAACATTTATACCCCACGTATAATCTTCGTATGCTAACTCGTATATTAATTCTTAATATACGTTATCTCATTCTTCATACATAATAGTACAATATATCGTATTATACTTACATCCATTACTTCATATAATGTATACACATTATATAATCACAACTCTCTTCCCTTAACGCTTAATAACCTAACGTTCCCAAATTAAGTCCGCATGCGAAATATTTTGCTTTCCATACTTAGATTATTATTACATAATCAATATCACCTCGATATTATAATGTTACATATTTCTCGAAAGTTCAAAAATAGTTCCCGAGCAGAAATTGATGAATAGTGTTTTTCAAAAAATTTCTCGGAAAACTTATTTTCGTTTTAGAAATTCAAACACTTTAATTCTCCCACGTAGTGAAAATACTATGATGTTCCGACGTTTCTAGGTTATAGAACGACCTTCATCTTCTCAACACGTAATAATAATAAATAATATTATTTTATTCATTATTAAAGAGTAATTACAAAATGTTCGATTTTTAGAGGCGTTACACTCTCTCCCCCTTATAAGGATTACATCCCCAGAATCTCACTAAAAAAAAAATTACACAAATAATTGAGGTAATTCTTTTCATCATTTCTTCTAACTCCCGTTGCTTCTTACGCATCGTGGTTCTTCCATATCACCTTCACGGAAGGTATAACTTTATTCCATGAGAACTTGTTCTTTTCACTATCGATAATTTGAATCGGCGTTTCCTCGTCGTTAAGTCCTTCTCGACATGGATAGGCTCATATTCTATCACGTGCTTATAATCGGCTTATAAGGACCTTAATCTGGCTACGTGAAATACATTATGTATTAGTTCTAGAGCGGAGAGTAGCGCTATCATATAAGCTACCTCACCCACCGTTTTAATACTTGAAAGGTCCTATAAACCTCGGACTTAATTTCCCTTTTTTTCCAAAGCGTATCTTTCCTTTCGGGGAGATACTTTTAGAAATCGTCTGAACCTACTTCAAACTCTCGATTCTCTCTATGCGGATCCGTAAACTTCTTACATGCATCTTGAGGCGCTAGAAGGCGCATCTGAATCTTCTTGACAATATCCGCTTATCATTGCACCAATTACGGTCCCAACATTGGCGTTCTCCTACCTCATCCCAATATAGTGGCGTTACGCATTTTCTCCCATACAAAGCTTCGTGGGTGGCATACCTATGCTTGCATGATAACTATTGTTATATGCAAACTCCACTAACGGTAGATGATCATCCCAACTACCCTTGAAATCCATGGCCTTGAAGATCTTAGCGTATCTTCTAACGTCTGAATTGTCCTCTCGCTCTCATCCATCCGTACATGGATGATCGTTGTACTCGACTTCAAGCGTTCCCAATGCTCTTGTAGACTTCTCCAAAGTTCGGCGTGAATCGTGGATCACGATCGACCACAATCGATCTTGGCACTCCATGTGCGGAGATTATTTCCTTAATATAAAGTCTAGCTAATTGGTCTACAAGTTATACTTAACCTAATTGGCAAAAAGTGAGCCGACTTAAATCAATGGGTCCACTATTACCCAAATCGCATCATACCCCTTACGAGTAGTCGGAAGTCCTACCACAAAATCCATCGTGATATTCTCCCATTTCCACTCAAAAATTTCCAATAAGCGTAACAAGCCACTTGGTCGTTGATGTTCGACCTTAACTCTCTGACAAGTTAAGCACCTACTAACGTATTCGGCTATCTCTCTCTTCATGTTCGGCCACCAGAAACTCTGTCGAAGATCTTGATACATCTTAGTGCTACCAGGATGAATCGAAAACCTTGAACTATGAGCCTCTTGTAGAACCTGCTCCTTTAATTCCGTCTCATTCGAACCCAAATTCTTCCTTCAAATCTCAATAATCCCTCCTTATCAAGGCGCATACTTAGTATCTTTTTCATTTGTCGGTAGCTCCTTCATTCGGTTGCACTCATCAGATTTGAGTTGCACCTTCTTAACTCTCTCTACGATGGTAGATTGCATCTCCATCGTAAACAACATTGGTCCTCCTTCACTTGGCAGCTTCACTTCCAACTCCATCCTAGCCATCTCTGTTATTAACTCAGTTTGAGCCGTTAACAAAGACAACTTTTCCCGACCCTTCCTACTTAAGGCGTCGGCAACTACATTGGCTTTTCTAGGGTGATATAGGATTTCACAATCATAATCCTTTATCAACTCCAGCCATCTCCTCTGCCTCATATTCAACTCCTTCTGTGTGAAGATATATTTTAAACTCTTGTGGTCCGTGTATATCTCACATTTTTCTCCATAAAGATAATGTCTCCATATCTTTAGAGCAAAAACTATTGCGGCGATTCGAGATCATGAGTAGGATAAACTTTCTCATAATCCTTCAAGCTTGCTAGATGCATCTGTGATGACCTTGCCATCTTTGCATGAGCACGCATGACCAAGTCCTCTATCTGAAGCATCGCGCTATAAACTACAAAATTTCACATGTCATCGGATAATGACAAAGCAGTAACTTCACTCGATCTTTTCTTCAATTCTTGAAAAGCGTCTTCACACTTCTCCGTCCACGTACTTCACCGTCTTCCTTGTCAAGTTAGTCAGCGGAGTAGCTATCTTGAAAAATCTGGATAAATCTTGATAACTAACCCGCTAACCCTAGAAACTCACTTTCCTCGATTAGCGTTTTGGTTGTTCCCAATTCATCACGGCTTCCACCTTGTTGGATCTCTTTGAAATCCCCTCATAGTCGATGACATGACCTAAAAAGCGCACCTTCTCTAACAAAAATTCACACTTATGAATTTTGCATACAACTTCTCCTTCCTTAATGTCTCCAACACTAATCTAAGGTGTTGACGCATGATCTTACGGCGTCTTAGAGTAGACTAGAATATCATCTATAAACACCACGACGAACTTGTCCAAATATTGTTTGAACACTCTGTTCATCATATCCATGAATGCAATTTGGTGCATTTGTCGACCCAAACGACATCACTAAAAACTTCGTAATGACCATAACGAGTCACGAATCTTGTCTTTGGCACATCCTCCTTCCTAACCTTGGTGATGATACCCGTCCTTAAATCTATTTTAGAAAAATACTTGGCCCTTTTAAGCGATCAAAGAGATCATCGATCACAGGCAATGGGTATTTATTCTTTATTGTTAACTTGTTCAACTCTCTATAGTCGATACAAAGTCTTAACGATCCATCCTCTTCTTCTTAAAAGCGATCTGGGTGCTCCCCACGGTGACACACTCGGTTTGAATGTACTTAGATCCAATAGTTCTTGCAACTTGCACCATCAATTCCTTCATCTCCATGGCGCGGCGCCATACGATCGGTGCCACAGAAGCTAGTCTTTGCTCTGGCACATGTCTATCACAAACTCTGTCTCCTGTCCGTGGAAGACCGGGTAATTCACTCGAAATACATCGGCGAATTCTCTCACTATAGGTATTTGTTCCATGGTTGCTACCACTCTCTGGTTATCAACAACATAGCACGGGTAACCTCGCATCCTTTCTCGATAATTTCCTAGTTTGTGTCATGGTTAGACAACCTGAGCGTCCGGTGATCTATTCGTAAAATACTACAGAGGTTGTTCTAACGTCTTAATGTTCACACATTTCTTTTGACAATCTATAATTTCCCCATGGTTTATCAACCAATCCATTAAAATTACATCAATTCTCCTAACTTTATCGGTAATAAATCTACCGATAATTTACAACCCCGTATATCTACACAACAACTCTTGTGAATATTTTCAACAGGAATTATCTCTTCGTTTGCTACCTTAATATTTAAAGGTATAGGCAACTTTTCGGGAAGTAATCCTAATCGTTTAGCAAAATCGCATGCTATAAACGAACAAGTAGCACCCGAATCAAATAGCACATACGCATTGATATCGTTGATCGGAATAATACCTGCGACGACGTCCCCTGATGCAACCACATCTTGGATTGTCATGTTAAAGGTACGACCCATCGGCCTACCCGTCTGCGCTGGACCCCCAATAGCTAACTTACTGCTATTAGTGCCCCGGTTCCCGTCCGTCCCCTTCTTGAGCGGTTCTTAGCCATGTGTGTGGTCAGTTGACCCACACACAAGCATCCGTGATTCTTCTTGGACTTGGGCGAGTTAGTATGATGTGCCCCTCATCCCACATTTATATGAGCAGCCCTTCCCTTGAGATGAGACTCTAAGTGAGTCTTCCCACAGTCTTCTTGAGGCCTCCATTCTTCTCTTGGTCTCCTTGCTTCCTCCGGTATTCCCAGAGCTAAATATCTTCCTCTTGACCCTCACCACTTCCTTTGGCTCCCTCGATCTTGACTCTCCGTCAACCTTTCCCTTATTCTTCTTTTCTTTGTGGTATTGGCTCAGCGCCTCACTACCACCCTCGGCGATTATCGCCTTCTCTAAAATGATTCCAAAAGAAGTACTTTGGAATCTGATATATCTGATTTATAGAGCCGGGGTTTCAAGCCTGCTTTCGAACCATCGCGCCTTCCTCACCTCGGTATCCACTTGATGTGGAAGCGAACCTCGCCGATTCATTGAACTTGGCGGCGTATTGAGAAACGATCATGTCCCTTTGTTTCAACTCGAGAAACCGCATCTCCATCCTTCCTTGCATGCTCGTGGGAAAGTAGTTCTCGAAGAATATCTCCTTGAACCTATCCCACGTTAAATTCGCTATCCCAACCCTAGCCTGATTGGCTTCCCACCAAAAGTTGGCTTCTCCTTTCATCATATAGGTCATGAAAGGCAACCTTACGGGCCTCGTCGACATTTTGCTATTACAAATGCCTTCTCTATTTCCTTAACCCGTTTGGGCTTGAATCGGGTTAAGTAGTTCCTTTGAACTCCGGCGGACCCACGCTTTTAAAATCCTTAAAGGTAGTAGCTCGTCTTACTCCAGGATTCTGAGGATATTAGCCCCTGTTCTATTAAATGCAGCTGTTAATAAATTTACAAACTCCTGCATTGGGTTAACCGGACCTCCCTCCGGTTGATTTACATTCGCGTCTTGATTACGTTGCACTCTTCTCGGCGGCATTTTGCTGATACAATAAACACGTTACGTTATTATTTCTTTCTTTATTAGTTATCATTAATATTAAACAATAACATCAACATCCATAACACATTGCTTTCCATAAAAAGGACTTATTTTCATTCTTCGTAGTATAATACTACATCGGTTACATACACAGCCTAAGCTGCTTACATTACTTTCCCGCTATCGCTTTCCAAAAATTGGGATTTACAAAAGACTACCCTTTACTATACAAAAAGGGCTTTACGTCACTACTACTTACAAAAATATTTACACACTACCTTAAATACCACTACTCTACATCTGCCTCAAGGCATTATCGAAATCTGCCTTGGCAAGATCGGTAATGATATCACGGCTAATAGTATGTCGTGTTTGCCCCACCTCTACAGGATATCCAACTACCTGCTATTGAAAATCCGTATGAGAACTTCTATAGATATAGGACATTCTCCCTATCTTCTACACCTTAGTCTTTAGCTCCTCCTTGAGCTCAAAGACCTCGTGCTTTAAATCATGGACTTTGTCCTTAGCCAAAATTCATTCATCATGCTCCTGCTCCTGCTCCCACATGGACTCGACATCAGTCTTGTCCTCTCTAACAATTTGGAGCTCTGCCTTAAGCTCCTTAACCTCCTGACAGTAATGGATATTTCTATCCAACACTGACATGAACAGAGACATCATCGACCCCCCAGGAGCTATCTCAGTTGCTATAGCCACTGGGTTAAAGGAGACTGTCTCTACCTCCTCCTCTATCATCCCGTCAAACACTGACATATAGTCAGCTTCCTCTGAGTCTCCAGACTCAATAATCACTACATCTGGCTCTGCTGCTATAGGGTTCGGTATAACCTCTACTTGGTTCACCAACTCTTCACTAATGGCCTGGCCATCTACATACATCCCGTTTACTCCTAACATCTACACAAAACAATTAAGTTGATTAGTACACGTCAGTAGAATAATAAAAACATATAACATAATCATAATACATTTTTATAAGGTTATTTTCTTCTTATACTTCTTTGACTCCTCTTAAAGTTATGACTTAAGGTTTTTAATTCCCTCCCTTAAGTTTTATAACCTAATGCTTTGATACCAACTTTGTGGCGCCCAAATCAGGGTCTCTTCCAACCCGAAGCGGATGGTGCTTTACTGCGTCTACCATTCATTCATACATCCCATTGAATAGTCTCAAAAAGGACTAATATAACTTATATATATTCAAAATAATATTACATTCCCGGGTTCTTTGTAACCCTTTTAGTTGTTCTTGTCATAATATCAATATATTACAAACATTCATCCTATCTTATTACATAAGTATACTACGGGTTAAATCTTTGCCTTTGCCTTTATCCTTAGGAGACCTTGATTTAAGCTCGATTTTAAATTTGTGTTCATATGGTTCAAGCAAGAGTGAGCATGACTAGCTCAGTAAGTACTACCATTCTAATAAACAACATGCTTGAAACATAGAACTCATATATCTTCAATAACTGAACAATAGTTATGAAGTACTATCGATAATTCAAAATAGCACTTCTTTTCCTTCAAAACGTTTTACACAACCATACTTAGTGGAATAACAATTATGGCTCAAGTATATGAGCATTCATAAGTTCTTTTGAAAAGGACAACCCGACACTAAGTCCGTAAGTCCGTCATAGCTTACGAGCACTTACGGTGATCATTTCATAGTACTCTATGTTGATCGACACTACATTCATTAAGCGTGTATACGTTTAAGTTGTAAACCTCACGTGCACAATCGTTAAACGACAAAAACATTTTAGTATACTTGGTCTTGATTGAAAACCATACCAATATAACTTCGGTAAACATTAATCATGCTTGATGATTCATAATATAAGTCTAGCCAAAAAAAATGGCTTAAGACTTCATCATTCAAAACTTCATGTGAAAGAATACATGAATTACAAAGCTTGTCGGTGAAAGCTGGAACAAGGGTTAGAATACTTGCCTTTGACGTCTGATTACTGATTAATATCCATACAGTACTTTAAGTCTTTATGATTCTACAATACATAATCACATAACGTACCACATTAAGTCATACACCATCAAGTATGATTACTATTATATCTTACCCTTCATCTCAACGTAATTCCTAACTTAGATTAGTTATTAGGGTTTTAGGCTTTCATTCGTCATTCTCATTCCGCTCATCTTGATTGATTATAAATTCTTAATCAACATGCAATAGTGTCTTACAAGTACCTTACAATGTCTTAACCATATTATGATTACATCTTAATTCATTACTAACAAGTTCTCTTTCCTTCTACACTTGAAATCATTCTTCACTATCATTTTTCTTGGGTGGCGCAGCGGCTAAAGGATTACTTCTCTGTGACTCATGATTGCGGCGAGAGTTAGCGATGCACAAACCTCCGACCTCGCTTTGCTGGCATTGGCCATTCTAGGCTTAGAGTCGCGTGCGCCGCGGACTCTGTGCCTCGAAATTTTTTTAAGTTTTGACATTTTTACGAACTTCCCGGACGCATAACTTCTTACGTTTTAAGTCCGAATTGGTCCGTTTCAAAAGCCTACGGTTCACAAATTTCATAATCTACGTTCATGCAAAAATTTTATCTATATTGACTTCATTTGCTAAAAAATTCACCTATGAGTTTATTTTTAACAAAAGCGATAAGCGTTAAATGAGCGTTCAACGCTTTCGTTCTTCGTTTTAAGTCGGAATCCGGTCATTTTGAGTCCGCAACTCTATAATGACTAAAATGACTTGTCTCCATCGAAAACCAACATTTCGACTTCAAACACAAAATCGACTTCCATTCCAAGAATTTCCACGAATTCGACGATAATCGTCGATCGTGTGAAGTCCGTGAAATATTCATTACTAAAGCGTTCTTAATGGATTTTAATCAACATATGATCATTACAAATTACTTATTAACCCATCTTATAAACAAGGTAGGTTTTGACTTATTTTCATAAGTTATTAACTTATTTAGCTTATGAACTAGAAATCTTCATGCACATGACTTATTAATAAGTTAAGTCCTTCAATCAAAGTTCTCATGCTAAATTTAACATACTAAACATCATATGACAACATATGATAGGTTCTTCATGGTCTTAGCAACTTATTAATGTTCAAGTTGCTTATTCAACTTATTCAACTTAAGTTCATTCTTTAATAACTTATTACATGTTATCCTCAAACCATCCCCCTTCTCTGTCAATCCTATCATAGAAAAGATGTAGATAAAAGAGATGAGTCTTACCCTTGAAGACTAAGACTTCAATTCACTTTGGAAAACTAGCAAAGGTTGAAGTGGCTTATAAGTGCTTAAGTGGCTTATTCTTCCTAACCAATAAGTAGCTTTATATTGAGAGGAAAGTTGGATGAAATAACAACCAACAAAATTGAAATGAGCTTGGTATTTATAGGCTATCAAAATCTAGGGTAGAATGGTCATTAACACATCCCACCTCCTCATTTCCACCTCCTCATTCCACCTACTCGTACCCCACCCCTTTACTATTCATTATCTAGCCACTAAGTAAAATTGTTATCCACAACACTTGCTCATCACATCACATGGTCACCACACATTAACCTTGCCTATCAAGTCTACCCACTTACACTTGGATCGCTCCATGGATCATGGCTAAATCATTGGGCTTGCTAGTTTAATCTAGCTAGTTTTCTTATCGGGCTTACACTACCATTGTTTGGAGTCATGATTAACAAACACTTGGCTTGAGAAACACATTCTATTGGACTTCTACCAATAAGCTAGCAATCCTACAAGTCCATTACCTTTAATTGATAACTTAACATTTATACCCCATATATAATCTTGTTATGCTAACTCATATATTAATTCTTAATATCGTTATCTCATTCTTCATACATAATAGTACAATATATAAGTATTATACTTACATCCATTACTTCATATAATGTATACACATTATATAATCACACTCTCTCTTCCCTTAACGCTTAATAACCTAACGTTCCCAAATTAAGTCCGCATGCGAAAATATTACGTTTTCCATACTTAGATTATTATTACATAATCAATATCACCTCGATATTATAACGTTACATATTTCTCGGAAGTTCAAAAATAGTTCCGAGCAGAAATCGATGAATAGTGTTTTTCGAAAAATTTCTCGAAAAACTTTTATTTTCGTTTTAGAAATTCAAACTTTAATTCTCCCGTTAGTGTGAAAATACTCTTCTCGACGTTAATAAATAATATTATTTCTAGGTTATAGAAAATGTTTGACCTTCATCTTCTCGAACACGTAATAATAATAAATAATATTATTTTATTCATTATTAAAGGTAATTACAAAATGTTTGATTTATGTGAATTTATTAAATAAAATTATAATGAAATTATAATTTTGTGGTAGTAATTAGTTAAGTGGAGAATTATAATGAATTTATTAAATATGTTGTAATTAGTTTATTTAACTAAGATTGGATATGGAAATCCAAATAAATAATATGACACTATAAACTATAGTATAAATGATTTATTAAAATAAATTAAAGTAGTTTAAATGAATTTATTAAATATGTTGTAATTAGTTTATTTAACTAAGATTGGATATGGAAATCCAAATAAATAATATGACACTATAAACTATAGTATAAATGATTTATTAAAATAAATTAAAGTAGTTTAAATGAATTTACCAAACAAGGCTTAAAGATGTTAAGTTTTTATTTTAAAAGTGTTTTGCCAAACAAAGTCTTATGGCTTTTGAATTTGAATTTGATTTTTTTAAAAATAAAATAAAATAAAAATATAATTAATATTTTTATAACTGATATACGTTTAAATTTTTGTAACGGTTAATTATTAACTTAGCGTATAATGGCTATTAGTTTTTTTTATTCTTACGCATAAGTGATAGTTGGTTTTACGTGAAAAGAAATTGGCTTATACTGATACTAAGAAGAAGAGAGAATGGATTATACAGAGAATTAGAGGGAGAGTTTGAGAGAAAGATTTCTGAGAACTCCAAAGTAATTCTTTGTGTTTTTGCAAGGATTACCAATCAATTGAAGGTATACTTCCAAAACCTTAATATTATATATATGAATATTCTATGTTCAGGTGTTTTACATTTTCTGTGAATTCAAGTTGGATGAATTATTGTTATATAAAGTGTTAATTGTGTTTGTGTGTATTTGCGATGTTAGAACTAGCATCTAGACAAGGAATTAGTGTGCTAATTACGTTCAAAAGAAAGAAAAATTGTTTACAGTACATGTTTATATATATGGCTTGTAAAAGTACAAAACATTAGTAGTTAATTTGTGAACTAATCTGTAAACTGAGTCTTGATTATGTTAATTCGGTAAGAAACGAAGAGAACGCAATTTGAATGAGTTAATTTGGTATAGAATTGTGACCACAGTGTTAATTTTTTAGAAGTATGTTAAAAATGTAGTTTTTGTACAAAAACATGGAATTTAAGGATTTAAATTTATTAAATTTGTTGTTTAATTTTTCCAAGTTAGTATATATGTGATGAACCATGTTTATATGAGTTCTATACCATTTGGGTATGTTTAAATTACTGTTTTGTGAATGAAATTCATGATAGTTGGGCTAAACAGAGTACTGGAAATAGACTGCATAGTTTTTGTCTACGCTTTTGACCAAAGACAATTTGCTGACCGGTGTCAAGGCCGAAGCAATGAAGTGTAGTCATCTTAGATCCCAAGTTTAAATATGGCGCAGCTGCGCCATACCCAGACCGGAGGAAGTAATGCCTGTTAGTTATGCAGACCTTAAAGACCCATAGTAACCTAGTCGAATGAGATATTAATGTGATGAACATGTAATGAAGAGACTAAAACAGATTTATATCATGTCATTAGTAATTTCAAAGTTGTAAAAAGATTAGTAAGTTGTGAAAACATTATGTTGTGATTTATTAAAAACGTGATGTAGTAAATAAGTGTTTTAAATCTAATACTTGAGATTTTTGAAGTGCATATGGTGTGAAGTAAAACTTGTACTAAAGTAACAAGTTTGACTAAGAATGAGTTCTAATTTGGAAAGTGGATGTTAGTATACCAAATAGATGTTGTGATTCTAATACTATGTGTAGGTGAACATGAGTTGTAATTTATATCTTACGCACGAGGCAAATTCCTTACCCTAAACTTTGATTGAGCAAGTTCTTTGTTTCTAAACTTTATTTGAGCAAGCCCTAACCCTAACTTTATTCGAGCAAGATTTGAATTCTAATCATTGTTGATTTATTCTAACTTGTTTATAGTTAAGCAAGTTTCTTTAGTTTCATTCTTTTATAATGAATGCAACTTCTTGAACTCTAATATCTAATATTGAGTTGTCTTATTTCATTTACTTTGCACAAGTTATTGTCATATTGAGCAAGTTTTTGTTTTTAGCTTGTTATCAGTTAATGCATGTTCAGTAATTCAATTTCTTATTTGACAAGATAAGAGCCTTAGCTTAATATTGTTCAAGCAAGGTTTATTGTTTTATTCAATGTTTAAGCTTTTTAGTTTATTTCTAAGCATGAGTTCGATATATAGTGTTGGCTCATCTATGATTCATAAAATATTCTACATTATGTTGTTATTAATCACTCGTAGTGTTATTGAACTTTGTTGATTCAACTAATCCTTTAGTTGATGATCGTTAAACTCTAAATTACCCTTAAAGCTTATCAAAACCAAACTTTCTTTGGTGCAGACTTGTATTCTAAAACTTAAAAGAACAACCCTATTATAGGGGAATTTATTTTATGCGATGTGTTAAGATGTTTGTGTATAATACATGGTACGAAGGGACGATCACCCTAAGTACGAGGAGTCCCTACAGTGTGACTGTTTAGGTTAAAGTTGAAAGATTACTTGTAACCTTGGACATAGTTCGTGGTCTTGTGACCCTCAGAAATATTTCATATTTTGAACTCTTTTTTTTGTTATCATTGATAGAATATTATTCAATTATGTTGAGCTTAGTTATTAGTGGTTATTATGATGTTATTATTCATTGCTATTTCAAGTGCACATTAGTTTTTCTCACTCTTGCATAAATATAATTATTGCAGCTAAGGTTGAGAAGCTCGATGAACCTACCACTAGCAAAGGAAAAGGAAAAATGAGCAAGTAATGAAGACTTGTAATTTATTTAATGTTATGATGGTAGACTTTATTTTTAAATGATGTAATGTAATTATTTTATTTCCACACTTGATTTATGTTAAAGGTTAGATAACCTGGGAGACTTATTGATTTAATGATGTAACGCTTTTAATGGAAGGATTTATGGTTTAAATTCTATTATATTTGGGTAGTTAGATGTGAATGCATGAAAAGTGAACACCAAGTCTTGTGGGAATGAAGTACCTAGATTTGGGAGTGTCACAGGTTGGTATCAAAGCTTTAGGTTACGAACCTTAGGTGGGGGAAAAGCCTTAGGAAGTAACCTTATAGAAGTTTGAAAAGATAGTGGTGATGAACTCTTATTGAGTTTTAAAAAAGAAATAATAAAACACTTTATGCGCCTATGTGGTTGCAACCTATGTGCTCGTGAGTGTTGAGTAGTAATGATTTGTAATTAAAAATTAAATTTTTTTTTCAGGATGGCTAATGTAGGAGAATCCAGTCAGGCTAGGGAAAAAGGACCCCAGATGCCTAGAGAGGAGGAGCCTCAAGATATTTAGGTGGTTTGAACAGGAAAGTTTATCTGATTAGGATGGTGAGGTAGAGACTGATGAGGAGGACCCCGTTGAGCTGCCATAGTCAAATGGGAATAAGGAGGACGAGGATGAAGAGATTTCACCAAACTCTATCGCAACCCGTATGTACGACGAAGTATACGACCGCAATGTGGAACTTCAGGATAGAGTCGAGGAGTTAGAAGAGATAGTAACTGAACAATAGACCTCGATGGCGCAGAAGGATGATGAGATCCAGGATCTAGATGGACATTTGAGTAATGTCGAATGGAAGGTGATTCACACTGAAGGAGAGAACAAGAAAATGACAGAAGAGATCGCAGACCTGAAGAACAAATTGTAAGAAGAGTCTACTAAGAGGGCAAGAACCGAAGACGCGTATGAGGAAGCTTCTCAATGAGTCGAGGTAGTAGAGAGAGAGGTACAAGTAAAGAAGATCAAGATGGAGGAGATGAATAGTATTTTCAGCACCGTGATTAACCGAGCGCAAGACCGAGTCATGTATTATCCAATCCAGTTCAAGACGCTGCCATGGTATATGTTAGATCATCGAACAATGTTCCGTATTATTGAAGATGAGTGTCGTAAGGCTATGCAGAATTTTAGTAGGTTTTCATAAGTAATGTAGTTATTACGTGAGTAATTAATAAAAAGATGTAAATCCCGGGTATTATATAACCAATGGAATATGATGATCAATGTTTTCCTGAAACTCTTGTAGTTCAAGAAAGTGATGTACATAGCAGGGATGCCAACATGCCTATGTTTTTTTAAAAGATGATGAATAAATAAAAGTTACTATTTATTCAAGATATTATGTGTTATGTGGTAATTTTCTGATGTGCAAGTTGAGTAGATAATACTTAGAGGGTTGAATAATAATCTAATGAGAATATTTTAACAGAAAATGCCTCCAAGACGTCAACCAAGGCAAAAGACCCCTGAGGGATCTACCAAAAACAATGTTGAGGCTAACCCAGTTCAATAGTTAGTGACGTTACTGACGAGAGCATTACATAATTAGTCGCAGAATCAAGCTGCGACATTTAAGGACTTTAAGGAAGTTGGGCCACCAGAATTCCGTGGGTCCATGAATCCAATTGAGGCACAAACCTGAATCATGGAGATAGAGAAAGTTTTTGATGTTGCTAGAGTAGGTTAAAATTAGAAGACTGCATTTGCAAAATTTATGATGAAAGTAGAGGCTAGCTATTAGTGGCAAGCTAATAAAACTCGAGGAGGTCAAGTGGTGATGACTTGGGATAGGTTTAAGGAAATATTTTTTGAGACTTATTTCCTAGAGAGTTCAAAAAATAAGATGGAGGTGCAATTTTTAGAACTGAAGCAGGGATCAATGACGGTATCAGAGTATGCCAAAAAATTTAATGAATTGGCGAGGTTTGCTCCATATCAAGTCAATACAGATGAGTGCAAGGCTAAGAGGTGTGAATAGGGACTGAAGCCCTGGTTGTATAGTAGAGTTTCCATGTTTCAGCAGAAGACGTTTATAGTGGTACTAGAGAAGGCAATTCTCGTTGAGGGCGGAGGCGAGGCTGTAACAAAGTGTAATCAAGAGTAGATAAAGAAGAAGAGTTAGTGTGATGCCCCCAAAAATAGGTATTCATCACCCATTTTGAGTCACCAGATATATGGTACATAAATTCAAATACAACTTAATTATACAACAGTCGTGCAAAATACGACGACATATATACTGTGAGTTTTAATACAAAATTGTAATGTATATAATACGACAATATTCATACTCAAATTAATACATGCCATATAAAGTACAGCAGCAAATATTTCAAGTCTCCAAAGGGACACGAGAAGATTTCTATTCTCTTCATTTTACAGCGGTGCACTTTTAACGCTTTCAGGGTTGAGTTCTCATCACCCTATTGTTGTTCACCAAAATCAATTATTAAGTGACGTATAAAATACGACACACACATCTTAGGTCCTAAATATAATTATATATTGCATGTCATGCCATAGTGAGGACTACTAATGCTATCATCTGGACTGTCACTCCGTTTCCCGACTAGTCCCGGCTACGTTCTCATATCCTGAAGAGAACAGTGAAAGAAAGGGTGAGCTCAACTAGCCCAGTAAGAAATATTATGACTAAGATAATGTAGAATAAATTAACATTAGTCTTTAACAATGTTAAACTGATAAAATACAATAGACATCAAGTTTAACTACAGCGGAACAAACAATCCATTAGAAGAGTTAAGTAGAGAATAAAATCTACTATCTTCTATGGTTTAAAATGTTTTCATCAATTTTTATCACTGAGACTCAGCTTAATAAATAAAACACATCATATAATCATGCATGTACTACGGGCCAAGGATATTCATTAAATCATCAATGGTCATGACTATACAGAATAATCCCTGGTCATAATCATACCAAAAACTGTCCATCAATGCGCTACAGGCCACTGAGGACTTTTACCACATTATTCGTCACATTACGGTCATGATTATACCGAATAATCCCTGGTCATAATCACACCAAGTCCACCTATGCACGTAAGCCAAAGATAATTTTTATCACAATATAAACATGAGAATGATGACAATGATATAAGCATTAATCAAACAAAAATAAGGATAAATATTAAAGACTTAAAATTTATCCAAATATTATAAACTCATAATCTAATATTATTAATATTATAACAATATTTTAATCACTTCTTAAACTTATAAACAATTTATTTTAATTATCTACACTTTACCAAATAATGCATTTAATCATTCAAAAATGACATACTCATAAGATTTAATCACCAGTGATCAAATCCCTTATCAAAAATCTGCATATACCCTATATAGGATTCCCAAACAATAAAATCCTATTTTCCAACTTTGTTACTTCACATAACATGTTTAACTCATTTAGTCATAATTAGATCATTTTTATGAAAAATACCAAATCAGTCCCAAAAATATTTCTTTTCTGGGATTTAGCAGAATATAGTCCCATATTGAACATATATTTTTCTTGGAATTTTTAAAATTCATTTACTATTTTTCAAAAATCAATTTCTAATTAATTCCTTAAGAAATTAGCTACCTCAAGTTTAACACCAAAAATTCCCAAATCTTACCAGGATCTTTCACATGTTAACGTGATCCTCCAGTTTAAATTTCATGGTCATCGGAGTTATAGAACTCCGGTTATAGCATTTTTCGTCGGAAAAACCTATATATTGAAATAGTCATAACTTACTCATTTTATGTCGGAATGAGCTCATTTTTGGACAGGAGGCACTTTATTCCATATATTTCCATGTCCCAAAAGGCCTGAATTGTTTTCCTTAATTAAGTGGCTGAAACAACCCTTTTAAACTTCTGGGCGGTAGCCTTTTTGTAATTTGCAGCTTTTGACTCCTTTGCTAAAATCAGTCCACACGAAAATCTACAACACCTTTTACAGTGATTCCACTTGGATAAGTTATAAAACTCATAGATCTAACTCTAGAACTTGACCACACTCAAAAAGTAGAAATATAATGGGAGATATGGTCAATTGAATTTCATGTTCTATTTTCACCAAAATCAGATTTTCAACTCTTTGTGATTTCTAAGAAACATTCATGTTTTCACATAATAACCAACATAACTCATCATGACAATGACATAATAATTCAATAAAACAAGTTTAAGAATAAATTTTAAAGATTTATAAGTTAATTTATCCGAACTCAATAATGTCCAAATTGTCAACACGATAATCTTTGCTGTGGAGAAAAAAAATCAAGAATGCTTAGAAGAATATTTCCACGAAAAGATAATTGATGAAGCGCAAATATCCAGGATATTCCACTAATTTCAAGCAATATAGAAGCCAAAGCTTTAACCAACCATGTATAATAGAATATATTAAACTGCAAATGGATTTTTGCCCGCCATGCGGTAATCCACGTAGCTAGATCATTTCCATTATTTAATAAGAAATGAATACAAAGGATCATTCACCATGCATGTGGTAATCTACACAGACAGGTTATTCTAACAGAATAATAAAGAATGGAATAATAGAAGAATTTACCATGCATGCGATAGATCGCACAGACAGGTTATTCCCAACAGAATAACAAATAATGGAACCAGGTCATGCGTAAACGCACAGACAAGATATTTCGACCGAATAATAAAGAACGAAACCAGGTCAGGCGAAATTCTAACTGATAGGATATTCCAACAGAATAATAAAGAATGAAAGAACAACAGAAATCACCATGCATGTGATAGACCGCACAAACAGATGATTCCAATAGAATAATAATTAATGGAACCAGGTCAGGCGTAATACGCACCGACAGGATATTCCAACAAAATAATAAAGAATGGAATAACAGAAGAATTTCACCATGTATGCAGTACTTCGCATATACTTGTTATTCCCACATAATAATAAGGAATGGAATAACAGAAGAATTTCACCAAGTATAGGGTAGCCCGCGTATACAGGTTATTCTAACAGAATAATAAAGAATGGAATAATAGAAATTCTCTTCATGAATACGAAAGAATTAATACCCCTTACGGGTACAACAAATAATATCCCTTACCTTAGAAGAAAACTGGATACTGGAATAGTGAGGTAGCAGACTTCTCTTCTTCTTTCTCTCTATAGATTTTCTCTCTATAGCTTCTCTCTATAATTTCTCTCTATAATTTCTCTCACTAGAGTTTCAGTGAATTCGTAAGAAATAATAAATGAATGAGCTTCTATTTATAGGAGAATGGACTGAATAGTAACTAATTTATGAACGGTCTAGATTGATTTACTTTTAAACGGACGGTCCAGATTGGTTTACAATAAAATATTCTAATAAAACAAAATCTTTTAAATAAAATATAATATATTATATTTATAATCTAATAAAACGAATAACTTTATAAAAGTATTTTGTTTTATATAAAAAGATTTTACTATCTGAAACACTATACGTGCACTATGCAAACACTACTGCAATAAAATATAATATATTCTAATTATTGTCTAATAAAATAAATAACTTTATAAAAGTATTCTGTTTTATATAAAAAGATTTTACTATGCAAAACACTATGCATAATAGAATATAATATATTCTATTTATAGTCTAATAAAACGAATAACTTTATAAAAGTATTTTGTTTTATATAAAAAGCTTTTCTGTTTTATTACATTAATAATACTAATAAAACAAAACTTCATCATCATTATTATAATTCACACCATTAATCGAGCTAAATGACCTTCTCTTCTTGAAATTTCCACTTCTATTATCTTGGCCATGATTACCACCGAAGTGGTTACCATTCTTGGCAAGATAATTTCCCCCACGACGGTCATCATTATTCCGATGGCCGTTTCCACCGGTACGATTATTATCGTGTTGTTGATCGTTACCTTTTGGTTGTGCTAACTCATTATCGCGCTCCAATAACTGAGCCCTATTCACAACATCTTAATATAAACAAAGTTTATGAGAAATGAGGTAGTGACGTATATCGGGTTTCAAACCTCTTAGAAGCATTCGCGTCATTCGTTCCTCATTATCGACCAAATGGGATGCAAACCAGGATAACTCCGCAAACTTAGCCTCGTATTGCGATACGGTCATATTATTTTGCTCCATTGCTTATCTCAACATTTGCAGATGCCATTTTTAAACACTGTCATAAAACAAGGGTTAATTGACATATCACATATTATCTTTATACTCTGACCGACCAATTAAATACCAAATGAACATAGGTAGGTCATACTAGCGAAGGAATTCCCCGTCTCTCCCCTCCTAGTTCTTGTCTCACATCTCAGCCAGGGATCATATCCCTAAGCTTTGATACCAACTGTGATGCCCCCAAAAATAGGTATTCATCACCCATCTTGAGTCGCCAGATACATGGTACATAAATTCAAATACAACTTAATTATACAATAGTCGTGCAAAATACGATGACATATATACTGTGAGTTTCAATATAAATATTGTAATGTATATAATATGACAATATGCATACTCAAATTAATACATGCCATATAAAGTACAGCAGCAAATATTTCAAGTCTCCAAAGGGACACGAGAAGATTTTTGTTCTCTTCATTTTACTGCGGTGCACTTTTAACGCTTTCAGGGTTGAGTTCTCATCACCCTATTGTTATTCACTAAAATTAATTATTAAGTGACGTATAAAATACGACACACACATCTTAGGTCCTCAAAACAATTATATATTAAATGTCATGCCATAGTGAGGACTACTAATGCTATCATCTGGACTGTCACTCCGTTTCCCGACTAGTCCCGGCTACGTTCTCATTTCCTGAAGAGAACAGTGAAAGAAAGGGTGAGCGCAACTAGCCTAGTAAGAAATATAATGACTAAGATAATTCAGAATAAATTATCATTAGTCTTTAACAATGTTAAACTGATAAAATACAATAGACATCAAGTTCAACTGCAGCGGAACAAGCAATCCATTAGAAGAGTCAAGTAGAGAATAAAATCTACTATCTTCTATGGTTTAAAATGTTTTCCTTAATTTTTATCGTTGAGACTCGGCTTAATAAATAAAACACATCATCTAATCATCCCTGTACTACGGGCCAAGGATATTCATTATATCATCAATGGTCATGACTATACCGAATAATCCCTGGTCATAATCATACCAAAAACTGTCCATCAATGCACTAGTATTATTAATATTATCACAATATAAACATGAGAATAATAACAATGATATAAACATTAATCAAACGAAAACTAGGATAAATATTAAAGACTTTAAATTTATCTAAATATTATAAACTCATAATCTAATATTATTAATATTATAACAATATTTTAATCACTTCTTAAAATTATAAACAATTTATTTCAATTGTCTACACTTTACCAAAAAAATGCATTTAATCATAAAAAAATGCCATACTCATAAGATTTCATCACTAATGATCAAATCCCTTATTAAAAATATGCATATACCCTATATAGGATTCCCAAACCATAAAATCCTATTTTCCAACTTTGTTACTTCACATAACATGTTTAACTCATTTACTCATAATTAGATCATTTTTATGAAAAATACCAAATCAGTCCCAAAAATATTTCTTTTCTGGAATTTAGCAGAATATAGTCCCATATTGAACATATATTTTTCTCAGAATTTTTAAAATTCATTTACTATTTTTCAAAAATCAATTTCTAATTAATTCCTTAAGAAATTAGCTACCTCAAGATTAACTCCAGAAATTCCCAAATCTTGGCAGGATCTTTCACATGTTAACGTGATCTTCCAGTTTAAATTTCATGGTCATCGGAGTTATAGAACTCCGGTTATAGCATTTTTCGTTGAAAAAACCTAAATATGGAAATAGTCATAACTTGCTCATTTTAAGTCGGAATGAGCTCATTTTTGGACAGGAGGTACTTTATTCCATATATTTCCATGTTCCAAAAGACCGGAATTTTTCTCACAAATTAAGTGGTAAATGTACCCTTTTAAACTTACGGCAAGAGCCTTTTTGTAATTTGCAGATTTTGACACCTTTGCTAAAATCAGTCCACACGAAAATCTACAACACCTTTTATAGTGATTCCACTTGGATAAGTTAGAAAACTCATAGATATAACTCTAGAGCTTGACCACACTCAAAAATTTGAAATATAATAGGAGATATGGTCAATTGAATTTCATGTTCCATTTTTACCAAAATCGATTTTCAACCCTTTGTGATTTCTAAAAACTTTGATGTTTTCACATAATAACCAACATAACTCATCATGACAATGACATAATAATTTAATAAAACAAGTTCAAGAATAAATTTTAAAGATTTATAAGTTAATTTATTCTGAACTCAATAATGTCTAAATTGTCAACATGATACTGCTTTGTGGAGAAAAATTCAAGAATGCTTAGAAGAATATTTCCACGAAAAGATACTGGATGAAGCACAAATATCTAGGATATTCCACTAATTTCAAGGAATATAGAAGCCAAAGCTTTAACCAACATTGTATAATAGAATATATGAAACTGCAAATGGATTTTCGTCCGCCATGCGGTAATCCACGTAGCCAGATCATTTCCATAATTTAATAAGAAATGAATACAAAGGATCATTCACCATTCATGTGGTAATCCACACAGACAGGTTATTCCAACAGAATAATAAAGAATGGAATAAGAGAAGAATTCACCATGCATACGATAGATCGCACAGACAGGTTATTCTCAACAGAATAATAAATAATGGAACCAGGTCATGCATAAATGCACGCATGTGATATTCACGTAAATAATAAAGAATGGAACCAGTTTAGGCAAAATTAAGATATCGGCAGGATATTCCAATAGAATAATAAAGAATGGAATAAAATAGAAATCACCATGCATGCGATAGATCATATGCATAAAAGTTATTCCAATGTAATAATAATTAATGGAACCAGTCGAGCGTAATACGTAATTCGGCGTGATATTCCAATAGAATAATAAAGAATAGAATAACGTAAGAATTTCACCATATATGCAATACTTAGCATATACAAAGTTTATTCCCACATAATAATAAAGAATGGAATAACAAAAGAATTTCACCAAGTATAGGGTAGCTTGGTATACTGAGTTATTCTAACAGAATAATAAGGAATGGAATAATGTGTTCTCTTCATGAATATGAAAGAAATAATATCTCTTATGGGTACAACAAAGAATATCTCTTACCTTAGAAGAAAAGCGGATCTTTGGAATAGTGTGGTAGCGAAATTCTTCTTCTTTCTCTCTATAGATTTTCTCTCTATAGCTTTTCTCTATAATTTCCTCTATAATTTCTCTCTAGAGTTTCAAAGAATTAAGTAAGAAATAATGAAGGAATGAGCTTCTATTTATAGGAGAATGGACTGAATAATAACTAATTCATGAACGGTCCAGATTGATTTACTTTTAAACGGACGGTCCAGATTGGTTTACAATAAAATATTCTAATAAAACAAAATCTTTTAAATAAAATATAATATATTCTATTTATAATATAATAAAATGAATAACTTTATAAAAGTATTTTGTTTTATATAAAAAGATTTTACTATGCAAACACTATACAAATAATATGCATAATAAAATATAACATATTCTAATTATTGTCTAATAAAATAAATAACTTTATAAAAGTATTCTGCTTTATATAAAAAGATTTTACTATGTAAAACACTATATATAATAGAATATAATATATTCTATTTATAGTCTAATAAAACGAAACATTTATAAAAGTATTCCGCTTTTATCTGCTTTTATTACATTAATAATACTAATAACACAAAACTTCATCATCATTATTATAATTCACACTATTAATCGACCAGTGTCGCTCCTGTGAAAGAGGAGCTTTCAATAAGCATTTCTCCTATCATGCCGCGCATTAGGTGACCAAACCTCTCCTTGGCAGAACTTCTAGACATCATTAATATTGTAAATAATAATATTAATAACTTTGTCATCTCAATTATTGATTTAATAATATCTAAAATATTGACAATAATTGAATCAATTAACGTGAGATATTATGCAACAATTATTGAAGTAATAATTGAACAAAACAGAGTGACTTCTCACGTAAGCATGAATAATCAATACCGTGTGCTACTATGCAACCACTCGTATTACTGTACTTTTACTACCGAGTAGTTCAACAGCATTAACGGTAAAACTTCCGCCTTTATTTTCATAAAAATATTTTTGTCATTTTTCTCAATCCGACAATAATTCCGTTGTGGGGTACACCAATAATTGCGCCATTGTACGAATATTCCCTGTTAAAACAAATATTCCCCGACCAATCGAATAGAATACAACAACTTGCAAACTTTGCAAAATTTATAAATACTACCCACAACTATAACATTATCTCAAATCCAGACCATAATATAAAAAAAAATATTCGAGAAAATTAAATCTTTATTCGTAAAATTTGGGATTTTACAAAGGAGGGCAAACTAAAAATAGTGGTTATAATGGTGGAAATGGTATTAATAACTTGAAAAGAAAATGGAATGGAAATTTGGGTCTTTGAAAAGCAATGAGAAACCAATGAAAAAGAAAGTTTGAAGCATGTGCTATATGCGGGAGGTTTCACACTGGCATGTGCTTAAGGGGTAAATGAGTATGCTATAACTGTGGCCATGAGGGTCACATTGTGACGCCCCCAAAATAGGTATACATCACCCATCTTGGGTCGCTAGAAAATACACTACTGACAAATTCATTTATACAACTGTCGTGCAAAATACGACGACAAGTATACTGTGAGTTTTAATACAAATGTATGTAACTGTCATGGTGCCTCGACCACAACCTTACAATGGTATGTTACATAAAAGTACAGTCAAAATCTGTTTTAGAAATTAAAATATTTGGGAAGTGCTCAAGGAAACCTTCGTATATAGGAGGCCATGAATATAAGTTATGATAGATATCATATGTCCAGAGAATTATCCTTGGTTGACCCAATAGACCCCAAAGAAAAACTAGAAGATTACTATGATGTTCCTTCCAATAGTTAGTCTTCTCTTGACATATAACTATCTCCACTATTTCCAAGTGAAAATTATATTTCAAATAAACTCCATGATCATATAGGTGGTGCTCGTAGATATACTCAGTAAGTGGATTTGCACAACCCTGTCTTGTGATAACATAAGGTTGTATGTCATTAGACATCTTGAATGATAGTGGCAAAACACCCTTCCAACGTTAGGTTCACCTCACCCTATTCGGTTCACCAAAATTAAATATCAAATGACGTATACAATACGACACACTTATCGAAAGTTCTCAAAAAAATTATTTCCATACTATTTAAGGAGAACCTCAACAACTATAAATTAGGAAGCCCAATGTTAAGCCATGATCCATGGGGCAAACCAAGTGAGAAATGGGTAGACTTGATGGGCAAACATTATGTGTGATGATCAAGTAATAGAAGTGGCTAGCAAGTAGACTTGGAGGTTAAGTTATGAATAGTAAGGAGGTGGAGGTTAAGGAGGTGATTAAAGGAGGTGGAATGTCCAATTGTCTATAATGCCCTAGATTTTGGTTGCCTATAAATAGAGAACTCACCATTCATTTGTTGGTTGTTCTAATTTCATGCAACTACTCTCAAGATAAGCTACTTATTTGGTAGAGAATAAGCCACTTAAGCACTTATAAGCCACTTCAACCTTTGTTAGATTTTCCAAAGTGAATTGAAGTCATAGTCTTCAAGAGTAAGACTCATATCTTTTATCTTTATTGAAAGTAGTATGCATACAAGCCAATCATGTTTGATGATAAAGCATATACTTTGTAACAATCTTATTCATTTATTAATAAAAAGTATTTTTTATTAAAGGCTTTTAATTATATACATGATGCTGTTTTATAATATATGATAAACCCATAGTTTTAAGCAATGCTTTTAGAATAATGATGATGATCATTCTAATGAGATCTAAATTCTTAGAAAGCTTAAAACTAAAATAGTTCCCAATCGTTGGATTACTAAATTGGGGATTAGTGAATCCGGATAGATTGGTACATACGTTGCTTGCTTATTGGATGAGGATGATTGATCTCATGATCATTTGTGTGGAGACACTAAAGCAAGTATGTAGGTGCTTATTAGAGAATAAGTTCATTTGACGCATGGCTCTCTAAGGAATACCTAATGGAGTTTTACTTGCATCATCAATAGGAATTCTCAGTAGTGATAGTAATACAAGTGATCCTTGGACTTGAGATCATCATAGTATCTTGTGTATGATGAGTTATACTTTGACTTATTCCTTAAGACCCTTAGGGTATATCAAAGGGTATGCTTGGGTATAATAAGTTGTACATGAAGATAATGTATGATCAATAAAGAATCTACCACTTTTAATAAAAGAAGAGAAATGTCCTATGTGATTTGATAAATGACAACCTAGTAGTCCTTGGCCAAGGCAGAATGAAATTAGAAAGGAGTTTCTAATTTGCATTATTTGGGATTGTGCATTTAAGAGTCGAAATACATATAATTAAATAAAATAAGACTTGACAGTAATTCCATGTCTTATATTTAATTGGGACATTGTATGGTGGAAGGATTAAATTGTACGGTAACTATTTACTCAAAGGTTCTTTTATGATTAATGTTGAAATCTATATTATCTGGAAAGTCGTTGATCGCTAGGGAGGCTTATCCCTATTGTAGAATAAATATTATTTATTTAAATAAATTAATAGTTTAATTTATTTATTTAAATAAGATTAGAATTGTTCTAATTGATTTATTTACAACCTATTTTAATATGGAAAACCTAAATGGTCACACCATAAAAGGAAGAATAATTATTTAAGAAGTTAATGGCATAATTGTAATAATAAATTAAGTATATTTAATTTATCTATGGTGATGGAATAAATTAAATAGCTTAATATTTATTATTTAATATTTTGGAAATATTAAATATAAATTAATAAGAGGAGTCTTATTATTATTACTATTATTATTATTTAATTCTAAAGGAGTTTGGGAATTAATTAATAAAAGTACTCTCAATATATCCTAATAAGATTAAGAGGCCAATTAATTAAAAGAGTTTAATTAATTATTCCTAATAAGATTGGCAGCCTAATTAATTAAAGGAATTTAATTAATTAAAATAAAACTCAATTCCTTAATTGTTAAGGAGGGTTGCCCACATCTATAAATAAGAGGAGTCTTATTATGGGTGAGAAGGTTGTTGACTTTTTACAACATACGTAATTTCAATAGTTGGGAGAGTACGCTCTTTTCTACGAGAGATAGAAAAACTAGGGTTTTGCCAAATACCCATCTTCTTGAATTCTTCTTCTTCCTTGGTGGATCACCTCTAGAGGCCAAACACTTGGGTGGCTAACGTTGATCAAAGGAAATAACCAAACTCGGTGGATTCAAGTTGAACGCGAAAGGATTGGAGGTGAACTTGTACCTGAGGAAGCTCGAATCTTCAAGGGTATGATTCTTGTTCTTCATATCTTTTCGTTTAATTAATAATTGTGCATAAAGGGTGATCCGGGTATATGGTTTGTAAACTTTTTAAACTCTGATTTTTACACGTTTTCGCTTACTTTGTGCAATTTGATTGCGTTCATGAATATTACAAACCTAACATTTATCTCTTCTATGAAAGGATTGATAGAGAAGGGGGATTGTTTGATAATAACATGTAATAAGTCATTAAGGAATGAACTTAAGCCTAATAAGTGAATAAGCAACTTGAACTCTAATAAGTTGTTAGAATCATGAAGAACTTATCATATGTTGTCATTTGATGTTAATATGTTGATTATTGCATGAGAACATTGATTAATGGACTTAAGTTCATAAAAAGTCATAAAGGTGAAGAATTGTAGTTCATAAATTAATTAAGTCATTGACTTATGAGAATAAGTCAAAACCTACTTTGATTATAAGTTGGTGTAATAAGTAACTTATAATGATCATATGTTGGTTGAAATCCATTTAGAATCATTAAGAATGTAGTTTCTTTGGAATTCACACGATTGATTTATTATCGTCAATTCAGTAAAATTCTCGGAATGGAGGTCATATTTTGTGTTTGAAGTCGAAAATGTTGGTTTTCAATGGAGACAAGTCATATTTGGCATTATAGAGTTGCGGACTCAAAAATTAACGAATTCTGACTTAGAACGAAGAAACGAGCATTAAACGTTCACGGACGTTTATTGTTTTCATTGAAAATGGACTAATAGGTGAAATTTTAGCAAACAAAGTCAAATAGATAAAATTCTTGCATAAACGCATAAAGTATGAAATTTGTGAACCATAGGCTTTTGAACGGACCAATTCGAACTTATAACGAAGAAGTTATACGTCCGGGACTTTCGTGAAATTTTTAAAATTTTGTTCTGAGCGATGCGAGTCCTGCTTATCAAGCGCCGACTCACGCGACTCACAACCTTTAAAGTCCGTCCGTGTGCATGTGCAGGTCGAACTGTATATCTTTGCTAACTCGCACTGTGGCATGAGATGCAGAGTTAAGTGTGAAATGCAATCCAGATCCTAGAGTTTTGTTGGACAAGAATGTTTACAAGTGTAGAATGAAAGGGAACTGGATAGTAATGAACTGAGATATAAACATAACATTGTAAGGTACTTGTAAGACACTAATGCATGATGATTAAGAGTTAATAATCAATTAAAGATGAATGAATGTGAATGACGTAATCAAAGCCGAAAACCCATAATAGTATATCTAAGTTAGGATTTACATTGAGATGAAGGGTAAGATATAATAGTGTATATACTTGATTATATATAACCTAATGTGGTACGTTATATGATCATGTATTGTAGAAACATAGAGACTTAAATTGTACGTGTGTTAATTAGTAAGTAGACGTTGAAGGCAAGTATTCTAACCCTTGTTCCAGTTCAGTCTGGACAAGTTTTGTAATTCATGTATTCTTTCACATGAAGTCTTGAATGATGAAGTCTAAAGCCAACTCTTTTGGCTAGACTTATATTATGATTCTATCAAGCATGATTTATGTTTACCGAGTTATATTGAATGTCAAGCCATAGTGAGGACTACTAATGCTATCATCTGGACTGTCACTCCGTTTCCCGACTAGTCCCGCCTACGTTCTCATTTCCTGAAGAGAACAGTGAAAGAAAGGGTGAGCGCAACTAGCCTAGTAAGAAATATAATGACTAAGATAATGCAGAATAAATTATCATTAGTCTTTAACAATGTTAAACTGATAAAATGCAATAGAGATCAAGTTCAACTGCAGCGGAACAAGCAATCCATTAGAAGAGTCAAGTAGAGAATAAAATCTACTATCTTCTATGGTTTAAAATGTTTTCCTTAATTTTTATCGTTGAGACTCGGCTTAATAAATAAAACACATCATCTAATCATCCCTGTACTACGGGCCAAGGATATTCATTATATCATCAATGGTCATGACTATACCGAATAATCCCTGGTCATAATCATACCAAAAACTGTCCATCGATGCACTAGTATTATTAATATTATCACAATATAAACATGAGAATAATAACAATGATATAAGCATTAATCAAATGAAAACAAGGATAAATATTAAAGACTTTAAATTTATCTAAATATTATAAACTCATAATCTAATATTATTAATATTATAACAATATTTTAATCACTTCTTAAAATTATAAACAATTTATTTCAATTGTCTACACTTTACCAAAAAAATGCATTTAATCATAAAAAAATGCCATACTCATAAGATTTCATCACTAATGATCAAATCCTTTATTAAAAATATGCATATACCCTATATAGGATTCCCAAGCCATAAAATCCTATTTTCCAACTTTGTTACTTCACATAACATGTTTAACTCATTTACTCATAATTAGATCATTTTTATGAAAAATACCAAATCAGTCCAAAAAATAATTCTTTTTTGGAATTTAGCAGAATATAGTCCCATATTGAACATATATTTTTCTCAGAATTTTTAAAATTCATTTACTATTTTTCAAAAATCAATTTCTAATTAATTCCTTAAGAAATTAACTACCCCAAGATTAACTCCAGAAATTCCCAAATCTTGGCAGGATCTTTCACATGTTAACGTGATCTTCCAGTTTAAATTTCATGGTCATCGGAGTTATAGAACTCCGGTTATAGCATTTTTCGTCGAAAAAACCTAAATATGGAAATAGTCATAACTTGCTCATTTTAAGTCGGAATGAGCTTATTTTTGGACATGAGGTACTTTATTCCATATATTTCCATGTTCCAAAAGACCGAAATTTTTCTCACAAATTAAGTGGTAAAACAAATTTCTTTTAAACTTACGGCGTTAGTTTTTTGTAATTTGCGATTTTGACACCTTTGCTAAAATCACCAATACGAAAATCTACAACACCTTTTATAGTGATTCCACTTGGATAAGTTAGAAAACTCATAGATATAACTCTAGAGCTTGACCACACTCAAAAATTTGAAATATAATAGGAGATATGGTCAATTGAATTTCATGTTCCATTTTTACCAAAATCTGATTTTCTACCCTTTGTGATTTCTAAAAAACTTTGATGTTTCAACATAATAACCAACATAACTCATCATGACAATAACATAATAATTTAATAAAACAAGTTCAAGAATAAATTTTAAAGATTTATAAGTTAATTTATTCTGAACTCAATAATGTCTAAATTGTCAACATGATACTGCTTTGTGGAGAAAAATTCAAGAATGCTTAGAAGAATATTTCCACGAAAAGATACTGGATGAAGCACAAATATCTAGGATATTCCACTAATTTCAAGGAATATAGAAGCCAAAGCTTTAATCAACTTTGTATAATAGAATATATGAAACTGCAAATGGATTTTCGCCCGCCATGCGGTAATCCACGTAGCCAGATCATTTCCATAATTTAATAAGAAATGAATATAAAGGATCATTCACCATTCATGTGGTAATCCACACAGACAGGTTATTCCAACAGAATAATAAAGAATGGAATAAGAGAAGAATTCACCATGCATACGATAGATCGCATGCATAGCGAGTTATTCTCAATGTAATAAATAATGGAACCGGTAAGTCACGATAAATGCACGCATGTGATATTCCGGCTGAATAATAAAGAATGGAACCAGTCGGAAAAATTAGATCGACGAGGATATTCCAATAGAATAATAAAGAATGGAATAAAATAGAAATCACCATGCATGCGATGAGACATTGCATGCATGAGTTATTCCAACGTAATAATAATTAATGGAACTGTGTCAGCGTAATACGCATGCCAAACGTGATATTCCAATAGAATAATAAAGAATAGAATAATGTAAGAATTTCACCATGTATGCAATACTTACATATCTGAGTTATTCCCACATAATAATAAAGAATGGAATAACAAAAGAATTTCACCAAGTATAGGGTAGCCCGCGTATACAGGTTATTCTAATAGAATAATAAGGAATGGAATAACAGAAGTTCTCTTCATGAATATGAAAGAAATAATATCCCTTATGGGTACAACAAAGAATATCTCTTACCTTAGAAGAAAACTGGATACTGGAATAGTGAGGTAGCAGAATTCTCTTCTTCTTTCTCTCTATAGATTTTCTCTCTATAGCTTCTCTCTATAATTTCCCTCTATAATTTCTCTCTCTAGAGTTTCAGTGAATTCGTAAGAAATAATGAAGGAATGAGCTTCTATTTATAGGAGAATGGACTGAATAATAACTAATTCATGAACGGTCCAGATTGATTTACTTTTAAACGGACGGTCCAGATTGGTTTACAATAAAATATTCTAATAAAACAAAATCTTTTAAATAAAATATAATATATTCTATTTATAATATAATAAAATGAATAACTTTATAAAAGTATTTTGTTTTATATAAAAAGATTTTACTATGCAAACACTATACAAATACTATGCATAATAAAATATAACATATTCTAATTATTGTCTAATAAAATAAATAACTTTATAAAAGAATTACATTTTATTATATAAAAAGATTTTACTATGTAAAACACTATATATAATAGAATATAATATATTCTATTTATAGTCTAATAAAATGAAACATTTATAAAAGTATTCTGTTTTATCTGTTTTATTACATTAATAATACTAATAACACAAAACTTCATCATCATTATTATAATTCACACTATTAATCGACCAATTGTCGCTTCCGTGAAAGAGGAGCTTTCAATAAGCATTTCTCTCCTATTAGTAGCGCAATTAGGTGACCAAACCTCTCCTCAAGGCGAACTTCTAGACATCATTAATATTGCAAATAATAATATTAATAACTTTGTCATCTCAATTATTGATTTAATAATATCTAAAATATTGACAATAATTGAATCAATTAACGTGAGATATTATGCAACAATTATTGAAGTAATAATTGAACAAAACTGAGTGACTTCTCACGTAGGCATGAATAATCAATACCGTGTGCTACTATGCAACCACTCGTATTACTGTACTTTTACTACCGAGTAGTTCAACAAAGATTAATTCTGTAAAACTTCCGCCTTTATTTTCATAAAAATATTTTTGTCATTTTTCTCAATCCGACAATAATTCCGTTGTGGGGTACACCAATAATTGCGCCGTTGTACGAATATTCCCTGTTAAAACAAATATTCCCCGACCAATCGAATAGAATACAACAACTTGCAAACTTTGCAAAATTTATAAATACTACCCACAACTATAACATTATCTCAAATCCAGACCATAATATAAAAAAAATATTCGAGAAAATTAAATCTTTATTCGTAAAATTTGGGATTTTACAGTGAGGGCAAACTAAAAATAGTGGTTATAATGGTGGAAATGGTATTAATAACTTGAAAAGAAAATGGAATGGAAATTTGGGTCTTTGAAAAACAATGAGGAAACCAATGAAAAAGAAAGTTTGAAGCATGTGCTATATGCGGGAGGTTTCACACTGGCATGTGCTTAAGGGGTAAATGAGTATGCTATAACTGTGGCCATAAGGGTCACATTGTGACGCCCCCAAAATAGGTATACATCACCCATCTTGGGTCGCTAGAAAATACACTACTGACAACTTCATTTATACAACTGTCGGGCAAAATACGACGACAAGTATACTGTGAGTTTTAATACAAATGTATGTAACTCTCATGGTGCCTCGACCACAACCTTACAATGGTACGTTATATAAAAGTACAGTCAAAATCTATTTTAGAAATTAAAATCTTTGGGAAGTGCTCAAGGAAACCTTCGTACATAGGAGGCCATGAATTTAAGTTATGATAGATATCATATGTCCAGAGAATTATCCTTGGTTGACCCAATAGACCCCAAAGAAAAACTAGAAGATTACTATGATGTTCCTTCCAATAGTTAGTCTTCTCTTGACATATAACTATCTCCACTATTTCCAAGTGAAAATTATATTTCAAATAAACTCCAAGATCATATAGGTGGTGCTCGTAGATATACTCAGTAAGTGAATTTGCACAACCCTGTCTTGTGATAACATAAGGTTGTATATCATTAGACATCTTGAATGATAGTGGCAAAACACCCTTCCAACGTTAGGTTCACCTCACCCTATTCGGTTCACCAAAATTAAATATCAAATGACGTATACAATACGACACACTTATCTAAAGTTCTCAAAAAAATTATTTCCATACTATTTAAGGAGAACCTCAACAACTATAAATTAGGAAGCCCAATGTTAAGCCATGATCCATGGGGCAAACCAAGTGAGAAATGGGTAGACTTGATGGGCAAACATTATGTGTGATGATCAAGTAATAGAAGTGGCTAGCAAGTAGACTTGGAGGTTAAGTTATGAATAGTAAGGAGGTGGAGGTTAAGGAGGTGATTATAGGAGGTGGAATGTCCAATTGTCTATAATGCCCTAGATTTTGGTTGCCTATAAATAGAGAACTCACCATTCATTTGTTGGTTGTTCAAATTTCATGCAACTACTCTCAAGATAAGCTACTTATTTGGTAGAGAATAAGCCACTTAAGCACTTATAAGCCACTTCAACCTTTGTTAGATTTTCCAAAGTGAATTGAAGTCATAGTCTTCAAGAGTAAGACTCATATCTTTTATCTTTACTGAAAGTAGTATGCATACAAGCCAATCATGTTTGATGATAAAGCATATACTTTGTAACAATCTTATTCATTTATTAATAAAAAGTATTTTTTATTAAAGGCTTTTAATTATATACATGATGCTGTTTTATAATATGTGATAAACCCATAGTTTTAAGCAATGCTTTTAGAATAATGATGATGATCATTCTAATGAGATCTAAATTCTTAGAAAGCTTAAAACTAAAATAGTTCCCAATCGTTGGATTACTAAATTGGGGATTAGTGAATCCGGATAGATTGGTACATACATTGCTTGCTCATTGGATGAGGATGATTGATCTCATGATCATTTGTGTGGAGACACTAAAGCAAGTATGTAGGTGCTTATTAGAGAATAAGTTCACTGAACGTGGCTCGCTAAGGAATAACTAATGGAGTTTTACTTGCTGTCAATAGGAATTCTGTAGTGATAGTAGTAGTCTGAGTGATCCTTGGACTTGAGATCATCATAGTATCTTGTGTATGATGAGTTATACTATGACTTATTCCTTAAGACCCTTAGGGTATATCAAAGGGTATTCTTAGGTATAATAAGTTGTACATGAAGATAATGTATGATCAATAAAGAATCTACCACTTTTAATAAAAGAAGAGAAATGTCCTATGTGATTTGATAAATGACAACCTAGTAGTCTTTGGCCAAGGCAGAATGAAATTAGAAAGGAGTTTCTAATTTGCATTATTTGGGATTGTGCATTTAAGAGTCGAAATACATATAATTAAATAAAATAAGACTTGACAGTAATTCCATGTCTTATATTTAATTGGGACATTGTATGGTGGAAGGATTAAATTGTACGGTAACTATTTACTCAAAGGTTCTTTTATGATTAATGTTGAAATCTATATTATCTGGAAAGTTGTTGATCGCTAGGGAGGCTTATCCCTATTGTAGAATAAATATTATTTATTTAAATAAATTAATAGTTTAATTTATTTATTTAAATAAGATTAGAATTGTTCTAATTGATTTATTTACAACCGGTTTAATATGGAGAACCTAAATGGTCACACCATAAAAGGAAGAATAATTATTTAAGAAGTTAATGGCATAATTGTAATAATAAATTAAGTATATTTAATTTATCTATGGTGATAGAATAAATTAAATAGCTTAATATTTATTATTTAATATTTTGGAAATATTAAATATAAATTAATAAGAGGAGTCTTATTATTATTATTACTATTATTATTATTTAATTCCTAAAGGAGTTTGGGAATTAATTAATAAAAGTACTCTCGTATATCCTAATAAGATTAAGAGGCCAATTAATTAAAAGAGTTTAATTAATTATTCTTAATAAGATTGGCAGCCTAATTAATTAAAGGAATTTAATTAATTAAAATAAAACTCAATTCCTTAATTGTTAAGGAGGGTTGCCCACATCTATAAATAAGAGGAGTCTTATTATGGGTGAGAAGGTTGTTGACTTTTACAACATACGTAATTCCAATAGTTGGGAGAGTACGCTCTTTTCTATGAGAGATAGAAAAACTAGGGTTTTGCCAAATACCCATCTTCTTGAATTCTTCTTCTTCCTTGGTGGATCACCTCTAGAGGCCAAACACTTGGGTGGCTAACGTTGATCAAAGGAAAGAACCAAACTCGGTGGATTCAAGTTGAACGCGAAAGGATTGGAGGTGAACTTGTACCTGAGGAAGCTCGAATCTTCAAGGGTATGATTCTTGTTCTTCATATCTTTTCGTTTAATTAATAATTGTGCATAAAGGGTGATCCGGGTATATGGTTTGTAAAATTTTTAAACTCTGATTTTTACACGTTTCCGCTTACTTTGTGCAATTTGATTGCGTTCATGAATATTACAAACCTAACATTTATCTCTTCTATGATAGGATTGATAGAGAAGGGGGATTGTTTGATAATAACATGTAATAAGTCATTAAGGAATGAACTTAAGCCTAATAAGTGAATAAGCAACTTGAACTCTAATAAGTTGTTAGAATCATGAAGAACTTATCATATGTTGTCATTTGATGTTAATATGTTGATTATTGCATGAGAACATTGATTAATGGACTTAAGTTCATAAAAAGTCATAAAGGTGAAGAATTGTAGTTCATAAATTAATTAAGTCATTGACTTATGAGAATAAGTCAAAACCTACTTTGATTATAAGTTGGTGTAATAAGTAACTTATAATGATCATATGTTGGTTGAAATCCATTTAGAATCATTAAGAATGTAGTTTTACCGAATTCACACGATTGATTTATTATCGTCGAATTCGTAAAATTCTCGGAATGGAGGTCATATTTTGTGTTTGAAGTCGAAAATGTTGGTTTTCAATGGAGACAAGTCATATTTGGCATTATAGAGTTGCGGACTCAAAAATTAACGAATTCTGACTTAGAACGAAGAAACGAGCATTAAACGTTCACGGACGTTTATTGTTTTCATTGAAAATGGACTAATAGGTGAAATTTTAGCAAACAAAGTCAAATAGATAAAATTCTTGCATGAACGCATAAAGTATGAAATTTGTGAACCATAGGCTTTTGAACGGACCAATTCGAACTTATAACGAAGAAGTTATACGTCCAGGAGTTTCGTGAAATTTTTAAAATTTTGCAAACTGTCAAAGGCACAGAGTCCGCGCCACAAATAGCGACTCACGACTTAAAAAGTCCGTAGCAATGTCATGAAGGTGGAACTGTATATACTATCTTCAAGCCTTTGTGGCATAAGATGCAGAGTTAAGTGTGGCGCCGCGGCGCCAGTCCTAGAGTTTTGTTGGACAAGAATGTTTACAAGAGTAGAATGAAAGGGAACTGGATAGTAATGAACTGAGATATAAACATAACATTGTAAGGTACTTGTAAGACACTAATGCATGATGATTAAGAGTTAATAATCAATTAAAGATGAATGAATGTGAATGACGTAATGAAAGCCGAAAACCCATAATAGTTGATCTAAGTTAGGATTTACATTGAGATGAAGGGTAAGATATAATAGTGTACATACTTGATTATATATAACCTAATGTGGTACGTTATATGATCATGTATTGTAGAAACATAGAGACTTAAATTATGCGTGTGTTAATTAGTAAGCGAGCGTAATGAAGGCAAGTATTCTAACCCTTGTTCCAGATTCGATGCGACAAGTTTTGTAATTCATGTATTCTTTCACATGAAGTCTTGAATGATGAAGTCTAAAGCCAACTCTTTTGGCTAGACTTATATTATGATTCTATCAAGCATGATTTATGTTTACCGAGTTATATTGAATGTCATGCCATAATGAGGACTACTAATGCTATCATCTGGACTGTCACTCCGTTTCCCGACTAGTTCCGGCTACGTTCTCATTTCAAAGAGAACAAAGAAAAAGAAGGGTGAGCCGCGAACTAGCCTAGTAAGAAATATAATGACTAAGATAATGCAGAATAAATTATCATTAGTCTTTAACAATGTTAAACTGATAAAATGCAATAGAGATCAAGTTCAACTGCAGCGGAACAAGCAATCCATTAGAAGAGTCAAGTAGAGAATAAAATCTACTATCTTCTATGGTTTAAAATGTTTTCCTTAATTTTTATCGTTGAGACTCGGCTTAATAAATAAAACACATCATCTAATCATCCTCGTACTACGGGCCAAGGATATTCATTATATCATCAATGGTCATGACTATACCGAATAATCCCTGGTCATAATCATACCAAAAACTGTCCATCGATGCACTAGTATTATTAATATTATCACAATATAAACATGAGAATAATAACAATGATATAAGCATTAATCAAATGAAAACAAGGATAAATATTAAAGACTTTAAATTTATCTAAATATTATAAACTCATAATCTAATATTATTAATATTATAACAATATTTTAATCACTTCTTAAAATTATAAACAATTTATTTCAATTGTCTACACTTTACCAAAAAATGCATTTAATCATAAAAAATGCCATACTCATAAGATTTCATCACTAATGATCAAATCCTTTATTAAAAATATGCATATACCCTATATAGGATTCCCAAGCCATAAAATCCTATTTTCCAACTTTGTTACTTCACATAACATGTTTAACTCATTTACTCATAATTAGATCATTTTTATGAAAAATACCAAATCAAATCACCCCAAAAATAATTCTTTTACTCGAATTTAGCGGAATATAGTCCCATATTGAACATATATTTTTCTCAGAATTTTTAAAATTCATTTACTATTTTTCAAAAATTAATTTCTAATTAATTCCTTAAGAAATTAGCTACCTCAAGATTAACTCCAGAAATTCCCAAATCTTGGCAGGATCTTTCACATGTTAACGTGATCTTCCAGTTTAAATTTCATGGTCATCGGAGTTATAGAACTCCGGTTATAGCATTTTTCGTTAAAAAAACCTAAATATGGAAATAGTCATAACTTGCTCATTTTAAGTCGGAATGAGCTCATTTTTGGACAGGAGGTACTTTATTCCATATATTTCCATGTTCCAAAAGACCGGAATTTTTCTCACAAATTAAGTGGCCGAAATAGCCCTTTTAAACTTCTGGGCAGTAGCCTTTTTGTAATTTGCAGATTTTGACACCTTTGCTAAAATCAGTCCACACGAAAATCTACAACACCTTTTATAGTGATTCCACTTGGATAAGTTAGAAAACTCATAGATATAACTCTAGAGCTTGACCACACTCAAAAATTTGAAATATAATAGGAGATATGGTCAATTGAATTTCATGTTCCATTTTTACCAAAATCTGATTTTCAACCCTTTGTGATTTCTAAAAAACTTTGATGTTTTCACATAATAACCAACATAACTCATCATGACAATGACATAATAATTTAATAAAATAAGTTCAAGAATAAATTTTAAAGATTTATAAGTTAATTTATTCTGAACTCAATAATGTCTAAATTGTCAACATGATACTGGTTTGTGGAGAAAAATTTAAGAATGCTTAGAAGAATATTTCCACGAAAAGATACTGGATGAAGCACAAATATCTAGGATATTCCACTAATTTCAAGGAATATAGAAGCCAAAGCTTTAACAAACTTTGTATAATAGAATATATGAAACTGCAAATGGATTTTCGCCCGCCATGCGGTAATCCACGTAGCCAGATCATTTCCATAATTTAATAAGAAATGAATACAAAGGATCATTCACCATTCATGTGTTAATCCACACAGACAGGTTATTCCAACAGAATAATAAAGAATGGAATAAGAGAAGAATTCACCATGCATTCGATAGATCGCACAGACAGGTTATTCTCAACAGAATAATAAATAATGAAACCAGGTCATGCATAAATGCACAGACAGGATATTCCGACAGAATAATAAAGAATGGAACCAGTCGCAAAATTTAGTATCGACGAGGATATTCCAATAGAATAATAAAGAATGGAATAAAATAGAAATCACCATGCATGCGATAGACCATTACATGCATGTTATTCCAATGTAATAATAATTAATGGAACTGGTCAAAGCGTAATACATGCCGGCGTGATATTCCAATAGAATAATAAAGAATAGAATAATGTAAGAATTTCACCATGTATGCAATACTTAGACATATCTGAGTTATTCCCACATAATAATAAAGAATGGAATAACAAAAGAATTTCACCAAGTATAGGGTAGCTCACGTATACAAAGTTATTCTAACGAGAATAATAAGGAATGGAATAACAGAAGTTCTCTTCATGAATATGAAAGAAATAATATCCCTTATGGGTACAACAAAGAATATCTCTTACCTTAGAAGAAAACTGGATACTGGAATAGTGAGGTAGTAGAATTCTCTTCTTCTTTCTCTCTATAGATTTTCTCTCTATAGCTTCTCTCTATAATTTCCCTCTATAATTTCTCTCTCTAGATTTTCAGTGAATTTATAAGAAATAATGAAGGAATGAGCTTGTATTTATAGGAGAATAGACTGAATAGTAACTAATTCATGAACGGTCCAGATTGATTTACTTTTAAACGGACGGTCCAGATTGGTTTACAATAAAATATTCTAATAAAACAAAATCTTTTAAATAAAATATAATATATTCTATTTATAATATAATAAAATGAATAACTTTATAAAAGTATTTTGTTTAATATAAAAAGATTTTACTATGCAAACACTATACAAATACTATGCATAATAAAATATAACATATTCTAATTATTGTCTAATAAAATAAATAACTTTATAAAAGTATTACATTTTATATAAAAAGATTTTATTATGTAAAACACTATATATAATAGAATATAATATATTCTATTTATAGTCTAATAAAACGAAACATTTATAAAAGTATTCTGTTTTATCTGTTTTATTACATTAATAATACTAATAACACAAAACTTCATCATCATTATTATAATTCACACTATTAATCGACCAATTGTCGTTCCCGTGAAAGAGGAGCTTTCGATAAGCATTTCTCCTATTATGCCATGCAATTAGGTGACCAAACCTCTCCTTGGCAGAACTTCTAGGCATCATTAATATTGCAAATAATAATATTAATAACTTTGTCATCTAAATTATTGATTTAATAATATCTAAAATATTGACAATAATTGAATCAATTAACGTGAGATATTATGCAAAATTATTGAAGTAATAATTGAACAAAACTGAGTGACTTCTCACGTAAGCATGAATAATCAATACCGTAAAGCTACTATGCAACCACTTTCATTATCTTTGTACTTTTTACTACCGAGTAGTTCAACAAAGATTAACGGTAAAACTTCCGCCTTTATTTTCATAAAAATATTTTGTCATTTTTCTCAATCCGAAAATAATAATTCCGTTGTAGGGTACACCAATAATTCGCCAGTTATAATAATATTCCTGTTAAAACAAATATTCCCCGACCAATCGAATAGAATACAACAACTTGCAAACTTTGCAAAATTTATAAATACTACCCACAACTATAACATTATCTCAAATCCAGACCATAATATAAAAAAAAATATTCGAGAAAATTAAATCTTTATTCGTAAAATTTGGGATTTTACAGTGAGGGCAAACTAAAAATAGTGGTTATAATGGTGGAAATGGTATTAATAACTTGAAAAGAAAATGGAATGGAAATTTGGGTGCTGGAAAACAGCAGGGAAACCAACAGAAAAGAAAGTTTGAAGCATGTGCTATATGCGGGAGGTTTCACACTAGCATGTGCTTAAGGGGTAAATGAGTATGCTATAACTGTGGCCATGAGGGTCACATTGTGACGCCCCTAAAACATGTATACATCACCCATCTTGGGTCGCTAGAAAATACACTACTGACAACTTCATTTATACAACTGTCGTGCAAAATACGACGACAAGTATACTGTGAGTTTTAATACAAATGTATGTAACTCTCATGGTGCCTCGACCACAACCTTACAATGGTACGTTACATAAAAGTACAGTCAAAATCTGTTTTAGAAATTAAAATCTTTGGGAAGTGCTCAAGGAAACCTTCGTACATAGGAGGCCATGAATCTAAGTTATGATAGATATCATATGTCCAGAGAATTATCTTTGGTTGACCCAATAGACCCCAAAGAAAAACTAGAAGATTACTATGATGTTCCTTCCAATAGTTAGTCTTCTCTTGACATATAACTATCTCCGCTATTTCCAAGTGAAAATTATATTTCAAATAAACTCCAAGATCATATAGGTGGTGCTCGTAGATATACTCAGTAAGTGGATTTGCACAACCCTGTCTTGTGATAACACAAGGTTGTATGTCATTAGACATCTTGAATGATAGTGGCAAAACACCCTTCCAACGTTAGGTTCACCTCACCCTATTCGGTTCACCAAAATTAAATATCAAATGACGTATACAATACGACACACTTATCTAAAGTTCTCAACAACTATAAATTAGCAAGCCCAATGTTAAGCCATGATCCATGGGGCAGACCAAGTGAGAAATGGGTAGACTTGATGGGCAAACATTATGTGTGATGATCAAGTAATAGAAGTGGCTAGCAAGTAGACTTGGAGATTAAGTTATGAATAGTAAGGAGGTGGAGGTTAAGGAGGTGATTAAAGGAGGTGGAATGTCCAATTGTCTATAATGCCCTAGATTTTGGTTGCCTATAAATAGAGAACTCACCATTCATTTGTTGGTTGTTCAAATTTCATCCAACTCCTCTCAAGATAAGCTACTTATTTGGTAGAGAATAAGCTACTTAAGCACTTATAAGCCACTTCAACCTTTGTTAGATTTTCCAAAGTGAATTGAAGTCATAGTCTTCAAGAGTAAGACTCATATCTTTAATCTTTATTGAAAGTAGTATGCATACAAGCCAATCATGTTTGATGATAAAGCATATACTTTGTAACAGTCTTATTCATTTATTAATAAAAAGTATTTTTTATTAAAGGCTTTTAATTATATACATGACGTCTTTGTTTTATAATATGTGATAAACCCATAGTTTTAAGCAATGCTTTTAGAATAATGATGATGATCATTCTAATGAGATCTAAATTCTTAGAAAGCTTAAAACTAAAATAGTTCCCAATCGTTGGATTACTAAATTGGGGATTAGTGAATCCGGATAGATTGGTACATACGTTGCTTGCTCATTGGATGAGGATGATTGATCTCATGATCATTTGTGTGGAGACACTAAAGCAAGTATGTAGGTGCTTATTAGAGAATAAGTTCACTGAACGTGGCTCGCTAAGGAATAACTAATGGAGTTTTACTTGTCTGTCAATAGGAATTCCTGTAGTGATAGTAGTACAAATGATCCTTGGACTTGAGATCATCATAGTATCTTGTGTATGATGAGTTATACTTTGACTTATTCCTTAAGACCCTTAGGGTATATCAAAGGGTATGCTTGGGTATAATAAGTTGTACATGAAGGTAATGTATGATCAATAAAGAATCTACCACTTCTAATAAAAGAAGAGAAATGTCCTATGTGATTTGATAAATGACAACCTAGTAGTCCTTGGCCAAGGCAGAATGAAATTAGAAAGGAGTTTCTAATTTGCATTATTTGGGATTGTGAATTTAAGAGTCGAAATACATATAATTAAATAAAATAAGACTTGTGATAATTCCATGTCTTATATTTAATTGGGACATTGTATGGTGGAAGGATTAAATTATGCAGTAACTATTTACTCAAAGGTTCTTTTATGATTAATGTTGAAATCTATATTATCTGAAAAGTGCGTTGATCGCTAGGGAAGGCTTATCCTATTGTAGAATAAATATTATTTATTTAAATAAATTAATAGTTTAATTTATTTATTTAAATAAGATTAAATTGTTCTAATTGATTTATTTACAACCTGTTTAATATGGAGAACCTAAATGGTCACACCATAAAAGGAAGAATAATTATTTAAGAAGTTAATGGCATAATTGTAATAATAAATTAAGTATATTTAATTTATCTATGGTGATAGAATAAATTAAATAGCTTAATATTTATTATTTAATATTTTGGAAATATTAAATATAAATTAATAAGAGGAGTCTTATTATTATTATTATTATTATTATTTAATTCCTAAAGGAGTTTGGGAATTAATTAATAAAAGTACTCTCGTATATCCTAATAAGATTAAGAGGCCAATTAATTAAAAGAGTTTAATTAATTATTCCTAATAAGATTGGCAGCCTAATTAATTAAAGGAATTTAATTAATTAAAATAAAACTCAATTCCTTAATTGTTAAGGAGGGTTGCCCACATCTATAAATAAGAGGAGTCTTATTATGGGTGAGAAGGTTGTTGACTTTTACAACATACGTAATTCCAATAGTTGGGAGAGTACGCTCTTTTCTATGAGAGATAGAAAAACTAGGGTTTTGCCAAATACCCATCTTCTTGAATTCTTCTTCTTCCTTGGTGGATCACCTCTAGAGGCCAAACACTTGGGTGGCTAACGTTGATCAAAGGAAAGAACCAAACTCGGTGGATTCAAGTTGAACGCGAAAGGATTGGAGGTGAACTTGTACCTGAGGAAGCTCGAATCTTCAAGGGTATGATTCTTGTTCTTCATATCTTTTCGTTTAATTAATAATTGTGCATAAAGGGTGATCCGGGTATATGGTTTGCAAAATTTTTAAACTCTGATTTTTACACGTTTCTGCTTACTTTATGCAATTTGATTGCGTTCATGAATATTACAAACCTAACATTTATCTCTTCTATGATAGGATTGATAGAGAAGGGGGATTGTTTGATAATAACATGTAATAAGTTATTAAGGAATGAACTTAAGCCTAATAAGTGAATAAGCAACTTGAACTCTAATAAGTTGTTAGAATCATGAAGAACTTATCATATGTTGTCATTTGATGTTAATATGTTGATTATTGCATGAGAACATTGATTAATGGACTTAAGTTCATAAAAAGTCATAAAGGTGAAGAATTGTAGTTCATAAATTAATTAAGTCATTGACTTATGAGAATAAGTCAAAACCTACTTTGATTATAAGTTGGTGTAATAAGTAACTTATAATGATCATATGTTGGTTGAAATCCATTTAGAATCATTAAGAATGTAGTTTTACTGGAATTCACACGATTGGACGATTATCGTCGAATTCGTAAAATTCTCGGAATGGAGGTCATATTTTGTGTTTGAAGTCGAAAATGTTGGTTTTCAATGGAGACAAGTCATATTTGGCATTATAGAGTTGCGGACTCAAAAATTAACGAATTCTGACTTAGAACGAAGAAACGAGCATTAAACGTTCACGGACGTTTATTGTTTTCATTGAAAATGGACTAATAGGTGAAATTTTAGCAAACAAAGTCAAATAGATAAAATTCTTGCATGAACGCATAAAGTATGAAATTTGTGAACCATAGGCTTTTGAACGGACCAATTCGAACTTATAACGAAGAAGTTATACGTCCAGGAGTTTCGTGAAATTTTTAAAATTTTACCAAGCTATCAAAACATGAAGTCCGCGCCAAGCGCGACTCACGACAACTTAAAGTCTGCATGTCATGAGGTGAGCAACTGTATATCGCTAACTCGCATTTGTGGCATAAGATGCAGAGTTAAGTGTGGCCATGCATTTCAGATCCTAGAGTTTTGTTGACACAGAATGTTTACAAGAGTAGAATGAAAGGGAACTGGATAGTAATGAACTGAGATATAAACATAACATTGTAAGGTACTTGTAAGACACTAATGCATGATGATTAAGAGTTAATAATCAATTAAAGATGAATGAATGTGAATGACGTAATGAAAGCCGAAAACCCATAATAGTAGATCTAAGTTAGGATTTACATTGAGATGAAGGGTAAGATATAATAGTGTACATACTTGATTATATATAACCTAATGTGGTACGTTATATGATCATGTATTGTAGAAACATCGAGACTTAAATTGTACGTGTGTTAATTAGTAAGCAGACGCTGAAGGCAAGTATTCTAACCCTTGTTCCAGTTCAGTCTGGACAAGTTTTATAATTCATGTATTCTTTCACATGAAGTCTTGAATGATGAAGTCTAAAGCCAACTCTTTTGGCTAGACTTATATTATTATTCTATCAAGCATGATTTATGTTTACCGAGTTATATTGAATGTCATGCCATAGTGAGGACTACTAATGCTATCATCTGGACTGTCACTCCGTTTCCCGACTAGTTCCTAAACTACGTTCTCATTTCACAAGAAACGGAGTGAAAGAAAGGGTGAGCCTTGACTAGCCTAGTAAGAAATATAATGACTAAGATAATGCAGAATAAATTATCATTAGTCTTTAACAATGTTAAACTGATAAAATACAATAGAGATCAAGTTCAACTGCAGCGGAACAAGCAATCCATTAGAAGAGTCAAGTAGAGAATAAAATCTACTATCTTCTATGGTTTAAAATGTTTTCCTTAATTTTTATTGTTGAGACTCGGCTTAATAAATAAAACGCATCATCTAATCATCCTTGTACTACGGGCCAAGGATATTCATTATATCATCAATGGTCATGACTATACCGAATAATCCCTGGTCATAATCATACCAAAAACTGTCCATCGATGCACTAGTATTATTAATATTATCACAATATAAACATGAGAATAATAACAATGATATAAGCATTAATCAAACGAAAACAAGGATAAATATTAAAGAATTTAAATTTATCTAAATATTATAAACTCATAATCTAATATTATTAATATTATAACAATATTTTAATCACTTCTTAAAATTATAAATAATTTATTTCAATTGTCTACACTTTACCAAAAAAATGCATTTAATCATAAAAAAATGCCATACTCATAAGATTTCATCACTAATGATCAAATCCTTTATTAAAAATATGCATATACTCTATATAGGATTCCCAAGCCATAAAATCCTATTTTCCAACTTTGTTACTTCACATAACATGTTTAACTCATTTACTCATAATTAGATCATTTTTATGAAAAATACCAAGTCAGTCCCAAAAATATTTCTTTTCTGGAATTTAGCAGAATATAGTCCCATATTGAACATATATTTTTCTCGAAATTTTTAAAATTCATTTACTATTTTTCAAAATCAATTTCTAATTAATTCCTTAAGAAATTAGCTACCGAAGATTAACTCCGAAATTCCCAAATCTTGGCGGGATCTTTCACATGTTAACGTGATCTTCCAGTTTTAAATTTCATGGTCATCTGAGTTATAGAACTCCTAAGTATAGCATTTTTCGTCAAAAAACCTAAATATGGAAATAGTCATAACTTGCTCATTTTAAGTCTGAATGAGCTCATTTTTTGGACAGAGGTACTTTATTCCATATATTTCCATGTTCCAAAAGACCGAATTTTTCTCACAAATTAAGTGGCGAAATAGCCCTTTTTTAAACTTAAGGCGTTAGCTTTTTTGTAATTTGCAGATTTTGACACCTTTGCTAAAATCACTCCACACGAAAATCTACAACACCTTTTATAGTGATTCCACTTGGATAAGTTAGAAAACTCATAGATATAACTCTGAGAGCTTGACCACACTCAAAAATTTGAAATATAATAGGAGATATGGTCAATTGAATTTCATGTTCCATTTTACCAAAATCTGATTTTCAACCCTTTGTGATTTCTAAAAAACTTTGATGTTTTCACATAATAACCAACATAACTCATCATGACAATGACATAATAATTTAATAAAATAAGTTCAAGAATAAATTTTAAAGATTTATAAGTTAATTTATTCTGAACTCAATAATGTCTAAATTGTCAACATGATACTGCTTTGTGGAGAAAAATTTAAGAATGCTTAGAAGAATATTTCCAGGAAAAGATACTGGATGAAGCACAAATATCTAGGATATTCCACTAATTTCAAGGAATATAGAAGCCAAAGCTTTAACCAACTTTGTATAATAGAATATATGAAACTGCAAATGGATTTTCGCCCGCCATGCGGTAATCCACGTAGCCAGATCATTTCCATAATTTAATAAGAAATGAATACAAAGGATCATTCACCATTCATGTGGTAATCCACACAGACAGGTTATTCCAACAGAATAATAAAGAATGGAATAAGAGAAGAATTCACCATGCATATGATAGATCGCACAGACAGGTTATTCTCAACAGAATAATAAATAATGGAACCAGGTCATGCATAAATGCACAGACAGGATATTCCGACAGAATAATAAAGAATGGAACCAGGTCAGGCAAAATTCGTATCGACAGGATATTCCAATAGAATAATAAAGAATGGAATAAAAATAGAAATCACCATGCATGCGATAGACCGCACAGACAGGTTATTCCAACAGAATAATAATTAATGGAACCAGGGCAGGCGTAATACGCACCGACAGGATATTCCAATAGAATAATAAAGAATAGAATAACAGAAGAATTTCACCATGTATGCAATACTTCGCATATACAGGTTATTCCCACATAATAATAAAGAATGGAATAACAAAAGAATTTCACCAAGTATAGGGTAGCCCGCGTATACAGGTTATTCTAACAGAATAATAAGGAATGGAATAACAGAAGTTCTCTTCATGAATATGAAAGAAATAATATCCCTTATGGGTACAACAAAGAATATCTCTTACCTTAGAAGAAAACTAGATACTGGAATAGTGAGGTAGTAGAATTCTCTTCTTCTTTCTCTCTATAGATTTTCTCTCTATAGCTTCTCTCTATAATTTCCCTCTATAATTTCTCTCTCTAGAATTTCAGTGAATTCATAAGAAAATAATGAAGGAATGAGCTTCTATTTATAGGAGAATGGACTGAATAGTAACTAATTCATGAACGGTCCAGATTGATTTACTTTTAAACGGATGGTCCAGATTGGTTTACAATAAAATATTCTAATAAAACAAAATCTTTTAAATAAAATATAATATATTATATTTATAATATAATAAAATGAATAACTTTAAAAGTATTTTTTAATATAAAAAGATTTTACTATGCAAACACTATACAAATACTATGCATAATAAAATATAACATATTCTAATTATTGTCTAATAAAATAAATAACTTTATAAAAGTATTCTGTTTTATATAAAAAGATTTTACTATGTAAAACACTATATATAATAGAATATAATATATTCTATTTATAGTCTAATAAAACGAAACATTTATAAAAGTATTCTGTTTTATCTGTTTTATTACATTAATAATACTAATAACACAAAACTTCATCATCATTATTATAATTCACACTATTAATCGACCAGGTCGTTCCCAGGAAAGAGGGAGCTTTCCAATAAGCATTTCTCCCTATTGGCGCGCAATTAGGTGACCAAACCTCTCCTTGGCAGAACTTCTAGACATCATTAATATTGCAAATAATAATATTAATAACTTTGTCATCTCAATTATTGATTTAATAATATCTAAAATATTGACAATAATTGAATCAATTAACGTGAGATATTATGCAACAATTATTGAAGTAATAATTGAACAAAACTGAGTGACTTCTCACGTAAGCATGAATAATCAATACCGTGTGCTACTATGCAACCACTCAGACATTCTTTGTACTTTTACTACTGAGTAGTTCAACGAAGATTAATCGGTAAAACTTCCGCCTTTATTTTCATAAAAATATTTTTGTCATTTTTCTCGATCCGACAATAATTCCGTTGTAGGTACACCAATAATTCTTGCCCATTGTACGAATATTCCCTGTTAAAACAAATATTCCCCGACCAATCGAATAGAATACAACAACTTGCAAACTTTGCAAAATTTATAAATACTACCCACAACTATAACATTATCTCAAATCCAGACCATAATATAAAAAAAAATATTCGAGAAAATTAAATCTTTATTCGTAAAATTTGGGATTTTACAGTGAGGGCAAACTAAAAATAGTGGTTATAATGGTGGAAATGGTATTAATAACTAGAAAAGAAAATGGAATGGAAATTTGGGTGCTGGAAAACAGCAGGGAAACCAACAGAAAAGAAAGTTTGAAGCATGTGTTATATGCGGGAGGTTACACATTGGCATGTGCTTAAGGGGTAAATGAGTATGCTATAACTGTGGCCATGAGGGTCACATTGTGACGTCCCCAAAATAGGTATACATCACCCATCTTGGGTCGCTAGAAAATACACTACTGACAACTTCATTTATACAACTGTCGTGCAAAATACGACGACAAGTATACTGTGAGTTTTAATACAAATGTATGTAACTCTCATGGTGCCTCGACCACAACCTTACAATGGTACGTTACATAAAAAAATACAAATTGAAATCTGTTTTAGAAATTAAAATCTTTGGGAAGTGCTCAAGGAAACCTTCGTACATAGGAGGCCATGAATCTAAGTTATGATAGATATCATATGTCCAGAGAATTATCCTTGGTTGACCCAATAGACCCCAAAGAAAAACTAGAAGATTACTATGATTTTCCTTCCAATAGTTAGTCTTCTCTTGATATATAACTATCTCCACTATTTCCAAGTGAAAATTATATTTCAAATAAACTCCAAGATCATATAGGTGGTGCTCGTAGATATACTCAGTAAGTGGATTTGCACAACCCTGTCTTGTGATAACACAAGGTTGTATGTCATTAGACATCTTGAATGATAGTGACAAAACACCCTTCCAACGTTAGGTTCACCTCACCCTATTCGGTTCACCAAAATTAAATATCAAATGACGTATACAATACGACACACTTATCTAAAGTTCTCAACAACTATAAATTAGCAAGCCCAATGTTAAGCCATGATCCATGGGGCAAACCAAGTGAGAAATGGGTAGACTTGATGGGAAAACATTATGTGTGATGATCAAGTAATAGAAGTGGCTAGCAAGTAGACTTGGAGGTTAAGTTATGAATAGTAAGGAGGTGGGGGTTAAGGAGGTGATTAAAGGAGGTGGAATGTCCAATTATCTATAATGCCCTAGATTTTGGTTGCCTATAAATAGAGAACTCACCATTCATTTGTTGGTTGTTCAAATTTCATCCAACTCCTCTCAAGATAAGCTACTTATTTGGTAGAGAATAAGCTACTTAAGCACTTATAAGCCACTTCAACCTTTGTTAGATTTTCCAAAGTGAATTGAAGTCATAGTCTTCAAGAGTAAGACTCATATCTTTTATCTTTATTGAAAGTAGTATGCATACAAGCCAATCATGTTTGATGATAAAGCATATACTTTGTAACAGTCTTATTCATTTATTAATAAAAAGTATTTTTTATTAAAGGCTTTTAATTATATACATGATGATGTTTTATAATATGTGATAAACCCATAGTTTTAAGCAATGCTTTTAGAATAATGATGATGATCATTCTAATGAGATCTAAATTCTTAGAAAGCTTAAAACTAATATAGTTCCCAATCGTTGGATTACTAAATTGGGGATTAGTGAATCCGGATAGATTGGTACATACATTGCTTGCTCATTGGATGAGGATGATTGATCTCATGATCATTTGTGTGGAGACACTAAAGCAAGTATGTAGGTGCTTATTAGAGAATAAGTTCACTGAACGTGGCTCGCTAAGGAATACCTAATGGAGTTTTACTTTTCTGTCAATAGGAATTCCTGTAGTGATAGTAGTACAAGTGATCCTTGGACTTGAGATCATCATAGTATCTTGTGTATGATGAGTTATACTTTGACTTATTCCTTAAGACCCTTAGGGTATATCAAAGGGTATGCTTGGGTATAATAAGTTGTACATGAAGATAATGTATGATCAATAAAGAATCTACCACTTCTAATACAAGAAGAGAAATGTCCTATGTGATTTGATAAATGACAACCTTGTAGTCCTTGGCCAAGGCAGAATGAAATTAGAAAGGAGTTTCTAATTTGCATTATTTGGGATTGTGCATTTAAGAGTCGAAATACATATAATTAAATAAAATAAGACTTGACAGTAATTCCATGTCTTATATTTAATTGGGACATTGTATGGTGGAAGGATTAAATTGTACGGTAACTATTTACTCAAAGGTTCTTTTATGATTAATGTTGAAATCTATATTATCTGGAAAGTCGTTGATGATTGCTAGGAGGCTTATCCTATTGTAGAATAAATACTATTTATTTAAATAAATTAATAGTTTAATTTATTTATTTAAATAAGATTAGAATTGTTCTAATTGATTTATTTACAACCGGTTTAATATGGAGAACCTAAATGGTCACACCATAAAAGGAAGAATAATTATTTAAGAAGTTAATGGCATAATTGTAATAATAAATTAAGTATATTTAATTTATCTATGGTGATAGAATAAATTAAATAGCTTAATATTTATTATTTAATATTTTGGAAATATTAAATATAAATTAATAAGAGGAGTCTTATTATTATTACTACTATTATTATTATTTAATTCCTAAAGGAGTTTGGGAATTAATTAATAAAAGTACTCTCGTATATCCTAATAAGATTAAGAGGCCAATTAATTAAAAGAGTTTAATTAATTATTCCTAATAAGATTGGCGACTTTAATTAATTAAAGGAATTTAATTAATTAAAATAAAACTCAATTCCTTAATTGTTAAGGAGGGTTGCCCACATCTATAAATAAGAGGAGTCTTATTATGGGTGAGAAGGTTGTTGACTTTTTAACAACAGACGTAATTCCAATAGTTGGGAGAGTACGCTCTTTTCTATGAGAGATAGAAAAACTAGGGTTTTGCCAAATACCCATCTTTTTGAATTCTTCTTCTTCCTTGGTGGATCACCTCTAGAGGCCAAACACTTGGGTGGCTAACGTTGATCAAAGGAAGGAACCAAACTCGGTGGATTCAAGTTGAGCGAAAAGGATTGGAGGTGAACTTGTACGAGGAAGCTCGAATCTTCAAGGGTATGATTCTTGTTCTTCATATCTTTTCGTTTAATTAATAATTGTGCATAAAGGGTGATGCGTATATGGTTTGTAAAATTTTTAAACTCTGATTTTTTACATTTAAAAACTTACTTTGTTTGTGTAATTTGATTATGTTCATGAATATTACAAACCTAACATTTATCTCTTCTATGATTGGATTGATAGAGAAGGGGGATTGTTTGATAATAACATGTAATAAGTCATTAAGGAATGAACTTAAGCCTAATAAGTGAATAAGCAACTTGAACTCTAATAAGTTGTTAGAATCATGAAGAACTTATCATATGTTGTCATTTGATGTTAATATGTTGATTATTGCATGAGAACATTGGTTAATGGACTTAAGTTCATAAAAAGTCATAAAGGTGAAGAATTGTAGTTCATAAATTAATTAAATCATTGACTTATGAGAATAAGTCAAAACCTACTTTGATTATAAGTTGGTGTAATAAGTAACTTATAATGATCATATGTTGGTTGAAATCCATTTAGAATCATTAAGAATGTAGTTTTACTGGAATTCACACGATTGGACAATTATCGTCGAATTAGTAAAATTCTCGGAATGGAGGTCATATTTTGTGTTTGAAGTCAGAAATGTTGGTTTTCAATGGAGACCAGTCATATTTGGCATTATAGAGTTGCGAACTCAAAAATTAACGAATTCTGACTTAGAACGAAGAAACGAGCATTAAACGTTCACGGACGTTTATTGTTTTCATTGAAAATGGACTAATAGGTGAAATTTTAGCAAACAAAGTCAAATAGATAAAATTCTTGCATGAACGCATAAAGTATGAAATTTGTGAACCATAGGCTTTTGAACGGACCAATTCGAACTTATAACGAAGAAGTTATAAGTCCGGGAGTTTCGTGAAATTTTTAAAATTTTGCAAACTGTCTGAGGCACAGAGTCCGCGCCACCACGCGCGACTCACGACTATAAAAAGTCGTGTATGCATGTGTAAATTTGGAAACAAGTATATCTGCTAACTCAACATGACGTGGCATGAGATGTAGAGTTAAGTGTGTGCGCGCTGCCAAATTCAGATCCTAGAGTTTTGTTGTACAAGAATGTTTACAAGTGTAGAATGAAAGGGAACTGGATAGTAATGAACTGAGATATAAACATAACATTGTAAGGTACTTGTAAGACACTAATGCATGATGATTAAGAGTTAATAATCAATTAAAGATGAATGAATGTGAATGACGTAATGAAAGCCAAAAACCCATAATAGTAGATCTAAGTTAGGATTTACATTGAGATGAAGGGTAAGATATAATAGTGTACATACTTGATTATATATAACCTAATGTGGTACGTTATATGATCATGTATTGTAGAAACATAGAGACTTAAATTGTACGTGTGTTAATTAGTAAGCAGACGCTGAAGGCAAGTATTCTAACCCTTGTTCCAGTTCAGTCTGGACAAGTTTTGTAATTCATGTATTCTTTCACATGAAGTCTTGAATGATGAAGTCTAAAGCCAACTCTTTTGGCTAGAGTTATATTGTGATTCTATCAAGCATGATTTATGTTTACCGAGTTATATTGGTATGGTTTTCCATCGAAGACCAAGTATGCTAAAATGCTTTTGTCGTTTAACGACAGGCACGTGAGGTTGCCACAACTTAAACGTATACACGTTTAATGAATGTAGTGTTGATCAACATAGAGTACTATGTGCTGATCACCCATAAGTTCTCATAAGCTATGCCGGACTTAAGGACTTAGTGTCGGGTTGTCCTTTTCAAAAGAAATTATGAACTACTCATAGTCTTGAGCCTTAGTTGATATTCTACTGAATATTGTTGTTGGAAAACGTTTTGAATGAAAAGAAGTGATATTTTGATTTATCAATAGTACTTCGTAACTATTGTTCAGTTACTGAAGATATATGACTTCTATGTTTCAAGCATATTATTTATTAGAATTGTAGTACTTGCTGAGCTAGTCATGCTCACTCTTGCTTGAACCATATGAACACAACCAAGATCGAGCGGACCGAAGGCTTAGGCAAGGACAAGGGCAAGGCGAAGACGAACCCTTAGATTACTTATGTAATAGTATAGGTGAACGTTTATAATATATTTGATATTATGACAAGAACAAACGAATGGGTTACAAAGAACCTGGGAAATGTAATATTATTTTGGATATATAGAAGTTATATTAGTCCTTTTGAGACTATTTAATTGAATGAATGAATGAATGGTAGTACCGTGTAGCACCATCTGTCGGGTTGGAAGATACTCAGATTTGGGGGCGTCATAGGTTGGTATCAAAGCATTAGGTTATAAAACTTAAGGGGGGGGGGATTAAAAACCTTAAGTCATAACTTTAAGAGAAGTCAAAGAAGTACAAGAATAAAATAACCTTATAAAAATGCATTATGATTATTTTATGTGTTTTTATTATTCTACTGACGTGTACTAATCAACTTAATTGTTTTGTGTAGATGTCAGGAGTAAACGGGATGTATATAGATGGCCAGGCCATTAGTGAAGAGTCGGTGAACCAAGTAGAGGTTATACTGAACCCTATAGCAGCAGAGCCAGATGTAGTGATTATTGAGTCCGGAGACTCGGAGGAAGTGACTATATGTCGGTGTTTGTGGAGATGATAGAGGAGGAGGTAGAGAGCAGGTCTCCTTTAACCCGATGGCTATAGCAACTAAGATAGCTCCTGGGGGGTCGATGATGTCTCTGTTTATGTCAGTGTTGGATAGAAATATCCATTACTGTCAGGAGGTTAAGGAGCTTAAGGCAGAGCTCCAAATTGTTAGAGAGGACAAGACTGATGTCGAGTCCATGTGGGAGCAGGAGCATGATGAACGGATTTTGGCTAAGAACAAAGTCCATGATTTAAAGCACGAGGTCTTTGAGCTCAAGGAGGAGCTAAAGACCAAGGTGTAGAAGATAGGGAGGATGTCCTATATCTATAGGAGTTCTCACACGAATTTTCAGCAGCAGGTAGCTGGATATCTGACGGAGGTGGGGCAAGCACGGCATACTATTAGCTGTGATATTATTGCTAGTCTTGCCAAGGCAGATTTTGATAATGCCTTGAGGCAGATGTAGATTAGGGGTAGTCAGACTAGTATGTAAATATTTTTTTAAGTAGTAGTGACGTAAAAACCTTTTTGTATAGTAAAGGGTAGTCTTTTATAAATCCCAATTTTTGGAAGGCGATAGCGGGAAAGTAATGTAATCAGCTTAGGCTGTGTATGTAACCGATGTAATATTATACTACGAAGAATGAATATAAGTCCTTTTTATGGAAAGCAATGAGTAATGGATGTTGGAGTTATTGTTTAATATTAAGTGATAACTAATAAAGAAAGGAATAATAACGAAATGTGTTTATTGTATCAGCAAAATGCCTCCAAGAAGAGTGCAACATAATCAAGGTGCGAGTGTAAATCAACCAGAGGGAGGTCCGATTAACCCGATGCGGGAGTTTGTTAATTTAATAACAACTGCCTTTAATAGAACAGGGGTTAATATCCCCGTAAATCCAGGAGTAGCACGAGCTACTACCTTTAAGGATTTCAAGAGCGTGGGTCCACCGGAGTTCAAAGGAACTACGGACCCTATTGAAGCCCAAACGTGGGTTAAGGAGATAGAGAAGGCATTTATAATAGCAAATGTTGACGAGGCCCAAAAGGTTGCCTTTGCGACCTATATGATGAAGGGAGAGGCCAACTTTTGGTGGGAAGCCAATCAGGCTAGGGTCGGGATAGTGAATCTGACATGGGATAGGTTCAAGGAGATATTCTTCGATAACTACTTTCCCACTAGCATGAAAGGGAGGATGGAGATGCGGTTTCTGGAGTTAAAACAAGGGGACATGACGGTTCCCCAATACGCCGCCATGTTTAATGAACTGGCAAGGTTCGCTCAACATCAAGTGGATACTAAGGTGAGGAAGGCGCGACGGTTCGAGCAGGGCTTGAAACCCTGACTCTATATCCGCATATCGGTGTTCCAAAGTACCTCTTTTGGAACCATTTTAGAGAAGGCGATAATCTCCGAAGGTGGTAGCGAGGCGTTGAGCCAGTACCACAAAGATAAAAAGAATAAGGGGAAAGTAGATGGGGGAGTAAGGATCGAGGGAGCCAGTGGTAGTGGCGAGGGTCAGAAGAGGAAGGTATTTAGCTCTGGGAATACCGGAGTAAAGCAAGGAGACCCGAAGAGAAGAATGGAGGCCTGCAAGACCTATGGGAAGACTCATTTAGGAGTCTGTCTCAAGGGGAAGGCCGTCTGTTACAATTATGGATAGGAGGGGAACATTGCGCCTAATTGTCCAAGTCCGAAGAAGAACCATGGATGCTTTGTGTGTGGATTAACTGACCACATGGCAAAGAACTGCCTGAAGAAGGGGACGGGCGGGAATCGGGGCACTAATAGCGGTAAGTTAGCTATTGGGGGTCCAGCTCAGCTGGGTAGGCCGATGGGTCATACCTTTAACATGACATTCCAAGATGCAGTTGCATTAGGGGATGTCGTCGCATATATTATTCCGATCAATGATATCAATGCGTACGTGCTGTTTGATTCAGGTGCTACTTGTTCTTTTATAGCATGCGATTTTGCTAGACGATTAGGATTACTTCCCGAAAAGTTGCCTATACCTTTAAATATCAAGGTAGAAAACGAAGAAATAATTCATGTTGAAGATGTTTATAAGAGTTGTTGTGTAGATATACGGGGTTGTAAATTATCGGTAGATTTGTTACCGATAAAGTTAGGAGAATTCGATGTAATTCTCGGAATGGATTGGTTAGTAAACCATGGGGAAATTATAGATTGTCAAAATAAATGTGTGAATATTAAGACGTTAGAACAACCTCGGGTAGTATTTTACTATAATAGATCATCGGGACGTTCGTGTTGTCTAACCATGACACAAACTAGGAAATTACTGAGAAAGGGATGTGTAGGTTACCTGTGCCATGTTGTTGATACCCAGAGAGTGGTAGCAACCATGGAACAAATACCTTTAGTGAGAGAATTCACCGATGTATTTCTGAGTGAATTTCTGGGTCTTCCGCCGGATAGGGAGACAGAGTTTGTGATAGACATTGTGCCAGGAACGACACCAGTTTCCAGGGCACCGTATCGTATGGCGCCAGTGGAGATGAAGGAGTTGATGGTGCAGTTGCAAGAACTATTGGACCGGAAGTACATTCAACCAAGTGTTTCGCCATGGGGAGCACCAGTACTGTTTGTCAAGAAGAAGGACGGATCGTTAAGATTGTGTATCGACTATCGAGAGTTGAACAAGTTAACTATAAAGAATAAATACCCATTGCCCAGGATCAATGATCTCTTTGATCAGTCGAAAGGGGCTAAGTATTTTTCTAAAATAGATTTAAGAACGAGGTATCATCAGTTGAAGGTTAGGAAGGAGGATGTGCCAAAGACAGCATTCAGGACTCGTTATGGTCATTACGAGTTCCTGGTGATGTCATTTGGATTGACTAATGCACCAGCTGCATTCATAGATATGATGAACAGAGTGTTCAAACAATATTTGGACAGGTTCGTCGTGGTGTTTATAGATGATATTCTAGTCTATTCTAAGATGCCAGAAGATCATGATGAACACCTAAGATTAGTGTTGTAGACACTAAAAAAGGAGAAGTTGTATGCAAAATTCACTAAGTGTGAATTTTGGTTGGAGAAGGTACAATTTTTAGGTCATGTCATTGACCATGAGGGGATTTCAGTAGATCCAGTGAAGGTGGAAGCCGTGATGAATTGGGAACAACCGAAAACGCCGACTGAGGTGTGGAGTTTCCTAGGGTTAGCGGGTTACTATCGAAGATTCATCCAAGATTTTTCGAAGATAGTCACTCCGTTAACTAACTTGACGAGGAAGACGGTGAAATATGCTTGGACTGACAAGTACGAGGATAGTTTTCAAGAACTAAAGAAGAGGTTGAGTGAAGTGCCTGTTTTGTCATTGCCCGATGACATAGGAAATTTTATAGTTTATAGCGATGCTTCGCATAGAGGACTTGGTTGCGTGCTCATGCAGCATGGCAAGGTCATTGCGTATGCATCTAGGCAGTTGAAGGATTATGAGAAAGTTTACCTTACTCATGATGCAGGCCTGCCGCATGATGATTTTTTTCTAAAGATATGGATACATTATCTTTATGGAGAAAAATGTGAGATATACACCGACCACAAGAGTCTAAAATATATCTTCACACAGAAAGAGTTGAATATGAGGCAAAGGAGATGGCTGGAGTTGATAAAGGATTATGACTATGAAATCCTGTATCACCCTAGAAAAGCCAATGTAGTTGCCGATGCCTTAAGTAGGAAGGGTCGAGAAAAGTTGTCTTTGTTGACGGCTCAAACTGAGTTGATAACCGAGATGGCTAGGATGGAGTTGGAAGTGAAGCTGCCAAGTGAAAGTGGACAAATGCTATTTGCGACGGAGATGCAATCTACCATCGTAGAGAGAGTTAAAGAGGTATAACTCAAAACAGATGAGTGCGACCGGATAAATGAGCGCCTAGCCAATGAAAAAGATACTAAGTACAGTCTCGATAATGAGGGATTATTGAGATTTGAAGGAAGAATTTGGGTTCCGAATGAGACGGAATTAAAGGAGCAGGTGTTGCAAGAGGCTCATAGTTCAAGGTTTTCGATTCATCCTGGTAGCACTAAGATGTATCAAGATCTTCGATAGAGTTTCTGGTGGCCGAACATGAAGAGAGAGATCGCCAAATATTTGAGTAGGTGCTTGACTTGTCAGAGAGTTAAGGCCGAACATCAACGACCTAGTGGCTTGCTACAGTCATTAGAAATTCTGGAGTGGAAATGGGAGAATATCACGATGGATTTTATGTTGGGACTTCCGACTACTTAGAAGGGGTATGATACGATTTGCATAATAGTGGACCGGTTGACAAATTCGGTTCACTTTTTGCCAATTAGGGTTAAGTATAACTTAGATCAGTTAGCTAGACTCTATATTAAGGAAATAATCTCAAGACATGGGGTGCCAGTATCGATTATGTCAGATCGTGATACACGATTCACGTCGAACTTTTGGAGGAGTCTACAAGAGCAGTTGGGAACGCAGTTGAATTTGAGTACAACGTATCATCCACAAACGGATGGATAGAGTGAGAGGACAATTCAGACGTTAGAAGATATGCTAAGATCTTGCGTCATGGATTTCAAGGGTAGTTGGGATGATCATCTACCATTAGTGGAGTTTGCGTATAACAATAGTTATCATGCAAGCATAGGTATGCCGCCTTACGAAGCTTTATATGGGAGGAAATGCAGAATGCCACTGTATTGGGATGAGGTAGGAGAACGCCGAATGTTGGGACCAGAATTGGTGTAATAGACAGCGGATATTGTCAAGAAGATACAAATGCGTCTTCTAGCAGCTCAAGACAGACAGAAGAAGTTTACGGATCAGCATAGAGAGAATCGGGAGTTTGAAGTAGGTTCATACGTATTTCTAAAAGTATCTCCCTGGAAAGGAAAGATACGTTTTGGAAAGAAGGGAAAGTTAAGTCCGAGGTTTATAGGACCTTTTGAGGTATTAAAACGGGTAGGTGAGGTAGCTTATATGATAGCCTTACCTCCAGACCTAGAACGAATACATAATGTATTTCACGTATCCGTGTTACGTCCTTATATGCCAGATTATAAGCACGTGATAGAATATGAGCCTATTCATATCGAGAAGGACTTAACGTATGAGGAAACGCCGATTCAAATTGTCGATAGAAAAGAATAAGTTCTGCAAAATAAAGTCATACCTTCCGTAAAGGTGATACAGAAGAACCACGATGCAGAAGAAGCAACATGGGAGTTAGAAGAAATGATGAAAAAGAATTACCCTCAATTATTTGTGTAATTTTTTTTATATATATAGCGAGATTCTAGGGACAGAATACTTATAAGGGGGAAAGAATATAACGCCCCAGAAAATCGAACCTTTGTAAATACTTTTAATTATGAATAAAATAATATTATTTATTATTATTACGTATGGATAAGATGAATGTCGTTCTATAACCTAGAAACGTTGGAATGTCGTAGTATTTTAACTACGTGAGAGAATTAAAGTGTTTGAATTTCTAAGACGAAAATAAAAGCTTTTAGAGAAATTTTACGAAAACACTATTCATCGATTTACGCTTTCAGAATTATTTTTGAACTTCCGAGAAATATGTAACGTTATAATATCAAGGTGAGATGGAATATGTAATAATAGTCTAAGTACGGAAAACGTAATATTTCGCATGCGGACTTAATTTGGGAACGTTAGGTTTATTAAGCGTTAAAGGAAGAAAGTTGTGATCGTATAATGTGTAATCATTATATGAAGGTAATGAATGTAAGTATAATACGACATATTGTACTATTATGTATGAAGAATGAGATAACGTATATTAAGAATTAATATACGAGCTAGCATACGAAGATTATATGTGGGGTATAAATGTTAAGTTGTTTAAATAAGAGGTAATGGAATTGTAGGATTGTTAGCCTTATGAAAGGAGTCCAATAGAATGTGACAATCAAGCCCAAGTGTTTGATAAATTATGAGTCCAAACTATGATAGTACAAGCCCAATAAGGAATTAACTAGATTAATTAGCAAGCCCAATGTTAAGCCATGATCCATGGGGCAAACCAAGTGAGAAATGGGTAGACTTGATGGGCAAACATTATGTGTGATGATCAAGTAATAGAAGTGGCTAGCAAGTAGACTTGGAGGTTAAGTTATGAATATTAAGGAGGTGGAGGTTAAGGAGGTGAGTAAAGGAGGTGGAATGTCCAATTGTCTATAATGCCCTAGCTTTTGGTTGCCTATAAATAGAGAACTCACCATTCTTTTGTTGGTTGTTCAAATTTCATCCAACTCCTCTCAAGATAAGCTACTTATTTAGTAGAGAGAATAAGCCACTTAAGCACTTATAAGCCACTTCAACCTTTGTTAGATTTTCCAAAGTGAATTGAAGTCATAGTCTTCAAGAGTAAGACTCATATCTTTTATCTTTATCTCTTCTATGATAGGATTGATAGAGAAAGGGGATTGTTTGATAATAACATGTAATAAGTCATTAAGGAATGAACTTAAGCCGAATAAGTGAATAAGCAACTTGAACTCTAATAAGTTGTTAGAATCATGAAGAACTTATCATATGTTGTCATATGATGTTAATATGTTGATTATAGCATGAGAACATTGATTAATGGACTTAAGTTCATAGAAAGTCATAGGCGTGAGGAATTGTAGTTCATAAGTTAATTAAGTCATTGACTTATGAGAATAAGTCAAAACCTACTTTGATTATAAGTTGGTGTAATAAGTAACTTGTAATGATCATATGTTGGTTGAAATCCATTTAGAATCATTAAGAATGTAGTTTTGCAGGAATTCACACGATTGGACGATTATCGTCGAATTCGTAAAATTCTCGGAATGGATGTCGCATTTTGTGTTTGAATTCAGAAATGTTGGTTTTCAATGGAGACAAGTCATATTTGGCATTATAGAGTTACGGACTCAAAAATGACCGAATTCTGACTTAGAACGAAGAAACGAGCGTTAAACGTTCACGGACGTTTATTATTTTCGTTGAAAATGAACTAATAGGTTAAATTTTAGCAAACAAAGTCAAATAGATAAAAATTTTGCATGAACGCGTAAAGTATGAAATTTGTGAACCGTAGGCTTTTGAACGAACCAATTCGAATTTATAACGAAGAAGTTATGCGTCGGGGAGTTTCGTGAAATTTTTAAAATTCTAAAACTATGCGAGGCAGAGTCCGCGCGCCATGCGACTCTCACGATATAAAGCTCCGCACCATGAGACGAGGTCGGGCAACTGCATCTATCGTTAACTTAACTATGGCATGGCTGAGATGCAGAGTTAAGTGTGGCGCCGCGGCACCAGTCCTAGAGTTTTGTTGGACAAGAATGTTTACAAGTGTAGAATGAAAGGGAATTGGATAGTAATGAACTGAGATATAAACATAACATTGTAAGGTACTTGTAAGACACTAATGCATGGTGATTAAGAGTTAATAATCAATCAAAGATGAATGAATGTGAATGATGTAATGAAAGCCGGAAACCCATAATAGTAGATCTAAGTCAGGATTTACATTGAGATGAAGGGTAAGATATAATAGTATACATACTTGATTATATATAACCTAATGTGGTACGTTATATGATCATGTATTGTAGAAACGTAGAGACTTAAAGTGTATGTGTGTTAATCAGTAAGCAGACGCTGAAGGAAAGTGGACAAAGTTTTGTAATTCATGTATTCTTTCAAATGAAGTCTTGAATGATGAAGTCTAAAGCCAACTCTTTCGGCTAGACTTATATTAAGATTCTATCAAGCATGATTTATGTTTACCGAGTTATATTGGTATGGTTTTCAATCAAAGACCAAGTATGCTAAAATGTTTTTGTCGTTTAACGACAGGCACGTGAGGTTGCCACAACTTAAATGTATACACGTTTAATGAATGTAGTGCTGATCAACATAGAGTACTATGGGCTGATCACCCAGAAGTGCTCGTAAGCTATGCCAAACTTACGGACTTAGTGTCAGGTTGTCCTTTTGAAAAGAAATTATGAACTGCTCATAGTCTTAAGCCTTGGTTGATATTCTACTAAATATTGTTGTTGGAAAACATTTTTAATGAAAAGAAGTGATATTTTGAATTATCAATAGTACTTCGTAACTATTGTTCAGTTACTGAAGATATATGACTTCTATGTTTCAAGCATGTTGTTTAGTAGAATTGTAGTACTTGCTGAGCTAGTCATGCTCACTCTTTCTTGAACCATATGAACATAGCCAAGATCGAGCGGACCGAAGGCTCAAGCAAGGACAAGGGCAAGGCGAAGACGAACCCTTAGATTACTTATGTAATAGTATAGGTGAACGATTGTAATATATTTGATATTATGACAAGAACAAATGAATGAGTTACAAAGAACCTGGGAAATGTAATATTATTTTGCATATATAGAAGTTATATTAGTCCTTTTAAGACTATTTAATTGAATGAATGAATGATTGGTAGTACCGTGTAGCACCATCTGTCGGGTTGGAAGATACCCGAATTTTGGGGTGTCACAAATCCACATAGACAGGTTATTCCAACAGAATAATAAAGAATGGAATAACTGAAGAATTCACCATGCATACGATAGATCGCACAGACAGGTTATTCTCAACAAAATAATAAAGAACGGAACCAGGTCAGGCGTAATTCGCACCGATACGATATTCCCATAGAATAATAAATAATGGAACCAGGTCATGCGTAAACGCACAGACAGGATATTTCGATAGAATAATAAGGAATGGAATAACAACAAAATTCACCATGCATGTGATAGACCGCACAGACAGGTTATTCCAACAGAATAATAAATAATGGAACCAGGTCAGGCATAATCCGCACCGACAGGATATTCCAATAGAATAATAAAGAATAGAATAACAACAGAATTTCACCATTTATGCGGTACTTCGCATAAACAGTTTATTCCAACAGAATAATAAAGAATGGAATAACAGAAGTTATCCTCATGAATACGAAAGAAATAATACTCTTTACAATTACAACAAATAATATCCCTTGCCTTATAAAGAAGAGTACTCCGACGGGTAGGGCGGGGATATACTTGAAGAAAACTTGTACTACGCTCAAAGCTTTCCTAAACTCTAAAGAAATACGCTCAAGATTATAGAAGAAGAATTCTCTCTACAGTTTCTCTCTCTTGAGTTTTAGTGAATTCGTAAGAAATAATGATGGAATGAGCTTCTATTTATAGAAGAATGGATTGAATAGTAACTAATTCATGAATGGTCCAGATTGATTTACTTTTAAAAGGACGGTCCAGATTGGTTTACTATAAAATATTCTAATAAAACAAAATCTTTTAAATAAAATATAATATATTCTATTTATAATCTAATAAAACGAATAACTTTATAAAAGTATTTTGTTTTATATAAAAAGATTTTACTATGCAGGCACTATGCAAACACTATGCATAATAGAATATAATATATTCTATTTATAGTCTAATAAAACGAATAACTTTATAAAAGTATTCTGTTTTATATAAAAAGTTTTTCTGTTTTATTACATTAATAATACTAATAAAACAAAACTCATCATTATTATCATAATTCACACTATTAATCGACCATATCGTTCCCAGGAAAGAGGGGGCTTTCCAATAAAGATTTCTCCCTATTGGCCAAGCAATTAGGTTCTGAACCTCTCCTCGCGTAAACTCTAGACATCGTTAGTATTGCAAATAATAATGTTAATAACTTTGCCATCTCAATTATTGATTTAACAATATATAAAATATCGATAATAATTGAATCAAACTGAGTGACTTCTCACGTAAGCATTAATAATCAATATTGTGTACTACTATGCAACCACACATATTTTACCACCGATTATTTTATGACAACATGCTTACTTTGAAAAATTTTCAAATGTCACCCTTAACTTTAAACTTTTATCAATTTAACTATTCACCAAAATAGAAAAACTGAATACTTTTATTTCATAAAATTCAGGGTCTCACACACATTGCCCCAAATTTCCATCAAACCAAGACGAATGCTTGCTACACCTGCGGGTCAAAGGATCATTTTGCTCATGAGTGTCCTAAGAAGAAATCTGGTGAGACAACATGAAATAAGGGTGGTAGCAGTGGAGGTACATTGACTATTGTTGTGCCAACATCATCGAACAGACCCACAACCAGAATCTTCAACATGACGGTGCAGGACGCAGTGCAATCAAAAGATGTCGTGTCAAGTATTATCCCAATCAATGATATAAATTCAGATGTATGCTACGTGATCGTTTATATATGATGAATTTGCTAAGAGGTTAGAATTACCTGGTGAAGAGTTGAATTTCCCTTTACCCATAGAAATTATGAATAGGGAGGTGATTCCTGTTAAGTTTGTATACAAGAATTATAGGGTGAATATTAAGGGGAACATTATGACAGTTGATTTAATTCCGATAAAACTTGGAGATTTTGATGTTATATTGGAAATGGATTGGCTATTCAATTATGGACCAATAATTGATTGCCAAATGAAATGTGTAAACCTTATGACTCCGTCAACGGTAGTTTTCTATGGTAGCAAATCACCTAGACAACCGAGATGTCTAACGATTATGCAAGCCAAGAAGTTATTGAGTCAAGGCTGTGTAGGATACTTAGCTTACATAGTCAATACTCAGAAGAAGAAGGGTGTGAAACTAGAAGAGATACCAGTGGTTAGGGATTTTATGGACGTATTTTTGAAAGATTTAACAGGACTTCCGCCTGACAGAGAGATCGAGTTCATGATCAACTTGGCACCAAGAAATGTTCCAATATCGAAGGCCCCGTATAGAATGGCTCCGGTAGAGATGAAGAAACTGATGGTGCAATTGTAAGAACTGCTAGACAAGAAATATATTCAACTAAGTGTATCACACTGGGGAGCACCGGTGTTATTCGTGAAGAAGAATGAGGGGTCAATGCGTCTTTGCATTAATTATAGGGAATTAAACAAAGTCACTATTAAGAATAAATATCCGTTGCCAAGAATAGATGACTTGTTTTATCAATTGAAGGGTGCTAGATACTTCTCAAAGTTAGATTTGAGAAGTGGGTATCAGCAATTGAAAGTAAGGAAGGAGGATGTACCAAAGATAGCATTTAGAACTCAGTATGGACATTACGAGTTTCTAATAATGTCTTTTGGTTTGACAAACGCCCCTACTGCATTCATGGATTTAATGAACAAGGTGTTTAAACCATTTTTAGACAAGCTTGTGGTGGTATTCATCGATGATATTTTGGTGTACTCCAAATCTCAAGAAGAACACGTGGAACATTTGCGTTTGACGTTGGAGACGTTAAGGAAGGAAAAGTTGTATGCAAAATTCTATAAGTGTGAATTTTGGCTAGAACGTGTGCAATTTCTTGGACATGTAATTGATAAAGATGAGATTTCAGCAGATCCATCAAAAGTAAAAGATGTGATAAATTGGGAACAACCAAGAACTCCATCTGAAGTAAGAAGTTTCTTGGGACTGACAGGTTATTATAGACGGTTTATTCAGGATTTTCCAAGATTACCACTCCGTTGACAAATTTGACGAGAAAATCTGTAAATTTGTCTAGACGGAGAAGTTCGAAGAGAGTTTTATGGAATTGAAGAAGAGGCTCATTTCCAAATAATTCAGGAAACTTTGTGGTGTATAGTGATGCCTCACATAAAGATTAGGTTCTGTCCTTATGCAGAACAACAAAGTTATTGCATATGCATTAAGGCAATTGAAAGACTACGAGAAAGGTTATTCGACTCCTGACTTAGAGTTGGTGGCGGTGGTATTTGCTCTGAAGATATGGAGACAATATCTCTATGGAGAGCATGTGAGATTTACATAGAACATAAGAGTCTGAAGTAAATTTTCATATAGATGGACTTGAACATGTGCCAAAGGTTATGGTTGGATTTGATAAAAGATTACGATTTTGAGATCTTTTATCATTCGGGCAAAGTAAATGTTGTTGCAGGTGCCTTGAGTAGGAAGGGTCGTGAGAAGTTGATGTTGTTAACCAACCACGAGAAGCTCATTTCAGCAACGACAAGGCTAGAGTTGGAAATCAAATTTCTGAAAGAATCTGATGAAAGATTGTTTCAGATGGAAGCTAGTCCAACTTTGGTGGGCAAGGTAAAGAATGCTCAACTACAAGATGAGGAATATAGAAAAATAAAGGAAAGTATGGTCGAGGGTAGTGAGATGAAGTACAAGGTTGATACTGAAGGAGTGCTAAGATTTGAGGGACGAATTTGGGTTCCAGCAGTACCGGATATTAAAGAAGAAATCTTGACAGAAGCTCATAGCTCCAGATATTCGATCCATCCGGGAAGTACGAAAATGTATCAAGATTTGCAGCGACATTTTTGGTGGCCAAATATGAAAATAGATAGTGCTGAATGTGTCGTGAAATGTTTGACATGTCAGAGGGTAAAGGCCGAGCATCAAAGACCAAGCGGATTACTTCAACCTATGGACATACCAGAATGGAATTGGGAACATATCATAATGGATTTTGTGGTAGGTCATCCAATGACTCAGAAAGGATATGATGCGGTATGGGTAATAGTGGACAGGCTGGCCAAATAAGCACACTTTTTGCTAATAAAGATTAGATTTAATCTTGACCAACTGGCAAAGTTGTACGTTAAGGAGATCGTTTCGAGATATGGAGTTCCAATGTTAATTGTGTATGATAGAGATCCGAGATTCACATTTAAACTTCTAAAAGAGACTACAAGAACGTATGGGAACACAATTAAGAATGAGTATGACATATCATCAACAAATTGATGGCAAAAGTGAACTAACAATCCAGACGTTAGAAGATATGCTTAGAGCATGCATCATGGATTTCAAAGGGAACTGGGATAATCATCTACCATTGGCAGAATTTTCCTACTACAATAGTTTCCACGCAAGCATTGGTATGCCGCTATACGAGGCATTATACGGAAAAAAATGCAGAACTCCACTGTGTTTGGATGAAGTTGGTGAACGTCAATTGTTAGGACCGGAACTCGTATAGCAGACCACTAAAATTATCAAACTCATCAGAGCAAGACTGGTAGCTACTCAAGATAGACAGAATAAATATGTTGATCAACATAGACAAGATCGTGAATTTGACGTAGAAAATTTTGTTTTCCTAAATGTTTCTCCTTGGAAAGAGAAGATTCATTTTGGCAAGAAATAAAAGTTAAGCCCAAGGTTCATTGGACCCTTCGAGGTACTGCGAAGAGTTAGAGAAGTAGCTTACGAGGTAGCTTTACCTCCAAAATTAGAACATGTTCACAGCGTTTTTCATGTGTCGGTGTTGAGACCGTATAAACCCGATTACAAACATGGGTTCGAATATGAACCGTTATAGTTCAATAAGTATTTATCGTATGAAGATGTTCCTATCCAGATAGTTGACAGGAAAGAACAAGTGGTTAGGAATAAAGTGATACCTTCTGTGAAGGTAATATAGAGAAACTACAATGTCGAAGAGGCTACGTGGGAACTCAAAGATGAAATGATGAACAACTACCCTAAGTTATTTGTTTAATATGTGCCTTTGATTCCAGGGACAAAATCTTTATATGGAGGGAAGAATGTGACGAATGAATTATTTGAGTTGTGATTCTAGGGACAAAATCCTTGTAAGGAGGGAAGGATGTAATAATCCGGAATATTATTATAATTTCAAATATTTATTAAATCAAATAAATAATTTTTTATTGATGTGGTTGTTGTTAGTTGATATGTGTTGGATTATTTATTAGTAAGTAAATAATTCATGAGTTATAGAAATTAATTTAATAAAGATAAAAGAGTGGTGAAATAAATTTATGAGAAAACACTCTAATTTAATTTAATAATTACAGAGGTATTATAATGTTGTTTTAACTTAGTAATTAAAGTGATATGTCAATTTATTAAATAAAATTATAATGAAATTATAATTTTGTAGTAATTGGTTAAGTGGAGAATTTATTAAATATGTTGTAATTAGTTTATTTAACTAAGATTGGATATAGAAATCTAAATAAATAATATGGGACTATAAACTATAGTATAAATTATGTATTAAAATAAATTAAAGTAGTTTAAATGGATTTACCAAACAAGACTTAAAGACGTTAAGTCTTTATTTTAAAAGTGTTTTGCAAAACAAAGCCTTATGACTTTTTAATTTGAATTTGATTTAAAAAATTTAAAATTTAAAAAAATATAATTAATATTTTTATAACTGATATACGTTTAAATTTTTGTAACTGTTAATTATTAACTAAGCGTATAATGGCTATCAATTTTTTTTATTCTTACACATAAGTGATAGTTGGTTTTACGTGAAAAGAAATTGGCTTATACTGATACTAAGAAGAAGAGAGAAGGGAGTATATAGAGAATTAGAGGTGGAGTTTGAGAGAAAAATTTTGAGAATTCAAAAGTAATTCTTTGTGTTTTAGCAAGTATTACCAAATAATTGACGGTATATTTCCAAAACCATAGTATTATATATATGAATGTTTTATGTTCACGAGTTATACATCTTATGTGAATTCATGTTGGATGAATTGTTGTTATATAAAGTGTAAATTGTGTTTATGTGTATTTGTGATGTTAGAACTAGCATCTAGACAAGGAATTAGTGTGCTAAGTACGTTCAAAAGAAAGAAAAATTGTTACAGTGAATGTTTATATATATGGCTTATGAAAGTACAAAAGATTAGTAGTTAGTTTGTGAACTAATCTTTAACTGAGTCTTGATTATGTTAATTCGGTAAGAAACGAAGAGAACACAATTTAAATGAGTTAATTTGGTGTAGAATTGTGACCTCGGTGTTAATTTTTGTGAAGAATGTTAGAAATAGAGTTTTTATACAAAAACATGGAATTCAAGGATTTAAATTGATTGAAGTTGTTGTTTAATTTTTCCAAGTTAGTATATATATGAGGAACCATGTTTATATGAGTTCTATACCATTTGGGTATGTTTAAATTACAGTTTTGTGAATGAAATTCGTGATAGTTGAGCTAAACAGAGTACTGGAAATAGACAACGTAGTTTCTGTCTGCGCACTTGTGAAGTCCTCAAATCCGGGTCCTAAATCACCACGGTTCTGGTACAATTATTCTATAACTATTGCAGAAGATATAAACATAAATTATTTATACATTAGACTTTACACATTTTTCTCCAAGGTCGAGTAACCTTAACTTATACACAATTCGTTATCCTATCTGACATACAGAGATTTTATCATACATTATTGTTACCAATATATCTGCACATGTAAACTAAAGCTTGAATTGTCTTTAACTTTTCCTTGTATCCGACGTATTCGTCTTAATCTGTAATGTTTTATCTTGATATAGCAAGGGTGAGCATAAGTTTGCCCAACAAGTATAAGTTTATTTAAGGATATATCATGTTTGAAAGAATTGGAATAATAAGCTAGCTATAATTCAACAATTTAGTTATGAATATAGCATGAACAAACTTTTCACTGAACAAAAATTGGACATGAACATATATATATATATATATATATATATATATATATATATATATATATATGAACCGAATGGTAATGAAGGTGATCAGCCTTTCATACCTGATACATGCAGTACGCACAGAGTGCAATTTAATAATTCTTAGATATGGCAATTAAAAATGATTAACCACAACATATTCGAATAAACAACTCGAGGTTGAGTCAAGAAAACTTGCACAATAATTAAGAGTTCAAGTTTAGTAACTTGCCTGTATCACCGACTACTGCTACACATTCTATATCGCTTTATCCGAAGACCTAATCTTAGTAATATAGATCTTCAATATTAGAATAATATCATCACAATATAATACTATTATATATACGTAGATTAACCTAAACACATAACACATAACACATAACCCTATTAATCCACAAACTACCTAAGACTTGGTATCAAGTCAGACTATTGCAGTCTGAATTGAGTTTGGTACAATTCTAACATCCCGACGGTTTAGTCGAACAATTATCGAGTTTAAGTTCAATTAAACTCTGCCTAAACACTTAACAATTAACTTAGATAATTTTATTATCACTCAAAATAATTTTCATAGGCTTGTAATAATTTTCAAATAATTATTACCATTTATCATGATTTTTTAATCATTAATATCGTATTTATATTATATAAATAACACATTATTCTCTTATCATTAATATTTATTTAATATTAAATATTAATGAAAATCATAACATAATATTATAATATATTTATAATATCATAAAATATTTTTAATACTTTAATTTCTCATTTATATGATTTATAAACCTTTAAATACATTATTCGATAACTACTATTAATATTAAAATATTAATATTTTCATAACAAAATATCAAAAGTTATATTTTATAACTTACTTTTCTAACCCTTAAATCATTTTTATATGATTTTTAAAACATTTATTCTAATTTTCCATAATTTATTTAATATATTCATTAAATAAATCCATTACCATTAATATTAATATATTAATTAAATTCATCACAAAATATCAAAAGTTATTAAAAGTAACTTAAAATATTGTCTAACACCATAATATAATTTTTCATTATTTTTCAAATATTAAAATCATTTTTAACTAATTTATTTAATATTATAATTAAATAAATTAAATACCTTTTATATTCCAAAATATTAAATATATTTGAAATATACTCAAAATAATTAAAAACTAATTTTTGGGCTTTAAAATTATTTTTTAGGAATTTATTTTATATTTTTAATAATTAAAATCTATTTTTCTCTAATTTTTAAATAAAATAATTAATTTTCATAATTAACTATCGCTACAGGGCCCTATAGCGACAGAACCGTCGCTATAGGTGTTCTTGGTGTTCTTGATAATTTTCGAGATTTTATGTCAGATGGCGAGATGCCTTGTTTGACCAGAATTAGATCTATGATCGTATTGATACTAGGCTGGTAATTTGTGTTGGGTTTGTAGTATATGTTTAACACTACAATTACAAAGCAATATCAAGGTTATAACATAACACAACACAGAGAACTAAGCTCTCAAAATCGTTGTCGTGGGTCATTCTTGATCATTTTGGGTTTCGAAAATGAAGAACGAGTTCAGTAGTCTAATTTCTAAGCCTTTAATCTTTGCTTTCCAGGCATACTTTATATTATCTTAAGGTTTAATATTGTAGTCCTTGTGTCAGTGAACAATTCTAGAACATCAGATCAACATAACAACATCCAAATCATAAGATCCAAGGCAGTCAAACCTTGTCAGAAATACGACTCTTGAAGGTTTCTAGGTTTTCTAGAAATTTAGTAAAACAGACGGTCAATGATACTTTGACCAGAAATATCTTTGATCCTGTTATGGATCTAAGTGCTCTAAAGACTTGTATGTGTAGTACACATACCAGTCTACAAGATCAACACAATAACATAGACTAAACACTAACACACAACAAGATTTGAAGCACATAAAAGCTTGTCAGACCATTCTGGGCAATTCTGGGCTACCCAAATTTCAGTTTTCGTGGACGGTCAACTGACTTTGACCACTCATAACTTGTAATCTACACATGATATGAACATATTTCTTGTTCCATATCACAAATAACATGGCATACTACAGATCTATAACTTCAAACACCATAAATCTTTAACACACAAGAATCTAAGAGCCCTGACATTGGCTTGTCATACAACAAAATTAGGGTTCTTGACCAGTTTTTAAAACATGATTTTCTGGCTTCTAGATGTTATGGATCTATGATAGAACATCATAGATCACTAAATAACATCCCTAAACACACTTCTAAGCAACAAACAACATCAAACATGGAATCACGTGATTTTTAAATTTTATGGTTTATACCTTTCAAAGCTTGATCTTTGATTTCTGACTTTGGATTCTGTTCTTGGCTTGCTAATACTTGATCATAGCTCAACTTTTAACTCTCACTCACTCTAGATTTTGAAAGTGAAGAGAGAGAAGGGACTTGGAGAGAATGAGAAGTAAAGTAAGATTTTTATTTACTTAAATCTTTGATTTTTGATTCATGTATCTAATGTTTGCAAGGTGGAACACATTGGCTGATTACATGCCCATTTAGAGCACATGTGATATGCAATGTGATGAGTCACCAAAGATTTGCCATATCTTTTACTTAAGTTTTAAGTAAAAGGGTATTTTGGTCATTTCACACTCACTAAGGGCAATTTGGTCTTTTCCTTTATAACTTGAAGGGTATTTTGGACATTTCGCTTTTATCCCATACATTTATCACTTATCCATTCAAACTTAACTTTTGAATTCCCAATTTAGGGTTTTAATATCTGAATTAGAGTTTCGAATTCTCGAAACTAAAATTATGGTTTTTGATCCGATCGTCTGGGTTTCTAACAGTTCATTAGAGTTTTCTAAATTATTAAACATATCCTTATCATAACTTTAGGGTTTGTTAAAGTTACAACTTATCTGATCAACCCTTGAACCTTATTCACAAACTATACATATAAAATCTCTGACTAGGGTTTAATAACTGAACGTTAATGTTCTTAAGATATACTTAGGGTTTAATAACTTGACCTTAACGTTCTCATTATAATTTTAGGGTTTGTCACCTATGTAACTTATCTGATCAAGATTTGATCCTTAACCACAAATTATACACATAAAAATTTACTGTTCACTTATATGATCACATATACCAACTCGTATACACTTAGATACTTAACCATGATAATTCTTCACAAGAATTTTAAATCCACCAAAATCTTATACCTCATTACCAGACTATCACTTATAGTCTACCAAATTATTCAAGTCTTGTCCAAAAATTTTGAAATCCTTAAAATTTCTTTACAGAACTGCCAATTCCATACACTTATTTTCTTTCTAGGTTCTAAACTTAAACTTTAAATTAATCAATCATGATTTTAAAAAATTTCTAAATTCTCGGGTTGTCACATTCACCCCTTCTTCTAAGAATTTTGTCCCCGAAATTCACCTTACACCTTACACCATTCATACACATCATTACATGCTACTCAATACCACTCACAAGGGTAAAAGTTTTCAAATTTTGCTGAGGAGTTATATAGACTATTTGTCTGTCATTTTCGAAAAGGTTTTATAGAAATTCATCCGCAAACCGTCATAACTTACGGACATAGTGGGTAATTAATCCAGTATGCCATGTACCTATTAAGTACTACTGGTCGACTCTGTTTCTCGTCATTGCCATAGGCACAAAAATTTTACCTCAGTCTTATTGGATTCCGTCCAAAACCATTTGGTTCATGAAATTTCTTTCAATGAACACTTAGAGTTTTCAGAAACATTAGTCTAGCTGAATCGAATAGGATAAACTCATATCAATAATTCAATTCAATCGAATTATTTAGGTCTAGCCAAACCCCGTTGGCAAAATAAAATTTTTGAAAATATTTTTGAGAATAACGTCATGATGTTGTACTGTATTAACAGTCCGTTTGAGGATGCCGTCATTGTATGACTTTGTCATAACACATTATACAATTGATGAACAATAATTTTTAGATCAAATTCACACTAAGTATTTCTGTATTTATAACTCTATCAACTTTTTATCATCTCTGCACCAGGTTACATGGTACATGAGTGATAAATAAAAATATATTTTGATATTTCAAATCATTCTCGTCTAGCCGAAACAAGTAGTATAGACTATAATTTAAACCGTTTCAAAAATTATTATGAGTCTACATTTTTTTTCAAAAGCATATAGTGCGTATTTAGCCTGATGTCAAAATTTTGAAGTGTAGCATAGCTAGGAGTTTTGGAAAACTTATGTCTCCACTAATAATCATTTGCTTAAACAGTCTATCTATTCCTATTATCCTTAATACTTCATTCACACAAAACTTATTCCCAGTTCGTCAAACCACACTTATGAGTTCATAAACTGGCCACAATCATATGAGTTTAAGAACTTACCCTAGTCAGACCTTTGGCGTCCATTCGCTGAGGGGCTCATAAATATTTCATATAACTATGAGTAAAGAATATCACATAAGTATAAGTTTTAAGAACCCGTACTTAACCTTACATCCTCTACCTATAACCTATCTATTTGTTATACACATGAGAAAGGAATCACCCTCTTAACATGCATATAGCAAATAGTGCGACACAAACATTTCAATGATTATCAATACCAGAAACTAAATGGTTGTTACACCAAGTACAATTCAACTCACATACGAAGAATCATATGTAACGCCCCCAAATTCAGATACTTGAAACCCGAACTCAGTGCATTACGATACCATTTCTATGAGCGGAAATAATAATATTGTCATAAATATCTAACTTAATTTACATATGAGAGTTTTCTAAATCCCAGGTATGCGACCTTAAAAAATTTTCATTACATGAAAGATAATAAATATAATCATCTTATTTAAGTCTAGCTATTACATAAGATAACACAAACTTATTCGGGTAGCTTTCATTTCCCTTTGTTCTTGGAAGAGCCCTCTGGCCGATCATACTTAACTGAAAACATTTAAATTAAGCAATGATGAGCATTTGAGTGCCCAACAAGTAATAACAATTATAAATATTAGCTGAAAGGATTAAATGTTTTCTTTGTATTACCCTTCTACAACAAATCAAAAGTTATGAAGTAATCTGAACCGATAATAATAACATAACAACTCTCTATCAAATTTTTGAAACTACGTACTGACTATAAATAGGGTTAAGGTAACATACTATGAACATTGTTTTTCATTTTCGCTAAGGTTTAGCAGAACTTCATCCGCAAACCGTCATAACTTATGGACACGAGGGTGATCTGCCCAATGTGCCCTATATTGATCAATACTACATGCAAGAATGATATTATCGTTCACTCTGTTTGCCTTGGGAGCATAAAAGTTTTCCCATGTTCGGGATGTTCATACATAGTCGGGAATCCAAATCAAAATAATTTGATTGGATACAAAAAGGTTTTATCATATTCAACCATATTTCTAAATTTGTGTCTAGCTGATAAAATAGCTTAGAGGTATATATATATATATATATATATATATATATATATATATAAACCTGTGATTAAATATAATGATCATCCAAGTGGGGACACTTGAATAACCATATTTAAAAATTAACGAATAGAATATATATTTGAATTACCATATACTAACATGTTGATAAACAATGATCGGATATATGTATATAACAAGAGGGTTAATAATCTAGTACAATAATAATATAATTCTGAAACTTTCTTACTCATAGCTATTGCATAAAGGAAATGCAAAGGTAGGATACTTGCCTGGTCTGCTGCTTACAATACGCAACTTAGTTTTATCTTTTATATCATGACCTATCATTAATAAGATAATTCTATCTATTAGAATCACGTATCATAACACATAGTACTGCTTATTGCAGTCAGCACACAACCTAATCACATTGGCACACATGTTTCACAGTCATTAAATCACAAAAAAACAAATATACAGTCAAACTATCTAAGTTTGTATCTATTTTAAAGACATGTTGCTGTACCGACGGCGTATCGGGTACTTACCGAGTTTAAAACTATATTCAATACCCTTAATATTATTTTGGACAACCTAAGTATCAGTCATATTATTTTTCATAGCCTTATAATAATTTTCAAATAATTATTATAATTTATCATGAATTTTCAAACACCGGAATCATTATAAAATGATTTAAATATCAAATAATTCTATTATCATTAATATTTAATTGATATTAAACTATTAATGAAACCCTTGCCAAAATATTAAAGTTATTTATAATAACTTAGAATATTTTAAAATTAATATTACCCTTAAATGATTTTTAAAATATTTAAAATCATTTTAAATAATTACCATTGATATTAAAATATTAATGTACTATTCCTCAAAATATTAAAAGTCATTAAGTATAACTTAAAAATATTTTTAATTCATTTATATTATTTTTAAATAATTTTAAATAAATAAAATCATTTTTAAATTATTTATTTTATATAATTATTAAATAAATCCAATATCATTTAATATTAAATTAATATCATTAATATTAAATTATTAATGAAATTATCCTTTAAATATTAAAATTATATTTTATAACTTAAAATATCTTTAAACACTTTATTTTCATTTAAAATAATTTTTATAATATTAAAATCATTTTTGAACTAATTTATTTAATATAATTATTAAATAACTCTAACATCATTACTATTAAATATCATGACAAAATATTAATATTTTTCATGACAAAATATCATAAGTTATATTTTATAACTTAAAATATCGTTATAACTTTTAAATCATTATTATATAATTTTTAAATCAAGTAATTCTATTTTTCATAATTTATTTAATACATTTATTGAATAACTTAAATATCATTAATATTATTTAATTAATGAAATTCATCACAAAATATTAAAAATAACTTAAAATATTTTCTTATAACATAATATAATTTTAAATGATTTTCAAGTAATAAAATCATTTTTAAGTAATTTATTTAATATTATAATTAAATTAATTAAATACCATTAATATTCCAAAAATAATAAATATTAATAAAATATATTCAAATTAATTAAAAACCTATTTTTAAACTTTAAAATAATTTTTAGGAATTTATTTTATATTTTTAATAATTAAAAACTATTTTTCTCTATTTATTAAATAAAAATAATAATTTCCATAAATAAATTGTCGCTAAAGGGCCCTATAGCGACAGTACCGTCGCTATAGGTGTTCTACATAAACCCAGAATGTTCATACACAGTGTTCAAGGTGGTAGGTTTGACCACCATTAGATCTAAGTTTTAAGTGTTTTCTGGACTGTATAAAGTATTAATGTTGTAGTACGGATGTAGTACTACAACCATAAACAAGTTCCATGGTCATAACATATCATCTCATCAAGATCTAAGCTACAGAAGGTGTCGTCAGACGGTTCCTGGGTTTTCTGTGTAACCCAGAAACCCAGGCAGTTTGAGGGTCGTCGTTGTGGTTCAATTTTCTTCGTGTTCTGGTCATTAAAATGTTATTCTTAAGGTCCCAATCTATAGTGCTCATGTCGTAGAACCATTACATAACATAACATCAACTTAAAAACATAACCTATTTAAGATCTGGGCCGGTCAAAGTAGTCAAGAAAACTGTTCTTGAACATTTCTGGGTTTCCCAAAAATGTTCTTGAGCAGTTTGGTCAACCTAAGTTTGACCATCATTAACTTCATTTCTGTTACGTATTTGGGTAATCTAGAGGCATGGATAAGTAGTACTCATGTCAGTCTACACTAATTAAACACTAACTTGGCTAAACTAATTAAGACCTGCAAGATCCGAGGCCTGCAAAACATTGTCAGAAATTCTGGCAAATTTTGGGTTGCCCAGAATTCCAATTTCGTGACCGGACAATAAGGTTTGACCACCTATAACTCGAGATCTAGACATGCTATGACCCTGATTCCAATTCCAGATCACAGTCTACATGGCATAATACACATACAAAACTTCAAACACTATAACTCATTAACACAAAAGAATCTAGAGGCCCTGATGTTTGTTGTCAGACCTTGGTTTTAAACTTTTTTTTCCAAATTTTGTAAATCTTTAATTTCGAGTATATAAATGTTATGGATCCACTATTTAGCAACCCATATCATTAAAAGGCACCCTTTAACACATATCTAACCAATCATTAACAACATCTAACATCAAATCATAAGATTTTAGAGATTAGGGTTTATACCTCCTTTTTAACCTTGATCTTGATTCTGACCTTCTAATCTGTTAATGGTAAACGTGGGGCTTGCTTATGGGACTGATATACATATATATTTAGTGGGTTAGAGAGAGAGAGAGAAGCTTGGTGGTGTTTTTGTGAACAATTAGGACTAAATTATGAACTTTCCTCTCTTTCAATCTATATATAATTTGATGCAAGAACTATGGCTGATCATGAGGGCAGGCTGATTAAAGGCTAGACCACATGGCTAGTTAGACTTGGTCACCAACTCCTTACTAGGGCTACATCTACACTCTACCCCATTAAAATAATAAAATGTGTAGTTTGGTCATTTGACTTATAAAGTGAATGATAACTTGGTAACTTCTCACAACTATTAGGTTTTAACCCTTAGGGTTTGACCCTTAGGTTTTAACCTTTAGGGTTTCATAAGCTTGTGTTTCTAGGATTGTGTATTAAGGGAAAATATGGAAATCTTAGTTTCTAAAAATGTTGATTATGGTTCCCTAATTACACTAGGTTTCCTAATCACCTAGGTTTTGTAAATTAGCCATTATAATATATTAATTACCATTAACCTTGCTAAATTAATACTTAGGGTTTATAACTTAGCAATTAGGGTTCTAATGTAGTAATTAGGGTTTTTAGATATTAATTAGGGTTTACCTAATTAACAGTAAATATAATAATGGTCATTAATTACATAACACACATCTTAACAAACCTTATAGTCATAGTTGACTCTGTACTATAGTTTATCAGTAATGCTAGGGTTTGTACTGTTTTACTATAATTGATCTACAAATTAACATTACACACATATCAGGCATATTTATATCACTGAAATATAATAATATTATATTATTATTCTCATTCCTTATTCAAAATCCGGACTTAGGATTTTGAACTTATATCTGACATAACCTTCTCAGCATATACCATCATTAATTAAATTAAATTATTAACTCTAACCAATATAATAAAATACATATCATAATAATCCAAATAATCATATCATATATACCATAATCATACTTTCATGGAAAATAAATAATAAATATTTTTATTACAAAATTAATTTATTATAAGAATATAATCTATAATGATCAATAAGTCTAAAAAGAAATTATTTCCATCTAATAAATAATTTTATTTATCATATAGATACATATACGTTACTTTGCAAATATTTTCACCTTTATATATATAAAAAAATTAAATCCCAAAATTTTTTATTGAAAATATTGGGTTATTACATCATACAACTCAACTGCTGACATGAGTCCTCAATTGAAATCCCCACCTAATCTTAACTTCCTTCTCAATACGAATTTCATTCAATCTGTATTCATAATCCTTTCTTGAATCTGTATCAATTCATAGTACAACTTGCACATAACATTCTTGCCATAAACTTTTCAATCATTCACTTGATCCTTCTCTATAATGTAACCTTATCTGATCACGGGGTGATCTCATCGTATATATTATGATTCATTTCTATATCTTGATTGTTTTGTTTTACGATCTCCTATCCCTGTACTTTCAGTCTTTTAGACTCGATCTATTCATCACTACTGTTCAACTTTATTATCAGAGTTAGGGAACTCTGTATCTTTACAACTCGCCGAGATTCGTCTATGAATCTTACCGACCAACTAACTTTATGCGAGTTAGATCTTATCCTAATCACTGCGGTTATTAGTCTCAGGTATTCCTACCTAAGGTTCATAACCTACACCCTTGATACCAAATGTGAAGTCCCCAAATCTGGGTCCCACATCACCACAGATCTGGTATAATTATTCTATAACTATTGCGAAAGATATAAACATAAATTGTTTATACATTAGACTTTACACATTTTCCCCCAAGGTCGAGTAACCTTAACTTATACACAATTCATTATCCTATCTGACATACAAAGATTTTATCATCCTTTATTATTACCAATATATCTGCACATGTAAACTAAAGCTGGAACTGTCTTTAACCTTTTCTTCTATCTGATGCATTCGTCTTAATCTGTAATGTTTTATCATGATATAGCAAGGGTGAGCATAAGTTTGCCCAGCAAGTATAAGTTTATTTGAGGATATATCATGATTAAAAGAATTGGAATAATAAGCTAGCTATAATTCAACAATTTAGTTGTTAATATAGCACGAACAAACTTTTGACTGAACAAAAATTAGACATGAACATATATATATATATATATATATATATATATATATATATATCTCGAACCGAATTGTAAAGAAGGTGATCAACCTTTCATATCTGATACATGCAATACGCACAACATATTCGAATAAACAACTCGAGGTCGAGTCAAGAAAACTTGCACAATAATTAAAAGTTCAAGTTTAGTAACTTGCCTGTATCACCGACTAGTACTACACATTCTATATCGCTTTATCCGAAGACCTAATATTAGTAATATAGATCTTCAATATTAGAATAATATCATCACAGTATAATACTATTATATATACATAGAATAATCTAAACACATAACACATAACCCATATCACTATTAGTCCACAAACTACCTAAGACTCGGTATCAAGTCAGACTATTGCAGTCTGAATTGAGTTCGACATAATTTTAAAATCCCGACGGTCTAGTCGGACAATTATCGAGTTTAAGTTCAATTAAACTCTGCCTAAACACTTAACAATTAACTTAGATAATTTTATTATCAGTCAAAATAATTTTCCTAGGCTTATAATAATTTTCAGATAATTATTACCATTTATAATGAATTTTCAATCATTAATATCATATTTATATTATATAAATACCACATTATTCTCTTATCATTAATATTTATTTAATATTAAATATTAATAAAAATCTCAACATAATATATTATAATATATTTATAATATCATAAAAGTATTTTTAATACTTTAATTTCTTATTTATATGATTTATAAACCATTAAATCCATTATCCGATAACTACTATTAATATTAAAATATTAATATTTTCATGACAAAATATAAAATTTATATTTTATAACTTATTTTCTAACCCTTAAATCATTTTTATATGATTTTTAAAACATTAATTCTAATTTTCCATAATTTATTTAATATATTCATTAAATAAATCCATTACCATTAATATTAATATATTAATAAAATTCATGACAAAATATCAAAAGATATATTTTATAACTTAAATATTTTTCTAACCCTTAAATCATTTTTATATATTTTTAAAACATTAATTCTAATTTTCCATAATTTATTTAATATATTCATTAAATAAATTCATTACCATTAATATTAATATATTAATGAAATTCATCATAAAATATCAAAAGTTATTAAAATAACTTAAAATATTTTCTAACACCATAATATAATTTTTCATGATTTTTTCAAGTATTAAAATAATTTTTAACTAATTTATTTAATATTATAATTAAATAAATTAAATACCTTTAATATACTAAAATATTAAATATTTTTGAAATATACTCAAAATAATTAAAAACTAATTTTCCGGCTTTAAAATATTTTTTAGGAATTTATTTTGAATTTTTAATAATTAAAATCTATTTTTCTCTAATTTTTAACTAAAATAATTAATTTTCATAATTAACTATCGCTAAAGGGCCCTATAGCGACAGAACCGTCGCTATAGGTGTTCTTGATAATTTTCCAGATTTTATGTCAAATGGCAAGATGCCTTGTTTGACCAGAATTAGATCTATGATCGTATTGATTCTGGGCTGGTAATTTGTGTTGGGTTTGTAGTATATGTTTAACACTACAATTACAAAAGCAATATCAGGGCTATAACATAACACAACACAGAGAACTAATTTCTCAAAATCGTTGTCAGGGGCTATTCTTCATTTCTGGGTTTCCCAGAAATGAAGAACAGTTCGTGGGTCTAATTTCTAAGCCTTTAATCTTTGCTTTCCAGGCATACTTTATATTATCTTAAGGTTTAATATTGTAGTCCTTGTGTCAGTGAAAAATTCTAGAACATCAGATCCATATAACAACATCCAAATCATATGATCCAAGGCAGTCAAACCTTGTCAGAAATACGACTCTTGAAGGTTTTTGGGTTTTCCAGAAATTTGGCAAAAGAGACGGTCAATGATACTTTGACCAGAAATATCTTTGATCCTGTTATGGATCTAAGTGTTCTAAAGACTTGTATGTGTAGTACACATACCATTCTACAAGATCAACAAAATAACATAGACTAAACACTAACACACAACAAGATCTGAAGCACAGAAAAGCTTGTCAGACCATTCTAGGCAATTATGGGCTGCCCAGATTTCAGTTGTCGTGGTCGGTCAACTGACTTTGACCACTCATAACTTGTAATCTACACATGATATGAACCTGTTTCCAGTTCCAGATCACAGACAACATGGCATACAACAGATCTATAACTTCAAACACCATAAATCTTTAAAATGCAAGAATCTAATAGCCCTGACATTGGCTTGTCAGACAAAAAATTAGGGTTCTAGACCAGTTTTTAAAATGTGATTTTCTAGCTTCCAGATGTTATGGATCTAAGATATAACATCATAGATCACTAAATAACATCCCTAAACACACTTCTAAGCAATAAACAACAACATCAAACATGAAATTACGTGATTTTTAAATTTTTGGGTTTATACCTTTCTAAGCTTGATCTTTGATTTCTGACTTTGGATTCTATTCTTGGCTTGCTAATACTTGATCATATCTCAACTTTAACTCTCTCTCACTCTAGATTTCGAAAGTGAGGTGAGAGAAGGGACTTGGAGAGAATGAGAAGTAAAGTAAGCTTTTTACTTATTTAAATCTTTGATTTTTGATTCATGTATCTAATGTTTGCAAGGTGGCACACATTGGCTGATTACTTGCCCATTTAGAGCACATGTGATATCCAAGGTGATGAGTCACCAAAGATTTTCCATATCTTTTACTTAAGTTTTAAGTAAATGTGTATTTTGGTCATTTCGCACTCACTAAGGGCAATTTGGTCTTTTCCTTTACAACTTGAAGGTTATTTTGAACATTTCCTTTTATCTCATACATTTATCACTTAGCCATTCAAACTTAACTTTTGAATTCCCAATTTAGGGTTTTAATATCCGAATTAGGGTTTCGAATTCCCGAAACTAAAATTAGGGTTTTCGATCCAATCGTTATAGTTTCTAACAGTTCGTTAGAGTTTTCTAACTTAATAAACATATCCTTATCATAACTTTAGGGTTTATTAGAGTTACAACTTATCCGATCAACCCTTGATCCTTATTCATAAACTATACATATAAAATCTCTGATTAGGGTTTAATAACTAAACGTTGACGTTCTTAAGATATACTTAGGGTTTAATAACTTGACCTTAACGTCCTCATTATACTTTTAGGGTTTGTCACCTATGTAACTTATCTGATCAAGATTTGATCCTTAGCCACAAATTATACACATAAAAATTTACTGTTCACATATATGATCACATATACCAACTCGTATACACTTAGATACTTAACCATGATAATTCTTCACAAGAATCTTAAATCCACCAAAATCTTATACCTCATTACTAGACTATCACTTACAGTCTACCAAATTATTCAAGTCTTGTCCAAAAATTTTGAAATCCTTAAAATTTCTTTACGGAACTGCCAATTCCATACACTTATTTTCTGTCTAGGTTCTAATATTGAACCTTAAATTAATCAATCATGATTTTAAAATTTTTCTAAATTCTCGGGTTGTCATAGCACCAAATAGCAATTGCTACCGGTGTCAAGGCTTAAAATGGTGCAGATGCACCTGGCCCCATCTTAAATATGGCGCAATTGCTACCATACCTGTAACCAAGAGGCATGAATGCGTGTTAGTTATGCAGACCATAAAGACCCATGGTAACCTAGTATAATGAGAAATTAATGTGATGACCATGTAATGAAGAGACTAAAGCAGATTTGTATCATGTCGTTAGTAATTTCAATGTTATAAAAAGTTTAGTAAGTTGTGAAAACGTTATGTTATGATTTATTGAAAATATGAAGTAGTAAATTAAGAAGTGTTTTAAATCTAATACTTGAGATTTCTGAAGTGCATATGGTGTGAAGTAAAACTTGTACTAAAGTAACAAGTTTAACTAAGAATGAGTTCAAATTTGGAAAGTGGATGTTAGTATATCTAATAGATGTTATGATTCTAATACTATGTGTAGGTGAATGTGAGTTGTAATTTATAGCTTACGCACGAGGCAAGTTCCTTACCCTAAACTTTGATTGAGCAAGTTCTTTGTTTCTAAACTTTATTTGAGCAAGCTTTAACCCTAACTTTATTTGAGCAAGTTTTGAATTCTAATCGTTGTTGATTTATTCTAACTTGTTTATAGTTAAGCAAGTTTCTTTAGTTTCATTCTTTTATAATGAATGCAACTTCTTGAACTCTAATGTCTAATATTGAGTTGTCTTATTTCATTTACATTGCACAAGTTATTGTCATATTGAGCAAGTTTTTATTTTCAGCTTGTTATCAGTTAATGCATGTTCAGTAATTCAATTTCTTATTTGACAAGATCATACACTTAACTTAATATTGTTCAAGTAAGGTTTATTGTTTTATTCAATGTTTATGCTTTTTAGTTTATTTCTAAGCATGAGTTCGATATATAGTGTTGGTTCATCTATGATTCATAAAATATTCTATATTATGTTGTTATTGATCACTCGTAGTGTTATAGAACTTTGTTGATTCAAGTAATCCTTTAGTTAATGATCGTTAAACTCTAAATTACCCTTGAAGGTTATCCAATCCAAACTTTCTTTGGTGCAGACTTGTACTCTAAAACTGAGAAGAACAACCCTATTATTGGGGAATTTATTTTACGCGATGCGTTTAGATGTTTGTGCACATTACATGGTACGAAGGGCTGATCACCCTAAGTATGGGGAGTCCCTACAGTATGACTGTTTAGGTTAAAGTTGAAAGATTACTTGTAACCTTGGACATAGTTCGTGGTCTTGTGACCTAGAAATATTTCATATTTTAAACTCAGTTTTTTGTTATCATTGATAGAGTATTATTCAATTCTATTGAGCCTAGTTATTGGCGGTTATTATGTTGTTGTTATTCGTTGCTATTCCAAGTGAGCATTTGTTTTTCTCACTCTTGCATAAATATAATTATTGCAGCTAAGGTTGAGAAGGTCGATGAACCTACCACTAGCAAAGGAAAAGGAAAAATGAGCAAGTGATGAATATTTGTAATTTATTTAATGTTATGATGATAGACTTTATTTTTAAATGATGTGATGTAATTATTTTATTTTCGCACTTGATTTATGTTAAAGGTTATATAACCTGGGAGACTTATTGATTTAATGATGTAACCCTTTTAATGGAAGGATTTATGGTTTAAATTCTACAATATTTGGGTAGTTAGATGTGAATGCATGGAACGTGAACACCAAGTCTTTTGGGAATGAAGTACCTAGATTTGAGGGTGTCATAGAGGAGTTTAGAATACATCAAGATCACAAGCCCTAGAGAACATGTGACGCCCCCAAATCCAGGTATCTTCCAACCCGATAGATGGTGCTACACGGTACTACCATTCACACATACATTCAATTAAAAAGTCTCAAAGGAACGAATATGTCTTCTATATATTCAAAATAATATTAACATTCCCCCAGGTTCTTTATAACCATTACATTATTCTTGTCATAAGAACAAATATATTACAATCATTCACCCTATACTATTACATAAGTATACTATAGGTTCGTCTTCGCCTTGCCTTCATCCCTGCCGGAGCCTTCGGTCCGTTCAATCTTAGCTGTGTTCATATGGTTCAAACAAGAGTGAGCATGACTAGCTCAACAAGTACAACAATTCTAATAAACAATCATGCTTGAAACATAGGAATCATATATCTTCAATAACGGAACAATAGTTATGAAGTACTATCGATAATTCAAAATAACACTTCTTTTCATTCAAAACGTTTTACAACAACAATATTCAGTAAAACATCAATTCCGGTCCAAGACCTTGAGCATTTCATACTTTATTTTAAAAGGACATCCCAACACTAAGTCCGTAAGTCCAACATTTCTTATAAGCACGTCTAGGTGATCAGCCTATAGCACTTTATGTTGATCAACACTACATTCATTAAACGTGTATACATTTAAGTTGTGGCAACCTCACGTGATTGTCGTTAGACGACAAAACATTTTCGCATACTCAGTCTTCGTTTGAAAACCACACCAATATAACTTGGTAAACATTGACCATGCTTGATAGAAACATAATGTAAGAGTAGCCGAAAAAATTGGCTTTGACTTCATCATACAAGACTTCATGCGTAAGGATACATGAATTTCAAAGCTTGTCCAGACTGAACTGGAACAAGGGTTAGAATACTTGCCTTTAGCGTCTGTTATCGTTATAACACGTTCTTGTTTAAGTCTTTAAGTCTCTACAGTAATTGATAACATCACATAACACATTAGGTCATGATTGAACATACATGTTTCCTAATGAATCTTACCCTTCTTCTCAATCTAATTATGACTTAAATTTATTACTATTTATTCCGGCTTTCCATTCTATTGTTCTTACATTATCATTACGTTCATATTCAATTGATTATCAACCTTTAATCATCATACATTAAGCATCTAATAATGCCTTAACAATGTTATAAGTAATCCTTAATTCATTACTAATGAGTTACCATTCATGCTATACTTGCAAACTACCTTCTCTGTCCAAACCCTTGAGTTGGTGCTGCGGCGCCACTCTGCAGTGGGTAAAGACTGGACTCGGCGCTGCGGCGCGAGTCTCAACCTTATATGTCACGCTGCAGCGTGAATCTGCAGAAGGTCATGACATTGTGCCTGGCGCTACAGCGCCACCATTTGGCATTGGGTTGGCACCGTGGCGCTAACTCCGTGCCTCAAAAAAATTTGACACTTTTAATTTTGCGAAACACCCGGACGCATAACTTCTTCGTTATAAGCCTGAATTGGCTCGTTCAAGAGCCTATGGTTCACAAATTATATACTCTACGTGTTCATACAAGAATTTTATCTATTTGACTTCGTTTGCTAAAATTTCACCTATTAGTTCATTTTTAACGAAAATGATAAACGTTCGTGAACGTTCAACGCTCGTTTCTTCGTTCTAAGTCAGAATCTAGTCATTTTCGAGTCTGCAACTCTATAATTCCAAATATGACTTGTCTCCATCGAAAACCAACATTTCCGAGTTCAAACACAAAATACGACTTCCATTCTGAGAATTTCACGAATTCGACGATTATCGTCCAATCGTGTGAATTCCGGCTAACTTCATTACTAATGATATGATCATTGTTCTAAATGGATTTTAACCATCATATGAACATTTTAAGCTACTTATTACACCAACTTATTTTCATATTTTTCATAAGTTCATGACTTAAAAACTTATAAACTATAATTTTCATTTCTTATAACTTATTATTGATTTAAGTCCTTTATCAATGTTCTCACATCTTATCAAACATACAAACTTCATATGATAATCATATGACCAGTTTATCATAAGTTCATAACATATTTAGGTTCAAGTTACTTATTCATAACTTATTCGACTTAAGTCCATTGCTTAATTACTTCCTACATGTTCTTAACATATATGCTTATTAGACTATACTTCTCTATCAAGCTATCATGGTGGAGATAGAAGAATATAGGATAAGAGCCTTACCCTTGAAGAACTAGTACTTCTTTTCCTTAAAGATCTAACAATTGTTGTTTGACTTATATGTGCTTATTCTCTCTAACCAAAAAGTTACTTTGTATTGGAAGTTGTTGGATGAAATTAATCAAGCAACAAATGAAAATCATAGCCTTCTATTTATAGGAAAACCAAAGTGAGGGCATAAGAGTCATTAGGACATCCCACCTCCTTTAATCACCTCATTAATACACCTCCCTGCTATTCATTACTTCAGCCCTAAGTAATCTTGCTAACCACTCATCTTTCTTGCTCATCACATAACAAATCCAAAGCTTGACCATCACATAAAGTACTTGATCATCAAGTCTAACCCACATTCACCTTGGTTTGCTCCATGGATCATGGCTAACCCATTGGATCATTAAATTGGGCTCACTTTAATTAACTTAGCTTATTCATTGATGGGCTTGCATTAAGTTACTTTAGGCTTGCATCTTAATTCTTATTGGACTCTTCAATTTCTACACAATCCTATTAGTTCATTCCTTTTAACTAAAAGTCTTAAAACATATCGTATATGTATAATTCTCATATTCTAACTCGTATATTAATTTGTAGTATACGTTATTTCATTTTCCATACATACTCGTATAATACTTCGTATTATACTTGCATTAAATACCTCGTACAATACATATGTATCATACAATTAATATAATCTCTTCTTAATGCTTAATATTCCTAACATTCTCTAATTAAGTCCGCATGCAAAGTATTGCGTTTTCCATACTTAGATTATTATTACATAATCCATATCACCTTGATATTATAACGTTACGTATTTCTCGGAAGTTCAAAAAATAACTCCCAAGCGGAAATCGATGAATAGTGTTTTTCGAAAAATTTCTCAGAAAGTTTTTATTTTCGTCTTGGAAATTCAAACACATTAATTCTCTCACGTAGTTAAAATACTACGACGTTCTGACGTTTCTAGGTTATAGAACGACATTCATCTTATCAACATATAATAATAACAAATAATATTATTTTATTCATTATTAAATTATTTATAAAAAGTTTGATTTTCTGGGGCGTTACACTCTCTCCCCCTTATAAAGATTCTGCCCCCAGAATCTCGCTATATCTAAAAAAAAATTACACAAACAAATGAGGTTAATTCTTTTTCATCTTTTCTTCCAATTCCCACGTTTCTTCTTCTACATCGTCGTTCTTCCATATCATTTTCACGGAAGGTATGACTTTGTTCTGCAGAACTTGTTCTTTCCAGTCGATAATTTGAATTGGCATTTTCTCGTACGTTAAGTCCTTCTCGATTTGAATAGGCTCATATTCTATCATGTGTTTATAGTCTGGCTTATAAGGACGTAAGACAGATATGTGAAACACATTATGTATTCGCTCTAGGTCTAGAGGTAATGTTATCATATAAGCTACCTCACCTACTCGTTTTAACACTTCTAAAGGTCCTATAAACCTCAGACTTAATTTTCCCTTCTTTCCAAAGCGTATCTTTCCTTTCCAGAGTGATACCTTTAGAAATATATACGAACCTACTTCAAATTCTCTATTTTATCGATGCAAATTTGTAAACTTCTTTTGTCTGTCTTGAGCTGCTAAGAGATGCATTTGTATCATCTTGACAATAGCCGCTGTTTGCTATACCAATTCTGGCCCTAGCATTCGGCGTTCTCCTACTTCATCCCAATACAATGGTGTTCTGCATTTCCTTCCATACAAAGCTTCGTAAGGTGACATACCTATGCTTGCATGATAACTATTGTTATACGCAAACTCTACTAATGGTAGATGATCATCCCAACTACCTTTGAAATCAATGACGCAAGATCTTAACATATCTTCTAATGTCTGAATTGTTCTCTCGCTTTGTCCATCAGTTTGTGGATGATACGCCTTACTCAGCTTCAACTATGTTCCCAACTGCTCCTGTAGACTTCTCCAAAAGTTCGATGTGAATCGCGGATCACGATCTGACATAATCGATACTGGTGCTCCATGTCTGGAAATTATTTGTGAGACCCCAAATTTTATGAATACAGATTTAAATTTCTCGAAATATTTTTTTTTGAATATTATGGTGTGAATTTGATATAATGTTATAGTTGTGGGTAATATTTATAAATTTTATAAAGTAAGCAAGTTGTTATATAATATTCGTTTGGTCGGGGAATATTCTTTTTGTTGGGGAATATCCGTACGATGGCACAATCATTGGTGGACCCCACAACGGAAGTATTGTCGTATTTAGAAAATGAAAGAATTATCTTTTTATATAAATAATAGTGAAAGTTATACCGTTAAAACTGTTGAACTACCCAGTAATAAAAGTACAGTAATATGGGTGGTTGCATAGTAGCACACGGTATTTATTATTGATGCTTACGTGAGAAGTCACTCTATTATACTCAATTATTGCTACAGTAATTGTTGCATCATATCTCTCATATTATTGATTCAGTTATTGTCACAATATCATCTGCATAATATGATATATTATTAAATCAATAATTGAGACGACAAAATTATTCATATTATTATTTGCAATATTGACAATGTCTAGAAGTTCTGTCAAGGAGAGGTTTGGTCACCTAATTGCTCGCCAATAAGGATAAATCCTTATCGGAAAGCCCCCTCTTTCTTGGGAACGACCGGTTGTTAAATATTGTGAATTATAATATTAATGATGAATAAGTTCGTGTTGGTTAAAGATTAATTGATAGTTCCATTGTGTTGGAATTATTAGTGTTAGTGAAAATTGACATTTATTTCGATAATAATTAATGTCTGGAGGTTATATTGACCAATCGGGTAATTAACCAGATAAATGAGTAATTAATTGCTATTGATTCACATGATTATAACTATTTGTTCACATGTGTGTACTATTGATTCACATTCATTTACTATTAGGGGAGTTGGTGCAAGATTGATAATACTTGCATGACTAAGTTAAAAATGGAGGAATAGATGGAGGTACTATATTGTAATTCATATTTTCACATGTCTAGAACTATTGATTCACATGATTTACTATTAGGGGAGGTGGTGCAAGTTTGATAATACTTGCAGGACTAAATTAAAAATGAAGGAAAAGAGGAAGGAATTATACTGTATTATTTTGAGCCCCAAAACGTGCAATTATCGAAACTATATTTTCCTATAAATAGAAGCTCATTCTTCCTTCATTTCTCACCAATTCACTAAAGCTATAGAGCAATTATTATAGAGAGAAATTATAGAGAGAAAGAAGAAGAGAAGTCTGCTACCTCACTATTCCAGTATCCAATATTCTTTTGAGGTAAAGGGTATTATTTCTTTCGTATTCATGAAGAGAGCTTCTGTTATTCCATTCTTTATTATTATGTTGGAATAACACGCCTACATGCTAAATCGCATATATGGTGAAATTCTTCATTATTCCATTCTTTATTATTATGTTGAATAACTCGTATATCTTAAGTACCGCATACATGGTGAAATTCTTCCGTTATTCCATTCTTTATTATTACATTGGAATAACTTTTGTCTACGCTGATTATGTCGCATGCAGTAAATTCATTGTTATTCCATTCTTTATTATTCATTGGAATATCTTGGTACATCTGGATTACGCATGACCTAATTTCGTTCTTTATTATTCTGTTGGAATATCCTGTCTGTGTGGATTACGCATGACCTGATTCCATTCTTTAATATTCTGTTAGAATATCCTGTTTGTGCGGATTACGTATGACCTCGTTCCATTCTTTATTATTCTATTGAATAACTGTTTGTCTTGCGGCTCTATCGCATGCCAGTGAATTCTTTTGTTATTCCATTCTTTATTATTACATTGGAATAACTCATGCGTATGGACTCATCAGATGCATGGTGAATGATCCTTCGTATTCATTCTTTATTGAATTGTGAAAATGATCTGCTCACGGATTCTTGCGTGGCGGGTGAAAATCCATTTGTAGTTTCGTATATTCTATTATACTCGTATGAGATATCATTTCTTTTGTACTCGTCATGAAATATCATTTTATTTGGTATTTTATTTACGAGTTACTATTCACGGGTTACTATTCACCCGTTTACAATTTACTCTAGTATTATTCACTCGAGTATTCGGTGCACTTTTCATGTCGGAGTACTATTCACGAGTTACTATTCACAGGTTACTATTCACCCAAATTACTATTCACCTGAATATTATTCACTCGGGTATTTGGGGTACTTTTCATGTCGGGGTATTATTCCCGAAGTACTATTCACGGGGTACCATTTACCCGAAAAATTAATTTTTTTTCTGTCTAAATTATTTTTGGTACATGAATATTATTCTTGAATTTTACTTTACAAAGCAGTATCATGTTGACAATTTGGACGTTATTGATTTTTGGATAAATTAAATTATAAATCTATAAAATTTATCCTTGAACTTGTTTTATTGAATTATTATGTCATTGTCATCATCTTCATGCTTATATTGTGATGAACATCATCTTTGGCTTACGTGCAAAGATGGACTTGGTATGATTATGACCAGGGATTATTCGGTATAATCATGATCGTAATGTGATGAATGATGTGGTGAAAGTCCTCATTGGCCTGTAGTTCATTGATGGACAGTTGTTGGTATGATTATGACCAGGGATTATTCCGTATAATCATGACCATTAATGATTACATGAATATCCTTGGCCGTAGTGCAGGGATGATTTGATTTTATTTATTAAGTTGAGTCTCAGCGATAAAGTTGATGAAAAACTTTTTAAATCATATAAGATAGTAGATTTTATGCTCTACTTGACTCTTCTAATAGATTGCTTATTCCACTTTAGTTATTGATCTAAAACTTGTTGTCTATTCTATTCTATCAGTTGTTATACTGTTGAAGGCTAAGGATAATTTATTCTGCATTATCTTAGTCATAATATTTCTCACTGGGCTAGTTGAGCTCACCCTTTCTTTCATTGTTCTCTTCAGGATATGAGAATATCGCTGGGATGAGTCGGTGAATGGAATGATGGTCCAGGATAAGTGGCTTTAGTAGTCCTCACTATTCTACGGAATAATGTGATAATAATTGTAATGAGGACTCCATTGAGTGTGGATATTGTCTAGATGACAATATTCTTGTTTAAACTCTCAGCTATGTTTTGTTGAATTTTACACGACTGTTGTATAATTAAGTTGTATTTGAATTTATGAACCATGTATCTGAAGACTCAAGACGGGTGATGTATACCTGTTTTAGGGGCGTCATATTATTTCCTTAACATAGAGTCTAACTAACTGGTCTAAGTTATACCTGACCCTAATTGGCAAAAAGTGAGCCGACTTCGTCAATCGATCCACTATTACCCAAATCACATCATACCCTTTTGTTGTAGTTGGAAGTCCCACCACAAAATCCATCGTGATATTCTCCCACTTCCACTCTGGAATTTCCAATAACTGTAACAAGCCACTTGGTCGTTGATGTTCGGCCTTAACTTTCTGATAAGTCAAGCACCTACTTACATACTCATCTATCTCTCTCTTCATGTTTGGCCACCAAAAACTATGTCGAAGGTCTTGATACATCTTAGTACTACCAGGATGAATCAAAAACCTCAAACTATGATCCTCTTGTACCACTTGATCCTTTAATTCCGTCTCATTTGGAACCCAAATTCTTCCTTCAAATCTCAATAATCATTCATTATCAAGATTGTACTTAGTATCTTTTTCAATGGCTAGCCGCTCCTTTATCCGGTCACACTCATCAGTTTTGAGTTGCACCTCCTTAACTCTCTCTACGATGGTAGATATAATCTCCGTCGCAAATAGTATTGGTCCTACTTCACTTGGCAACTCCACTTCTAATTCCATCCTAGTCATCTTTGTTATTAACTCAGTTTGAGCTGTTAACAAAGATAATTTTTCCTGACCCTTTCTACTTAAGGCGTCGGCAACTACATTGTCTTTTCTAGGGTGATACAGGATTTCACAGTCGTAATCCTTTATTAACTCCAGCCATCTCTTCTGCCTCATATTCAACTCCTTCTGTGTAAATATATATTTTAGACTCTTATGGTCCGTGTATATCTCAGATTTTTCTCCATAAAGATAATGTCTCCATATCTTTAGAGAAAAAACTACTGCGGTCAGTTCCAGATCATGAGTAGGATAAACTTTCTCATAATCCTTCAACTGCCTAGATGCATACACAATGACCTTTCCATGTTGCATAAGTACACAACCAAGTCCTCTATGCGAAGCATCGCTATAAACTACGAAATTTCTTGTGTCATCGGGTAATGACAAAACAGGAGCTTCACTCAACCTCTTCTTCGGTTCTTTAAAATTGTCCTCGTATTTATCCGTCCACACGTATTTCACCATCTTCCTTATCAAGTTAGTCAATGAAGTAGCTATCTTCAAAAAATCCTGGATGAATCTCTAATAGTAACCCACTAACCCTAGGAAACTCCACACCTCCGTCAACATTTTCGGTTGTTCCCAATTCATCACGACTTCCACCTTCGCTGGATCTACTAAAATCCCCTCATGGTCAATGACATGACCTAAAAATTGTACCTTCTCCAACCAAAATTCAAACTTAGTGAACTTCCCATACAACTTCTCATTCCTTAGTGTCTCCAACACTAATCTTAGGTGTTCAGCATGATCTTCTAGCGTCTTAGAATAGACTAGAATATCATCGATAAACACCACGACGAACTTGTCCAAATATTGTTTGAACACTCTGTTCATCATATCCATAAATGCAGCTGGTGCATTAGTCAACCTAAATGACATCACCAGAAACTCGTAATGACCATAACGAGTCCTGAATGCTGTCTTTGGTACATCCTCCATCCTAACCTTCAACTGGTGATACCCCGTTCTTAAATCTATTTTAGAAAAATACTTAGCCCCTTTCAACTGATCAAAGAGATCATTGATCCTGGGCAATGGGTATTTATTATTTATCGTTAACTTGTTTAACTCTCGATAGTCGATACAAAGTCTTAACGATCCGTCCTTCTTCTTGACAAATAGTACCGGTGCTCCCCACGGCGAAATACTCGGTTGAATGTACTTCCTGTCCAACAATTCTTGTAAATGCACCATCAACTCCTTCATCTCCACTGGCGCCATACGATATGGTGCCATGGAAACTGGTGCCGCTCCTGGCACGATGTCTATTACAAATTATGTCTCCCTATCCGGCGGAAGACCTGACAATTCACTCGGAAATACATCGGCGAATTCTCTAACTATAGGTATTTGTTCTGTGGTTGGTACCACTCTCTGGATATCAACAACATGTCACAGATAACCTACACATCCATTCCTCAATAATCTCCTAGTTTGTGTCATGGTTAGACAACATGAACGTCCCGGCGATCTATTCTTGTAAAATACTACCTGAGGTTGTTTTAACATTCTAAGGTTCACACATTTCTTCTGACAATCTATAATTGCCCCATGGTTAACTAACCAATCCATTCCAAGAATTACGTCGAATTCTCCTAAAATTATCGGTATAAAATCTACCGATAATTTACAACCCCGTATATCTACGCAACAAATCCTATGAACATCTTCAACAGGAATTATTTCTTCGTTTGCTACCTTAATATTTAAAGGTATAAGCAACTTTTCGGGAAGTAATCCTAATCGTCTAGAAAAATCACATGCTATAAACGAACAAGTAGCACTCGAATCAAACAACACTTAAGCATTTATGTCGTTGATCGGAATAATACCTGCGATGACATCCCCTGATGCAACTGCATCTTGGACTGTCATGTTAAAGGTACGGCCCATCGGCCTACCCGGCTGTGCTGGACCACTAATAGCTAACTTACCGCCATTAGTGCCCCTATTCTCGTCCGTCCCCTTCTTCGGCCAATTCTTTGCCATGTGGTCAGTTGATCCATACACAAAGCATCAGTGATTCTTTTTCGGACTTGGACAGTTAGGCGAAATATGCCATTCATGTCCACAGTTATAGCATACGGCCTTCCCCTTAAGACAGACTCCTAAATGAGTCTTCCCACAGGTCTTGCATGCCTCCATCCTTCTCTTTAGGTCTCCTTGTTTCACTCCGATATTCCCAGAGCTGAACGTCTTCCTCTTCTGTCCCTCACCACTACCGCTGGCTCCTTCGACTTTTACTTCCCCATCCATTTTCCCCTTGCTCTTCTTATCCTTGTGGTATTAGCTCAGAGCTTCACTACCACCTTCGGCGATTATCGCCTTCTTTAAAATGGTTCTAAATGAAGTACTTTGGAACACCAAAATACAGTTATAGAGGCAGGGTTTCAAGCTATGCTCGAACCGTCGCGCCTTCCTAACCTCGGTATCCACTTGGTGTGGAGCGAACCTCGCCAATTCATTATACTTGGCGACGTATTGGGGAACCGTCATGTCCCCTTGTTTTAACTCGAGAAATCGCATCTCCATCCTTCCCTGCATGCTCGTGGGATAGTAGTTCTCGAAGAATATCACCTTGAACCTCTCCCACAATAGATTCTCGAACCTGGACATAGCCTGATTAGCTTCCCACCAAAAGTTTGCTTCTCCCTTCATCATATTGGTTGCAAAGGCAACCTTCTGGGCCTCGTCGACATTTGGTATCACAAATGCCTTCTCTATTTCTTTCACCCATGTTTGGGCTTCGATAGGGTCCGTAGTTCCTTTGAACTCCGGCGGACCCACGCTCTTAAGATCCATAAATGTAGTAGCTCGTGCTACTCCTGGATTTACGGGGATATTAGCCCCTGTTCTATTAAATGCAACTGTTAAAAGGTTAACAAACTCCTGCATAGGGTTAACCGGTCCTCCCTCCGGTTGATTCATTTTAGCTCCTTGATTACGATGTACTCTTCTTGGTAGCATTTTGCTGATACAATAAATAACACATTTCGTTATTATTCCTTTCTTTATTATTTAGTTATTATTCAATATTAAATAATAACTTCAATCATCCATTGCTCATTATGTTTCATAAAAAGGCTTATATTCATTCATTCATTGTAGTATAATACTACATCAGTTACATTACACAACCTAGGCTGATTACATTACTTTCCCGCTATTGCTTTCCAAAAATTGGGATTTACAAAAGACTGCCCCTTTGCTCTACAAAAGAGGGTTTTACGTCACTACAAAGTACAAAATATTAAATACTTAAACTACTCTAGCTAATTCTAGATTGCATCTGCCTCAAGGAATTATCAAAATCATGCTTAGCAAGACCAAATGATAATATCACGGTGATAAGATGTCACTATTCGCCCCACCTTCTGAGGATAACTAGCTACATGTCTTTGGAAATCAGATGAGAACTCCCTACTGAATATAGGACATTCTCCCTATCTTCTGTATTTTGGTCTTTAGCTCCTCCTTGAGCTCAAAAACCTCATGCTTCAACTCGTGGACTTTGTCCTTAGCCAAAATCCTCTCGCCGTGTTCCTGTTCCCACATGGACTCCACGCCCGTCTTGTCATCTTTGATCACTTGGAGCTCTGCCTTCAGCTCCTTAACCTCTTAACAGTAATGGATATTTCTATCCAACATTGACATAAACAATGACATCATTGACTCCCCAGGAGATATCTCTGCTGCTATTGCTACTGGATTGAATGACACTACCTCCACCTCCTCCTCTATCATTCCATCGAATACTGACATGAGGTCAGGATCCTCTGAGTCTCCAGACTCAATGACAACTATCTCAGGCTCTGCTGCTATGGGGTTTGGTATAACCTCTATTTGGTTCACCGACTCTTCAGTAACTTCATGTCCATCTACATGCATTCCATTTACTCCTGACTTCTACACAAAATAATTAAATTGATTAGTACATGTTAGTAGAATAATAAAAACACATAACATAATCATAATGCATTTTTATAAGGTTATTTTCTTCTTTTACTTCTCTTAAGGTTATGACTTAAGGTTTTTAATCCCCTCTTAAGTTTTATAACCTAATGCTTTGAAACCAACCTGTGACACCCCCAAATTAGGGTATCTTCTAACCCGACAGATGGTGCTACACGGTACTACCATTCACACATACATTCAATTGAAAAGTCTCAAAGGAACGAATATGTCTTCTATATATTCAAATTAATATTAACATTCCCCTAGGTTCTTTATAAACATTACATTGTTCTTGTCATAATAGCAAATATATTGCAATCATTCACCCTATACTATTTCATAATTATACTACAGGTTCATCTTCACCGTGCCTTTATCCTTGCCGGAGCCTTCGGTCCGTTCAATCTTAGCTGTGTTCATATGGTTCAAGCAAGAGTGAGCATGACTAGCTCAACAAGTACAACAATTCTAATAAACAATCATACTTGAAACATAGGAATCATATATGTGACACCCCCAAAATAGGTATACATCACCTATTCTGAGTCACGAAATACATGGTACAGAATACAAATACAATCTTAAATATCTGAAAAAGAGTCATGAGTTTTAATACAAATATTGTCTTCTAGACAATATCCACTCTCAGAAAAAGTCCTCATTACATTTATTATCACACTATTTTATAGAATAGTGAGGACTACTAAGACACCATCTCGGACCGTCACTCCGTTCCCCGACTAGTCCCGACTACGTTCTTATTTCCTGAAGAGAACAGTGAAAGAAATGGTGAGCTCAACTAACCCAGTAAGAAATATTCTGACTAAGATAATGCGGAATAAATTATCATTAGCCTTCAACAATGTTAAAATGATAAAATACAATAGACATCAAGTTTAACTGCAGTGGAACAAGCAATCCATTAAAAGAGTCTAGTAGAGAATAAAATCTACTATCTTTTATGATTTAAAAAGGTTTTTCATCACTTTTTATCATCGCTGAGACTCAGCTTAATAAATAATCCACATCAACCCTGCAATACGACCAATGATATTCATTAGGGTCACGACCATAAATTATCCATGCACTACGGGCCAAGGATATTCGTTTATTCATCAATGGTCATGATCATGCCAACAACTGTCCATCAATGCACTAGGGGCCAATGAGAACTTTTACCACATCATTTGTAACATTATGGTCATGATTACACCGAATAATCCCTGGTCATAATCATACTAAGTCCATCCATGCACTACAGGCCACAGATGACTTTAGAAAAATATAAACATGAGGATGATGACAATGATATAAGAATTCAATAAAACAAGTTCAAGAATTAATTAATTCAGGAACTAATAAATCCAAATTGTCAACATGATACTTCTTTGTAGAGTAAAATTCAAGAATGCTCAGAAGAATATTTCCATGAAAAGATACTGGATGAAGCGCAAATATCAAGGATATTACACTAATTTCATGGAGTATAGAAGTCAAAACTTTAACCAACTGAGTATAAAAAAGAATGGAATAACAAAAAAATCACCATGCATGTGGTACTTCATAGATGTATGAGTTATTCCAATGAGAATAATAAATAACGGAACCAAAGTTAAGCGAAATTACATGCCGATAGGATGTTCCAAATGTAATAATAAAGAATGGAATAACAACGAAATCACCATGCATGCGGATTGCAGCATGAGGCGGTTATTCCAATGTATACTAAATAACGGAACCAAAGTTAGCGAAATTACGCACCGCGGGATGTTCCAAATGAATAATAAAGATGAACCGGTCCGAAATAAAATGCATGTATGAGGATATTCCAATATAGTAATAAAGATTTTAACCAGGTCCAACAATAAAACACATGATACATGATATTCCAATGAAATAATAAAGAATGGAATAACGAAGTTCTCTTCATGAATACAAAAGAAATAATACCCCTTACCTTAGAATAAAGTTGGATACTGGAATAGAAATGTAGCAGACTTCTCTTCTTCTTTCTCTCTATAATTTCTCTTTATTATAAATGCTCTATAGCTTTGGTGAATTGGTGAGAAATGAAGGAAGAATGAGCTTCTATTTATAGAAAAATATAGTTTCAATAATTGAACGTTTGGGGGCTCGAAAAATTACAGTACGATACCTCCAACTTTTCTTTCATTTTTAATTTAGTCCTGCAAGTATTATCAAACTTGCACCACCTCCCCTAATAGTAAATAATGTGAATCAATAGTTATAATCATGTGAAAATACGAAATACAGTATAGTACCTCCCTTTTTAACTTAGTCATGCAAGTATTATCAATCTTGCACCAACTCCCCTAATAGTAAGTGAATGTGACTCAATAGTACACACCTGTGAATAAATAGTTATATAAGCATGTGAATTAGTAGCAATTAATTGCTTATTTATCCGATAAATTACCTGATTTATCAATATAACCCCCAGACATTAATTATCATCAGAATAGATGTCGATTTCAACTAACACCAATAATCCCATCATAATGGAACTATAGGTGACCAAACCTCTCATTGCCAGAACTTCTAGACATTGTAAATATTGCAATTTAATAATATGAATAACTTTGTCATATCAATTATTGATTTAATAATATATCAAATAATACAGATGATATTGTGACAATAATCGAATCAATAATATGAGAGATATGATGCAACAATTACTGTAGCAATAATTGAGTGTAATCGGTGACTTCTCACATAAGTATCAATAATCAATACTTGTGTGCTACTACGCAACCACGCGTATTCTTCGTACTTTTTACTACCGAGTAGTTCAAAAGTATTAACGGTAAAACTTCCGCCATTATTTTAATAAAAATATTTTTGTCGTTTTCTCAATCCGACAATAATTCTGTTGTGGGGTCCACCAATGATTGCGACGTTGTACGAATATTCCGTGCTAAAACGAATATTCCCAGACCAATCGAATATAATATACCAACTTGCATACTTTGCAGAATTTATAATTACTGCCCACAACTATAACATTATAACAAATTCATTCCATAATATTCAAAAATGATAATTATAGAAAAATCATCTTTATTCATAAAAGTTGGGGTCTTACAACCTCCCCTTCTTATGAAATTTTTCCCTCGAAATTAGGGCACGTACCTGGTATATCGAAGAGGTAAGGATACCTTGATTTCATTTCAGATTCTAACTCCCAGGTCATTTCCTCAACATCGTGGTTCCTCCATAAAACATTGACTTGAGGTATCACCTTGGAGCGTAGAATATGATCCTTCTTATCCAAGATTTGAACAGGAACCTCTTCATACATTAAATCTTCCGCTATTTCGTCCGGTTCTACCTCAATAATGTGGTTTGGGTCTTTCACATATTTACGTAACATGGATATATGAAAAACGTTATGAACACGAGACATACTTGGTGGTAAAGCGAGTCTATAGGCTACAGTCCCTACTCGATCGAGGATTAAAAATGGGCCAATAAATCGAGGTTTGAGCTTTCATCTCTTTCCAAATCTCATAACTCCTTTCCATGGAGCAACACGTAACAACACATGATCTCCAACATCAAATTCTACGTCTTTTCGATGAAGATTAACATAACTCTTTTGTCGATCTTGTGAGGTTTTTATACATTGCTGGATCGTTTGAATCTTTTCCGTAGTCATAAGTACCAACTCTGGTCCCAACAACGTTGCTTCACCCACCTCATCCCAACATACTGGAGAATGACACTTTCTTCCATACAACGCTTCGAATGGAGCCATGCCAATACTTGCTTGATAACTGTTGTTGTAGGAAAACTCTACCAATGGTAAGAACTTATCCCAACTTCCCTTGAAGTCAAGGACACAGAGTCTTAATAAATCTTCAAGAGTTTGAATAGTCCTCTCTGATTGTCCGTCCGTCTGAGGATGATATGCCGAACTAAATCGTAAATTCGTGCCCATAGCTTTTTGCAAACTAACCCAAAATTGTGAAGTGAATCTTAGGTCTCAATCAGAAACTATGGATACTGGCATACCATGCAATCTTACAACCTCGTTTATGTACATACGAGCAAGACGTTCAAGTGTATAAGTTTCTCGTATAGGTAAGAAATGAGCAGACTTGGTCAATCTATCAACAATGACCCAAATTGCATCTATTCCTTGAGAAACCTTAGGAAGACCAGTAACAAAATCCATGGTAATATGCTCCCACTTCCATTCTGGAATTTCAAGTGGTTGCAATGGACCTTTTGGTACTTGATGCTCTACCTTGACTCATTGACAAGTTAAACACCTTGAGATAAACAGCGCTATCTCTCTCTTCATATTGCCCCACCAAAATGTATGTCGAAGATCATGATGTATTTTCGTACTCCCAGGATAGATTACAAACGGTGTGTTATACGCCTCCATCATGATTTTATACTTTAAATAAGGGTCATTAGGAACACAAAGTCTGGAGTTGACTCAAAGTATTCCTTCTTCATCGATTCTTGCTTCCGGCATAGCACCTTCTTGCACTTTCTTCCTCATACGCACTTTTGACTCAGAGTCCGTAATTTGAGCAGCTTTAACTTTATCGATTAAAGTCAGTTCTACTCGTATATTCGCCATCATAACGTGGGTCCCTAGAGTCTTTATCTCTATCTCCATCCTTTGCAAGTCATACAAAATGGGCCTTTGCGTTGATAATATCGCACTCGTACCCGCATATGATCTTCTACTTAATGCGTTAGCTACCACATTCACTTTTTCGGGATGGTATTGGATGTTATGATCATAATCTTTCAATAGTTCAAGCCAATGTTGATGTCGCATGTTGAGTTCCTTTTGAGTGAAGAAATATTTGAGGCTTTTATGATCCGTAAAGATCTCCACTTTCTCCCCATACAAGTAATGCCTCCAAATCTTTAGTGCAAAAACGACTGCCGCTAACTCTAGATCATGAGTAGGATAATTCCTCTCATATTCTTTGAGTTGTCGTGAGGTATAGGCTATGACTTTCCCATGTTGCATGAGAACTCAACCTAACCCTTTGCCCGAAGCATCATTGTAGATGACAAATCCCTCCGAGCCAAATGGTATTGTCAGAGCAGGTGCTGAAATAAGTCTCCTCTTGAGTTCTTGAAAACTCTTCTCACATTCTTCGCTCCAACCGAATCTTGTATCTTTCCGAGTCAGTTGAGTTAACGGAGTAGCGATTCGAGAAAATCTTTCCACGAATCTCCGATAATAACTAGCTAAGCCGAGAAAGCTACGTACTTTGGTCACTGATTTGGGTTGCTCCCAGCTTTGAATAACTTCAATCTTTGCTAGGTCAACAGATATTCCATGACTTCATACTACGTTGCCCAAGGAATGCTACTTCCTCAAGCCAGAACTCGCATTTCTTCAACTTGAAATAAAGCTTATATTCACGAAGCTTTTGGAGTATCAGCCTCAAGTGTTGCTCATGATCTTCACGACTTTTGGAATAAATAAGGATGTCATCAATAAAGACGACCCCAAAGTGATCCAAATATTCCTTGAATACTCAGTTCATCATATCCATGAAGGAAGCAGAAGCATTAGTCAATCCAAAAGACATGACTAGGAATTCATAATGCCTGTACCGAGTTCTAAAAGTCGTCTTTGGAATATTATCGGTTCTAATCATCAATTGGTGATATCCAGAACGAAGATCAAACTTTGAAAAGAATTTGGCGCCTTGCAACTGGTCAAACAGGTCGTCAATACTTGGCAATGGGTCCCTATTTTTGATGGTGATATGGTTTAACTCCCGATAATCAATACAAAGTCGCATACTCCAGTCTTTCTTTTTCACGAATAGAACAGGAGAACCCCAAGGAGAAGTACTACGACGAATGAAACCGATGTCTAACAATTCCTGCAATTGTCTTTAACTCCTAAAGTTCAATAGGAGCCATTCGATATGGGGCTTTAGAAATAGGTTTTGTACCGGGTTCAAGGTCGATACAAAATTCAATTCACGCTCTGGGGGTAGGCCAGGAAGTTCTTCAGGGAATACATCAGGAAATTCATTAACAATAGAAATATCATTCAAAATTGACGTATTTTTATTTAGATTCGTGACATGAGCTAAGAAAGCTTGACATCCATTTTTCAATAAACGAATAGCTTTATGGCTTGAGATGATAGTGATTGATTTTAATGGTTCGGTTGCTTGAATTTGCATAATAGGTTGGTTAGGAATATGAAAGATAACAACCTTACGAAAACAATCAATTTTTGCATGATGAGTAGTTAACCAATCAATCCCTAGAATTACGTCAAATGCAAGTATTTTCAATGAAATGAGATCGACAGGTAATGTGAGGGTACCGAGTTGAACTAAACAAGACTTATAAATAGTGGATGTAATGAAGGTTTCTCCCAATGGAGTTTCAACAGATAAGTCAAAGTGTCCAATTTCTCCGGAGTCAAATTTAATCGTTGAGCGCAAGTAGGAGAAATAAAAGAATGGATAGAACCAGTATCAAATAAGGTATATACTTCGCTAGAGTTTATGATAAGCTTACCCGTGATGACCTCATTCGGGTTCCTTGCTTTCTGGGAGGTCACGACAAACGCTCTCCCTTGAACTACCAGTTTTATCTTGTTTGGGACGGCCTTTGATGCCTCCATCCCAGCTGGACTTATCTTCGGTGCACGACAAAATCGGGCCAGGTGACCTTCTCTTCCATAATTGTAACATACTTTGGAGGGCATCACACAATTTGGACTGATGTGTCCCTCCCCTCCACATTTGAAGCATAGGATAGGTTGTCGTTCTCCTTCCTTAACGACAGGTGTTGATGCTGACGTCTTTCCATGATTGTTAAATCTCTTCTTCTTGAAATATCCATTCTTATTATTTTGGTTATGATTACCACCGAAGTGGTTACCATTTCTGGCATGTTGATTCCCTCCATGCTTATTGTCACCTCTTCGATGACTGTTTTCACTGGTATTATCATTTTGTCGGCTGCTCTCTTTTGGTTGGGTTGACTCATTATCGCGCTCCAATAACTGAGCCCTATTAACAACACTTGAATACAAACACAGTTTATGAGAGATAAGATATTGACGTATCTCGGGTTTCAAACCTCTTAGAAACATTCGTGTCATTCTCTCCTCATTATCAACCAAATGAGACGCAAACCGGGATAGCTCGGCAAACAAGGCTTCGTACTGCGACACGGTCATGTTGTTTTGTTCCAGTTTAATAAACTCTACCTCTTTCATGTGACGAATACTTTTGGAAAAGTACTTGTCGTTGAACAGTTCTTGGAACTTCTCCCAAGACATCTTCAGTGCGGCAGGTTGAGTACGCTTTACAGATTACCACCAGTAATTTGCCTCTGCCCACAACATGAAGGTGGCAAAGGGAACCTTTTGCTCCTCGGAGCATCCCAAGACATCAAATATCTTGTTGATCTGCTTTCTCCATGTCTCCGCCTTAAGTGGCTTTGGCTCTCCAAAAAACTCCTGTGGTCCCAGCTCCTTAAACTGTTTGGCGGTGACCGTCCGAGAGTTGCCAGTGTTTCCACCTACATTTTGGACAAGAGCCGCTCTCGCCTGATATGTCATGAATTGCATGAAGCATCAGAACATTCCATCGTTCATCATTTGGTCAGTGTTGTTGTTTGCATGAGGATTGACGCCTTCCTGATGCACATTGTCCTGGTTATTGATCTGTGGAGACTCAACGGTCTCCCGTGCTCCATTGATGTTCTCAACATTCTCGGATGCCATTTTCAAATACTATCACAAAACAAGGGTTAATTAACATATCACATATTATCCCTATACTCTGACCGACCAATTAAATGCCAAATAAACTTAGGTAGGTCATACTAGCGAAGGAATTCCCCATCTCTCCCCTCCTAGTTCTTATCTCACATCTTAGCCAGGGATCATATCCCTAAGCTTTGATACCAACTGTAATGCCCCCAAAATAGGTATACATCACCTATCATGAGTCGGCAAATACATGGTACAAAATACAAATACAATCTTAAATATACAACAAGAGCTGTGAGTTTTAATACAAATATTATCTTCTAGACAATATCCACTCTCAGAAAAAGTGCTCATTACATTTATTATCACACTATTTTATAGAATAGTGAGGACTACTAAGACACCATAGTGAAAGAAAGGGTGAGCTCAACTAGCCCAGTAAGAAATATAATGACTAAGATAATGCAGAATAAATTATCATTAGCCTTCAACAATGTTAAACTGATAAAATATAATAGACATCATGTTTAACTACAGCAGAACAAGCAATCCCTTAAAAGAGTTAAGTAGAGAATAAAATCTACTATATTTTATGATTTAAAAAGGTTTTTCATCACTTTTTATCGCTGAGACTCAGCTTAATAAATAATCCACATCATCCATGAACTACGGCCAAGGATATTCATTAGGGTCACGACCACAAATTATCCATGCACTACGGGCCAAGGATATTCGTGTATTCATCAATGGTCATAATCATGCCAACAACTGTCCATCAATGCACTATGGGCTAATGAGGACTTTTACCACATCATTTGTAACATTACGGTCATGATTACACCGAATAATCCCTAGTCATAATCATACCAAGTCCATCTAGGCACTACAGGCCACAGATGACTTTTATAAAATATAAACATGAGGATGATGACAATGATATAAGAATTCAATAAAACAAGTTCAAGAATTAATTTATTCAGGAACTAATAAATCCAAATTGTCAACATGATACTTCTTTGTAGAGTAAAATTCAAGAATGCTCAGAAGAATAATTCCATGAAAAGATACTGGATGAAGCGCAAATATCAAGGATATTCCACTAATTTCATGGAGTATAGAAGTCAAAACTTTAACCAATTGAGTATAATAAAGAATGGAATAACAAAAGAAATCACCATGCATGTGGTACTTCACATAGACAGGTTATTCTAACAGAATAATAAATAACGGAACCAAAGTTAAAGCGAAATTACACCAAACAAAATGTTCCAATGAATAATAAAGAATGGAATAACAACGAAATCACCATGCATGCGGTATTGCCCGATGTAGCGGGTTATTCCAATGAGAATACTAAATAACGGAACCCGGTCGGTGAAAAATTACATGCAAAGCGGATGTTCAAACAGAATAATAAAGACGGAACCAGTCCGGTAAAAACGACATATTCAGCGTGATAATAAAGAATAGAGTAATAAAGAATTTCACCGAGTCAAGCGTAAAACACACAGACATGATATTCCAACAGAATAATAAAGAATGGAATAACAGAAGTTCTCTTCATGAATACAAAAGAAATAATACCACTTATCTTAGAATAAAACTGGATACTGGAATAGAAATGTAGCAAACTTCTCTTCTTCTTTCTCTCTATAATTTCTCTTTATAATAAATACTCTATAGCTTTGGTGAATTGGTGAGAAATGAAGGAAGAATGAGCTTCTATTTATAAAAAAATATAGTTTCGATAATTGAACGTTTTGGGGCTCGAAAAATTACAGTACAATACCTCCAACTTTTCTTTCATTTTTAATTTAGTCCTGCAAGTATTATCAAACTTGTACAACCTCCCCTAATAGTAAATAATGTGAATCAATAGTTCAATCATGTGAATCAATAGTTATAATCATGTGAAAATACGAAATACAGTATAGTACCTCCCTTTTTAACTTATTTATGCAAGTATTATCAATCTTGCACCAACTCCCCTAATAGTAAGTGAATGTGACTCAGTAGTACACACATGCGAATAAATAGTTATATAAGCATGTGAATTAGTTGCAATTAATTGCTTATTTATTCGATAAATTACCCGATTTATCAATATAACCCCTAAACATCAATTATCATCAGAATAGAAGTCGATTTCAACTAACACCAATAATCCCAACATAATGGAACTATCAAATTCATCTTTAATCAACACGAACTTATTCATTATTAATATCATAAGTCACAATATTTAACAACCAGGTCGTTCCCAAGAAAGAGGGGGCTTTCCAATAAGGATTTCTCCCTATTGGCGCGCAATTAGGTGACCAAACCTCTCCTTAGCAGAACTTCTAGACATTGTAAATATTGCAATTTAATAATATGAATAACTTTGCCGTCTCAATTATTTATTTAATAATATATCATATAATACAGATGATACTGTGACAATAATCGAATCAATAATATGAGAGATATGATGCAACAATTACTGTAGCAATAATTGAGTATAACTGAGTGACTTCTAACGTAAGTATCAATAATCAATACCTTGTTCTACTATGCAATCACGCATATTACTGTACTTTTACTACCGAGTAGTTCAATAGTATTAACGGTAAAACTTCCACCATTATTTTCATAAAAATATTTTTGTCGTTTTCTCAATCCGACAATAATTTTGTTGTGGGATCCACCAATGATTGCGCCGTTGTACGAATATTCCCTGCTAAAACGAATATTCCCTGACCAATCAAATATAATATAACAACTTGCATACTTTGCAAAATTTATAAATACTACCCACAACTATAACATTATAACAAATTCATTCCATAATATTCAAAAATGATAATTATAGAAAAATCATCTTTATTCATAAAAGTTGGGGTCTTATAATATATCTTCAATAACTGAACAATTTTTATGAAATACTATCGATAATTCAAAATAGCACTTCTTTTCATTCAAAACATTTTACAACAAAAATATTCAGTAAAACATCAATTATGGTCCAATAACTTAAGCATTTTATACTTTATTTGAAAAGGACATCCCGATACTAAGTCCGTAAGTCTGACATTTCTTACGAGCACGTCTAGGTGATCAACCTAGAGTACTCTATGTTGATCAACACTACATTCATTAAACGTGTATATGTTTAAGTTGTGGCAACCTCATGTGCCTGTCGTTAGACGACAAAACATTGTAGCATACTCAGTCTTCGTTTGAAAACCACACCAATATAACTTGGTAAACATTGACCATGCTTGATAGAAACATAATATAAGTCTAGCCGAAAAAATTGGCTTTGACTTCATCATACAAGACTTCAAGCGTAAGGATACATGAATTTCAAAGCTTGTCCAGACTGAACTGGAACAAGGGTTAGAATACTTGCCTTTAGCGTCTGCTATCGTTATAACACGTTCTTGTTTAAGTCTTTAAGTCTATAGTAATTGATAACATCATATAACACATTAGGTCATGATTGAACATACATGTTTCCTAATGAATCTTACCCTTCTTCTCAATCTAATTATGACTTAGATTTGTTACTATTTATTTTGGCTTTCCATTCTGTTGTTCTTACATTGTCATTACGTTCATATTCAATTGATTATCAACCTTTAATCATCATACATTAAGCATCTAACAATGCCTTAACAATGTTATAATTAAGCCTTAGTTCATTACTAATGAGTTACCATTCATGCTATACTTGCAAACTTCCTTCTCTGTCCAAACCCTAGAGTTGGCGCTGCGGCGCCACCCTTCTTTATCTAAGCTGCGCTGCGGTGCCACTCTGCAGTGGGTAAAGACCGGACTAGGTGCTGCGGTGTGAGTCTCAATGTTATATGCCGTGCTATGACGTGACTCTGTAGAAGGTTGTGACACTGTGTGCGGTGCTGCAACACCACCATTTGGCCTTGGGTTGGCGCCATGATGCCAACTCTTTGCCTCAGAAAAATTTGATAGACTTTTAATTTTGCGAAACTCCCGGATGCATAACTTCTTCGTTATAAGTCCGAATTGGCTCGTTCAAGAGCCTACGGTTCACAAATTAGATACTCTACGCGTTCATGCAAGAATTTTATCTAATTGACTTCGCTTGCTAAAATTTCACCTATTAGTTCATTTTTAATGAAAATGAAAAACGTTCGTGAACGTTCAATGCTCGTTTCTTTATTCTAAGTCAGAATCCAGTCATTTTCGAGTCTGCAACTCTATAATGTCAAATATGACTTGTCTCCATCGAAAACTAATGTTTCTGAGTTGAAACACAAAATACGACTTCCATTCTGAGAATTTCACGAATTCGACGATTATTGTCCAATCGTGTGAATTCCGGCGAACTTCATTACTAATGATATGATCATTGTTCTAAATGGATTCTAACCATCATATAAACATTTTAAGCTACTTATTACAACAACTTATGTTCAAGTTAGGTTTTGACTTATTTTTTATAAGTTCATGACTTAACAACTTATAAACTACAATTTTCATTTCTTATGACTTATTATTGATTTAAGTCCTTTATCAATGTTCTCACATCTTATCAAACATACAAACTTCATATGACAATTATATGACAAGTTCATCATAAGTTCATAACTTATTTAGGTTCAAGTTACTTATTCATAACTTATTCGACTTAAGTCCATTGCTTAATTACTTCCTACATGTTCTTAACATATATGCTTATTAGACTATACTTCTCTATCAAGCTATCATGGTAGACAGAGAAGAATATAGGACAAGAGCCTTACCCTTGAAGAACTAGTAATTCTTTTCCTTGAAGATCTAACAATTGTTGTTTGACTTATATGTGCTTCTTCTCTCTAACCAATAAGTTACTTTGTATTTGAAGTTGTTGGATGAAATTAATCAAGCAACAAATGAAATTCCTAGCCTTCTATTTATAGGAAAACCAAAGTGAGGGCATAAGAGTCATTAGGACATCCCACCTCCTTTAATCACCTCCTTAATACACCTCCTTACTATTAATTACTTTAGCCCTAAGTAATCTTTCTAACCACTCATCTTTCTTGCTTATCACATAACAAATCCAAAGCTTGGCCATCACATAAAGTACTTGATCATCAAGTCTAACCCACATTCATCTTGCTTTGCTCCATGGATCATGGCTAACCCATTGGATCATTACATTGGGCTCACTTTAATTAATTTAGCTTATTCATTGATGGGCTTGCATTAAGTTACTTTGGGCTTGCATCTTAATTTTTATTGGACTCTTCAATTGCTACACAATCCTATTAGTTCATTCCTTTTAACTAAAAGTCTTATAACATATCATATATATATAATTCTCGTATTCTAACTCGTATATTAATTCGTAGTATACATTATTTCATTCTCCATATATACTCATATAATACTTCGTATTATACTTGCATTCAATACCTCGTACAATTTATACGTATCATACAATTAATATAATCTCTTCTTAACGCTTAATATTCCTAACGTTCTCTAATTAAGTCCGCATACGAAATATTGCATTTTCCATACTTAGATTATTATTACATAATCCATCTCACCTTGATATTATAACGTTATGTATTTCTCGGAAGTTCAAAAAATAACTCCCGAGTGGAAATCGATGAATAGTGTTTTTCGAAAAAAAATCGAAAAGATTTTATTTTTATCTTGGAAATTCAAACACTTTAATTCTCTCACGTAGTTAAAATACTACGACGTTCCGACGTTTCTAGGTTATAGAACGACATTCATCTTATCAACACATAATAATAATAAATAATATTATTTTATTCATTATTAAATTATTTACAAAATGTTTGATTTTCTGGGGCGTTACAGAACAGTCAACTATCAAGCAAGTAACAAGGCATAACTAAAAGGGAAGTGGATCAAAACATATTTCCTTACTATATAATACTGTTTGATATATACAATGTGTCATGCACATGAAAAAAATGGCTAACTTAGTCTAGCAGGAAAATCAAAGCTAATCTATAAACCATTGGATAAGCGAGCCATCAAGTCTAACATGGCATCCCTCTCAGAAGATGAAGGTAACTTTATATGCTCCTGCCCTAGGGTATCCAGATGAGTCAGGAGATCTACGGCCATCTTCATGGTGCTACTATGCTCATCACTGAATGCACTCATCTCTGTAATGATGTCAGCAGTATGAGATCTCAATGAAGTATTATCTATAGTGGCAGTATCTCGGGTAGCTAGAGCATAATCCTGCTCAATAACAATTGTATCCATAGATGATCGAGCCTCATCTCGCTCAATAAACGCGACATCCCTGTGAGCTAGAGCATCATCTTTGTCAACTAGAGTATCATCTCTACCTGAAAGAGCTGTCAACATCAAGGCCCTAACCTGATCCCTCTCAAACGTCATCAGGTGTAAACTCTGCTCTAAATACTCTTCAGAATATGGAGTCATAATAGCAAGAATACTGGGGGCATCAACTATAGTTGTTGATAACCCAGCAAACAACTCATCTTTAGTGGGAGAATCAGAATACTCTATAGGCTCCCCACTATAAAAATCAGCACCCGACTTTAAGGATATAACCCTAGTCGATACAACCCTAGTCAATGCAAAATACTTTGTATAACAACCTGGATGGCTAGTAGAAAAGTTAGCCCTCCCACGTTGGGCCCAACAGGCACAAATCCTATAAAAATCCTCTGTTGATAAAAGCCAAGATGACAAATGTTGACCCAATGCCCCGTCAAAGGGATGAACATCCTAAAACTAGTCAAATTATGCCATCACAACCATTGGATGTTATGTGGTCACACCCCTCAAATCGGATAGGGGAAGATAATTCATGCCAGATGCATGAGTGATAAAGGTATAGGGAGAGTTGAGCCCTGAACACAACAAAATATCAAACGGATCCTCGATCCTTGACAAAAATGCTGACCAAGAAGCTGCGTCTGTACACTCCGCCGGCTGAAAGGAGTATGACATGGATATCTCATGGGAAAAACAACACCCATGGCATTGGAAGGTGCCAATCTGTCTCAAGTGTGTCATAAACCACGCGTATAATGTAAGACCCCAAATTTTACAAAATGAAAGTATTCAATTTTTATAATTATTATTCTATTTAGTAAATGGTTAAATTGATAAAGGTTAAAGTTAAGGATGATATGTTAAAAAAATTTAAAGTAAGCAAATTGTCATAAAATACCCGATGGTAAAAGTACAGTAATACGTGTGGTTGCATAGTAGCACATGATATTGATTATTGATGCTTACGTGAGAAATCACTCAGTTATACTTAATTATTGCTACAGTAATTGCTGCATCATATCTCTCATATTATTGATTCAGTTATTGTCATAATATCATATGCATAATATGATATATTATTAAATCAATGATTGAGACGACAAAGTTATTCATATTATTATTTGCAATATTGGCAATGTCTAGAAGTTCTGTCAAGGAGATGTTTGGTCACCTAATTGCGCGCCAATAGGGAGGAATCCTTATTGGAAAGCCCCCTCTTTCCTGGGAATGATCTGGTTGTTAAATATTGTGAGTTATAATATTAATGATGAATAAGTTTGTGTTGATTAAAGATAAAATTGATAGTTCCATTATGTTGGGAATATTAGTGTTAGTGAAAATCGACATTTATTTCGATAATAATTGATGTTTGGAAGTTAGATTGACCAATCAGGTAATTAATCAGATAAATGAGCAATTAATTGCTATTAATTCATATGATTATAACTATTTGTTCACATGTGTGTACTATTGAATCACATTCACTAACTATTAGGGGAGTTGGTGCAAGTTTGATAATACTTGCATGACTAAGTTAAAAATAGAGTTATAGATGAAGGTATTATACTGTAATTAGTTTCTTCACATGATTATACTATTGAGTCACATGAATGAACTATTAATTCACATGATTTACTATTAGGGGAGGTGGTGTAAGTTTGATAATACTTGGAGGAATAAATTAAAAATGAAAGAAAAGTTGAAGGTATTATACTATAATATTTTGAGCCCCAAAATGTGCAATTATCAAAACTATATTTTCCTATAAATAGAAGCTCATTCTTCCTTCATTTCTCACCAATTCATTAAAGATATAGAGCAATTATTATAGAGAGAAATTATAGAGAGAAAGAAGAAGAGAAGTTTGCTACCTCACTATTTCAGTATCCAGTTTCTTCTAAGGTAAGGGATATTATTATAGTAAGGGGTATTATTCTTTCGTATTCATGAAGAGAGTTATTTTCTTTCAATACTGTAAGGGTTGTTATTCCATTCTTTATTATTATGTTGAATAATACGTCATACATCTGAAGTACCGCATACATGGTAAAATTCTTCCATTATTCCATTATTTATTATTCATTTGGAATAACATGTCTACATATGATCTATCGCATGCACGTGAATTATGTTGGTATTCCATTCTTTATTATTCATTGGAATATCATATACTCGCACGGATTCGCATGACTTCGGTTCCATTCTTTATTATTCATTTGGAATATCCTCATGCATGCGATTATTCATGCATGACTGGTTCCATTCTTTATTATTCTATTGGAATATCTTATGCTGTATGCGGATTACGCATGACCTGGTTCCATTCTATATTATTCTATTGGGAATAACCTTTCTGTACGGTCTATCGCATGCCTGGTGAATTCTTCTGTTATTCCATTCTTTATTATTTTGTTGGAATAACCTATTTATGTGGATTACAGCATGCATGGTGAATGATCCTTCATATTCATTCTTTATTGAATTGTGGAAATGATCTGTCTGCATGGATTACCGCATGGCGGATGAAAATCCATTTGCAGTTTCGTATATTCTATTATACTCGTATGAGATATCATTTCTTTTGTACTCGTCATGGAATATCATTTTCTTTGGTATTTTTTTTACGAGTTACTATTCACGAGTTACTATTCACCTGGTTACTATTCACTCTAGTATTATTCACTCGAGTACTATTCACGAGTTACTATTCACGGGTTACTATTCACCCAAATTACTATTCATCCAAATATTATTTACTCGGGTATTTGGGGTACTTTTCATGTTGGGGTACTATTCCTGGAGTACTATTTATAGGGTACTATAGTGGGATACTATTTACCCAAAAAATACATTTCTTCTCTGTCCAAATCATTTTTGGTACTGAATATTATTCTTGAATTTTACTCCACAAAGCAGTATAATGTTGATAATTTGGATATTTTTAAACTCTAGATAAATTTAAAGTCTTTAATATTTATCCTTGATTTTGTTTGATTAATGCTTATATCATTGTCATCATCCTCATGCTTATATTATGATGAAAGTCATCTTTGGCTTACGTGCAAAGATGGACTGTTGATTATTGGTTTTACAGTTGTATATCTTTGGCTTACGTGCAAAGATGAACTATTGACTGATGAGTATCTTTGGCTTATGTTCATAGATGAACTGTTTATTGGTATGATTATGACCAGGGATCATTCGGTATCATCATGACCCGTAATGTTATAGATGATGTGGTAAAAGTCCTCATTGTCCCGTAGTGCATTGATGGACATTTATTGGTATGATTATAACTAGTGATTATTCGGTATAATCATGACCATTGATGATTACATGAATATCATTGGCCGTAGTGCAGGGATGATTCGATGATGTGGATTATTTATTAAGCCGAGTCTCAGCGATAATATATTGATTATACACTTTTAAATTCGTAAAAGATAGTAGATATCATGCTCTACTTGACTCTTCTAAAATACAGTTGTATGTCTTTGGCCTGTAGTGCAAAGATGAATTGTTAATGCATATCTTTGGCCGTAGTGCAAAGATGAATTTATTAGTATGATTATGGGTAGGAATTGTGATTTGGTATAACCATGATTTTTGATGTTTCAGGTGAAGATAGGTGATGAAAATTATCTCTGTCCTGGGTGCGAAGAGGAATTTAGAATCACAATTATGATTATGAGTTATTCATATGATCGTGAACAGGAATTGTTGATTGATGTTACAGGAATAAAACATTATTAGTGAACTTTTAACATGGAGAAAATAATAGATCTGATGGTTTATTTGACTCTTCTATTGGATTGCTCGTTCCGCTGCAACTATGGTTGAAAAGTTTTATCATCTACCATATGTTCTAAATCTCCGATTTATTACTGATGAAGGCTATTGATGATGTAAATTATCTTTAATTGTGATATTCTTTACCGGGCTAGTTGTACTCACCCTTTTTGCTTCACAATTCCTTTCAAGTAATAAGAGTGTAGTTGGGTCGAGCGGGGGTAACAGGAGAATAGAACGGTGGTCTATAGAGGTTGAGGTTCTCCCTAAATAGTATGGAAATAATTTTATTGAGAACTTTAGATAAGTGTGTCGTATTGTATACGTCATTTGATATTTAATTTTGGTGAACCGAATAGGGTGAGGTGAACCCAACTTTGGAAGGGTGTTTTGCCACTATCATACAAGATGTCTAATGACATACAACCTCGTGTTATCATAAGACATGGTTGTCCACATCCACTTATTGAGTATATCTATGAGCACTACCCATATGATCTTGGAGTTTGGTTGAAATATAAATTTCAATTGCGGACAGTGGAGATAGTTATATGTCAAGAGAAGACTCACCATTGGAAAGAACATGATAATAATCTTCTCGTTTTTCTTTGGGGTCTATTGGGTCAACCAAGGATAATTCTCTGGACATATGATATCTATCATAACTTAGATTTATGGCCTCCTATGTACGAAGGTTTTCTTGAGCATTTCCTAAAGATTTTAATTTCTAAAACAGTTTTTGATTGTACTTTTATGTAAAGTACCATTGTAAGGTTGTGGTCGAGGCACCATGAGAGTTACATACATTTGTATTAAAACTCATAGTTTAACTGTGGTCGTATTCTGCACGACAGTTCAATAGTTGTATAAATGAAGTTTGTATTTGATTTTTATAGTATGATATCTGGCTACTCAGAATGGGTCGTGTGGACCTATTTTGGGGGCGTCACATATAACAAGACTAAACTGCCTATAAACACCCCCACAGAATGTGTATGGAAATATGTGGTCTACCTCAAGGTCTCTGCCAGAATCGTCGGTAAGATGGTATGTCCCTCCCGTTGAGCCCAGACTACCATGATCACGCCGATATCCAAGTGGTCCATGTACAATGGCATGTACAAAAAAGCCACTATACACATCAAGAGTATGTTTACTCGGGCAACACGCCAATTATCCTCTGAAGTGGTAAAATCCCCGGAGTATCGCAGATAACTATCCAAGGACCCAAATCTGTCTATCAGAAAACTCATGGACACTACATACCCCGAGGAAATCTCATCTAAGGCAACTTTGTGCCTCAAGCCTATAAGGGTCATAAATCGCCACCATATATCTCCAATGACCATCCGAGCACAAGGCCCGAATCCAACTAAAAGTCCGCCGACGCCAGTACTCCTCTAATGTGGGAATCAACTCCTGGGAAGCAAATCGGAATACCTGCCTATCCAGTACACAATGCTCTAGATGCCCTCTACAAAGCCCAATAGAACCTGAAACATCAGGAGGGTCATAAATTAACACAACAACTAATCAATTGTCAACCTATCCAGGAAGGACAAACTGTCATACCATAATCTCAAGGAATAGGCAACCAATACTGGTGGGGTATGCTCAATTCGGCTAACTGTCGATAAAGATATCTGTAGGGTCGTGTCAAAAGACCATCCAGGGGTCAATGCTAAATTCATCTCTGGAAATGCATGTCCATAAATATAATGCATGCATAATAAACAATAGATGCCAATATGATATAGGGAATGGAAAACAATATACATACATTCCTAAGTACATCATCATCTAAATACATCATCTCTATGTACAACTGGAAAATACAGGGAAATGGGGCACAACCACCCAACAACTAACAGAGGCCTATCAAAAGATATAATGAGAATGGGGCACATCTGCCCAATTTCTAATAGAGGCCTATCAAAAGATATAGAGAGAAATGCATCAGAAAAAATCAATAGTGTTGATGTCACATCATCCAACCTATCCATCTGATGTAACTCCTCTTGAGTCACAGAATCACCGCCAGTAAGGATATCAGGCTGATACAACGGAGGATCTGCACCAACAAAACCATCTGAATATGGGCCACCTGAAGGGCCAGCCCAGAGCTGGAAGGATTAAAAGTATCCACCTCAGAAGGATCTCTACCCAAATGTCGGATGAAGAAATGTGTTCGGTCCAACTGATGGGTCAAAATATCAATCTACGTCAGACGGAGCAGGAAATCCAATCAACCATCATGACAGAGCCAGGAACCATATCTCGTATGAACTGTGTGGTGCGGGTTTGGGCTCCAATGGTGCGAGGGAACCACCAGTGGTAGAATGCCTCCTAAGTGAATGGTCCCTCTGACAAAGTAAAGCCATCAAGACCGACCAATGGGACATTAATGATCGGCTGCAACAAAAGCCAACAACGCCTGACAAGAGGATAGATCAGAATATGAATCTCTCCTGTGGTGCTCTTAATAGCACGTTCTCCTAAATAGAGGTCCTAAACTCTGTCTGTAAAGAGAGGAATCCAACAGGTGGACATCACATACTTGACACCAGTCAGGAAACCACCCTCGAAGCCAATGTCAAGTGGTCGTCAAAGTAAGGAACCCATGTAATAACATCGGTTGTCAACAACTCCAACTACAAGTGTGAATGGGTGAAACCCTCAACTATAAGAACCTCCATCAAAGTGGAGTGATGTCATCGTTGTCCCCATGGATAGGTGTCTAAACTTAGCAAGAAAATGGGACGAAGACATGGGAGCCTCTCACAGGCTCAAAACTATCAATACAAGATCATATATCTGTGGTCAGTAAACTCTCAACCTAAACAAGGGAAATCAAAAGAGAAAATACTCACCAGCATGAATGGGTAAAACCCTAACCAAGCCTCCGTCACGCCCTCTAAGCATAGGCACATTCTCCTAAGGAAGTAGGAAAAGGTGTAGAAGCCCCAATCAAACTCTCCAATACGGTCCACCTCCCGTGTGGCGCTAACTAAAACGAATGACACCATCGAAGAGTTATCAGCCAGGAAACAACCCTTGAGGTTGATCAGGAACAATCGCCAAAGAATGTGATCCCTAACCCTCCTGTCATCGGGTAATGGCTCAGTCAAAGCCCCACTCACAACATCTACACTCAAAGAACCAGTACGAACTGTCCTGCCCTTGAGCACCGTAGTCGGGACTCCTAACAAGGATTTGACGGTAGTCGGGGAAATGTCCACCACACAAGGCATAGCGCTCCCAAAAACTCCATCCTAGTGATGATCTGCCAATCCATCGGTGTCATAATCAACTCGCAATCCAGCAAATGAAGAGACTAAGTCTGGTGAAACCATCGCTCAGACAAAGCCCTAAGGTAACCCTAGGGACAACGACGGGGGAGGATAGAGAAGAAAGCCTCAAAGCCCCAAGCATGCACAATCTCTTGGTACTCTGGATGAAGAGTCTGGTACAGAGAATTTATACTAAACTAGTTCCCTCTATGCTATGTAAAGTCGGGAACCTACATCACAATGCAAATTAATATCAGAACCTTTGACCCCACAAATGGGAAAAGAAATATCAACACGACTTTTACCTCGTTCAGATGCAGATAGATCGAGGGGTGACAACTCAAATCATCTAGAAGCTCTGGATTTCTTAAATTTATGGCTGGAAGCTCCCTGAGGGGAATAAAAGAAGAAGAAGGAGCAGGTTCCGCAACCAGTACATCCTCCTCCTCGTCCTCAACATCTGGTCACTTAACCCGGTTATGACGAATCACTGACTCCGTCAATCGACAAGGCTATCGAGCTAGACGAGGTCGAGGCACATCTGAAGCTCTTCTCCTCACACCTGAAGAGGTCCTACGGTAGCTGCTCGGGTAGTCTGGATCCATATATATATCTTGATAAAAGTCTCCAAATCACCTCAGAAAGGGTGTGGTAAATTCTAACCTAGAGCTTATTAAATGAATTTTATATCTATATGCATGCGTACATTACTTTAACATACGTCTATAATAGAGGTAAAATGCATGACCATTAAATGCCTAGATTCGTGAAAAAACTTTACAAGAGTCTCCTTTATAAAAAGGTCTATCCACATACGCGTAGACATGGCTAGGTGGCCATTCAGTAGCACCCCAACTCATAGTCATAAACATCCTCTATGATATCAAAGTCATAATCCATAAGGGTAGCCTAAGTACTAGTATTACTTTGCTTCAAAACCATTGCTCATTTGTCCTCAAATAGGATGAAAAATAGCAGAAAAAGGTGCCAAATTAACTGTTTCAAGAGTTAATTTTTTTCACATCAATACGTTCAGAATGGTAAAATACTAACATTTCCTGTGTTGAATAATTTTTATCAAGTCATATGAGCATACATATTGACTACAATGTGTTCAGAAGCATTTTATGTGATATCTCACTTTCCATCGGTCAAAACTGGAAAAGAAAACATGTAAACGTTACCAGGATAGTGCAGAACACTTGTATGGTGTTAGATTTTATAGATAATAGCCCGAACTCAGTAGATATGAAGATGAAATCTCAAATTTCCTGTGCGGCTTCAAGTTGAAAATGACTTATGAAAGAAAGTTAGATATACATTAACGGGTGGTCGCGGGTGTACTCGTGACAGCCGTGGGTCCACTTGCGGCTATCCTGGGTGGTCCCTACCCCCTTTGCCTTGATTAAATTTGAATTGCAAAGGATTTCCAACAAGCGGAAAAGTTAAATCAAGGAAAAAGAAGCTACGCGAATAAGCAAAAAAACCTGAAATCCTAATTTTTGGAGACCAAACCGCGGGTCTACACATCAATCATTGGTAGTCACCCAAACACAAGGTTCATTAAGCTAATGATCAAAACTACCCTTGGAAATACCTCACGAAGGTCCAATGCCATCAACCTAGGTTGTACTTGTAATTAAAATCATCCATCTCAACAGAAATCCATCCCCAGCAGAGATTTCATACATCTTTAGCCATTGAAAACCATTTCAACGAAAGTTAGGCAGCCCTAACATCATCAGCCATTGGTAGTAACTCCAACGAAGCATCAGAAGTGGTCTGATGATTTTGGTCGTTGAAAAATATTTTAACGAGGGTGAAGCTGCCTTGACATCGTCAACCGTTGGCAGTAACTCCAGCGAAGCATTATGAAGTGGTTTGATGATTTTAGCCACTGAAAACTATTTTAATGAACATCAAGTAACCTTGACATCATCAGCTGTTGGCAGTAAATCCAGCGAAGCATTGGAGATGGTTCAATGATTTTAGCCGTTGAAAACTTTAATACCCCGAAATCCGGTCTATTTTCACACCCGAATTCCATACGTCACGATCCCACTTCTTTCCAAACATACGTCATTATATAGCTAAATTTAACAACATACATTCTCAAATCCCAGGTTCTAATACCTTATAACCTCGTTCATTACAAATAATGAGAATTACATTATTCTTTACATCTTACAAGAGTGACTTTCATCAGCCACCAAGGATACATAACATTTCATTAAGCTAATCTATAGTTCAATTAACTATTCTTCATTACAAGTCTTCGTTTGATATTCACGCTCATTCATCTAATGAATAACACTTCTTCTGGATATCGATCAGCTTGATCTTTACGGGATCCTTAAGTTCTTCTACTTGTATGCTGAAAATGTTTTTAATTTAAAGCAAGTGTGAACATTCAATTGCCCAACAAGTCATACCAGTTTAACAAATAACTTTAAGAATTCAAACATTCCTTTAGAACTTCGATAACCAAACAAAGGTTATGAAGCAACTTGAATAATAGGAATAAACTCTGATTCCTATCATTTTAAATATTAGTCACAGTCACTTAAAATACATTCATTCTTCTACTCTTTTTCGTACACATCCTATCCAACTAGAATCATTAGCACATACTTAGCAACAACAGTTCATGTATAAACAGAACATTCTCATATTGAATATTTCAATCACAGAACAGTTCATCTCATAGAAACACCAAAGTGTTCAAATTGTGGCACAAGGCCTCATACGTTCTACCACCTTGTACAAATATCTCATATTCACGTATAGACATAACTTCTCAAGTTCAACATCTGAGAAGTTTAAGAAACTAGCATTCATTTAAAATATGAATGAAGTTTGGAAACTTACCTTACGCACAGCTACAACTTAAAGTTTACCCTGAACTACTAATTCCAATTCCTATATAGCACATAAGGAATATAACATATACACCAATTAGTAATGTATATTTGACTTATGCATTGGTTTACTTAACTTTACTTCTTAGGGTTCACGTTCTTGCAATCTAAGTTTATGCAACCACTTTCTTCACCAATTTACGGCTTCATGACATACGTAGATGTCTTACTCATACATTTATCATCTTTGATGATTTGCATTCTTATGTTATTCTTATAACTCTTCTAGGACTCAGCACACATCGTGCTCTGCTAGTAGTCCATATGGTACTTTGAGTGGTTTCCCACAAACAACCAACAAACAAGTTCCCGTCTCATCTACACTGTCTTTTATAGTGAGTTAGATCGGTTGCCAGTTTCGTATATACCTCTGCTCTCTAAAGGAATTGTTTATCCCAGCTCCCATATGTCAACCGTTAAAGATTACGATTGTACCACAACCTAAACTTATCTGAACCATTAACTTATAATGTTCGTTAAGTCAATTTCTTATTCCTTTTATCTTTCTGAAAAATAAATGTCATACCTCAGGATTCATTCTTATCATCTAAGTCATACAGTCTTTTGTATACTCAGAATAATCATTCAAGTCAATCATTAACTCGACTTCTTTACATTAAACGGCATTGTCTTTAATTCAGTTCTTCACCGTTTACAAGTTTAATCATTGGTCTTCATTACCCTACGGACAAACCATACACGGGGTGTAGGTTCTGCCCATTTAATATTCGCGTACACTCAACCTTCATGTCGATTAAAGTGTTCAATGCTTATATTTCATTCTAACATTCTCTATCCAACTCACAATCGGCTTTCATTAATCTTATTACCATTCATTACGACTTTCTTAATAGTTCATATCTTACTTACTACTCTTGTTATCCATTACATGAACCCCACGTTCATTACTCTTTCGTAATGTTGAAGCCATACGGTTCGTTGTATGATAAGACCGATCGTTCATCGCAACTGCATTGCATTTACATTCTTTATCTTTTAATCTCGTTTAATCTTTCCGTTCAACCTTTACCAAAGGTTTAAGTTACTTGTTTAAGTGTTACTTTAGGTTAATAATATATTATTTATCTTCCCATACACTTTCCCCAAGAGTTAAGCAGTTAAAATCTCATCTCTACGCCTCGCTTTGCATCGGCGTTGTGGCGCCACCCTCCTTTGTTATTGCTCGCGCTGTGGTGCGAGTCTCCAGTAGCTCATTCCCCAGTCTGGCGCTGTGGCGGCACCTTCCTTCTCTATTCCTCGCACTATAGCGCCACTCTGCAGTGCCTTCTTCCCCAAGCTGGCACTGCGGTGTTGCCCTATAAGACATGAATGGCGTTGCGGTGCTAGGCCCTAAACTCAGTAAATTTTTCTAAGTGTTGGAAAATATTTGAGATGCTTTCTTCACAATCTCACAACCCCTTCGTTATAACTCGAAACGAGGTCATTCCAAAGACATTCCCTTCTTTATCTTACGTACTTCAATTCCCCTCAGATAGAAATTCATTTTGAATTCATTAACATGCCATTCGATTGGCTTAATCTTCATCCTTCGTTCATTTTTACGTTATTAACGTTCTTCGTTCGTTCGTCCATAATTCTGTCATCCGAACTTGAAACTTGTTCATTCTTAAGTCCACGACTCACGTTTTCTACGTTCTCTTAAATTCTTATGAAACCCTACAACTTCGAGTTCATTTATACACTTTCTACTTCTCGTTCGTCTTTTACAAAATTTACGCCATAACTTCGTTATAGCTAAGTTTTAATCTGTTCTTCATGAACGTTTCTATCATTCCTAAACAAGAAATAAGCAACTAACTTATACGCGATGGTTTTAAACTTGTCCATCAACAACAAATTATACTACGATGGTTTTAAATTTGTCCATCAACAACGTTCTTCGTGTTATTCACATTCTTCGTTCGTTCTTAATTTTTAATCGATATTTTGATTACGATTTCACTTTTTCTTGGAATTCGATGTTATAAAACACCATTCCTTACTAATTTCACCGAATTGTTTATATGCTTCATTCGGGTCGTTCAAATTTATTACAAAACTTATACTTCCTTAAGAAATTTATAAACTAAACTTCTAATTCTTTTCTTTTTATCATGATTTCAACCATATGAAAATCATTCTTAACATCTTTTAATTCTATTCTCATTAGGTTATATTTTGAACATATAAAACTTAAAGAAAATTTTACTTAGAAGTTAGGTTTTGGATTACCTTTCTTCTTTATTTTTCTTCCTTTAGACAAAGCCGACGATTTGCTAGTTTTTCTATTTCACAATCACTTTCGATCCGAGCATCAATTCCCTTTCTCTTCCATCTTCTTCTTTTCCAAGCTCTCAAGCGTTCTCTCTATCTCTCTCTCTCTCTCTCAAAGTGTTGGTTGATTTTCAAAAAAATAAACTAACACTTCTCTTATATAGATTTTCAAAGCTAGGGGCAAAATAGTCATTTCGCCCATAAGGTTACTATTCACACCTCCTTACTAAACCTCTTTAATATTCATGAAGCTTGAGAACTGTGATTCTCAGAATCTAAATATTTTTGGATATTTCGTCTTTCCTTTACAGATTAACTTTTACGTATTCTTCGAATCTCCGAAAAACTGAAAAACACTTTTTGACATTAAGCGTTTTCCACTAATATAGTTAAACGAATGAAAAGTACATAACAGTACTTTTCATTGTTTTTATTTCGTCTAATTTTTTCATATTTTTCGATAAAAACTTTTATCGGCTTACTTAAATTTTCACGATATATTATCGTCAAATCTTACGACGGAAAGTCATTACGACATACTTAACTCTTGGAAAGGCTTAGGTTATTCAAACCCTAACCCTTAGGGTTTTGTTGGGTGAATAGTGCCTAATTCGTCTTTTTCCTCAAAAATATTTTTGTTCCCGAAATTTTTTTATTTTTCGTCTTGAAAATTCTTACTCGTTCAGTCTAGCTCGTAGCCAAAATCCTACCGTATTATAATCATCATAGGTTATAAAATGATTAAAAACACATAGCACATAATATTATAAATAAAAATTCATTTTATTAATAACTATACTACTTCTTTAAATCTTAAATTCTGGACAATCCAATTTTTCGGGTTGTCATAAAAACTATTTCAACGAGGGCCAGGCACCCCAAACATCATCAGTCGTTGGTAGTAAATCTTGCGAGGCAGCGGAGATGGTCTGATTATTTTAGCCATTGAAAACCATTTTAACAAAGATCAGGCAACCCTGATATTGTCAGTCGTTGGCAGTACCTCCAGCGAAGCATCAGAGGTGGTCTGATGATGTTAATCATTGAAAGACATCACAACAAAGGTCAGGCAGCCTTGACAATACAAACCGTTGGCAATAACTCCAACGAAGGGTCAGAAAAACCTAACAATGGAAAACCATCCTCATCGGGAAGGACCGATGATGGAATCTGTTATACATATCCTCATCAGTCATAACACAATTCCCCAAGAGTCTATCATACATGAGAAAAGCATCTTCGATGGAAAGCCTGCAATGAGGATTAAGGACTTCGGTGATAACCCCAATGTTAACATCCTGCATTCTCAACAATAGAGCAACCTCTAGTCTAAAGATTTTGAGGTCGTCTTTGTAACTTGTCAACAAATTAGGCTCAAATAGCACTGATGGATAGTTCAATCCATTGGCGATAACCCCAGTGTTGCATCAAGGGATTCTTATGATAAGATGTAATAACCCGATGTTTTCTATATAATTAAATCAGGAATTTTGCGTATAAATTTTTTTTATTTATTAAAATAAATATAGAGAATGCGTGCAAGGTAATGTGTATGTATTTATGTGATAAATATAAAATTTATTTATTACATGAATAATTACAAATAATTTTAAATAATTTTATTTTAGAATTATTGATCATTATAAATTATATTCTTATAATAATTAACTTTATTTCTAAAACAGTTTTTGATTGTACTTTTATGTAAAGTACCATTGTAAGGTTGTGGTCGAGGAACCATGAGAGTTACATACATTTGTATTAAAACTCACAGTTTAATTGTGGTCGTATTCTGCACGACAGTTCAACAGTTGTATAGATGAAGTTTGTATTTGATTTTTATAGTATGATATCTGGCGGCTTAGAATCGGTCGTGTGGACCTATTTTGGGGGAGTCACATATAACAAGACTGAACTGCCTATAAACACCCCCACAGAATGGGTATGGAAATATGTGGCCTACCTCAAGGTCTCTGCCAGAATCGTCGGTAAGATGGTATGTCCCTCCCGGTGAGCCCAGACTACCATGATCACGCCGATATCCAAGTGGTCCATGTACAATGACATGTACAAAAAAACCACTATACACATCAAGAGTATGTCTACTCGGGCAACACGCCAATCATCCTCTGAAGTGGTGAAATCCCCGGAGTATCGCAGCTAACTATCCAAGGACCCAAATATGTCTATCAGAAAACTCATGGACACTACATGCCCCGAGCAAATCTCATCTAAGGTAACTCTGTGCCTCAAGCCTATAAGGGTCATAAACTGTCGGCTCATATCTCCAACAACCATCCTAGCACAAGGCCAATCCAACGACAAGTTTGTCAGACGCTCGTACTCCTCTAATGTGGGAATCAACTCCTGGATAGCAAACCGGAATACCTGTCTATCAGGTACCCAATGCTCTAGATGCGCTCTACAAAGCCCAATAGAACCTGAAACATCAAGAGGGTCAGAAAGTGATGAGACAACTGATCAATTTTCAACCTATCTAGGAAGGACAAACTATCATACCACAATCTCAAGGAAGAGGCCACCAATACTAGTGGGGTATGCTCAATTCGGTTAACTGTCGATGAAGACATTTGTAGGGTCGTGTCATAAGACCATCCAGGGGTCAATGCTAAACTCATCTCTGGAAATGCATTTCCATAAATATAATGCATGCATAATAAACAATAGATGCTGATGAGTGAGTTTTATACTCATAATTTAGTGCGTTTGAGCTTAATATTTTGGTTGATTTTAAGTGTTTGTGTCTATTCATGTATGTTTTATGTTGTTTTGTAGGAATTGGGACAAAAGTTACTTGGATCGACGTTCGAGGTGGCTAGATTCACGTTTTCGGCTTGCCATTTACACAACAGTCACTTCAGAGCCAATTTGAGTATTTCTCCGGAGCTTATTTCGAAACACTTAAAGAAAGAAAGTTTTAGATCTACATCTCTTCTTTCCGGAACATCATGAATCATCAAAATCGGAGTTCGGACAAAGAAGTTATGGTCATTTTCCCAAAAGACGTCGGACCAGAAAATTTCCAAAAATTGGGCCAGCGCCGGGGCGCCCATTTCAGGCTTATTTGCTGCATCGGGGCGCTAATGGGTAGTGTTACAGCACCGTGCCAAGCGCTGGGATGTTGGGGAAGGTCCTGGCAAGGCTTGGACGCATTTTGGGCCAAATTTTGAAACATTTTTTATTGCAAATTGGATTAGGTTTGTTCCTAAGCTAAAAATTGGACTTGTTACCTATAAATGCATGATGTAAGGCATAAAATAAAGGGAGAATACATAGATTAGCTTAGATAAAACACTCCATTAGATTAGAATATAAACCCTAGTTCTTAATTAGCCATTGGAGATTGAAGCAAATTGAAGAACACTGAAGATCAAGAGCAAGAGCAAGAGGGGAGCATCAGATTTGCTGACAACAGATTCTATTCTCTTCTCTTATCATACTTTTATCTTTTAATGTTTATTCAATTGTGGATTCTTAGTTTTAGTTCATTAATTATGAACTAACTCTTTTATTAAGATTTCAATTGAACCTTTTATGGCTATAAATTAGTTATTTGATTTATCCCAATTATTTGTGTCAAAGTGAGTTGTTCATCTTGCCTTATGCTAATTGATTAATTATCTGATCAGTAATTATCTTGTTACTCTAGAAAGAATTGAAAGTGGAATTCTAGGGTTAGAACTGGGCATGATATCACGTGACTTAGTTATTTGCAATGTGAATAATTAGGTTTGTGAATAGAATGGAAATATCTGTTCGCCGCATGTAACACATAAGGAATTGGGATTGAAAAGAGTTTAATTCAATTGTTTTGCATAGGAATATAGCAAGATTAATCTGGATTAAATAGAAGGCAATTGATCACTTGGAAAAGGACTTTTGGCATTTGAGAATTCTTGTTAACAATTCAGTAGGCATAAATATTGGGATAATTGGATAATTGATTTAGAGTTCATAATTGGGGATATTGAAGTCTTAATCCTTATTTATCTTAATTCATTCAAATCTTAGTTTTGTTTATTTGATTTATTTTAGAATAATTTCTTTTAATTGTTAATTTAGTTTTCTTAATTAGAAAAATAACAATTTATAGTTGTTTAAATAAAATTGATTTGGTTAAGAGTTAGTATTTGGTAATTTTTATTAAATAATTCCTCGTGGGAACGATACTCTACTTTCACTTTATTACTTGTTCACCGTGTATACTTGCATGTATTCATTGATTGCTAAATCAATCAACAAGTTTTTGGCGCCGTTGCCGGGGAATTAATTTAATAATTACTTACCAATATTAATTTCAATCAAATTAGTCTAAATTTAAATATTTTTATTTTTATTTTTAATTCTCTTCTTATATTTCTCTCATTTTAGGTACAATGGACGACTTTGAGTATCAATGGCCATAAACGTTCATGGCTCAACCAAGGGAAACAAGGATTGATGGACTTAATACATCTTCTATAGAGCCAATACAAATTGAGGCAACTTCGAAGATATTGGAGGTTATCGCAGCCCAACAGAGTCGAAGGATGGCAAGAATAACTCAACCAATGGAAAAAGAGATTGATGGACTCACGACACTTTCAGCATTGGCAGCACAGGTGTCCGCAATAGCTAAGAATATGAAAACATGGAGTCCGCCATCCACGCACCAAGTTTCTGCATTATCAGCACAAATTGAGACACTTTCAAAGATGGTCGACGCTTTTGAAGCACAACATCGTCAAAGTGTGGTGGTTACTTGTGATTATTGTGCTGGAAATCATATGAGTCATCAATGCACCATCAGTTTCGAGTCGGTACAGTATGGTCTTGATTACCCCAATAATTATGTCTATCCCAACAACTATCATCAGGATTGGGGTTATCACCCAAATTTTTCATGGAGTAACAATCAAGCTCAAGATCAAGCGTCGAGACAACAAAACACATCCGGATCCAAAATCAGACTCAACAACAACCAGAGAGGAAATCAAGTTTGGAAGAAACCTTGGAGAAATTTATTAGAGCTTCTGGAAAAAAAAGAATGAGGAACAAGACAAAGTATTGAATCAAGTTGAGCTGAATGTGAAAAGCCAAGGTTTTTAATGGAACCATACTCATCGAGATCAATTTTATGCTCCAAGTCCAACGTACCCACCGGATTTCTCGTGTCCACCTCCACTACAACAGGAAGAACATTCAAATTTGGAGGAAGCTTTGTCCAAGTTCATAGCTTCATGTGAGGAGAGGAGGATTAATCAAGAGATATTGAGTCAAAATTTTATGAACCAAACGGAACAACTAACCAATGCCTCAAACATTTATCCTCAATACACTTGGCTCTATGACATGGATGACGAGACTAATGATGAGCCCGAACCAAATCTGCAACCGGATGTGCAAAATGATATAGATGTTGAAAGAGAGGAATGACTTGGAGACCAAGAAAAGGAGATCGGCAAAGATCTAACTTTGAGCACCAACGAAGATGAGCCAATTTTGATAGTGTCCCATGTACCTTCTCCACCAAAGTTCAAGAATCCGGGCAGTTTTGCAAAACCATGTCCAATTGGAAGTCATGTCGTCGGCAAAGCTCTTGGTGACGTAAGAGCTAGTACAGTTGTGGAGTCATGGTGGGATGAAAAGGAGAAAATAGAGGAAGAATCCATTATGTTTATTAAGCTTCAATACCCTAATCTGATCATCGACATAATGGAGGAAACACCTAGTTGTTGGACGTTCTTAATAGGGAACCTATCTACAAAGAGCATGCTAGGTGACTTTAATTCTAGGGTCATTACTAATGGGAACCTCCCAAGAGAGACATTATTACTGATGGATGGAGGATTCTTCAATTTTCGTAGGGGAATTGGATAGAGAATTAAAGAAGTTAGGTTGAGACTATAAAACAAGCGCTTATTGGGAGGCAACCCAAGTTTAATTTTTATTTTCAGTTTTTATTAGGTTTTATATTAGCAGTTTTGAATTTGCATTTTTTTTAGGATTTAATAAACTTGCTTCTATTATGGTTTAAAGGTTATTCAAGTCAAATTCAAGTGTGGTGCCCAATTTGTTCCATGTGCCTAGCATATTCTCCAAACTTAGCGGACAAGGAGGAAGATTGCTATATTTTCAGGGAAGTCCTTTGCTTTAATTTTTTCTATTTTAGTCATTGAGGACAACGTCTAGTTTAAGTTTGGGGGCATTTTAGTGTCGTATTGCATGTAGTTAGTTATCTTCATGGTAGTTCATTTTTTTTTGTGTTAGCATTGTTTTTTTTAGGTTGCATATAATACATGGTAGTTATTTGCATATTCATATATGTGTTACATTAGTATGTGTTCATCTAGTATAATTGCATTTTTTTTGCATGAATCTGTGTGATCGGTTAGTGTGGTCTTAGCTCGGCCTATGATAAGATTGGTTTTGCATGTTAACTTGAACAGTATTGAAAATTGATGATGAGTTCTAATTTTAATCATGATGATAATCGGAGCCTGTCTTAAACTTATGTAACCGGTTAGCACTTAAAGTTTACTGTTTGAATCCACTTGGTTCAAGGGTTTCATAATTTATTTCTGATGGAAAATCTTGGTTAAAATTTAAGGAAATTAGTGAACTGGCAGTAAAGGTTGGAATGACGTAAAAGCTTGAGTTTGGGGGAATTTATGGGATATATATATTACAAAAAGAAAAAAAAAAGAAAAAAAGAAATGATGAAAAGAAAAAAAAAATAGAAAATCTAGAAAAAAAAAGAAAATAAACATCGTGGCATGCTTGTCTAGTTTTGTGGCCTTTCTTACTTGAGTAAATAAGCTCGAGGGTATTGTCTTTACACCTAGCGCCCTAAGGTCTTAATGGCTTGGGAGTCGTTGGTCGAAAGCTCGTTAAGGTAGCACTGAAAAGCCTAAGGGAATAAGACATTGCACAGCCATGAGAAAAAAAATGAATAAAATACGAGAAAGAGCAAAAATGCCCTTGTGGTTGAATAAGAGTATAAATAAATCCTGTATTTACCCTAAGACTTGGTAATTGCTTAGTTTTAACTGGAGTTGTCATGTTCAAAAAAGTAATTGAATTGGAACTAAAATTTTCCTTTTAAGAAGTTTGTTATGTGATTATTTTGAACTGTGGTTGGATAGAATGGTTAACAAGCACACACGCACAACATGGGTGATGACTGGTTTGGATTGACTAATTGGTTTGAGTTATGGATTTGACTTGATTGGATATATTGTTTGAGTACCCATGGGATCTTTGAGGCCTGTTGCTACATATCATACTGATTTATTACTGGGTTCGTAGGTATATTAGAAAGTAGATCATGCATATACATTCATATAGTTGAGTTCAGTTGTTTATTTTTAGTTCTTTTGTGTTTTTGCTTTAGGACAAGCAAATGTTTAAGTTTGGGGGTATTTGATGAGTGAGTTTTATACTCATAATTTAGTGCGTTTGAGCTTAATCTTTTGGTTGATTTTAAGTTTTTGTGTCTATTCATGTATGTGTTATGTTGTTTTGTAGGAATTGGGGCAAAAGTTACTTGGATCGACGTTCGGGGTGGCTAGATTCGCGTTTTCGGCTTTTCATTTACACAGCAGTCATTTCAGAGCCAATTTGAGTATTTCTCTGGACCTTATTTCGAAATACTTAAGGAATGAAAGTTGTAGATCTACACCTCCTCTTTCCGGAACATCGTGAATCATTGTAATCGGAGTTCGGACAAAGACGTTATGGCCATTTTCCTAATGGAAGTAGGAGCGAAAAAATTTCTGGGGAATTGGGCGGGCACGGGCGCTAATGGGCGATGTTCGAAGATACTTGTTGAAAGCGCTGGGAAGGTCCTGGCAAGGCTTGGACGCATTTTGGGGCAAATTTTGACCTTTTTGACTCCAAATTGGATTGAGTTTGTTCCTAAGCTAAAAATTGGACTTGTAACCTATAAATACATGATGTAAGGCATAAAATAAAGGGAGAATACATAGATTAGCTTAGATAAAACACTCCATTAAATTAGAATATAAACCCTAGTTCTTAATTAGCCATTGGAGATTGAAGCAAATTGAAGAACACTGAAGATCAAGAGCAAGAGCAAATAGGGAGCATCAAATTTGCTGACAACAGATTCTATTCTCTTCTCTTATCATACTTTTATCTTTTAATGTCTATTCAATTGTGGATTCTTGGTTTTAATTCATTAATTATGAACTAACTCTTTTATTCAGATTTCAATTTAACCTTTTATCGCTATAAATTAGTTATTTGATTTATTCCAATTATTTGTGTCAAAGTGAGTTGTTTATCTTGCCTTATGCTTATTGATTAATTATCTGATCAGTAATTATCTTGTTAATCTAGAAGGAATTGAAAGAGGAATTCTAGGGTTAGAACTGGACATGATATCATGTGACTTAGTTATTTGCAAAGTGAATAATTAGGTTTGTGAATAGAATGGAAATATTTGTTCGCCGCATGTAACACATAAGGAATTGGGATTGAAAAGAGTTTAATTCAATTGTTTTGCATAGGAATATAGCAAGATTAATCTGGATTAAATAGAAGGCAATTGATCACTTGGAAAAGGACTTTTGGCATTTGAGAATTCACATTAACAATTCAAGAGGCATAAATATTGGGATAATTGGATAATTGATTTAGAGTTCATAATTGGGGATATTGAAGTCTTAATCCTTATTTATCTTAATTCATTCAAATCTTAGTTTTGTTTATTTGATTTATTTTAGAATAATTTCTTTTAATTGTTAATTTAGTTTTCTTAATTAGAAAAATCACAATTTACAGTTGTTTAAATAAAATTGATTTGGTTAAGAGTTAGTATTTGGTAATGTCGCACTCGTACCCGTATATGATCTTCTACTCAATGCGTCAGCTACCACGATCGCTTTTCTAGGATGGTATTGGATGGTATGATCATAATCTTTCAACAGTTCAAGCCAACGTCACTGTCGCATGTTGAGTTCCTTTTGAGTGAAGAAATATTTTGAGGCTTTTATGATCCGTAAATATCTCCACTTTCTCCCCATACAAGTAATTCCTCCAAATCTTTAGTGAAAAAATGACTGCCACCAACTGTAGATCATGAGTAGGATAATTCCTCTTATATTCTTTGAGTTGTCGTGAGGCATAGGCTATGACTTTCCCATGTTGCATGAGAACACAACCTAACCCTTTGCCCAAAGCATCATTGTAGATGACAAATCCCTCTGAGCCAGATGGTATTGTCAAAACAGGTGCTGAAATAAGTCTCCTCTTGAGTTCTTGAAAACTATTCTCACATTCTTCGCTCCAACCGAATCTTGTATCTTTCCGAGTCAGCTGAGTTAATGTTGTAGCGATTCAAGAAAATCCTTCCATGAATGTCCGATAATAACCAGCTAAGCCGAGAAAGCTACGTACTTTGGTCACTGATTTGGGTTGCTCTCAGCTTTGAATAGCTTTAATCTTTGCTGGGTCAACAGATATTCCATGACATGATACTATGTTGCCCAAGGAATGCTACTTCCTCAAGCTAGAACTCGCATTTCTTCAACTTGGCATAAAGCTTATATTCACGAAGCTTTTGGAGTATCAGCCTCAAGTGTTTCTCATGATCTTCATGACTTTTGTAATAAATGAGGATGTCATCAATAAAGACGACCGTAATGTGATCCAAATATTCCTTGAATACTCGGTTCATCATATCCATGAAGGCAGCAAGAGCATTAGTCAATCCAAAAGACATGACTAGGAATTCATAATGCCCGTACCGAGTTCTGAAAGTCGTCTTTGGAATATCATCGGTTCTAATATTCAATTGGTGATATCCGGAACGAAGATTAATCTTTGAAAAGAATTTGGCGCCTTTGCAATCGTCAAACAGTCAAGCAATTAAATCGATACGTGGCAATGGGTACCTATTTTTGATGGTGACATGGTTCAACTCCCGATAATCAATAAAAAGTCGCATATTCCAGTCTTTCTTTTTCACGAATAGAATAGGAGCACCCCAAGGAGAAGTACTACGATGAATGAAACTAATGTCTAACAATTCCTGCAATTGGGTCTTTAACTCCTGAAGTTCAATAGGAGCCATTCGATATGGGGCTTTGGAAATAGGTTTTGTACCGGGTTCAAGGTCGATACAAAATTCAATTTCACGCTCTGGGGGTAGGCCAGGAAGTTCTTCAGGGAATACGTCAGGATATTCATTAACAATAGAAATATCATTCAAAACTAAAGTATTTTTATTTAGATTAGTGACATGAGCTAAGAAAGCTTGACATCCGTTTTTCAATAAACGAATAGCTTTATGGCTTGAGATGATAGTGATTGATTTTAATGGTTTGGTTGCTTGAATTCGCATAATAGGTTGGTTAGGAATACGAAAGCTAACAAACTTACGAAAACAATCAATTTTTGCATGATGAGTAGTTAACCAATCAATCCCTAGAATTACGTCAAATGCAAGTATTTTCAATGAAATAAGATCGACAGGTAATGTGAGGGTACCAATTTGAATTAAACAAAATAGATAAACAGTAGATGTAATGAAGGTATATACTTCGGAGTTTCAACAGATAAGTCAAAGTGTCCAATTTCTCCGGAGTCAAATTTAAATGTTGAGCGCAAGTAGGAGAAATAAAAGAATGGGAAGAACTGGTATCAAATAAGGTATATACTTTGCTAGAGTTTATGATAAGCTTACCCGTGATGACCTCATTCGGTTTCTTTGCTTTCTAGGAGGTCACGACAAACGCTCTCCCTTGAACTACCGGTTTTGTCTTGTCTGGAACGGCCTTTGATGCCTCCATCCCAATTTGGACTTGTCTTGATTGCTGACAAAATCGGGCGGTGACCTTCTCTGACCTTCTTCTCGCAATTGTAACATGCTTTGGAGGGCATCACGCAATTTGGACTGATGTGTCCCTCGCCTCCACATTTGAAGCATATGATAGGTGGTCGTTCTTATTCCTTAACGACAGGTGTTTATGCCGACGTCTTTCCATCATTGTTGAATTTCCTCTTCTTGAAATGTCCATTCTTATTATTTTGTTCATGATTACCGCCGAAGTGGTTACCATTTCTGACATGTTGATTCCCTCCACGCTTATTCTCACCGCTTCGATGACTGTTTTCACTGGTATTATCATTTTACCAGCTGCTCTCTTTTGGTTGGGTTGACTCATTATCGCGCTCCAATAACTGAGCCCTATTAACAACACTTGAATACAAACACAGTTTATGAGAGATAAGATATTGACGTATCTCGGGTTTCAAACCTCTTAGAAACATTCGTGTCATTCTCGCCTCATTATCAACCAAATGGGACGTAAACTGGGATAGCTCGGCAAACTTGGCTTCGTAGTGCGACACGGTCATGTTGTTTTGTTCCAGTTTAATAAACTCTACCTCTTTCATGTGACGAATACTTTTGGGAAAGTACTTCTCGTTGAACAGTTCTTGGAACTTCTCCCAAGACATCTTCAGTGCGGCAGGTTGAGTACGCTTTACAGATTCCCACCAGTAATCTGCCTCTGCCCACAACATGAAGGTGGCAAAGGGAAACTTTTTCTCCTCGGAGCATCGCAAGACATCAAATATCTTGTTGATCTGCTTTATCCATGTCTCCGCCTTAAGTGGCTTTGGCTCTCCAAAAACTCCCGGTGGTCCCAGCTCCTTCAATTTGTTTGGCGGTGGCCATCGAGAGTTGCCGGTGTTTCCACTGCATTTTGGACAAGAGCCACTCTACTGATGTTGCATGAATTGCATGAAGCCTCGGAACATTCCATCGTTCATCATTTGGTCGGTGTTGTTGTTTGCATGAGGATTGTCGCCTTCTGATGCACATTGTCCTCAGTTATTGATCCGTGGAGACTCAACGGTCTCTGTGCTCCATTGATGTTCTCAACATTCTCGGATGCCATTTTCAAATCTTCGTCACAAAACAAGGGTTAATTAACATATCACATATTATCCCTATACTCCTCGACCAGGCCAATTAAATACCAAATAAACTTAGGTAGGTCATACTAGCGAAGAATTCCCGTCTCTCCCTCCTAATTCTTATCTCACATCTTAGCCGGGATCATATCCTAAGCTTTGATACCAACTGTGACGCCCCCAAAATAGGTATACATCACCTATCCTGAGTCGCTAAATACATGGTACAGAATACAAATACAATCTTAAATATACAACAAGAGCTGTGAGTTTTAATACAAATATTATCTTCTAGTCAATATCCACTCTCAGAAAAAGTCCTCATTACATTTATTATCACACTATTTTATAGAATAGTGAGGACTACTAAGACACCATCTTGGACCGTCACTTCGTTCCCCGACTAGTTCCGGCTACGTTCTCATTTCCTGAAGAGAACAGTGAAAGAAAGGGTGAGCTCAACTAGCCCAGTAAGAAATATTATGACTAAGATAATGCAGAATAAATTATCATTAACCTTCAACAATGTTAAACTGATAAAATACAATAGACATTAAGTTTAACTGCAGCGGAACAAGCAATCCATTAAAAGAGTCAAGTAGAGAATAAAATCTACTATCTTTTATGATTTAAAAAGGTTTTTCATCGCTTTTTATCGCTGAGACTCAGCTTAATAAATAATCCACATCATCCTTGAACTATGGCCAAGGATATTCATTAGGGTCACGACCACAAATTATCCATGCACTACGGGCCAAGGATATTCGTGTATTCATCAATGGTCATGATCATGCCAAAAACTGTCCATCAATGCACTACGGGCCAATGAGGACTTTTACCACATCATTTGTAACATTACGGTTATGATTACACCGAATAATCCCTGGTCATAAACATACAAAGTCCATCCATGCACTACAGGGCACAGATGAATTTCAAAAAATATAAACACGAGGATGATGACAATGATATAAAAATTCAATAAAACAAGTTCAAGAATTAATTTATTCATGAACTAATAAATCCAAATTGTCAACATGATACTTCTTTGTAGAGTAAAATTCAAGAATGCTTAGAAGAATATTTCCATGAAAAGATAATGGATGAAGCGCAAATATCAAGGATATTCCACTAATTTCATGGAGTATAGAAGTCAAAAACTTTAACCAACTGAGTATAATAAAGAATGGAATAACAAAAGAAATCACCATGCATGCGGTACTTAGATGTATATGTTATTCAACGTAATAATAAATAATAGAACCGGTCGGTGAAATTAACGCAAAGCGTGATGTTCCAACAAAATAATAAAGAATGGAATAACAACAGAAATCACCATGCATGCGGTACTTCCCATAGACAGGTTATTCCAACAGAATACTAAATAACGGAACCAGGTCAGGCTAAATTCACACCACAAGATGTTCCAACAGAATAATAAAGACGAAATCAGTCCCACAGAAAAGCGCATAAGCAGGATATTCCAATGAAAAATAAAGATGGAACCAGTCCAAATAGAAATGCATGCATGAGCAGGATATTCCAACAAAATAATAAAGAATAGAATAACGTAAGTTCTCTTCATGAATACAAAAGAAATAATACCCTTACCTTAGAATAAAGTTTGGATAATGGAATAGAAATGTAGCGCACTTCTCTTCTTCTTTCTCTCTATAATTTCTCTCTATAATAAATGCTCTATAGCTTTGGTGAATTGGTGAGAAATGAATGAAGAATGAGCTTCTATTTATAGAAAAATATAGTTTCGATAATTGCACGTTTTGGGGCTCAAAAAATTACCATACAGTACCTCCAACTTTTCTTTCATTTTTAATTTAGTCCTGCAAGTATTATCAAACTTGCACCACCTCCCCTAATAGTAAATAATGTGAATCAATAGTTCAATCATGTGAATCAATAGTTATAATCATGTGAAAATACGATATACAGTATATTACCTCCCTTTTTAACTTAGTCATGCAAGTATTATCAATCTTTCACCAACTCCCCTAATAGTAAGTGAATGTGACTCAATTGTACACACATGTGAATAAATAGTTATATAAGCATGTGAATTAGTAGCAATTAATTGCTCATTTATCCGATAAATTACCCTATTTATCAATATAAGCCCCAGACATCAATTATCATCGGAATAGATGTCGATTTCAACTAACACCAATAATCCCAACATAATGGAACTATCAAATTCATCTTTAATCAACACGAATTTATTCATTATTAATATCATAACTCACAATATTTAACAACCAGGTCATTCCCAGGAAAGAGGGGCTTTCCAATAAGGATTTCTCCTATCATGCCAAGTGATTAGGTGACCAAACCTCTCCTCGGCGTAACTTCTAGACATTGTAAATATTGCAATTTAATAATACGAATAACTTTGTCATCTCAATTATTTATTTAATAATATATCATATAATACAGATGATACTTTGACAATAATCGAATAAATAATAGGAGAGATATGATGCAACAATTCTTTGTAGCAATAATTGAGTATAACCGAGTGACTTCTCACGTAAGCATCAATAATCAATCTGAGTGTGCTACTATTGCAACCACGCCAGATTCTTTGTTTCTTTTACTACCAAGTAGTTCAACAGTATTAACGGTAAAACTTCTACCGTTATTTTCATAAAAATATTTTTGTCATTTTCTCAATCCGACAATAATTCTGTTGTGGGGTCCACCAATGATTGCGCCGTTGTATGAATATTCCCTGCTAAAATGAATATTCTCCGACCAATCGAATATAATATAACAACTTGCATACTTTGCAGAATTTATAAATACTACCCACAACTATAACATTATAACAAATTCATTCCATAATATTCAAAAATGATAATTATAAAAAATTCATCTTTATTCATAAAAGTTGGGGTCTTACAATATATCTTCAATAACTGAACAATAGTTACGAAATACTATCGATAATTCAAAATAGCACTTCTTTTCATTCAAAACATTTTACAACAACAATATTCAGTAAAACATCAATTCTGGTCCAAGACCTTAAGCATTTCATACTTTATTTGAAAAGGACATCCCGATACTAAGTTCGTAAGTCCGACATTTCTTACGAGCACGTCTAGGTGATCAGCCTATAGTACTCTATGTTGATCAACACTACATCCATTAAACGTGTATATGTTTAAGTTGTGGCAACCTCACGTGCATGTTGTTAGACGATAAAACGTTGTAGCATACTCAGTCTTCGTTTGAAAACCACGCCAATATAACTTGGTAAACATTGACCATGCTTGATAGAAACATAATATAAGTCTAGCCAAAAAAATTGGCTTTGACTTCATCATACAAGACTTCATGCGTAAGGATACATGAATTTCAAAGCTTGTCCAGACTGAACTAGAACAAGGGTTAGAATACTTGCCTTTAGCGTCTACTATCGTTATAACACGTTCTTGTTTTAAGTCTTTAAGTCTCTATAGTAATTGATAACATCACATAACACATTAGGTCATGTTTGAACATACATGTTTCCTAATGAATCTTACCCTTCTTCTCAATCTAATTATGACTTAGATTTGTTACTATTTGTTTTGGCTTTCCATTATGTTGTTCTTACATTGCCATTACGTTCATATTCAATTGATTATCAACCTTTAATCATCATACATTAAGCATCTAACAATGCCTTAACAATGTTATAAGTAAGTCTTAGTTCATTACTAATGAGTTACCATTCATGCTATACTTTCAAACTACCTTCTCTGTCCAAACCCTAGAGTTGGCGCTGCAGCGCCACCCTTCCTTATCTAAGCCGCGTTGTGGCGCCACTCTACAGTGGGTAAAGACCGGACTTGGCACTGCGGTGTGAGTCTCAACATTATATGCCACAACAATGCATGACTCTCAGAAGGTTGTGACATCAGCCCAGTATTTGCTGCAATGCATACCACCATTTAGCTTGGGTTGGCGTCAAAATACGAAAAATCTTTGCCTCAGAAAAATTTGACAGACTTTTAATTTTGCGAAACTCCCGGATGCATAACTTCTTCGTTATAAGTCTGAATTGACTCGTTCAAGAGCCTACGGTTCACAAATTACATACTCTACGTGTTCATGCAAGAATTTTATCTAATTGACTTCGTTTGCTAAAATTTCACCTATTAGTTCATTTTTAACAAAAATGAAAAACATTTGTGAACGTTCAACGCTCGTTTCTTCATTCTAAGTTGAAATCCAATCATTTTCGAGTCTGCAACTCTATAATGTCAAATATGACTTGTCTCCATCGAAAACCAATGTTTCCGAGTTGAAACAAAAAATATGACTTCCATTCCGAGGATTTCACGAATTCGACGATTATCGTCCAATCGTGTGAATTCCGGCGAACTTCATTACTAATGATATGATCATTGTTCTAAATGGATTCTAACCATCATATAAACATTTTAAGCTACTTATTACAACAACTTATGTTTAAGTTAGGTTTTGAATTATTTTTTATAAGTTCATGACTTAACAACTTATAAACTACAATTTTCATTTCTTATGACTTAGTATTGATTTAAGTCATTTATCAATGTTCTCACATCTTATCAAATATACAAACTTCATATGACAATCATATGACAAGTTCATCATAAGTTCATAACTTATTTAGGTTCGAGTTACTTATTCATAACTTATTCGACTTAAGTCCATTGCTTAATTACTTCCTACATGTTTTTAACATATATGCTTATTAGACTATACTTCTCTATCAAGATATCATGGTAGACATAGAAGAATGTAGGACAAGAGCCTTACCCTTGAAGAACTAGTACTTCTTTTCCTTGAAGATCTAACAATTGTTGTTTGACTTATATGTGCTTATTCTCTCTAACCAATAAGTTAATTTGTATTGGAAGTTGATGGATGAAATTAATCAAGCAACAAATAAAAATCCTAGCCTTCTATTTATAAGAAAACCAAAGTGAGGGCATAAGAGTCATTAGGACATCCCACCTCCTTTAATCACCTCCTTAATACACCTCCTTACTATTCATTACTTTAGCCCTAAGTAATCTTGTTAACCACTCATCTTTCTTTCCCATCACATAAAAAATCCAAAGCTTGGCCATCACATAAAGTACTTGATCATCAAGTCTAACCCACATTCACCTTGGTTTGCTCTATGGATCATGGCTAACCCATTGGATCATTACATTGGGCTCACTTTAATTAATTTAGCTTATTCATTGATGGGCTTGCATTAAGTTACTTTGGGCTTGCATCTTAATTTTTATTGGACTCTTCAATTGCTACACAATCCTATTAGTTCATTCCTTTTAACTAAAAGTCTTATAACATATCATATATGTATAATTCTCATAGTTTAACTCGTATATTAATTCGTAGTATACGTTATTTCATTCTCCATATATACTCATATAATACTTCGTATTATACTTGCATTCAATACCTCGTACAATACATACATATCATACAATTAATATAATATCTTCTTAACACTTAATATTCCTAACGTTCTCTAATTAAGTCTGCATGCGAAATATTGCATTTTCCATACTTAGATTATTATTACATAATCCATCTCACCTTGATATTATAACGTTAATTATTTCTCGGAAGTTCAAAAAATAACTCCCGAGTGGAAATCAATGAATAGTGTTTTTCGAAAAAAAATCAAAAAGCTTTTATTTTCATCTTGGAAATTCAAACACTTTAATTCTCTCACGTAGTTAAAATACTACGACGTTCCGACGTTTTTAGGTTATAGAACGACATTCATCTTATCAACAAATAATAATAATAATAAATAATATTATTTTATTCATTATTAAATTATTTACAAAAAGTTTGATTTTCTGGGACGTTACAAAACAGTCAACTATCAAGCAAGTAACAAGACATAACTAAAAGGGAAGTGGATCAAAACATATTTCCTTGCTATATAATACTATTTGATATATACAATGTGTCATGTACATGAAAAAAATGGATAACTTAGTCTAGCAGGAAAATCAAAGCTAATCTATAAACCATTGGATAAGTGAGCCATCAACTCTAACATGGCATCCCTCTCAGAAGATGGAGGTAACTTTATGAGCTCCTGCCCTAGGGTATCCAGATGAGCCAGGAGATCTACGGCCATCTTCATGGTGCTACAATGCTCATCAATGAATGCACTCATCTCTGTGTCAGCAGTATGAGATCTCAATGAAGTATTATCTATAGTGGCAGCATCTCGGGTAGCTAGAGCATAATCCTGCTCAGTAACAGTTGTATCCTCAGATGATCGAGCCTCATCTCACTCAATAAACGTGGTATCCTTATGAGCTAGAGCGTCATCTTTGTCAACTAGAGTAGCATCTCTACCAGAAAGAGTTGTCAACAGCAAGGCCCTAGCCTGATCCCTCTCAAACGTCATCAGATGTAAACTCTGCTCTAAACACTCTGCAGAATATGGAGTCACAATAGCAAGAATACTGGGGGCATCAACTAGAGTTGTTGACACAACTTAAACATATACACGTTGTTAAAAGCCAAGATGACAAATGTTGACCCAATGCCCCGTCAAAGGGATGAACATTCCATATGTGGTCACACCCCTCAAACCGGATAGGGGAAGATAATTCATGCCAGATGCATGAGTGATAAAGGTGTAGGGAGAGTTGAGCCCTGAACACAACAAAATATCAAATGGATCCTCGATCCCAGACAAGAATGCTGACCAAGAAGATGCGTATGTACACTCCACCGACTGAAAGGAGTATGACATGGATATCTCATGGGAAAAATAATACCTATGGCATTGGAAGGTGCCAATCTGTCTCAAGTGTGTCATAAACCACGCGTATAATGTAAGACCCCGAATTTTACGAAATGAAAGTATTCAATTTTTATAATTATTATTCTACTTAGTAAATGGTTAAATTGATAAAGGTTAAAGTTAAGGATGATATGTAAAAAATTTCAAAGTAAGCAAGTTGTCATAAAATACCCGATGGTAAAAGTACAGTAATACGCGTGGTTGCATAGCAGTACACGATATTGATTATTAATGCTTACGTGAGAAATCACTCAGTTATACTTAATTATTGCTACAGTAATTGCTGCATCATATCTCTCATATTATTGATTCAGTTATTGTCACAATATCATATGCATAATATGATATATTATTAAATCAATAATTCAGACGACAAAGTTATTCATATTATTATTTGCAATATTGATAATGTCTAGAAGTTCTGTCAAGGAGAGGTTTGGTCACCTAATTATGCACCAATAGGGAGGAATCCTTATTGGAAAGCCCCCTCTTTCTTGGGAACGACCTGGTTTTTAAATATTGTTAGTTATAATTTTAACGATGAATAAGTTTGTGTTGAATAAAGATGAAATTGATAGTTCCATTATGTTGGGAATATTAGTGTTAGTGGAAATCGATATTTATTTCGATAATAATTGATGTCTGGAAGTTATATTGACCAATCGGGTAATTAATCAGATAAATGAGCAATTAATTGCTATTAATTCACATGATTATAACTATTTGTTCACATGTGTGTACTATTAAATCACATTCATTAACTATTAGGGTAGTTGGTGCAAGTTTGATAATACTTGCATGACTAAGTTAAAAATGGAGGTATAGATGAAGGTACTATACTGTAATTAGTTTTTTCACATGATTATACTATTGAGTCACATGAATGAACTATTAATTCACATGATTTACTATTAGGGGAGGTGGTGCAAGTTTGATAATACTTGCAGGACTAAATTAAAAATGAAAGAAAAGTTAAAGGTATTATACTGTAATATTTTGAGCTCCAAAATGTGCAATTATCGAAACTATATTTTCCTATAAATAGAAGCTCATTCTTCCTTCATTTCTCACTAATTCACTAAAGCTATAGAGCAATTGTTATAGAGAGAAATTATAGAGAGAAAGAAGAAGAGAAATATGCTACCTCACTATTCCAGTATACAGTTTCTTCTAAGGTAAGGGATATTATTATAGGGGTATTATTCTTTCGTATTCATGAAGAGAGTTATTTTCTTTCAATACTCGTAAGGGTTGTTATTCCATTCTTTATTATTATGTTGGAATAACATGTCTATGCAAAGTACCGCATACATGGTGAAATTCTTCATTATTCCATTATTTATTATTACATTGAATAACTCATGCATGCGGCTCTATCGCATGCCCGGTGAATTATGTTGGTATTCCATTCTTTATTATTACATTGAATATCATATCATGTATGATTACGCATTGACACAGTTCCATTCTTTATTATTACATTGGAATATCCATGCTCGTGCGGATTACGCATGACCTGGTTCCATTCTTTATTATCCTATTGGAATATCCTGTCTATGCGGATTATGCATGACCTGGTTCCATTCTTTATTATTCTATTGGGAATAACCTTTCTGTGCGGTCTATCACATGCCTGGTGAATTCTTCTATTATTACATTCTTTATTATTTTGTTGGAATAACCTGTTTATGTGGATTACAGCAGGCATGGTGAATGATCCTTTGTATTCAATCTTTATTAAATTGTGGAAATGATATGTCTGCTTGGATTACCGCATGGCGGGTGAAAATCTATTTGCAGTTTCGTATATTCTATTATACTCGTATGAGATATCATTTCTTTTGTACTCATCATGGAATATCATTTTCTTTGGTATTTTTTTTATGAGTTACTATTCACGGGTTACTATTCACCTGGTTACTATTCACTCTAGTATTATTCACTTGGGTATTTGGGGCACTCTTCGTGTCGGAGTACTATTCACAAGTTACTATTCACGGGTTACTATTCACCCAAATTACTATTCATCCAAATATTATTTACTCGGGTATTTGGGGTACTTTTCATACTGGGGTACTATTCCTAGAGTACTATTCATAGGGTACTATAGCGGGATACTATTTACCCGAAAAATATATTTCTTTTTTGTCCAAATCATTTTTGGTACGAATATTCTTGAATTTTACCCCACAAAGCAGTATAATGTTGACAATTTGGATATTTTTAAAGTCTTTAATATTTATCCTTGATTTCGTTTGATTAATGCTTATATCATTGTCATCATCCTCATGCTTATATTATGATGAAAGTCATCTTTGGCTTACGTGCAAAGATGGACTGTTGATTATTGGTTTTACAGTTGTATATCTTTGGCTTACGTGCAAAGATGGACTGTTGATTATTGGTTTTATAGTTGTATATCTTTGGCTCACGTGCAAAGATGAACTATTGACTGATGAGTATCTTTGGCTTATGTGCATAGATGAACTGTTTATTGGTATGATTATGACCAGGGATCATTCGGTATAATCATGACCCGTAATGTTATAGATGATGTGGTAAAAGTCCTCATTGGCCCGTAGTGCATTGATGGACATTTATTGTTATGATTATAACTAGTGATTATTCATTATAATCATGACCATTGATGATTACATGAATATCCTTGGCCATAGTGCAGGGATGATTCGATGATGTGGATTATTTATTAAGCTGAGTCTCAGCGATAACATATTGATTATACACTTTTAAATTCGTAAAAGATAGTAGATATCATGCTCTACTTGACTCTTCTAAAATAGAGTTCTATGTCTTTGGCCTGTAGTGTAAAGATGAATTGTTAATTAATATTTTGGCTGTAGTGCAAAGATGAATTTATTAGTATGATTATAAGCAGGAATTGTGATTTGGTATAACCATGATTTTTGATGTTTCAGGTGAAGATAGGTGATGAAAATTATCTTTGTCCTGGGTGCGAAAAGGAATTTAGAATCACAATTATGATTATGAGTTATTCATATGATTGTGAACAGGAATTGTTGATTGATGTTACAGGAATAAAACATTACTGGTGGACTTTTAACATGGAGAAAATAATAGATTTGATGGTCTATTTGACTCTTCTAATGGATTGCTCGTTCCGCTGCAACTATGGTTGAAAAGTTTTATCATCTACCATATGTTCTAAATCTCTGATTTATTACTGATGAAGGCTATTGATGATGTAAATTATCTTTAGTCATGATATTCTTTACCGGGCTAGTTGTGCTCACCCTTTTTACTTCACAATTCCTTTCAAGTAATAAGAGTGTAGTTGGGTCCAGCGGGGGTAACAGGAGAATAGAACGGTGGTCTATAGCTGTTGAGGTTCTCCCTAAATAGTATGGAAATAATTTTATTGAGAACTTTAGATAAGTGTGTCATATTGTATACGTCATTTGATATTTAATTTTGGTGAACCGAATAGGATGAGGTGAACCCAACTTTGGAAGGGTGTTTTTCCACTATCATACAAGATGTCTAATGACATACAACCTCATGTTATCATAAGACAGGGTTGTGCACATCCACTTGCTGAGTATATCTAGGAGCACTACCTATATGATCTTGGAGTTTGGTTGAAATATAATTTTCAATTACAGACAGTGGAGATAGTTATATGTCAAGAAAAGACTCACCATTGGAAAGAACATGATAGTAATCTTCTTGTTTTTCTTTGGGATCTATTGGGTCAACCTAGGATCATTCTCTGGACATATGATATCTATCATAACTTAGATTTATGGCCTCCTATGTATGAAGGTTTCCTTGAGCACTTCCCAAAGATTTTAATTTCTAAAACAGTTTTTGATTGTACTTTTATGTAAAGTACCATTGTAAGTTTGTGGTCGAGGTACCATGAGAGTTACATACATTTGTATTAAAACTCACAGTTTAACTGTGGTCGTATTCTGCACGATAGTTCAATAGTTGTATAAATGAAGTTTGTATCTGATTTTTATAGTATGATATCTGGTGACTCAGAATGGGTCGTGTGGACCTATTTTGGGGGCGTCACATATAACAAGACAGAACTTCCTATAAACACCCCCACAAAATGTGCATGGAATGTGGACTACCTCAAGGTCTCTGCCAGAATCGTCGGTAAGATGGTATGTCCCTCTCGGTGAGCCCAGACTACCATGATCACACCGATATCCAAGTGGTCCATGTACAATGGCATGTACAAAAAAGCCATTTTACACATCAAGAGTATGTCTACTCGGGCAACACGCCAATTATCCTCTGAAGTGGTGAAATCCCCGGAGTATCGCAAATAACTATCCAAGGACCCAAATCTGTCTATCAGAAAACTCATGGACACTACATGCCCCTAGGAAATCTCATCTAAGGCAACTCTGTGCCTGAAGCCTATAAGGGTCATAAACTGCCGGCTCATATCTCCAACAGCCATCCGAGGACATGGCCAATCCAACGGCAAGTCTGTCAGACGCTCATACTCCTCTAATGTGGGAATCAACTCCTGGGTAGCAAACTGGAATACCTGCCTATCCGGTACCCAATGCTCTAGATACCCTCTACAAAGCCCAATAGAACTTGAAACATCAGGAGGGTCATAAATTGACTCAACAACTAATCAATTGTCAACCTATCCAGGAAGGCCAAACTATTATACCATAATCTCAAGGAAGAGGCCACCAATACTGGTGGGGTATGCTCAATTCGGCTAACTGTTGATGAAGATATCTGTAGGGTCGTGTCATAAGACCATCCAGGGGTCAATGCTAAACTCATATCTGGAAATGCATGTCCATAAATATAATGCATGCATAATAAACAATAGATGCCAATATGATATAGGGAATGGAAAACAATATACATACATTCCTAAGTACATCATCATCTAAATACATCATCTCTGTGTACAACTGTAAAATATAGGGAAATGGGGCACAACCACCCAACAACTAACAGAGGCTTATCAAAAGATATAACGAGAATGGGGCACATCCGCCTAATATCTAACAGAGGCATATCAAAAGATATTGGGAGAAATGCATCAAAAAAAGTCAATAGTGTTGATGTCCACATCATCCAACCTATCCATCTGATGTAACTCCTCTTGAGTCACTGAATCTTCGCTAGTAGGGATATCAGGCCGATACAACGGAGGATCTGCACCGATAAAACCATCTGAATATGGGCCACCTGAAGGGCCAGTCCCAGAGCTGGAAGGATTAAAAGTATCCGACTCAGAAGGATCTCTGCCCAAATGTCGGATGAAGAAATGTGTTCGGTCCAACTGATGGGTCAAAATATCAATCTACGTCAGACGGAGCAGGAAATCCAATCTACCATCATGACGGAGCCAGGAACCATATCTCGTATGAACTCTGTGGTGCGGGTCTGGGCTCCAATGGTGCGAGGGAACCACTAGCGGTAGAATGCCTCCTGAGTGAACGGTCCCTCTAACAAAGTAAAACCACCAAGACCGACCAATGGGACATTAATGATCAGCTGCAACAAAGGCTAACAACGCCTGACAAGAGGATAGATCAGAATATGAATCTCTCCTGTGGTGCTCTTAATAGCACGCTCTCCTAAATAGAGGTCCTAAACTCTGTCTGTAAAGAGAGGAATCCAAAAAGTGGACATCACATACTCGACACCAGTCAGGAAAGCACCCTCGAAGCCAATGTCAAGTGGTCGTCAAAGTAAGGAACCCATGTAATAACATCGGTTATCAATAGCTCCAACTACAAGTGTGAATGGGTGAAACCCTCAACTATAAGAACCTCCATCAAAGTGGAGTGATGTCATCGCTGTCCCCATGGATAGGTGTCTAAACTTAGCAAGTAAACGTGACGAAGACATGGGAGCCTCTCACAGGCCCAAAACTGTCAATATGAGATCATATATCTGTGGTCAGTAAACTCTCAACCTAAACAAGGGAAATCAAAATAAAAAATACTCACCAACATGAATGGGTAAAACCCTAACCAAGCCTCCATCATGCCCTCTGAGCATAGGCACATTCTCCTAAGGAAGTAGGAAAAGGTGTAGGAGCCCCAATCAAACTCTCCAATACGGTCCACCTCCCGTGTGGTGCTAACTAAAGCGAATGACACCATCAAAGAGTTATCAGGTAGGAAACAACCCCTGAGGATGATCAGGAACAATCGCCAAAGAATGTGATCCCTAACCCTCCTGTCATCGGGTAATGGTTCAGTTAAAGCCCCACTCACGACATCTACACTCAAAGTACCAGTACGAACTATCCTGCCCTTGAGCATTCGTAGTCGGGACTCCTAACAAGGATCTGACGGTAGTCAGGGAAATGTCAAACACACAAGGCATGGCGCTCCAAAAAACTCCATCCTAGTGATGATCCGCCAATCCATCGGTGTCATAATCAGCTCGCAATCCAGCAAATGAAGAGACTAAGTCTGGTGAAACCATCGCTCAAACAAAGCCCTGAGGTAACCCCAAGGACAACGACGGGGGAGGATAGAGAAGAAAGCCTCAAAGCCCAAAGCATGCACAAGCTCTTGTTACTCTGGATGAAGAGTCTGGTACAGAGAATTTATACTGAACTAGTTCCCTCTATGCTATGTAAAGTCGGGAACCTACATCACAATGTAAATTAATATCAGAACCCTTGACCCCAGAAATGGGAAAAGAAATATTAACACGACTTTTACCTCGTTCAGATGCAGATAGATCGAGGGGTGACAACTCAAATCATCTAGAAGCTCTGGATTTCTTAAATTTATGGTTGGAAGCTCCCTGAGGGGAATAAAAGAAGAAGAAGCAGGTTCTGGAACCGGTACATCCTCCTCCTCGTCCTCAACATCTGGTCTCTCAACCTGGTTATGACAAATCACTGACTCCATCAACCGACGAGGCTGTCGAGTTAGAAGAGGTCGAGGCACATCTGAAGCTCTTCTCCTCACACCTGAAGAGGTCATACGGTAGCTGCTCGGGTGGTCTGGATCCATATATCTAGATAAAAGTCTCCAAATCACCTCAGAAAGGGTGTGGTAAATTCTAACTTAGAGCTCATTAAATGAATTTCATATCTGTATGCATGCGTACATCACTTTAATATACGTCTATAATTGAGGTAAAATGCATGATCATTAAATGCCTAGATTCGTGAAAAAATTTCGCCAGAGTCTCCTTTATAAAAAGGTTTATCCACATACGCGTAGGCATGGCTAGGTGGCCATTCAGTAGCACACCAACTCATAGTCATAAACATCCCATACGATATCAAAGTCATAATCCATAAGGGTAGCCTAAGTACTAGGATTACTTTGCTTCAAAACCTTTGCTCATTTGTCCTCAAATAGGATGAAAAATAGCAGAAAAAGGTGCCAAATTAACTGTTTCAAAAGTTAATTTTTTTCACATCAATACGTTCAGCATGGTAAAATACTAACATTTCCTGTGTTGAATAATTTTTATCAAGTCATATGAGCATGCATATTCACTACTATGTGTTCAGAAGCATTTCATGTGATATCTCACTTTCTATCGATCAAAACTGGAAAAGAATACATGTAAACGTTACCAGGATAGTGCAGAACACTTGTACAGTGATAGATTTTATAGATAGTAGCCCGAACTCAGTAGATCTGAAGATGAAATCTTAGATTTCCTGTGCGGCTTCAATTTAAAAATGACTTGTGAAAGAAAGTTAGATATACATTAACGGGTGGCCGCGGGTGTACTCGTGGTAGCCATGGGTCCACTTGCGGCTATCCTGGGTGGTCCCCACCCCCTCCGGCTTGACTAAATTTGAATTGCAAAGGAGGTTCCACAAGCTGAAAAGTTAAATCAAGGAAAAAGAAGCTACGCGATTAAGCGAAAAAACCTGAAATCCTAATTTTCGGAGACCAAACCGCGGGTCTACACATCAATCATTGGTACTCACCCAAACACAGGGTTCATTAAGCCAATGATTAAAGCTACCCTTGGAAATACCTAGCGAAGGTCCAATGCCATCAACCTAGGTTATACTTGTAATCAAAATCATCCATCTCAACAGAAATCCAACCCCAGTAGAGATTTCATACATCTTTAGCCATTGAAAACCATTTCAACGAAAGTTAGGCAGCCCTAACATCATCAGCCATTGGTAGTAACTCCAACGAAGCATCAGAAGTGGTCTGATGATTTTAGTCTTTGAAAACTATTTCAACGAGGGTGAAGCAGCCTTGACATCATCAACTGTTGGCAGTAACTCCAGCGAAGCATTATAAAGTGGTCTGATGATTTTAGCCACTGAAAACTATTTCAATGAGCGTCAAGTAACCTTGACATCATCATCTGTTGGCAGTAAATCCAGCAAAGCATGGGAGATGGTTCGATTATTTTAGATGTTGAAAACTTTAATACCCCGAAATCCGGTCTATTTTCACACCTAGATTCCGTACGTCACGATCCCACTTCTTTCCAAACATACGTCATTATATAGCTAAATTTAACAACATACATTCTCAAATCCCAGGTTCTAATACCTTATAACCTCTTTCATTACAAATAATGAGAATTAAATTATTCTTTACATCTTACAAGAGTGACTTTCATCCGCCACCAAGGATACATAACATTTCATTAAACTAATCTGTAGTTTAATTAACTATTCTTCATTACAAGTCTTCGTTTGATATTCACGCTCATTCATCTAATGAATAACACTTCTTTTGGATACCGATCAACTTGATCTTTACGGGATCCTTAAATTATTCTACTTGTATGCTGAAAATGTTTTTCATTTAAAGCAAGTGTGAGCATTCAATTGCCCAGCAAGTCATACCAGTTGAACAAATAATCTCAAGAATTCAAACATTCCTTTAGAACTTTGATAACCGAACAAAGGTTATGAAGCAACTTGAATAATAGGAATAAACTCTGATTCCTATCATTTTAAAATATTAGTCATAGTCACTTGAAATACTTTCATTCTTCTACTCTTTTTCATAAACATCCTGTCCAACTAGAATCATTAGCACATACTTAACAACAACAGTTCATGGATAGTTCAATCCGTTGGCGATAACCCCAGTGTTGCATCAAGGGATTCTTGTGATAAAATGTAATAACCCAATATTTTCTATATAATTAAATCAGAAATTTTGCGTATAAATTTTTTTATTTATTAAAATAAATATAGAGAATGCGTGCAAGGTAATGTGTATGTATTTATGTGATAAATATAAAATTTATTTATTACATGAATAATTACAAATAATTTTAAATAATTTTATTTTAGAATTATTGATCATTATAAATTATATTCTTATAATAATTAATTTTATTTCTAAAACAGTTTTTGATTGTACTTTTATGTAAAGTACCATTGTAAGGTTGTGGTCGAGGCACCATGAAAGTTACATACATTTGTATTAAAACTCATAGTTTTACTGTGGTCGTATTTTGCACGACAGTTCAACAGTTGTATAGATGAAGTTTGTATTTGATTTTTATAGTATGATATTTGGCTACTTAGAATGGGTCGTGTAGACCTATTTTGGGGGCGTCACATATAACAAGATTGAATTGCCTATAAACACCCCCACAGAATGGGTATGGAAATATGTGGCCAACCTCAAGGTCTCTGCCAGAATCGTCGGTAAGATGGTATGTCCCTCCCGGTGAGCCCAGACTACCATGATCACATCGATATCCAAGTGGTACATGTACAATGGCATGTACAAAAAAGCCACTATACACATCAAGCGTATGTCTACTCGGGTAACACGCCAATCATCCTCTGAAGTGGTGAAATCCCCGGAGTATCGAAGCTAACTATCCAAGGACCCAAATCTGTCTATCAGAAAACTCATGGACACTACATGCCTCGAAGAAATCTCATCTAAGGCAACTCTGTGCCTCAAGCCTATAAGGGTCATAAACTGCCGGCTCATATCTCCAACAGCCATCCTAGCACAAGGCCAATCCAACTGCAAGTCTGTCAAACGCTCGTACTCCTCTAATGTGGGAATCAACTCCTGGGTAGCAAACCAGAATACCTGCCTATCCGGTACCCAATCCTCTAGATGCCCTCTACAAAGCCCAATAGAACCTGAAACATCAGGAGGGTCATAAAGTGATGCAACAACTAATTAATTTTCAACCTATCCAGGAAGGACAAACTGTCATACCACAATCTCAAGGAAGAGGTCAGCAATACTAGTGGGGTATGCTCAATTCGGCTAACTGTCAATGAAGACATCTGTAGGGTCGTGTCATAAAACCATCCAGGGGTCAATGCTAAACTCATCTCTGGAAATGCATTTCCATAAATATAATTCATGTATAATAAATAATAGATACTGATGAGTGAGTTTTATACTCATAGTTTAGTGTGTTTAAGCTTAATCTTTTGGTTGATTTTAAGTGTTTGTGTCTATTCATGTATGTTTTATGTTGTTTTGTAGGAATTGGGACAAAAGTTACTTGGATCGACGTTAAAAATTGGCTAGATTAGCGTTTGGCTTCCCATTTACACAACAGTCACTTCTGAGCCAATTTGAGTATTTCTCTGGACCTTATTTCGAAAAACTTAAAGAATTAAAGTTGTAGATCTACGTCTCCTCTTTCCGGAACATCGTGAATCATCGAAATCGGAGTTTGGACGAAGACGTCATGGCCATTTTCCCAAAGGACGTTGGAGCATAAAATTTTAAAAAATTGGGCCAGCACCAGGGCGCCCATTTCAGGCTTATTTGCAGCGGTGGGGCACTAATGGGCAGTGTTCTAGCGCTGTGCCCAGTGCTGGGGTGCTGGGGAAGGTCTTGGTAAGGCTTGGACACATTTTGGGGCGAATTTTGACACCTTTTTGACTCCAAATTGGATTGGGTTTGTTCCTAAGCTAAAAATTGGACTTGTAACCTATAAATACATGATGTAAGGCATAAAATAAAGGGAGAATACATAGATTAGCTTAGATAAACACTCCATTAGATTAGAATATAAACCCTAGTTCTTAATTAGCCATTGGAGATTGAATCAAATTTAAGAACACTGAAGATCAAGAGCAAAAGCAAGTGGGGAGCATCAGATTTGCAAACAACAGATTCTATTCTCTTCTCTTATCATACTTTTATCTTTTAATGTCTATTCAATTGTGGATTCTTGGTTTTAATTCATTAATTATGAACTAACTCTTTTATTAAGATTTCAATTGAACATTTTATGGTTATAAATTAGTTATTTGATTTATTCCAATTATTTGTGTCAAAGTGAGTTGTTTATCTTGCCTTATGCTTATTGATTAATTATCTGATTAGTAATTACCTTGTTACTCTAGAAGGAATTGAAAGAGGAATTCTAGGGTTAGAACTGGGCATGATATCATGTGACTTAGTTATTTGCAAAGTGAATAATTTGGTTTGTGAATAGAATGGAAATATATGTTCGCCGCATGTAACACATAAGGAATTGGGATTGAAAAGAGTTTAATTCAATTGTTTTGCATAGGAATATAGCAAGATTAATCTGGATTAAATAGAAGGCAATTGATCACTTGGAAAGGACTTTTGGCATTTGAGAATTCCTGTTAACAATTCAGTAGGCATAAATATTGGAATAATTAGATAATTGATTTAGAGTTCATAATTAGGGATATTGAAGTCTTAATCCTTATTTATCTAAATTCATTCAAATCTTAGTTTTGTTTATTTGATTTATTTAAGAATAATTTCTTTTAATTGTTAATTTAGTTTTCTTAATTAGAAAAATCACAATTTATTGTTGTTTAAATAAATTGATTCGGTTAAGAGTTAGTATTTGGTAATTTTTATTAAATAATTCCTCATGGGAACGATACTCTACTTTCACTTTATTACTTGTTGACCGTGTATACTTGCACGTATTCATTGATTGCAAAATTGATCAACAAGTTTTTGGCGCTGTTGCTGGGGAATTAATTTAATAATTACTTACCAATATTAATTTCAATCAAATTAGTCTTAATTTAAACATTTTTATTTTTATTTTTAATTCTCTTCTTATATTTCTCTCATTTTAGGTACCATGGATGACTTTGAGTATCAATGGCCATACACGTTCATGGCTCAACTAAGGGAAATAGGGATTGATGGACTTAATACATCTTCTATAGAGCCAATACAAATTGAGGCAACTTCGAAGACGTTGGAGGTTATCGCAGCCCAATAGAGTCGAAGGATGGCAAGAATGACTCAGCCAATGGAAAAAGAGATTGACGGACTCACGACACTTTCAGTATTGGCAGCACAGGTGTCCGCAATAGCTAAGAATACGGAAACATGGAGTCCACCATCCACGCAACAAGTTTCTGCATTATCAGCACAAATTGAGACACTTTCAAAGATGGTCGACGCTTTTGAAGCACAACGTCGTCAAAGTGTGGCGGTTACTTGTGATTATTATGCTGGAAATCATATGAGTCATCAATGCACCATCAGTTTTGAGCCGGTACAATATGGTGGTGATTACCCCAATAATTATGTCTATTCCAACAACTATCATCAAGATTGGGGGTATCACCCGGATTTTTCATGGAGTAACAATCAAGCTCAAGATCAAGTGCAGAGATAACAAAACACATCCGGATTCCAAAATCAAACTCAACAACAACCAGAGAGGAAATCAAGTTTGGAAGAAACCTTGGAGAAATTTATTAGAGCTTCTGAAAAAAAGAACGAGGAACAAGACAAAGTATTGAATCAAGTAGAGCTGAATGTGAAAAGCCAAGGTGTTTCATGGAACCATACTCATCAAGATCAATTTTATGCTCCAAGTCCAACGTACCCACCGGATTTCTTGTGTCCACCTCCACTACAACAGGAAGAACATTCAAATTTGGAGGAAGCTTTGTCCAAGTTCATAGCTTCATGTGAGGGGATGATTAATCAAGAGATATTGAGTCAAAATTTTATGAACCAAATGGAACAACTAACTAATGCCTCAAACATTTGTCCTCAATACACTTGGCTCTATGACATGGATGACGAGACTGATGATGAGCCCGAACCAAATCTGTAACCGGGTGTGCCAAATGATATAGATGTTGAAAGAGAGGAAAGACTTGGAGACCAAGAAAAGGAGATCGGCAAAGATCTAACTTTTAGTATTAACGAAGATGAGCCAATTTTGATATTGTCCCATGTACCTTCTCCACCAAAGATCAAGAATCCGGGCAGTTTTGAAAAACCATGCCCAATTGGAAGTCATGTCGTCGGCAAAGCTCTTGGTGACATAAGAGCTAGTACAGTTGTGGAGTCATGGTGGGATGAAAAGGAGAAGATAGAGGAAGATTCCATTATGTTTATTAAGCTTCAATGCCCTAATCTGATCATCGACATAATGGAGGAAACACCTAGTTGTTGGACGTTCTTAATAGGGAACCTATCTACAAAGAGCATGCTAGGTGACTTTAATTCTAGGGTCATTACTAATGGGAACCTCCCAAGAGAGACATTATTACTGATGGATGGAGGATTCCTCAATTTTCGTAGGGGAATTGGATACAGAATTGAAGAAGTCGGGCTGAGACTATAAAACAAGCGCTTATTGGGAGGAAACCCAAGTTTAATTTTTATTTTTAGTTTTTATTAGGTTTTATATTAGAAGTTTTGAATTTGCATTTTTTTTAGGATTTAATAAAATTGCTTCTATCATGGTTTTACAGGTTATTCAAGTTAAATTCAAGTGTGGTGCTCAATTTGTTCCATGTGCCTAGCATATTCTCCAAACTTATCGGACAAAGAGGAAGATTGCTATATTTTCAGGGAAGTCCTCTACTTTAATTTTTTCTATTTTAGTCATTGAGGACAATGTCTAGTTTAAGTTTGGGGACATTTTAGTGTCGTATTGCATATAGTTAGTTATCTTCATGGTAGTTCATTTTTTATATATGTTAGCATTGTTTTTTTAGGTTGCATATAATACATGGTAGTTATTTCCATATTCATATATGTGTTGCATTAGTATGTGTTCATGTAGTATAATTGCATTTTTTTTTTTTTGCATGAATCTGTGTGATCGGTTAGTGTGGTCTTAGCTCGGCCTATGATAAGACTGGTTTTGCATGTTAACTTGAACAGTATTGATAATTGATGATGAGTTCTAATTTTAATCATGATGATAATCTGAGCCTATCTTAAACTTAGGTAACCGGTTAGCACTTAAAGTTTAACTGTTTGAATCCACTTGGTTCAAGGGTTTCATAATTTGCTTCTGAGGGGAAATCTTGGTTAAAATTTAAAGAAATTAGTGAACTGGCAGTAAAGGTTGGAATGACGTAAAAGCTTGAGTTTAGGGGAATCTATGGGATATATATATTACAAAAAGAAAGAAAAAGAAAAAAAAATGATGAAAAGAAAAAAATAGAAAATCCAGAAAAAACAAAGAGAATAAACACCGTGGCATGCTTGTCTAGTTTTGTGGCCTTTGTTACTTGAGTAAGTAAGCCCGAGGGGATTGTCTTTACACCTAGCACCCTAAGGTCTTAATGGCTTGGGAGTCGTTGGTCGAAAGCTCGTTAAGGTAGCACTGAAAAGCCTAAGGGAATAAGACATTGCACAGCCATGAGAAAAAAAATGAATAAAACACGAGAAAGAGCAAAAATGCCCTCGTGGTTGAATAAGAGTATAAATAAATCCTGTATTTACCCTAAGACTTAGTAAATGCTTAGTTTTAACTGGAGTTGTCATGTTCACAAAAGTAATTGAATTAGAACTGAAATTTTCCTTCTAAGAAGTTTGTTATGTGATTATTTTGAACTGTGGTTGGTTAAAATGGTTAACAAGCATACACACACAACATGGGTGATGACTGGTTTGGATTGACTAATTGGTTACAGTTATGGATTTGACTTGATTGGATATATTATTTGAGTACCCGTGGTATCTTTGAGGCCTGTCGCTACATATCATACTAATTTATTACTAGGTTCGTAGGTATATTAGAAAGTAGATCATGCATATGCATTCATGTAGTTGAGTTCGGTTGTTTATTTTTAGTTCTTTTGTGTTTTTTCTTGAGGACAAGCAAATGTTTAAGTTTGGGGGTATTTGATGAGTGAGTTTTATACTCATAATTTAGTGTGTTTGAGCTTAATATTTTGGTTGATTTTAAGTGTTTGTGTCTATTCATGTATGTTTTATGTTGTTTTGTAAGAATTGGGACAAAAGTTACTTGGATCGACATTCGGGGTGGCTAGATTCGCGTTTTCGACTTGCCATTTACACAACAGTCATTTCAGATCCAATTTGAGCATTTCTTCGGACCTTATTTCGAAAACCTTAAAGAATGAAAGTTGTAGATCTACGTCTCCTCTTTCCGGAACATCATGAATCATTGAAATCGGAGTTCGGACCAAGACATTATGGCCATTTTCCCAAAGGACATCGGAGTAGAAAATTTCAAAAAATAAGGCCAGCGCCGGGGCGCCCATTTCAGGCTTATTTACAGCGTTGGGGCACTAATGGGCAGTGTTCCAGCACCGTGCCCAGTGCTGGTGCACTACGGAAGGTCCTGGCAAGGCTTGAACGCATTTTGGGGCGAATTTTGACACCTTTTTTACTCCAAATTGGATTGGGTTTGTTCCTAAGCTAAAAATTAGACTTGTAACCTATAAATACATGATGTAAGGCATAAAATAAAGGGAGAATACATAGATTAGCTTAGATAAAATACTCCATTAGATTAGAATATAAACCCTAGTTCTTAATTAGCCATTGGAGATTGAAGCAAATTGAAGAACACTGAAGATCAAGAATAAGAGCAAGAGCAAGAGGGGAGCATCAGATTTGCTGACAAAAGATTCTATTCTCTTCTCTTATCATATTTTTATCTTTTAATGTCTATTTAATTGTGGATTCTTAGTTTTAATTCATTAATTATGAACTAACTCTTTTATTAAGATTTCAATTGAACCTTTTATGGCTATAAATTAGTTATTTGATTTATTCCAATTATTTGTGTCAAAGTGAGTTGTTTATCTTGACTTATGCTTATTGATTAATTATCTGATCAGTAATTACCTTGTTACTCTAGAAGGAATTGAAAGAGGAATTCTAGGGTTAGAACTGGGCATGATATCATGTGACTTAGTTATTTGCAAAGTGAATAATTAGGTTTGTGAATAGAATGGAAATATATGTTCATCGCATGTAACACATTAGGAATTGGGATTGAAAAGAGTCTAATTCAATTGTTTTGCATAGGAATATAGCAAGATTAATCTGGATTAAATAGAAGGCAATTGATCACTTGGAAAAGGACTTTTGGCATTTGAGAATTCCTGTTAACAATTCAGTAGGCATAAATATTGGGATAATTAGATAATTGATTTAGAGTTCATAATTAGGGATATTGAAGTCTTAATCCTTATTTATCTGAATTCATTCAAATCTTAGTTTTGTTTATTTGATTTATTTTAGAATAATTTCTTTTAATTGTTAATTTAGTTTTCTTAATTAGAAAAATGACAATTTACAGTTGTTTAAATAAAATTGATTTGGTTAAGAGTTAGTATTTGGTAATTTTTATTAAATAATTCCTCATGGGAACGATACCCTACTTTCACTTTATTACTTGTTGACCATGTATACTTGCACGTATTCATTGATTGCGAAATCGATCAACAGATGCCAATATTGTACAGGGAATGGAAAACAATAAACATACATTCCTAAGTACATCATAATCTAAATACAACATCTCTGTGAACAACTGGAAAATACAGGGAAATGGGGCACAACCACCCAACAACTAACAGAGGCCTATCAAAAGATATAACGAGAATGGGGCACATCCGCCCAATATCTAACAGAGGCCTATCAAAAGATATAGAGAGAAATGCATCAGAAAAAGTCAATAGTGTTGATGTCCACATCATCCAACTTATCCATCTGATGTAACTCCTCATGATTCACTGAATCTCCACTAGTAGGGATATCAGGCCGATACAACGGAGGATCTGCACCGACAAAACCATCTGAATATGGGCCACCTGAAGGGCCAGCCCCAGAGCTGGAAGGATTAAAAGTATCCGCTTCAGAAGGATCTCTGCCCAAATATCGGATGAAGAAATGTGTTCGGTCCAGCTGATGGGTTAAAATATCAATCTACATCAGATGAGTAGACTCTCGGATGCAGGCAATCCAATCCACCATCATGACGGATCCAGGAACCATATCTCGCATGAACAGTGTGGCGCGGGTCTGGGCTCCAATGGTGCGAGGGAACCACCAGCGGTAGAATGACTCCTAAGTGATCGGTCCCTCTGACAAAGTAAAGCTATCAATAACGACCAATGGGACATTAATGATAGGCTGCAACAAAGGCCAACAACGCCTAACAAGAGGATATATCAGAATATGAATCTCTCTTATGGTGCTCCTAATAGCATGCTCTCCTAAATAGAGGTCCTAAACTCTGTCTGTAAAGAGAGGAATCCAATAGGTGGACATCACATACTCGACACTAGTCAGGAAACCACCCTCGAAGCCAATGTCAAGTGGTCCTCAAAGTAAGGAACCTATGTAATAACATCGGTTGTCAACAGCTCCAACTGCAAGTGTGAATGGGTGAAACCCTCAACTATAAGAACCTCCATCAAAGTGGAGTGATGCCATCACCGTCCCCATGGATAGGTGTCTAAACTTAGCAAGCAAACGGGACGAAGACACGGGAGCCTCTCACAGGCCCAAAACTGTTAATACAAGATCAAATATTTGTGGTCAGACAAACTCTCAACCTAAATAAGGGAAATTAAAAGAGAAAATACTCACCAGCATGAATGGGTAAAACCCTAACCAAGCCTCCGTCATGCCCTCTAAGCGTAGACACATTCTCCTAAGGAAGTAGGAAAAGGTGTAGGAGCCCCAATAAAACTCTCCAATACGGTCCACCTCCCGTGTGGCGCTGACTAAAGCGAATGACACCATCAAAGAGTTATCGGCCAGGAAACAACCCCTAAGGATGATCAGGAACAATCGCCAAAGAATGTGATCCCTAACCCTCCTGTCATCGGGTAATGGCTCAGTCAAAGCCCCACTCACGACATCTACACTCAAAGGACCAGTACGAACTGTCCTGCCCTTGAGCACCGTAGTCGGGACTCCTGACAAGGATCTGACGGTAGTCGGGGAAATGTAAACCACACAAGGCATTGGTGCTCCAAAAAACTCCATCCTAGTGATGATCCGTCAATCCATCGGTGTCACAATCAGCTCGCAATCAAGCAAATGAAGAGACTAAGTCTGGTGAAACCATCGCTCAGACAAAGCCATGAGGTAACCCCAGGGACAACGACGAGGGAGGATGGAGAAGAAAGCCTCAAAGCCCCAAGCATGCACAATCTCTTGGTACTTTGGATGAAGAGTCTGGTACAGAGAATTTATACTGAACTAGTTCCCTCTATGCTATGTTAAGACGGGAACCTACATCACAATGAAAATTAATATCAGAACCCTTGACCCCACAAATGGGAAAAGAAAGATCAACACGACTTTTACCTCGTTTGCATGCAGATAGACCGAGGGGTGACAACTCAAATCATCTAGAAGCTCAAGATTTATTAAATTTATGGCTGGAAGCTCCCTGAGGGGAATAAAAGAAGAAGGAGCAGGTTTCGCAATCGGTACATCCTCCTCCTCGTCCTCAATATCTAGTCTCTCAACCCAGTTATGACGAATCACCGACTCCATCAATCGACAAGGATGTCGAGCTAGACGAGGCCGAGGCACATCTGAAGCTCTTCTCCATACACCTGAAGAGGTCCTACGGTAGTTGCTCGGCTGGTCTGGATCCATAAATCTAGACAAAAGTCTCCAAATCACCTCAAAAAAGGCGTGGTAAATTCTATCCTGGAGCTTATTAAATAAATTTTATATCTATATGCATGCGTACATTACTTTAAAATACGTCTATAGTAGAGTTAAAAATGTATGATCATTAAATGCCTAGATTTGTGAATTTTTTTTGCAAGAGTCTCCTTTATAAAAAGGTCTATCCACATACGCGTAGGCATGACTAGGTAGCCATTCAGTAGCACACCAACTCATAGTCATAAACATCCTATACGATATCAAAGTCATAATCCATAAGGGTAGCCTAATTACTAGAATTACTTTGCTTTAAAACCTTTGCTTCAAAAGTTAATTTTTTTCACATCAATACGTTCAGCATGGTAAAATACTAACATTTACTGTGTTGAATAAATTTTATCAAGTTATATGAGCATGCATATTCACTACTATGTGTTTAGAAGCATTTCATGTGATATCTCACTTTCCATCTATCCAAACTCAGCAAAGAAAACATATAAACGTTACGGGATAGTGCGAGAACACTTACGTGCGGTGTGATTTTTACGAAGAAAGTAGCCCAAACTCAGTAGATCTGAATATGAAATCTCAGATTTCCTGTGCGGCTTCAAGTTGAAAATGACTTGTGAAATAAAGTTTGATATACATTAATGGGTGGCCGCGGGTGTAGTTGTGGCAGCCGTGGGTCCACTTGCAACTATCCTGGGTGGTCCCCACCCCCTCTGGCTTGATTAAATTTGAGTTGTAAAGGAGGTCCCACAAGTTGAAAAGTTAAATCAAGGAAAAAGAAGCTACGCGATTAAGCGAAAAAGCCTGAAATCCTGATTTTCAGAGACCAAATCGCGGGTCTACACATCAATCATTGGTAGTCACCCAAACACAGGGTTGATAAAGCCAATGATCAAAGCAACCCTTGGAAATACCTCGCGAAGGTCCAATGCCATCAACCTAGGTTGTACTTATAATCAAAATCATCCATCTCGTCAAAATTCCATCCCCAACAGAGATTTCATACATCTATAGCCATTGAAAACCATTTCAACGAAAGTCAGGTAGCCCTAACATCATCAGCCATTGGTAGTAACTCCAACGAAGCATCAGAAGTGGTCTGATGATTTTAGTCATTAAAAAGTATTTTAACGAGGGTGAAGCAGCCTTAATATCATCAACTGTTGGCAGTAAGTCCAGCGAAACATCATGAAGTGGTCTGATGATTTTAGCCACTGAAAACTATTTCAATGAGTGTCAAGTAACCTTAACATCATCAGCTGTTGGCAGAAAATCCAGTGAAGCATGGGAGATGGTTTGATGATTTTAGCCGTTGAAAACTTTAATGCCCCGAAATTCGGTCTATTTTCACACCCGGATTTCGAACGTCACGATCCCACTTCTTTCCCAACATACATCATTATATAGCTAAATATAATAACATACATTCTCAAATCCCAGGTTCTAATACCTTATAACCTCGTTCATTACAAATAATGATAATTACATTATTCTTTACATCTTACAAGAGTGACTTTCATCCGCCACCAAGGATACATAACATTTCATTAAACTAATCTATAGTTCAATTAACTATTCTTCATTACAAGTCTTCGCTTGATATTCACGCTCATTCATCTAATGAATAAAACTTCTTCTAGATACCGATCAGCTTGATCTTTACGGGATCCTTAAGTTATTCTACTTGTATGCTGAAAATGTTTTTCGTTTAAAGCAAGTGTGAGCATTCAATTGCCCAGCAAGTTATAGCAGTTGAACAAATAACTTCAAGAATTCAAACATTCCTTTAGAACTTCAATAACTGAACAAAGGTTATGAAGCAACTTGAATAATAGGAATAAACTCTGATTCCTATAATTTTAAAACATTAGTCACATTCACTTGAAATACTTTCATTCTTCTACTCTTTTTTATACACATCATGTCCAGCTAGAATCATTAGCACAGACTTAACAACAACAGTTCATGTATAAACAGAACATTCTCATATTGAACATTTCAATAACAGAACAGTTCATCTCATAGAAACACCGAAGTGTTCAAATTGTGGCACAAGGCCTCATACGTTCTACCACCTTGTACAAATATCTCACATTCACACATAGACATATCTTCTCAAGTTTAACATCTGAGAAGTTTAAGAAATTAACATTCATTTAAAATATGAATGAAGTTAGGAAACTTGCCTTACGCATAGCTACAACTTAAAGTTTACGCTGAACTACTCATTTCAATTCCTATATATCACATAAGGAAAATAACACATACACCAATTACTAATGTATATTTGACTTATGCATTGGTTTACTTAACTTTACTTCTTAGGGTTCACGTTCTAGCAATCTAAGTTTATGCAACCACTTTCTTCATCAATTTACGGCTTCATGACATATGTAGATGTCTTACTCATACGTTTGTCATCTTTGATGATTTGCATTCTTATCTTATTCTTATAACTCTTCTAGGACTCAGCACACATCGTGTCTCTGCTAGTAATCCATATGGTACTCTGAGTGGTTTCCCACAAACAAGTTCATGTCTCATCTACACTGTGTTTCATAGTGAGTTAGATTGGTTGCCAGTTTCGTATATACCTCCGCTCTCTAAAGGAATTGTTTAGCCCAGCTCCCATATGTCAACCGTCAAAGATTACGATTGTACCACAACCTAAACTTATATGAACCATTAAACTATAATGTTTGTTAAGTCAATTTCTTATTCCTTATGGATTTCTGGAAAATAAATGTCATACCTCAGGATTCATTCTTATCTTCTAAGTCATACAGTCTTTTGTATACTCAGAACAATCATTCAAGTCAATCATTAACTCGACTTCTTTATGTTAAACGTCATTGTCTTTAATTCAGTTCTTCACCATTAACAAGTTTAATCATTGGTCTTCATTACCCTACGGTCAAACCATACACGGGGTGTAGGTTCTGCCCATTTAATATTCGCGTACACTCAACCTTCATGTCGATTAAAGTGTTTAATGCTTATATTTCATTCTAACATTCTCTATCCAACTCACAATCGGCTTTCATTAATTTTATTACCATTCATTACGACTTTCTTGATAGTTCATATCTTACTTACTACTTTTGTTATCCATTACATGAACCTCGCGTTCATTACTCTTTCTTAATGTTGAAGCCATACAGTTTGTTGCATGCTAAGACCGATCATTCATCGCAACTGTGTTGCATTTACATTCTTTATCTTTTAATCTCGTTTAATCGTTCCGTTCAACCTTTACTAAAGGTTTAAGTTACTTGTTTAAGTATTACTTTAGGTGAACAATATATTCTTTATCTTCCCGTACACTTTCCCCAAGAGTTGAGCAGTTAAAAACTCTTCCCTAGGCCTGGCTCTGCACCGGCTCAGTGGTGCCACCCTCCTTTGTTATTGTTCGCACTGCGGCGCGAGTCTCTAGTAGCTCATTCCCCAGTCTGGCACTGTGGCGGCACCTTCCTTCTCTATTCCTCACGCTGTAGCGCCACTCTGTAGTGCCTTCTTCCCCGGGCTGACACTGCGGTACCGCCCTACAAGACATGACTGGCGCTGCGGTGCCAGGCCCTAAACTCGAAAAAAATTTCTAAGTGTTGGAAAATGTTTGAGATGCTTTCTTCACAATCTCACAACTCCTTCGTTATAACTCGAAACAAGGTCATTCTAAAGCCATTCTCTTCTTTATCTTACGTACTTCAATTCCCCTCAGATAGAAATTCATTTTGAATCCGTTAACATGCCATTCGAATTGCCTAATCTTCATCTTTCGTTCATTTTTACGCTATTAACGTTCTTCGTTTGTTCGTCCGTAATTCTGTCATCTGAACTTGAAACTTGTTCGTTCTTAAGTCCACGACTCACGTTTTCTACGTTCTCTTAAATTCTTATAAAACCCTATACCTTCGGGTTCATTTATACACTTTCTACTTCTCATTCATCTTTTACAAAATTTACGCCATAACTTCGTTATAGCTATGTTTTAATACGTTCTTCATGAACGTTTCTATCATTCCTAAACAAGAAATAAGCAACTAAATTATACTACGATGGTTTTAAACTTGTCCATCAACAACGTTCTTCGTGTTCTTCGCGTTCTTCATTCGTTCTTTATTTTTAATCGATATTTTGATTACGATCTCAGTTTTTCTTGGAATTCGATGTTATAAAACACCATTCCTTACTAATTTCACCGAATTGTTCATATGATTCATTCGGGTCGTTCAAATTTATTACAAAACTTATACTTCCTTAAGAAATTTATAAACTAAACTTCTAATTCTTTTCTTTTTCTCATGATTTCAACCATATAAAAATCATTCTTAACATCTTTTAATTCTATTCTCATTAAGTTATGTTTTGAACATATAAAACTTAAAGAAAATTTTACTTAGAAGTTAGGTTTTGGATTACCTTTCTTCTTTATTTTTCTTCCTTTAAACAAAGCCGACGATTTGCTAGCTTTTCTATTTCACGATCACTTTCGATCTGAGCATCCATGCTCTTTCTCTTCCTTCTTCTTCTTCCCCAAGTTCTCAAGTGTTCTCTCTCTATCTCTCTCTTTCTCAAAGTGTTGGTTGATTTTCAAAAAAATAAACTAATACTTCTCTTATATAGATTTTCAAAGCTAGGGGCAAAATAGTCATTTTGCCCCCAAGGTTACTATTCACACCTCCTTACTAAACCTCTTTACTATTCATGAAGCTTCTCCTGGAAGCTTCGTGCTTCTGTCTTGCGAAATTCGTCCAACAATTTGAAACTGTGATTCTTAGAATCTAAATATTTTTGGATATTTCGTCTTTCCTTTACTGATCAACTTTTATGTATTCTTCGAATCTCCGAAAAACTAAAAAACACTTTTTGACATTAAGCGTTTTCCTTCACGTTTTCCACTAACGTAGTTAAACGAATGAAAAGTACATAATAGTACTTTTCATCGTTTTTATTTCGTCCAATTTTTGCATGTTTTTCGAGAAAAACTTTTATCGGCTTACTTAAATTTTCACGATATATTATCGTCAAATCTTTCGACGGAATGTCATTACGACATATTGAACTCTCGGAAAGGCTTAGGTTATTTAAACCCTAACCCTTAGGGTTTCGTTGGATGAATAGTGCATATTTCATCTTTTTCCTTAGAAATATTTTTGTTCCTGGAAAATTTTTATTTTCGTCTTGAAAATTCTTACTCGTTCAGTCTAGCACGTAGCCAAAATCCTCCCGTATTATAATCATCCTAGGTTATAAAACGATTAAAAAACACATAGCACAAAATATTATTAATAAAAATTCATTTTATTAATAACTACTTCTTTAAATCTTAAATTCTGGACAATCCAATTTTTTGGGTTGTCACAAAAACTATTTCAACGAGGGCTAGGCACCCCTAACATCATCAGTCGTTGGTAGTAAATCTTGCGAGGCATCGGAGATGGTCTGATGATTTTAGTCCTTGAAAACCATTTCAACAAAGATCAGGCAACCCTGATATTGTCAGTCATTGGTAGTACCTCCAGCGAAGCATCGGAGGTGGTTTAATGATGTTAATCGTTGAAAGACATCTCAACAAAGGTAAAGCAGCCTTGACAATACAAACTGTTGGCAGTAACTCCAATGAAGCGTCATAAAAACCTAATGATGGAAAACCATCTTCATCGGGGAGGACCGATGATGGAATCTGTTATACAGATCCTCATCGGTCATAACACAATTCCCCAAGAGTCTATCATACATGAGAAAAGCATCTTCGATGGAAAGCTTGCAATGAGGATTAAGGACTTTGGTGATAACACCAATGTTAACATCCTGCATTCTCAACAATGGAGCAACCTCTAGTCTAAAGATTTTGAGGTCGTCTTTGCAACTTGTCAACAAATTAGGCTCAAATAGCACTGATGGACAGTTCAATCCGCTGGCGATAACCCCAGCGTTGCATCAAGAGATTCTTGTGATAATATGTAATAACCCGATATTATATATATAATTAAATCAGAAATTTTGCGTATAAATTTTTTTTTATTTATTAAAATAAATATGGAGAATGGGTGCAAGGTAATGTGTATGTATTTATGTGATAAACATAAAAATTATTTATTACATTAATAATTACGAATAATTTTAAATAATTTTATTTTAGAATTATTGATCATTATAAATTATATTCTTATAATAATTAATTTTATTGTAGAAATGTTTTTATTAATTATTTTCCATGAAAATATGATTTTATATTATTTAAATAATATATGAAATGATTATTAGAATTATTATAATAATTATTTTATTATATGAATTTATTTTAGATTAATTAAGCTAATTATTTAACTTAATTAATAATGTTGTATATAACAAATAAGTTAGATATGGAATACAAACCTTAATTTTGGATTTTGATCAAGGAATGAGAATAATAATATTATATTATTATTTATGGAATGTTATAGATATGTGTATTATGTGTGTAAGGTTAATGTATGGAACAGTTTTAATGTTACTGATAAGCCCTAATTCTGGTTCTGGAATAAGGAATGATGATAACACTATAATATTAATTATATTTTGATTTTCAGTACTATAAATAGGTGCTGTATATATGCATTGTTAATAATTGGTCAATGATGGTGCAGTATTTAAAAACCCTAGTTTTGAAGTCAAATGAGACATTAAAATATGTCCAGTAATTATGTTATGTCATTAATGATATTTATTATAATATTATATTATTTCAGTGCTGTAAATATGTACTGTATATGCGTGCACTTATAATGTTGGTTAAATTATGTGTATAATGTCAAAACCCTAGTATTAAGCTGTTAAACCTTAATTCAAAAGTCAGATGCCAACTTAACACTGTTATTGTGACGCCCCCAAAATAGGTATACATCACCCATTCTGAGTTGTCAATACATGGTACAGAAACAACTACAACTTTATTATTACAACGATGAAACGTGAGTTTGAATACAAATATTATCTTCTAGACAATATCTATACTCAAATAAATCCTCATCACATTTATTAATACATTATTTTACAAAAATGGTGAGGACTACTAAACAATTCTTTCTAAAACCTTCATTCCATACCACAGAGCTACGTACTCGCATTATGTTCTCGCCTCACGAGAAGAAAAATGGAACAAAAAGGAAAAGGGTGAGCTCAACTAGCCCGAGAAAAGAATATTATGACTAAGATAATATACAACAAATTATCATTAGTCTTCAACAGGAAAAATCTAATAGAATCTGATAGACAACAAATTTTAAATCAATATTACGCAATGAAATAATAATTCATTAGAAGAGTTAAGTAGAGAATGCAAACTACTATCTTCTATGTATGAATTTAAAAGTTTATCGTCTATCTTTTATCCTCAGTAACATCAATCAATATACATCTGAAATCAAATATTCATCTTTGCACTACACAGCCAAAGATATTCATCGATTAATCATGTTCATCTAAACACTGTTCATCTTTTTGCTTTACTGACGAAGATATTCTTGAAAATCATTCATCTTTTTACTACTGACCCAAAGATATTCAATAATATCATCATTTAAGGTGAGGATAATGAAAAATATTTTTAAAAGAAACGAATCCAAAGTGAAACAAAATGACAAGGATTAAGGATTAAGGATTAGTACTTTGTTTTATCCATGTTCAAAAATAACTCAAAATAATCATAGTGGTGTAAAATTCAAGAATGATCAAAACATGGATACAATCAAAGCTAGTATCCGAATAGATATTTTGGACAAAAGAAGAAATTTTATTTTTAAATTGAATAGTCTTAGTATACGTGAATAGTCAAGATATCGTGAATAGTAACTCAAACACCAAAAGATAGAAATTTCCCAAAAAAAACATCTTCACGCTTCATGAATAGTACTCGTGAATAGTAACTCGTGAATAGTAACTCATTAATAGTAACTCGTGAATAGTAACTCATGAATAGTAACCCCAGAGCATGAAAAAGTTCCAAATTTGATAAAAGTTCCAACCAATATTTCAAAGATAATGATATTGAAGAAATAATATCATTTGAGAAGAAAATAACATCCTTACCTCGAAAGATTAGTACTTAATTTGGAATAATTGTATAGTCTTTGAAGGAACTTGCACCGTCTAACAATACTCAAAGTATACTCACAAGAATACGCTCAATATATCGAGAGAAAAATGAGAGAAACTTGGGTTTACGTGTGTTTTTCAATTCTAACCTAAGCACCCTATTTATAGGAAAATGCTTAGAACACCAAAGTAGAAAATTGAATATAATATTAATATATTTTTCACATTTTCTTTAGCCCACCTTAGACAACTGATCTCAGCCCATTTGAATCACATGTGAGGCCAACTTAGTTGCAAAAAACGTTTTTCTCAAAATAATTAGCTAAAACTCCCAAAAATTAATTATTTCGGAACTTCGGAACTTCAATAATTCATAATAAATAGCCCTTTTATCAGAAAATTCAAATCTCGCGAGTTTTTATAGGAAATTCAATTCTCTACAACTTTGCAGAAGAAAGTTTTTCTGAATTCCAAACAGAAATTGACCGAAATCCACAAACGGGCGATTTTACAAGCTATAATCAAATTTCAGTCAATAAATGGGGTCCACCGACATGTTTAACATGTTTTAAATATTTATAGCAACAAAAATACTCTTCCTCCTCGTATACTCATATATCCCACATTCGTTGTAAGAATATCACCATTATTATATTATTAAAACATAATAATATATTTAAATGAATTATTTTATCAGAAAAAGATAAAATTTCAATTTTCAACAATTGTCACATTAAAAAATTTTCTCCATCTATATCCACATCAAATCAATATTTTCCTTATCATATGAATCAATAATTAATTATTCACAAATAATATTACAAAATCACAATATTAACAACCAGGTAGTTCCCAGGAAAGAGGGGGCTTTCCAATAAGAATTTCTCCTTAATAGCGCGCAATTAGGTGACCAAACCTCTCCTTAGACGTAACTTTCTAGACATTGCCAATAATGTTATCTAATAATATTATTCGGATAATATGAATTATTAGCTTCGATAATGAAAATATTGTGTAATGACAATTATTGAAACAACAATGAATATAAAATATCAACGCAAAGAATTATTAAATCAATAAAATCTTTGAATAATAATTACTGTAACCATTATTGAGTAGTGCCTTCTTACGTAAGAATCAATAATTGGTGCAATACCGTAATACTTCTTGTATTTTAACCAATTTAGTATTTTAACAATATTAACGGTAACAACTACAATAGATTATTTTTAAACAACTTATATTTGTCGGTTTCTTCATCCAATCGCTTTCAGTTATGGGCCCACACATGGTTTACTGTCGTAATCGAATATTCCCGAAGTCATTCTAATATTCCACGACCAAAACGAATATTCCCAAACAACAATGAATATTTTATAACCACTTGCTTATTTTGAAATATTTGCGTATTTTACCCCTAACTATCCACATTAATCAAATTAACCCTTACTATTTCAAAATAATAAATAGAAAATTAAATTTCATTAATAATAAGTTGGGGTCTTACAACCTCCCCTCCTTATGAAATTTCGTCCTCGAAATTGGCGTGACGTACGACTGGTGTTTCAAAAGGTGAGGATACCTCGCTTTCATTTCCATTTCCAATTCGGTCATTTCCTCTATAGCATGATTCCTCCACAAAACTTTAACTTGTGGTATGATCTTTCTTGCCGTAGGACATGCTCCTTCTTATCCAAGATCTTGACAGTACCTCCTCATACGTTAAGTCTTGGCTATCTCGTCCGGTGGGTTCTAACTCTATAACGTGGTTCGGGTCTTTCACATATTTACTGAAATACGATATATGAAACACATTATGAACACGAGACATACTCGGAGAATGTAACGCGAGTCTATAGGCTACATTTCCTACTCGGTCAAGAATTTGAAATGGGCCAATAAATCGTGGATTGAGCTTTCCTCTTCCCAAATCTTGTAACTCCCTTCCATGGAGCAACTCATGAACAATACATGATCCCCTACACTAAATTCCACGTCCTTTCGATGAAGATCCGCATAACTCTTTTTGTCGATCTTGTGCCGTTTGTATCGTTGTCGAATCATTTGGATCTTTTCCGTAGTCATATACGTACCAACTCGAGTCCCAACGGTGTTGCTTCACCCACCTCGTCCCAACATCTTTGGAGAGCGACACTTTCGTCCATATAATGCTTCAAATGGAGCTACACCTATACTTGCACGATAAGCTGTTGTTGTAGGAGAATTCCACCAATAGTAAATACTTATCCCAACCGCCCTTGAAGTCTAGGACACGAGTCTTAATAAATCTTCAAGAGTTTGAATAGTCCTTTTCGATTGTGCGTCTGCTTTGAGGATGGTATGCGAATCAATCATAAATCCGTGCTTGTAGCTTTTTGCAAGCTAACCCAAAATCTTGAAGTGAATCTTGGGTCACGATCCAAAACTATGGATACGGGCATGCCATGCAACCTCACAATCTCATTCACGTACATACTAGCAAGACGTTCAAGGAATAAGTCTCCGTGTCGGCAAGAAATGAGCAGACTTGGTTAATCTATCAACAATAACCCAAATAGCATTGATGCCTTGAGAAACCGTAGGAAGACCCGTAACGAAATCCATGGTAATGTGTTCCCACTTCCATTTCGGAATCTCAAGTGGTTGCAACGGACCCTTAGGTACTAGATGCTCCACCTTTACACGTTGACAAGTTAAACACATTGAGATAAACTTCGCAATATCTCTCTTCATATTGTTCCACCAAAATGTATGTCGAAGATCACGATACATTTTGGTACTTCCTAGATGGATTGCAAATGGTGTATTGTGTGCCTCTATCATAATCTTGTACTTCAAATCAGAGTCGTTAGGGACACAAAGTCTAGAGTGGACTCGAAGTATTCCTTCTTCATCTATTCTCGCTTCCGGAATAGCTCCTTCTTGTACTTTCTTCTTCATACGCATCAGCTCCGGGTCGGTGGCTTGAGCAACCTTAACTTTTTCTATTAAAGTTGGCTCTATACGTATACTTGACATCATCACACTCATTCCCGCATATGATCTTCTACTCAACGCGTCAGCTACCACGTTCGCTTTACCAGGATGGTATTGAATAGTGTGGTCGTAGTCTTTCAATAGCTCGAGCCAACGTCGCTGTCGCATGTTGAGTTCTTTTTGAGTGAAGAAATATTTAAGGCTTTTATGGTCTGAATATATCTCCACTTTCTCCCCATATAGATAGTGCCTCCATATCTTTAGCGCGAAAAAAGCGATCAGCTGCTTGACTCTAGATCATGGTAGGATAATTCCTCTCATACTCTTTAAGTTGTCGCGAGGCATAGGCTATGACTTTCCCACGTTGCATGAGAACACATCCTAACCCTTTGCACGAAGCATCGCTATAGATAACAAATCTATCCAACCGGATGGTATTGTTAGAGCAGTGTCGAAATAAGTCTCCTCTTAAGCTCTTGGAAACTTTTCTCGCATTCTTCGCTCCCAAACGAATTTTGTATCCTTCCGAGTTAGGCTGAAGTTAATGGAGTAGCGATTCGAGAAAACCCTTCCACGAATCTCCGATAATAACCACTAAGCCCAAAAAGCTACGTGCTTGGTCACCGACTTGGTTGCTCCCAACTTTGTATTGCTTCAATCTTGGCGGGTCCACGGATACTCTATGTTTCGACACCACATGCCCAAGGAATGCTACTTCCTCGCCGAACTCGCATTTCTTCAATTTGGCATATAGTTTATTTTCACGAAGCCTTTGGAGTACCGACTTCAAATGGTGCTCATGATCTTCACGACTTTTTGGAATATATGAGGATGTCATCAATAAAAACAACAACGAATCGATCCAAATATTCCTTGAATACTCGGTTCATCATATCCATGAAAGCCGCGAGGAGCATTAGTTAGTTCGAAAGATATGACTAAGAATTCATAATGCCCATACCGAAGTTCTAAAGGCGGTCTTTGGAATATCTACGATTCTAATCTTCAAATTGATGATATCCGAGCGAAGATCGATTTTTGAAAAGAATTGTGCCTTGCAACTGGTCAAACAAGTCATCAATACGAGGTAGAGGATACCTATTCTTGATGGTGACATGGTTCAATTCCCGATAGTCAATACAAAGTCGCATACTCCGTCTTTCTTCTTTACTGAATAAAACATGAGCACCCCAAGGAGATGTACTTGGGGCCAGAATGAAACCGATGTCCAACAATTCCTCAGTAGTTGAACCTTTAACTCCACGAAGTTCAATAGGAGCCATTCGATATGGGGTTTTAGAAATGGGCTTTGTACGGGTTCAAGATCAATAAAAATTCAACTTCACGTTTGAGGTAGAGCAGAAGTTCTTCGTGAAATATGTCGGGAAAGTCAATAACAACAGAATATTATTCAAATTTGGCGTGTCTTTATTCAAATCCATAACATGGGCTAAGAAAGCTTGACATCCGTTTTTCAATAAGCGAATAGCTTTATGATTAGATATGATGTTGATTGATTTTAATGGTTTAGTTGCTTGAATTAATAACAAAGGGTTGATTAGGAATATGAAAACTAACAACCTTACGAAAACAATCAATTTTGGCATGATGATTAGTTAACCAATCAATCCCTAAAATCACATCAAAAGCAAGTATCTTTAAAGAGATAAGGTCAACGGTAAGGTGATGGTGCCAACTTGAATCAAACAAGATTTATAAACGATGGATGTGATGAAAGTTTCTCCTAACGGAGTTTCCACAGATAGGTCAAAGTCTAATTTCTCCAGAGTCAAGTTTAAGCGTTGAGCACATGCAGGAGAGATAAATGAATGGGTAACCGCACCGGTATCAAGTAAGGTATAAACTTCGCAAGAATTTATAAATAGCTTACCCGTGATCACCTCGTTTGGGTTCCTCACATTTTGACCAATCCACAACAAACGCTCTTCCGGAATCGTTGACTTTGACTTTTACTCGATAGTCTTTTGAGTCACCGTCCCCATTGAACTAGGTTTCGCTTCTCTTACAATCTCGAGCGATATGTCCTTCCTTTCCACAATTATAGCATACCTTGAACTGTTGTGGGCGGTTTGGTGATATGTCCTCTTTTCGCATTTGTAGCATATATATGACCGGTGGTCGTTCTCCTCCCTTAGAACCGATTCTTTGTGCTGCAAGACCGTCGTCTTCACATAGTCGTTGTTAAATCTCCTCTTTTAAAATCTCCTCCTGACTCGCTTCTTCTATTTTCATGGCCATGATTACCACCGGAGTGGTTACCATTTTTGTCCATCTGTTTCTTTCTTATTTGGTTATCATTATTACGCTGATTTGCTATCTCTGATGCGATCCTCGGTTATGGTCCCTCGGTTGAACATACTCGTTATCTCGCTTTCTAACAATTGAGCCTTGTTAGCAACATCCGAATAGAGAAAAATTTATGAGAAATGAGATATTGTCGTATCTTTGGGTTTCAAACCTCTCGAAACATCCACATCATCGTTCCTCATTCTCCACCAAATGAGGTGCAAACACGGATAACTCGCAAACTTTGCCTTGTCTTTGAGACACCGTCATTTGTTTTGTTCTAATCGAGGAACTCCACTTCCTTCATATAATGAACACTTTCGGAAAGTATTTGTCATTAAATAGTTTCTGAACGCCTCCCAAGACATCTTTGAAAAGCGGTTTGGATGGAGTGCGCTTCACGAGACTCCCACGGTGATGCGCTCGCCACGGAACATAAAGGTGGCGAATGGAACCTTCGTTCTCCGTGCATCCCAAGACATCGAATATCTTGGTAATTTGCTTGACCCATGTTTCCGCCATGATCGGATCGGCTTTCCTTAAAATTCGGTGGTCCCAACTCTTTGAAGCGCTTGTTGTGACAACCCATGAATTGCTATCATTTCTTCCTCAGTATTTTGAACACGAGTCTCCTCGTCGATTTTGCATGAATCGCAAAAAACTTCTAAACATCCCTCGTTCATCGTCCACGCTTTCGTTGTTGTTGTTCACGGGAGGAACATTGCCCGACTGTATGCGTTCTCCTCGTTGGTGAGTACAGAGCGTCTCCACGGTCTCATTTCCATTGTTAATATTCTCGATCGACATTCTCAAATACACGTCATAAAACAAGGGTTAATTAAGGAAATCAATATATCACATAATATCCCTATATACTTGACCCGACTAACAAATAAGCTTAGGTAGGTAGGACACACTAGCGAAGGATTTACTCGTCTCTCCCTCCTAGTTCTATTCCCCGATCTCCGCCAGAGATCATATCCCTAAGCTCGATACCAACCTGTGGCCTTCCCAAAATAGGTATACATCACCCATTCCGAGTTGTCAATACATGATGCGAAACAACTACAACTTTATTATTACAACAAGAAAAGCGTGAGTTTGAATACAAATATTATCTTCTAGACAATATCTATACTCAAATAAATCCTCATCACATTTATTAATACATTATTTTACAAAAATGGTGAGGACTACTAAACAATTCTTTCTAAAACCTTCATTCCATACCCCACCTCGTACTCGCTATATTCTCGCCTCCTGAGAAGAAAAATGGAACAAAAAGGAAAAGGGTGAGCTCAACTAGCCCAGAAAAGAATATTATGACTAAGATAATATACAACAAATTACCGTTAGTCTTCAACAGGGAAAATCTAATAGAATACAATAGACAACAAATTTTAAATCAATATTCGCAGCGGAAATAATAATTCATTAGAAGAGTTAAGTAGAGAATGCAAACTACTATCTTCTATGTATGAATTTAAAAGTTTATCGTCTATCTTTTATCCTGTAACATCAATCAATATACATCCGAATCAAATATTCATCTTTTACTACTGAGCCAAAGATATTCATCGATTAATCATGTTCATCTAAACACTGTTCATCTTTGCACTACTGACCAAAGATATTCTTCTTAATCATTCATCTTTTCACTACTGAATAAAAGATATTCAATAATATCATCATTTAAGACTCAAGATGATGAAAATATTTTTAATGAAACGAATCCAATGAAACAAAATGACAAGATTAAGGATTAAGGATTAGGTACTTTGTTTTATCCATGTTCAAAATACCTCAAAATAATCATAGTGGTGTAAAATTCAAGAATGATCAAAACATGGATACAATCAAAGCTAGTATCCGAATAGATATTTTGGACAAAAGAAGAAATTTTTTTTTTCTATGAATAGTGCGATATCGTGAATAGTGTTGTATACGTGAATAGTAACTCAAACACACAAAAGATAGAAATTTCCCAAAAAACATCTTCACGCTTCATGAATAGTACTCGTGAATAGTAACTCGTTAATAGTAACTCATTAATAGTAACTCGTAAATAGTAACTCATGAATAGTAACCCCGACATGAAAAAATTCCAAATTTGATAAAAAGTTCCAACCAATATTTCAACATAATGATATTGAAGAAATAATATCATTTGAGAAGAAAATAACATCCCTTACCTCGAAAGATTAGTACTTTCTAAATGGAATACCGATATATAGTCTTTGAAGGAACTTGCCGTCTAACAATACTCAAAGTATACTCACAAGAATACGCTCAATATATCGAGAGAAAAATAGAGAAAACTTGGGTTTACGGTGTGTTTTTCATTTCTAACCTAAGCACCCTATTTATAGGAAAATGCTTAGAACACCAAAGTAGAAAATTGAATATAATATTAATATATTTTTCACATTTTCTTTAGCCCATCTTAGACAACTGATCTTAGCCCATTTGAATCACATGTGAGGCCAACTTAGTTGCAAAAAACGTTTTTCTCAAAATAATTAACTAAAACTCCCAAAAATTAATTATTTCGGAACTTCGGAGCTTCAATAATTCATAATAAATAGCCCTTTTATCAGAAAATTCAAATCTCGCGAGTTTATATAGGAAATTCAATTCTCTACAACTTTGCGGAAGAAAAAGTTTTCCGAATTCCAAATGTAAATTGACCGAAATCCACAAACGGGCGATTTTACAAGCTATAATCAAATTTCAAATCGATAAATGGGGTCCACCGACATGTTTAACATGTTTTAAATATTTATAGCAACAAAATACTCTTCCTCCTCAGATACTCATATATCCCACATTCGTTGTAAAAATATCACCATTATTATATTATTAAAACATAATAATATATTTAAATGAATTATTTTATCGTAAAAAGATAAAATTTCAATTTTCAACAATTGTCACATTAAAAATTTTCTCCATCTATATCCACATAAAATCAATATTTTCCTTATCATATGAATCAATAATTAATTATTCACAAATAATATTACAAAATCACAATATCGACAACAAGGCGCTTCCTGAGAAAGAGGGGCTTTCTAATAAGAATTTCTCCTTCTTTGGCGCGCATTGATTAGGTGACCAAACCTCTCCTTAGATGTAACATTCTAGACATTGCCAATAATGTTATCTAATAATATTATTCATATAATATGAATTATTAGCCGATAATAAAAAATCTTGTGTAATGAGAATTATTGAAACAACAAAGAATATAAAATATCAACGCAAAGCAATTATTAAATCAATAAAATACTTTGAATAATAATTATCAGTAACCATTATTGAGTAGTGCCTTCTTACGTAAGAATCAATAATTGGTGCAATCTGGTGCATCTTCGTGTTTTAACCAAAGTATTTTAACAAAGATTAATTGGTAATAACTACACCGCTATTTTTAAACAACTTATATTTGTCGTTTTCTTCATCCAATCGCTTTTCCGTTATAGGGCCCACACATGGTTGGCAGTCGCATTTAATATTCCCTTGACGATGCGAATATTCCACGCGACCAAACGAATATTCTCAAACAACAATGAATATTTTATAACCACTTGTTTATTTTGAATATTTGCGTATTTTACCCCTAACTATCCACATTAATCAAATCAACCCTTACTATTTCAAAATAATAAATAGAAAAATTAAATTTCATTAATATTAAGTTGGGGTCTTACAGGTTATGTAATCATGTTAATGTGGGTAATGACCAGATATTAAAGGTATTAATCTTAATTAGGAGAATTTTAATTATTCAAACCCTAATTTTTTCCCTAAGTATTAACCCTTATTATTTATATATATATATATATATATTATAAACCCTAATTTATAAATTGTAAACCCTAAATTGCTAGTTATAGATCCTAATGATAATTAGTGAATCTATAATCTAAAGTTCATGTTCTATGTGATTAAGAAACCCTAATTACAATTTTTAAAAACTTAAATTTTTATTTTAAACCCTAAATTGAAATTCTATAATTTTTATGCTAAACCTTAGGGTTAAACCCTAAGAGTCAAACCCTAAGGGTTTGCCATATTACAACTTTGCTATAAATCAAATGACTATTATACCATTAGTGTATTATTGTAGGAAACTTGTGGAATTGGCTAACACTTTAGTTGGTGACCTACCAAGGTTGACACTGTGACTTTATTGCTAGCAACTCAGCCAATTTATTAATCAACATTCATTGTATCACATGATATATATATATATATATATATATATATATATATATATATATATCTAAGGAGAGAGAGAAAGCCATTGTATTGCCCATTTATACAACCAATGCTCAACCAAGTCTCTCTCTCTCCTCACTCACGAATTTATGTAGTAGACCAGTCACAAAACACAGCCCCACGTTTATCATTAACAAATCACAAGATCAGAATCATGGATCAAGGTGCAAAGAGGTATAAAACCCTAGTTTGAAAATCATGACATCTGATGTTAGATCTTGTTGTTTGATGTTTAATATAGTGTAATAAGGTGTTAATCAATGATTTGGGTTGATAGATGTTAGATCCATAACATCTATAAGCTCATATTTGAAGATTTCAAGAATCTGGAAAAATTTTGTTTTATGTGTGACAGTCAAATGTCAGACCTCTTTAATCTTTGCTTATTATGTGTTTTTGTTGTTTATGTGTTTACGTTTGTAGTCTGATATGAGGTCTTGGATCTGAAACTCGAATCAGGGTCAGATCTGGTTTATAGTGAAAGTTATTGATGGTCAAAGCTCGTTGACCGACCATGACCTAACCAAATCTGGGTAACCCAGAAGTTATCCAGAACTCTCTGACAAGATGTTCATGCTCTTAGATCTTTTATACGTTTGTTGTTATGTTCTGTTTATTGCATCTAGATTGTAACTTGGTATTTGGACCATAAATTAAAGCCTTCATATCACCTAAATGATTAACAAGGTGAAAGTAGTGGCTGGTCAAACCTGTATAAAAGATCACGAAAATGGTTTTCTGGAATTTCCAGAAAATCAAGAACATGTCGTCTGACATGATTTGACCGGTTGGTAGATCATGATTCAGTTATAGTTTAACTGATTTGATGAATGTTATATGTACTCTGTTATTTAAACTACAAGTTTGACCCATTATATCACCATAAAATCAATCAGAACACTTCAATATTTAAGCCTCAAAGTATGCACTCGAACAATCTGGGTTTCTGGGTAACCCAGAAAAACCCAGATTGTGTCTGACATGTAGTTTAAGACATTATATCTGGTAGATGTGTTATGTTATGAACCTGTTGATGGTTGGATAGTGTAGAATTACACGAGTACTACAATATGTGACCAAGAACATGTCCAGAAACTATAAGATCTAAGATCTATGCTTGGTCAAACATGCTAACTCGAAAACTGACATGAAGTTCTGGGTTTGGCCCAAGAACACTCAAGAACACCTATATGCATGCAGTTTAAATAAGCTATAGGATACTTTAGCGACAAATATTTTTAGAAATTAATTATTTTAATTAAATAAATAGAAAAAAAATATATTTTTAATTATTAAAAATACATAATAAATTACTAAAAATATTTTAAAGTCCAAAAATTAGTTTTTTATTATTTTAAGTATATTTCTTAAATATTTAATATTTTTGAAATATTAATGGTATTTAATTTATTTAATTATAATATTAAATAAATTATTTAAAAATGATTTTAATACTTGAAAAATCATTTAAAATTATATTATGTTATAAAGAAATATTTTAAGTTATAAAATATAACTTTTGACTTTTAATATTTTGTGATGAATTTCATTAATTAATTAATATTAATGATAATTAAGTTATTTAATAAATGTATTAAATAAATTATGAAAAATAGAATTAATGATTTAAAAATCATTTAAAGTATTATAAAATATTTTAAGTTATAAGATATAACTTTTGATATTTTGACACAAAAAATATTAATATTTTAATAATAATGATATAAATTTATTTAATTTTATATTAAATAAATTAGTTTTAAAATGATTTTAATATTAGAAAAATCATTTTAAATGAAAATGAAGTGCTTAATAATATTTTAAGTTAGAAAATATAACTTTTAATATTTAAAGGATAATTTCATTAATAATGTAATATTATTGGTATTAAATTTATTTAATAATTATATTAAATAAATGCTTTGAAAATGGTTTTATTTATTTAAAAATCATTTAAAAGGATATTAGTGAATTAAAAGAATTTTAAATTATAATTGATGACTTTTAATATTTGTATAAATAGTACATTAATATTTTAATATCAATGGTAATTATTTAAAATGATTTTAAATATTTTAAAAATCATTTAAGGGTAATATAAATGTTTTAAAAATATTTTGAGTTATTATAAATAACTTTAATATTTTGGCAATGGTTTCATTAATAGTTTAATATTAATTAAATATTAATGATAATAGAATTGTTTAATATTTAAATCATTTATTAATGATTCCGGTGTTTGAAAATTAATGATAAATTATAATAATTATTTAAAAATTGTTATAAGGCTATGAAAAATCGTATAACTATTATTTAATTAGTCTAAATGGATATTGAACTTCGATATAGAGTCTTAGACTCGGTAATTACCCGATAAAGCCGTCAGTACGCCGACAGCTTTCAGAAATTGATATGGACTTGCATAATGTGTCTGTATTAATGTTTTTCTGTGATTCAATGATGGTGAAACATGAATAACAATGTGATTAGGTTATGTGCTAACTGCAATAAGAAGTGCTACGTGTTAAAGTATGTTATTCTAATCGATCAAATGATCTTATTAATGATAGGTCATGATATAAAAGATAAATCTAAGTTGCGTAACTGTAAGCAACAGACCAGGCAAGTATCCTACCTTTGCATTTCCTTTATGCAATGGATATGAATAAGAATGTTTCAGAACTATATTATTATTATGCTAAATTATTAAATCTATTGTGATATATTCTATATCCGATCATTATTTATCAACATGATATTATATTATATAATTCAGTTATATATTCTGTTCGTTATTTTCTAAACATGGTTATACAAGTGTCCCCACTTGGGTAATCATTATATTTAATCACATGTTGATATATATATATATATATATATATATATATATATATATATATATATATATATGAACCCCAAAGATGAATGTAAAAAAGCCGCCTAAGCTTATTTGATCCAAATTTGCAGACACGATTCGTAAATATCGTTGAATATGATAAAACCCTATCAGATCCAATCAAATTGTTTGTGTTCTGATTCGACTAAGTATGAACATCCCTAACATGGGAAAATTTTATATGTCCAAGGCGCATGAGTGAATGATAATATCGTTCTTGAAATGTAGTATTGATCAATACAGGGCCTATGGGATGTACACCCTCGCGCCCGTAATTTATGACAGTTTGCAGATGAAATTCTACTAAACCTATTCAAAAATTGAAAACAATGTTCATAGTATGTCACCTTAACCCTATATATGGTTACGATTGGTTCAGTTTACTTCACAACTATTAATTCGTTGTAGAAGTGATGTACAAAGAAAACATTTAATTCTTTCAGCTAATTATATTTATAATTGTTATTACTTGTTGGGCACCCAAATGCTCATTCTTGCTTTAAATTTAAATGTTTTCACCTAAGCGTGATCAACACGAAGGTTCAGACAAGAACAAGTGAAAAGGAAAGCAAACAGAATATTATTATTGGTATCTTTTGTAATAGGTAGACTGTATTTAGATAATGATATGTATTATATATCATGTAAAGAGTTATAGTAAAGGTTGCGTACTTGGGATTAGACTCTGATAAATGTAAGTTAAGTTTGAAATTTATATTATTGTTATTATTATTAGTAATATTTCTGCTCATAGAAATGGTTTCGTAAAGCACCGAGTTCGGGTTTCAAGTACCTGAATTTGGGGGTGTTACATCATGGTATCAGAGCTTTAGGGTTAGAAACCTTAGGTGGGTTAGACCTTAGGCTATAATTAACCTTGGCACAGAGAGAAACGTTGAAAATACAATTAACCCATATAGAGTTTATAAGGAGATGAATTAAATGAATTCATCGTAAAACAAAATAAAAGATAACCTATATAAAACTATTATTTGTTGTGTGTATATGTTATGTCTTAATAGTTGTGAAGTAAACTGAACCAATCGTAACCATATATTATTTCTATATCAAAGTTTTTGAAACTACGTACCGAATATATATATATATATATATATATATATAGGGTTAAGGTGACGTACTATGAACATTGTTTTCAATTTTTGAATAGGTTTAGTAGAATTTCATCTGCAAACTGTCATAACTTACGAGTTAGCATGTCAGAACTACTTATGTTTTTAAACTCATATGTTTGTGATGAGTTCTTAAACTCATGATATGTGGTAAGTTTGACAAACTTGATATAGTTATGTGTGAATGGATATTGAGGATAATAGGAATAGATAGGTTATTAAGCAATTGATTATTTGTGAAGGCATAAGAATTAGGTAGTATTAGTATTAGTTGAATATGTATAATTATATGTTGTGTATATGATAAGTATGTATGTGTAAGGTAATATTTTCAACTTTTATATAAGCTATGGCAGCGATTCCCGACTCTTGAGTCACAAAGGGATAGCGAATGTTTAAAGCAGTATGTGCTATGGTATGACAAGTGCTATGAATATGAGCCTATGTTGGATTAATGAAATAAGTTGGTATAAAGATAGTAATTATTTATCTGAACGGATACGATAAGGCTTAGAATGTAAGTTAATAAGGAATAGTTTATGATAATGCCGCCAAGACGAAAGCGAAACTAAAGGACAGAAGAACTTGTCGATAAAGCTGGAGGACAACCAGACTTGATACAGAATCTTGCAAATATGGACGATCAAATTATGCAGAATGGAATACCAGCCGCGGGAAATTAGCCAAACAATCGATCGACAAACGTCAAAGACTTCAAGGCAATTGGACCTCCAGGATTTAGAAGATCAACTGACCATGTTGACGCATTTGTGATAGCTAGGATAATAGAGGGGCAAAAGACAAATTTTACCACCTATACGATAAAAGGAAAGAAGATAAAGGGAAATTTTGTGTGTTATAAGTATGGGCAGAAGGGACGTGTCTCTCCCAACTGCCCCAATCCAAGAATGTATGGTGGGTGTTTCAAGTGTGGATCAATGGAGTATAAGGTGGAAGACTGTTCAAGAAGGAGAAGGGAGGCAAGGAATGCGAATACGAAAAAAGGCAGCAGGACATTGGCAACAACGAGACCAACATTAACAAACAAACCAACAAAATCAACCGCAAGCGTCTTCAACATAATCGTTCAAGAAACTGTAGTAGCCGGGGATTCAACTCCAGGTATTATTCTAATTAATTTTATTTTCTTATATATGATTTTCTTATATATATATATATAGTATATTATTTTATAAATTATTTTGAAGGAGGAAATTGAGTTCTATTACAAATCAATTTTTCGTATAAGCAGATAGATAAGCTTTTTGCTGAATAGTTAAAGATCGATTCGATCAATGATGATTGAGATCTATTTGCAATGATTGTATATGCTATGTACCCTGGTATGTATAAGTTTTAAAATGGTGATTCCGAGGACGGAATCTTTATAAGGGAGGGTGAATGTAATAACCCGATATTTTTTATATAATTAAATCAAAAATTTTGCGTATAATTTTTTTTTTTTTATTAAAATAAATATGGAGAATGTGTGCAAGGTAATGTGTATGTATTTATGTGATAAATGTAAAATTTATTTATTACATGAATAATTATGAATAATTTTAAATACTTTTATTTTAGAATTATTGATCATTATAAATTATATTCTTATAACAATTAATTTTATTTTAGAAATGTTTTTATTAATTATTTTCCATGAAAATATGATTTTATAATATTTAAATAATATATGAAATGATTATTAGAATTATTATAATAATTATTTTATTATATGAATTTATTTTAGATTAATTAAGCTAATTATTTAACTTAATTCATAATGTTGTATATAAATGTATAAGTCACATATGGAATCCAAACCTTAATTGTGGATTTTGATCAAGGAATGAGAATAATAATATTATATTATTATTTGTCAGTGTTATAGATATGTGTATTATGTGTGTAAAGGTTAATGTATGGAACAATTTTAATGTTATTGATAAACCCTAATTCTAGTTCTAGAATAAGGAATAATGAAAATACTATAATATTAATTATATTTTGATTTTCAGTACTATAAATAGGTACTGTATGTATGCATTGTTAATAATTGGTCAATGATGGTGCAGTATTTGAAAACCCTAGTTTTGAAGTCAAATGAGACTTTAAAATATGTCCAGTAATTATGTTATGTTATTAATGATATTTATTATAATATTATATTATTTAAGTGCTGTAAATATGTACTGTATATGTGTGGACTGATAATGTTGGTTAAATTATGTGCATAATGTCAAAACCCTAGTATTAAGCTATTAAACCCTAATTCAAAAGTCGGATGCCATCTTAAGACTGTTATGTAATCATGTTAACGTGGGTAATGACCGGTATTAAAGGTATTAATCCTAATTAGGGAGACTTTTAATTATTTGAAACCTTAATTTTTTTTTCGAAGTATAAACCCTTATTATTTATATATATTATAAACCCTAATTTATAAATTGTAAACCCTAAATTGCTAATTATATATCATAATAATAATTAGTGAATCCATAATCTAAAGTTCATGTTCTATGTGATTCAGAAATTAAGCATAATTTAGAAACCCTAATTACAATTTTTAGAAACTAAATTCTTTATTTTAAACCATAAATTGAAATCCTACAATTTTTTGCTAAACCTTAGGGTTAAATCCTAAAGGACAAACCCTAAGGGTTTGCCATGTTACAACTTTGCCATTAAAATTATAAATCAAATGATTATTATACCCTTAGTGTATTATTGTAGGAAACTTGTGGAATTGGCTAACACTTTAGTTGGTGACCTACCAAGGTTGACAATGTGACTTTATTGCTAGCAACTCAGCCAATTTATTAATCAACACTCATTGTATCACATGATATATAGATCTAAGTAGAGAGAGAGAAAGTCATTTTATTGCCCATTTATACAACCAATACTCAACCAAGTCTCTCTCTCCTTACTCACGAATTTATGTAGTAGACCAGTCACAAAACACAGCCCCACGTTTATCATTAACAAATCACAAGATTAGAATCATGTATCAAGGTATAAAGAGGTATAAAACCCTACTTTGAAAATCATGAGATCTGATGTTAGATCTTGTTGTTTGATGTTTAATATAGTGTAATAAGGTGTTAATAAATGATTTGGGTTGATAGATGTTAGATCCATAACATCTATAAGCTCATATTTGAAGATTTCATGAATCTGGAAAATTTTTGTTTTTGTGTGTGACAGTCAAATGTCAGACCTCTTTAATATTTTCTTGTTATGTGTTTTTGTTGTTTATGTGTTTACGTTTGTAGTCTGCTATGAGGTCTTGGATCTAAAACTCGAATCAGGGTCAGATCTGGTTTATAGTGAAAGTTATTGATGGTCAAAGGTCGTTGACCGACCGTGACTGGCCTAACCAAATCTGGGTAACCCAGAAGTTACCCTGAACTCTCTGACAAGATGTTCATGCTCTTAGATCTTTTATACGTTTGTTGTTTTGTTCTGTTTGTTGCATCTAGATTGTAACTTGGTATTTGGACCATAAATTAAAAACTTTATATCACCTAAATGTTAAACAAGGTGCAAGTAGTGGTTGGTCAAACCTGTACAAAAGATCACAAAAATGGCTTTCTGGAATGTCCAGAAAATCAAGAACATGTCGTCTGACATGGTTTGACCGGTTGGTAGATCATGATTCGGTTATAGTTTAACTGATTTGATGAATGTTATATGTACATTGTTCTTTAGACTATAAGTTTGACCCATTATATCACCATAAAATCAATCAGAACCCTTCAATATTTAAGCCTCAAAGTATGCACTCGAATAATCTGGGTTTCTGGGTAACCTAGAAAAACCTAGATTGTGTCTGACATGTATTTTGAGACATTATATCTGGTAGATGTGTTATGTTATGAACCTGTTGATGGTTGGATCGTGTAGTATTACACGAGTACTACAATATGTGACCAAGAACATGCCCAGAAATTGTAAGATCTAAGATCTATGCTAGGTCAAACATGCTAACTCGAAAACTGACATGAAGTTCTGGGTTTGGCCCAAAAACACTCAAGAAAAAAAATAGAAAAAAAATATTTTAATTATTAAAAATACATAATAAATTACTAAAAATTATTTTAAATTCCAAAAATTAGTTTTTAATTATTTTAAGTATATTTCATAAATATTTAATATTTTTGAAATATTAATGGAATTTAATTTATTTAATTATAATATTAAATAAATTATTTAAAAATGAATTTAATACTTGAAAAATTATTTAAAATTACATTATGTTATAAGAAAATATTTTAAGTTATTTTTAATGACTTTTAATATTTTGTGATGAATTTCATTAATTAATTAATATTAATGATAATTAATTTATTTAATAAATGTATTAAATAAATTATGAAAAATAGAATTAATGATTTAAAATCATTTAAAGTATTATAAAAATATTTTAAGTTATAAAATATAAATTTTGATATTTTGACATGAAAAATATTAATATTTTAATAATAATGATATTAGATTTATTTAATTTTATATTAAATAAATTAGTTTAAAAATGATTTTAATACTAGAAAAATTATTTTAAATGAAAATGAAGTGTTTAAGAATATTTGAAGTTATAAAATATAACTTTTAATATTTAAAGGATAATTTCATTAATAATGTAATATTATTGATATTAAATTTATTTAATAATTATATTAAATAAATGATTTGAAAATGGTTTTATTTATTTAAAATCATTTAAAAGGATATTAGTGAATTAAAAGTATTTTAAGTTATAATTGATGACTTTTAATATTTGGATAAAATAGTACATTAATATTTTAATATTAATGGTAATTATTTAAAATGATTTTAAATGTTTTAAAAATCATTTAAGGGTAATATAAATGTTTTAAATATATTTTGAGTTATTATAAATAACTTTAATATTTTGGCAATGGTTTCATTAATAGTTTAATATTAATTAAATATTAATAATAATAGAATTGTTTAATATTTAAATCTTTTATTAATGATTAGGTGTTTGAAAATTAATGATAAAATATAATAATTATTTAAAAATTGTTATAAAGGCTATGAAAAATCGTATAACTGTTATTTAATTAGTCTAAATGGATATTGAACTTCGATATAGAGTCTTAGACTTCATTAATTACATTAAAAAAGCCGCTTGAGAGTGACATGACTTCGTAAATCGATATGGACTTGCATAATGTGTCTGTATTAATGTTTTTCTATGATTCAATGATGGTGAACCGTGTGTGATAATGTGATTAGTTTATGTGCTGACTGCAATAAGCAGTGTTATGTGTTATAGTATGTTATTCTAATCGATTAAATGATCTTATGAATGATAGGTTATGATATAAAAGATAAATCTAAGTTGCGTAACTATAAGCAGCAAACTAGACAAGTATCCTACCTTTGCATTTCCTTTATGCAATGGATATGTATAAGAATGTTTTAGATTAAATCTATTGTGATATATTCTATATCCGATCATTATTTATTAACATGATATTATATTATATAATTCATTTATATATTCTGCATTATTTATTTTCTAAACATGGTTATACAAGTGTCCCCACTTGGGTAATCATTATATTTAATCACATGTTGATATATATATATATATATATATATATATATATATATATATATATATATATATATATATATATATATATATATATATATATATATATATATTGAACCCCAATATGAATGTAGTGAAAGCCGTCTAAGCTATTTGATCCAGCTAGACACAGATTAAGAAATATTGTTGAATATGATAAAACCCTATTGTATCTAATCAAATTGCTTTGGTTCGGATTCCTGACTAAGTATGAACATCCCGAACATGGAAAAAATTTTATGTGTCCAAGGCAGACAGAGTGAACGATAATATCGTTCTTCGAATGTAGTATTGATCAATACAGGGCCCATGGGATGTACACCCTCGCGCCCATAAGTTATGACAATTTGCAGATGAAGTTCTACTAAACCTATTTGAAAATTGATAATAATGTTCATAGTATGTCACCTTAACCCTATATATATATATATATATATATATATATATTTAGTACGTAGTTTCAAAAACTTTGATATAAAAATAATATATGGTTACGATTGGTTTAGTTTACTTCACAATTATTAATTCGTTATAGAAGTGATGTACAAAGAAAACATTTAATTCTTTCAGCTAATTATATTTATAATTGTTATTACTTGCTGGGCACCCAAATGTTCATTCTTGCGTTAAATTTAAATGTTTTCAGCTAAGTGTGATCAACCCGAAGGTTCAGACAAGAACAAGTGAAAAGGAAAGCAAACAGAATATTATTATTGGTATCTTTTGTAATAGTTAGATTGTATTTAGATAATGATATATATTATATATCCTGTAAAGAGTTATAGTAAAGGTTGCGTACTTGGGATTAGACTCTGATAAATGTAAGTTAAGTTTGAAATTTATATTATTGTTAGTATTATTAGTAATATTTCCGCTCATAGAAATGGTATCATAAAGCACCGAGTTCGGGTTTCAAGTACCTGAATTTGGGGGCATTACATAAGAACTTTGGAAACTACCGATCGAGTAGACATCTAAGCAGTTCAATAGGGTCATCATTGACAAATCCATTTCCCAACCGAAATGGCTGGCGCATGGTAGTTATCATATCCCGTTGGAAAATGGTCCAACGAACAACACTCAACATACATTTGCATCATGTTGCATTACATTTACAGCATGTTCATCTTGTTCACATTTCAAGTGTCTAGCGATCTTTATCCTATCCATGCCATTACACCGAATGAATATAATAAAAAGGGGCATCTATAGACACTCAAAATTTTTCATTCTTGTTACGAACCCTGTAGGAGGGCATAATCGTCTTCCAGAGATAACCCTGGAAGTCAACTCAATTTTAATCCCGGAGACAACCCTGGGAGGTCTAGTTCTTAATCTTGGAGACAACCCCAATATACTCAGTTTCAACCCCGGAGACAATCCCGGGAGATTTAGTTCCAACCTCAAAGACAACCCCGAGAAATGCAGTCTAAGTTCTAGAGATAACCTTGGAAAAAGTCAATTCCAACCTCGTAGACGACCCCAAGGAACTCAGTTCCAACCCCAAGGATAACCTCGGGAGGTCAAACACAACTCAGAGATAACCCTGAGGACATTCAACACCCACAGCAGCACCCTGAGCAACGACTGCTACATCTGCGTAATGAAAGTTATGAAGGTTATAGAAAGTCCGGATTGAAAGTTATGAAGGTTCGAGTGGACAGCGCGTTACCCAAGTGCATGTACTTTGAGATGACAGGACCCGCATGTCCCAAGGCACCCCGAGAAACCGCAGGTAGACCCGCGGCTGCCGCGGGTAGACCCGCAGCCATATGGTCTATAAATAAGAGCTCTTGGAAGCTCATTTAAAAAAAAGAGAAAAGGAGAGAAAACTCTGTCCGTTTCAGTCTATAAACATTTCTAGAGTGCTCTAAACTAAGTGATTCTTCTTTCTAAACACTTGTAAGCTAATGTTTTTCTACATACTGAAATTTAACCAGTGGAAATTGAGTTTTCAGACGTCTAAAGCTATTTGAAGTCTTCTTGACAGCCCACCATAAGTTATTTCAGATTTTTAAGCTTTCTATTACTTCTATATATTTATATCTACTAACGTTGAGAGTCGCGTTATGTGGGTATGCCCAGATAGTAGATCTGTGGCTTTTTATTGCTTATATATATTTACATTTAAAAGTCCTGCCTAGAGTACATTTTGTGGCAGTTGATGTAATAACCCGATAATTTCTATATAATTAAATAAGAAATTGTGCATATAATTTTTTTTATTATTATTTTAAAAGTGAGAATATATGTGCTAGGTAAAGTATATGTATATATGTGATAAATAAAAATTTGTTTATTACATGAATAATTTCAAATAATTTTTTTTAGAATTACTGGTCATTATAAATTAAATTTTATTATTTTTGTAGTAAAAATATTTTTATTAATTATTTTCCTAAAAATATGATTATATATTATTTAAATAATATATGAAATGATTATTGGAATTATCATAATTATTATTTTATTATATGAATTTATTCAGATTAGTCAGTTATTGTATACCAGTAGAAAATCCTAGCAATATTTTGATAAACCCTAGTTCGAAAGTTAATTAAGACTTTAAAATCTATTAAGTCATTGTGTTTTGTGGTATATGATATGTATTGTAGATTTTAACGCTAACTATGAAAAACCCTAATTAGTAATTAAAAACCCTAATTATTAGAAACCCTAATTTCTAATTTGAAACCCTAATTGACAAATTTGACACCCTAATCGCTAAATTAGAAAGCTTAATGATAATTAGTAAATTTTAAATCCTAATATTCAAGACCTAAGTGATTAGGTAAGCTAATTTAATTAGGGAACCCTAATTTAAATTTTTAGAAACTAAATTTGTTATTTTAGCCCTAATTAGAAATTCTACAAAAATTAATGTACAAAACCTTAGGGTTAAACTCCAAGGGTCAAACCCTAAGGGTTAGTCAAGTTACCAAATAGCCATTAAATTTGAAAGCCAAATGTCCAAAAATGCCCCTTTTCAATTATTTATTATGTTGCATGCAAATCTTGATAAAATTTGAGTTGTTCACCAACTCTAGATCAGCCATTTGACATAAAATAACACCATTCAACAGCAATATCTCAGCCATATTCATTTCATAATATTATATATAGCATTAGAGAGAGAATGTCATATTCAAGCTCATTTTTGCTCATTCACCCAACCAAAGCCTCTCTCTCTGCAACCCTACGAAATACACTCATAGATCAGTCCCAAATCAACTCCATATCAGTACCATAACAAATCCAGAAGCCAGATTCATGTTAGTTTATAGAAAGGTAAAAACCTAATCCTAGAAATCTGATCATAAAAGCTATGTTAGATATTAAATTTTTTGTGTTAAATATGTTGTATGAAGTCTATATTAGTGATCTGGGTTGATAGATGTTGGATCCATAACATCTATAGGCTCAGATTTGAAGTTTTCAAAAATCTAGAAAATTTTTATATGTTGTCTGACAACCAAATGTTAGGTCTTGTAGATCTCTTTCTGTTTATGGTATTTGTGTTTTTAAGATTTGTACTTGTAGTATGTCATGTGGTCTATGATGTGGAACTTGAACCAGGGTCAAATCTGTTATAGATTGAAAATTATAACCGGTCAAACAGGGTTGACCGATCATGGAAATGAAATTCTGGGTAACCCATATTTTTCCAGAAATGGTCTGACAAGATGTTTAGGGCTTCTGATCTTACAACTGTTAAAGAGTTTGGCTATGTTATTGTTTTGATGTTGTAAACTGGTATATGGACTACACAAACAAGTCATTAGAACACTTAGATTGTGACCAGAGTGACAAATAAGCATGGTCAAACTATAGTTGACCAACTGCCTGGAGAATTTCTGGAAAACCCAAAAATGCTCAAAATTAAGTTTTCTAACATGGTTTGACCATACCCGATCTTGGTCATGTGATGTTGTTAGGGTGATGTAATGTGATAGAAATGTACCCTGACATGTATGCTACATGATTGAACCTTTAAATCACATTAACCAAACCCGAAAAGCAAAGATCTTAAGCTTCAAAGTAGGCACCTAGCACTATTCTTCATTTCTGGGTAACCTAGTTAGAAAATGAAGAACAGTTCTGACAATGATTTGGAAGGCCTGTAACTTTCTGATTTGTTGTACCTTGGCCATGAACTTAGTATGTAGTTATAGTATTACACTTATACTACAATCCTAGCACATTAACAAGCCCAGAACATAAAAAGATCATAGATCTAATAATGTTAAAACATACTACCCTGCAAACTGACATTAATGTTCTGGACAGGCTCAAGAACACCTATAGGGATAGTTTTGTCGCTATAGGGCCTTTTAGTGACACTTAATTTTCTAAAATTAATTATATTTTTTAATAAATGGAAAAAATAGTTTTAAATTATTAAAAATACAAAATAAATTACTAAAAATTATTTGAAGGCCTAAAAATTGGTTTTTAATAATTTTTAATATATTTCATAAATATTTAGTATTTTTGAAATAATAAAGGTTTTTAATTTATTTAATTATAATATTGAATAAATTACTTAAAGTTGATTTTAATGTATGAAAAATCATTTAAAAATATATTATGGTGTTAGAAAATATTTTAAGTTATTTTAATAACTTTTAATATTAGGTGATGAATTTTATTAATTAATTAATATTAATGGTAATTAATTAATATTAATGGTAATTAATTTATTTAATAAATATATTAAATAAATCAGTGGAAAATAGAATTAATAATTTAAAATCATATAAAATTATTTAATTGTGATAAAAATATTTTAAGATATAAAATATAGCTTTTAATATTTAAAGATAAATTTCATTAATAATTTAATATTAATGATATTAGGTTTATTTAATAATTATTTTAAATAAATAGTTTAAAAAAGATTTTATTAATTTAAAAATCATTTAAAAAGATATAAATGTATTAAAATATTTTAAGTTATAATAAATGACTTTTAATATTTTGATGAATAGTATATTAATATTTAAATATTAATGGTAATTATTTAAAAATAATTTTAAATATTTTAAAAATTATTTAAGGGTAATATTAATACTTTAAAAATATTCTAAGTTAATATAAATAACTTTAATATTTTGGCAATGGTTCCATTAATAGTTTAATATTAATTAAATATTAATGGTAATAGAACTATTTAATATTTAAATCATTTAATAATGATTCCTGTGTTTGAAAAATCATGATAAATTATAATAATTAATTAAAAATTATTATAAGTCATTCAAAAATTATATAACTGATATTTAAATTATCTAAATGGATATTGAACTACAGGATAGAGTTTTAGACTCGATAATTACCCGATAAAGTCGTCGGTACACTGAAATGTTTTAGAAATTGATCTAGACTTAGATAACTTGACTAGATACATGTTTGTTTATGATCCAATGACTGTTAAACATATGTGACAATGTGATTAGGTTATGTGCTGACTGTAAATAGCAGTACTATGTGTTGTGTTATGTTATTCTAATCAACCGAATGATCTTATTAATGATAGGTCGCTATATAAAAGATAAAACTAAGTTGTGTAAGCAGCAAATAAAGCAAGTATCCTATCTTTGCATTTACTTTATGTAATAGACATGCGTAAGCGAATATCTAAACTATTCTTTTTCACTGTCCAAATATCTTAACCTTTGTTTATACTTATGCAATGATTATATATAAGTAAGTTATTAGATTATAATCTATTGTACAAGTTCTTTAATTCTGTTATTATAGATTAAGATATATATTCTGTTCATTAATTTCTAAGCTTGGTTATACAAGTGACCTCACTTGGATAATTACTGTATTTAATCACATGTTGATACATACATGTTGATTTTTGGTATGTATACATTAATTAAAAGCTGTCTAAGCTATTTGACCCAGCTAGACACAGATTTAGAAATATCGTTGAACATGATAAAACTTTATTGTATCTAATCAAATTGTTTTGGTTCGGATTCTCGACTAAGTATGAACATCCCAAACATGGAAAAACTTTTGTGCGCCAAAGGCGGATAAGATGAACGAAAATATCGTTCTTCTATGTAGTATTGATCGTCTGAGGCACATTGGGATGATCACCTCGCGGCCAGTTAGTTATGACGGTTTTGCGGATAAAGTTACTCGCTAAACCTTAGCGAAAATTAAAAACAATGTTCATAGTCTGTCGACTGATCTTCATTTATAGTCAGTACGTAATTTCAAAAAATTTGATATAGAATTGATATGTTGTTATTATTGGTTCAGCTTACTTCACAACTGTTGATTCGTTGTAGAAGTGTCATTCAAAGAAAACATTTAATCCTTTCAGCTAATATTTATTATTGCTATTACTTGCTGGGCAATCAAATATTCATTCTTGTTTTAAGTTTAAATGTTTTCAGCTAAACGTGATCAACCTGAAGGTTCAGGCGAGAACAAGGGAAAAAGGAAAGCAAACATGATAAGTTTAATGGTATATTTTATAATAGTTAGACATTATTAAGACAATGATATATATTATCTATCATGTAATGTAAGGTATTAAAGGTTGCGCACTTGGGATTTGAAAACTCTAATATATAAATTAAGTTTGGTATTTATATTATTGTTATTATTATTAGTATTATTCCGCTCATAGAAATGATATCGTGAAGCATTAAGTTCGGGTTTCAAGTACCTGAATTTGGGGGCGTCACAGTTGATCGTCCATATATATATATATATACATATATATATATAGAGAGAGAGAGAGATAGAGAGAGAGTCTGGATCTTAAGCTCACCCCTTATCCAACTCACCTGAGCTTACTCCCCTTTAGCGACGAACCCGACGACGGTTCAATCATACAACCTTCGTCTATACTTTTAACGACGCTATATTTTGTCCGTCGCTAAAAGTATAGACTACGGTTGTATGACCGAACCGTGTTTGTCGCTGGGGGGGGTGAGTTCGGGTGAGTTGGATAAGGGGTGAGCTTAAGATCCGGACCGTATATATATATATATATACCGTTTTTATATAAATATCTGCTTTAATCGCTTTCATAATATAGATATTTGATCATTCAGCCTGCGTGTTAGATTTGCCTCAATCTGGCTATTTCTCACTTTAACTGGTTCATAGTGACTAAACTGAACCGTTGAAGCTGAAATTGTTTAGATTTACTCAAATCTAGTTCTTTTTCTAGCTTTTTTACATATTTATTTCTCATGTGAGCCTAGGAGTCACGTGATCATAGATTCATACTCTGAATCTAGATTCGGTTCCTGTGATGGACATTTTCAACTGCAGCCAGCTTGTAAATTATCTACGGTGTCTAAATATCTTTAGATGGCTCTCATGCCCATAAGGAGTTCGACATTGCTGTGCATCTTATTTTCTCAAAGATGCCTCGCATCTCAAAAATAAAAGCAATCAAGCCGAACATGCAATAAAATGGAAGTATAAAAGGCCTCAATTACTATTGAGCACAGGGGTTTCAAAAACCTATTTTACAAAACATCATCGCTATATCTTGTTAAAATTAAACTTTTATACAAAAGTCAAACCCTTTGTATATAGGTGCAAATGAGGTATAACACTACTTCCAAACAACTGCACATAGACCTAATTCACATACACACACATTCACAGATAAAAGTTTAATGAAAAGTGGCGGTAACCATGTTATCACGGAAGTCGGGGGGTGCCTAACACCTTTCCTCCGCTTAATAAAGCCCCCGGACCTTAAAAAATTTCCATTTTACAGACTAGTTAAACAGTGTCATATCACTAGGTCTTTGTGCAAACCTTTTCTCAGTTGAGCTGGTGCAACCATTTAAAAATAACCAACTGGCGACTCTTACAGTCAAATTGTCGACATATACATATCGGACCTTTACAAACAAATCTCACCTAAAATGAGAAGACCAAAAGACAAGAACAGACAGGGACAAATAAAAATCCCTACGTCGATATTAGTCACATATCTATACATATAATATATACATATCTTTAGCCATAGTCTTCTATCACATAGTCATTACACATATTTACTGAGTATATGCCACAAAGTTTTCAATATCATTAATATATTTACTTACAAAGTGACTTAAAATTCTTGGTTATTATAGACTCCTCTTATTAATTTATATTTAATATTCCCAAAATATTAAATAATAAATATTAAGCTATTTAATTTATTCTGTCACCATAGATTTAATTTAATATACTTAACATATTATTACGATTATGCCATTAACTTCTTAAATAATTTTTATTCCTTTTATGGTGTAACCCTTTAGGTTCTCCATATTAAACGATTGTGAATAAATCAATTAGAAAAATTATGATCTTATTTAAATAAAGAAATTAAACTAATAATCTATTTAAATAAATAATATTTATTCTACAATAAGGATAAGCCTCCTTAGCGATCAACGACTTTCCAAATAATATAGAGTTTAACATTAATCATAAAAGAACCTTTGAGTAAATAGTATCCGTACAAATTTAAATGGAAGGATGGCGTAGTAGTTATATCCGCTGAGGATGATTTGGCTGCCAAACCACTCACAATACAAGCAATTCAACTCAAAGGTGCTGATAATCCTTTTAAAGTGGCTGCACTAAAGCCAATTCTCTTGCAATCTAGGCCACAGTATCCTGTTGTTAGCTTAAAAAAAGTCCCATGGAATTATGGGCAGGCTGAAGGATCTACATCCCACACAACTGCTGTAGTGTCAAAGGAGAATCCTTTGTATCTTCCCCACCGGGTGATAAAGCTTACCATCAAATTAAAGGGGAAAGTTCCCATTGAGAGGATTGAAGAGTTCCTCCGTACTATGGGCCATAATGAAGCCAAGGTGGTTTTAAGATTGAGAGAAGCTCCACAACAAATTTCCATATTGGACTTGGTTTTTTCTACCGAAGATCACAAGAAGATCTTGCTAAGGGTCTTAGAAGAAGCCCATTTATCGAAATCAGTGGACGTGGAAAAATTCCAACATCTAGTTGATCACATTTTTAACAACAATGTGATATCTTTCACTGATGACGACATACCTCCCGAAGGGACTGGTCATTGCAAATAGTTGCACATAGCAGTTCTGTCCTCCAGATACATGGTGGGAAGAGTTTTGATAGATGGTGGGTCATCTTTGAATATATGTCCTTATGCCACCTTGGAGAAGATGAATATCAACCCCAAGAGGATCAAAAGCAGCCATATGGTTATCAAAGCTTTTGGGGTCCCGACAAAATATTGTTGGGGAAATTGAACTATCTGTGGAGATTGGTCCACATACATTCAGTGTATCCTTTCATGTTCTCAAAATTTCCACAGGATACAACATGCTGTTGGGAAGACCGTGGATTCATATGGCTTGTGTCGTCCCTTCCACCCTTTATTAACAACTCAAGTACATTATCAATTATAGCCTAATCATTGTTAATGCTGAGCTGGAATTTCCTAAAAAGGTGACATACCACTCATCAGCTTCAATTTAGAAGTTGAACCGGTCAGTTTTCATGCCCTGGAGGTGAGCAACACTCATTACCATCCCATTGGGGCTCCACCTCTCACACCAAAGATTTTTGCTGAGGTAATGTCGGCCACTCAATAGATGATGTCATTGGGTCATCAACCTGGACAAGAGTTAGGCAAAGATCATCAGGGCATTAAACACCCAATTCAAGTTCCCAGTCAAACAGGGACAGCTGGATTAGGCTATTCTGCTAGCTCCAGTCACAGGAATCCTATTGATCGATTTCGCAATCAATGAATACATGCAAGTATACACGGTCAACAAGTAATAAAGTGATAAGAAAAGTATCGTTCCCACAAGGAATTATTTAATAAAAATTACCGAGTACTAACTCTTAACCAAATCAATTTTATTTAAACAATTGCAAAGTGTGATTTTTCTAATTAATAAAACTAAATTAATCAATTAAAATTAGATTAATCTAAAATTAATTCAAATAAAAAAAGATTAAGACTCGACGAATGAATTCAGATAAATAAAGGTTAAGACTACAATATCCCCAATTTATATACTACAAACCAATTATCCAACTAATCCAATTATTATCCCTAATGAATTGTTAACAGGTATTCTAAGTGTTAAAAGCCCTTTCTCAAGTGATCAATTAACTTTTATTCAATTTAATCAATCTTGTGATATTCCTATGCAAAATAATTAAATTAAACCCATTAAGTTCCAATTCCCAATTTGTTACATGCAGTGAACAAATATTCCTATTCAATTCACTACCCTAATTATTCGTCTCATTCAAATAATCAAGCATACATGTTATCATGTCCAGTTCTAACCCTAAATTTCATCTTCCAAATCCATCTAGAGTAACGCGGTAATTACTGGCCAAATAATTAATCAATACACACAAGACATGATAAACAATTCACCTTGGCATAAATAATTGGGCTAAATTAAATAATTAATTCATAGACATAAAAGGTTCAATTTGTAGTCTTAATAAAAGAATTAGTTCATAATAAAAAATAAAACCACAAATCTCACGAAAATCATCCTTAAAGAATTACAAAATTTTAAAATAAGGAGAAGAAGAAACTCTTAAAGAAAATCTCCCAAGCTTCAATCTTCAAGTGATTCCTGATTAATCTCCAGTTATGATTGATGATGATCTCCCTTTAATTCCAGCTATTTGGCCTTTATATACTCCTTTCCCTTTTACATCAATCTTAATCCAAGTCAACATCTAAGCATCTTCTAACTCCAAGTCAAACTATTAGTCCACGTCTTTTCGACCAACTAAAATCGGGCTTCAAATACCCGGTACCGAACTAGCATAATGAATAAGCGCCCGATCTTTGGAGCTAAATAAATTTACAAATTTACCATTATCTTGCTCAAATTCCCAACTCGTCCCTATATCCCCTAAATATGCAAAATAATAAATAAACACAATAAAAATTCTTCTAAAAGACTTGAAAATACAATAACTTAAGCCCAAGTATATCCAATTCATGGATATATTACCCAATCATCAAATCCTCACAAGCGCAAACAGGTTCCTTCATCTTCAGCCATACGGTGATTATCTCAACCTACAGATCCTGAGCCTGTACAATCTCCGGTAAAGGTTCCTGCCCATGTTATGGCTATGCTATTTACCAACCCAATACCAGTTAGAGCAAAAGAGGTCCTGATTCCTGATCCCAAAGTGGAAGAAAGGGAACAGAGACGTAAATAAGACATCGCCAGGAGTTTGTCTCACCTACACATCCTTTTACATGATGAGCACAGAAATAGATACACTCCAAACGATGATTGTCTCGTCATTATGGTCATTATTCGGGAGAAGGAGGACGATGATAGCCAATTCATCACTGTCGTCCATCAATAGTTCACCCTTGACAATTGGAGCAGCACTCCTTGCATTTGTCGCCAAGGGCGAAAAGGGCAGAAACTCCATGTGGCATGTAGATAGCTTTAACTTCTTACTTTATTGTACAGTATTAGCAGTTATTTTGTTAGTACATGATAACACTTTGTATGATTGAATAGTTTCATATATTAAGTAAAAGCATATTTTGTTTCAGAACTCTAAACTTAGATGTGCCTATACTTGCTGATGAGGTACCTTTTCTCCACAAGGATTGTAACTTTGATGAAAAGTTAAACTCAGACTTGATGGAAATACAAGAGGACACTAAGAAACCTCAGCAGATCAAGGAGTGGGTCGAGGATAAACCCAAACCAAATCTTAATCAAACCACCTCATTTAACCTCGAAACCTTAAAAAACCCTAAGTTAATCTAGATTGGTACAGACCTTACCCCAAACCAAAGGAATTATATGGTTACATTATTAACTCAATTACAGGATACCCTAAATGGCTATCCAACATAGTCCTCATGCCTAAACCTGGAGGAAAGGTGTGAGTTTGCGTGGATTACCAGGATCTGAATAAAGCTTGCCTTAAAGAAAGCTTTCTCGTGCCATTTATCCACATACTCATTGATAATACTGCTCAATATGACATGTACTTCTTTGCTGATTATTTTATGCGGTACCATCAAATTATGGTTGCTGAAGAGGATCGTGAGAAAACTATATTCATCACACCTTGGGGAACCATTTGCTATAGACAGTTATCATTCGACCTCATCAATGCTGGAGCTACCTACCAGTGAGCCATGATGGCTCTTTTCCATAACTTAATGTACAAAGAGATAGAGATCTACGTGGATGACATCATTGTCAAATCCCGAAGGGAAGAAGACCGCTTAGACCATCTCAGAAAGCTCTTCAATAGGTTGCGTAAGTACAACTTGAAGTTGAATCCAGCCAAATGCACCTTTGGCGTTAAATCAGGCAAGTTATTAGGTTTCCTAGTCAGCCACAAAGGGATTGAGCTGGATCCCACCAAAATCCAGGCCATTACAGAAATGTCCATTCCTCAGACAGAGAAGGAAATACGGGGATTTTTGGGAAGAATCAATTTCATTAGCTGGTTCATTTCCCAACTCACTGCAACCTGTGAGCCTATCTTCAAGTTGTTAAGGAAGAACTCCTCCATAAAATGGATCGATGAGGGTCAAAAAGCCTTCCTTACAATCAAAGAGCAGCTGGTTAACTCTCATATTTTGGTACCTCCCAGGGATGATGTTCCCCTATTCATGTACCTGTCCATTAATGACAATGCCATGGGCTGCATGTTGGGACAGAAAGACGATAGAGGCCAAGAGCGAGCTATCTACTACCTCAGTAAACGATTCAGCAACAGTGAACACAAGTACACTCTGATTGAGAAGACTTGTTATGCTTTGGCATGGGCTTCTATGAGGTTACATCATTACCTTCATGGTCACACAACCCATCTCATATCCCGCGTGGATCCTCTCAAGTACCTGTTCAGTAAACCCATGTTAAATTATCGGCTATCCAGATGGCAGTTGATCCTACAACAATTTGACATCGTCTACATGACATAAAATTCTATTAAAGGTCAAGGAATTGCCGATCAACTAGGTACTGCACCTTCAGGGGATTTTAAACCCTTAGAAACATACTTTCCCGATGAAGGGGTAATGATAGTGCAACAACACTATCAGTACGATACACACCAATCATGGAAAATGTATTTTGATGGAGCTGTTAACATGGAAGGTTCTAAATCTGGATCAATTTTAGTATCCGGTACGGGGGAGTATTATCTCGTCGCCATTAAATTGCAGTTTGTCAACAACAACAACAACATAACTGAGTTTGAAGGCTGTATCATGGGACTCAAACTTGCCCAATCAATGGGTATCAGGCGCTTAACTGTCTATGGGGATTCAGAATTGGTAATCAGACAGACCACATGAATCTATCATACCAAAGAGCTACATTTACTGCCTTACCATCGGCAAGTTTTACAGATGGCTATAGAGTTCGAAGAAATAAACTTCCTCCATATTCCTCGGAATAGGAATGATTTTGCAGATGTGCTAGCAACTTTGGCATCCTTGATCAACATACATGACAAGGAAAATATGCCAAGAACCCCATTTATCCTACAAAAGGCTCCAGCCTATGGGAATTATATTAGAGAAGTATCGGAAGAGCTACCTCCCATCCAACACCCTTGGTATCAGTATATCAAGGAGTAATTGAAAGATGGATCTACACCCGCTGAGGCGAGCCCGACTGAAAAAAGGTGGATCCATCGCCTGGCAATGAAATTCTACGCGAGCGGAGATGCACTCTACAAAAGAGATGCAAGACTAGGTCTCCTCAGATGTTTGGACAAGGTACAAGCTCAGAGGCTCATGGATGAAATCTGTAAGACCCCAACTTTTATGAATAAAGATGAATTTTCTATAATTATTATTTTTGAATATTATGGAATGAATTTGATATAATGTTCTAGTTGTGGGTAATATTTATAAATTTTGCAAAGTACGCAAGTTGTTATATAATATTCGACTGGTCGGGGAATATTCTTTTTAACAGGGAATATTCATACGACGACACAATCATTGGTGGACCCCACAACAGAATTATTGTTGGATGGAGAAAATGACAAAAATATTTTATGAAAATAATTGCGGATGTTTCTGAATTAAAACTGCTGAACTACCCTAGGTAAAAGTAAAAATCTGATGTCTGGCGTGGTTGCATAGTAGCACACAGTATTGATTATTGATGCGTCGTGAGAAGTCACTCGGTTTTGTTCAATTATTGCTACGATGAATTGTGCATATAGTATCTCACGTTATTTGATTCAATTATTGTCAATATTTTATATATTATTAAATCAATAATTGAGATGACAAAGTTATTAATATTATTATTTGCAATATTAACGATGTCTAGAAGTTCTGTCAAGGAGAGGTTTGGTCACCTAATTGCGCGCCAATATGGAGAAATCCTTATTGGAAAGCCCCCTCTTTTCTGGGAACGACCTGGTTGATTAATATTGTGAATTATAATAATAATGATAAATGTTGTTAAAAATATTGAGGTGATTTTTATAGTATTTGTAGTATGTATTAGCGTATTATTTGGACCCCCATTTACCCATTTTTCAAAATAATCGGTATAAAAATTATTCTTTATAATAAAAAATGGGGCCCACATGTGGGGGCCACATGTGGAAGAATTGGATGAAAGGAAAATGGGGTGGGGGGAAGGTAACGTATATGAAGGGTAATTAGTATAATATATATATGTTTATATATATATATATATATATAACATGTGCTTATATATATATATATATTATATTGTTATTTTGTTTGATTAATGAATCAATGAATCCTTGAATAAAATAAGCGCGTCCGTGAATGAAATAACTAATGCATCCGTGAAGAAATCCTTACACAGTGCCTTTCTATTCTCCTATAAATAGAAGCTCATTCCTTCATTATTTCTTACGAATTCACAGAAACTCTAGAGAGAGAAAATTATAGAGAGAAAGAAGAAGAGAAGTTTGCTACCTCTCTTTTCCTATATCCAGTTTCTTCTAAGGTAAGGGATATTATTTGTTGTACTCGTAAGGGATATTATTTGTTGTACTCGTAAGGGATATTATTTGTTGTACTCGTAAGGGGTATTATTTCTTTCGTTTTCATGAAGAGAACTTCTGTTATTCCATTCTTTATTGTTCTGTTGGAATAACCTGTATACGCGGGCTACCCTATACTTGGTGAAATTCTTCTATTATTCCATTCTTTATTATTCTGTTGGAATAAACTATCTATGCGAAGTACCGCATACATGGTGAAATTCTTTTGTTATTCCATTCTTTATTATTCATTGGAACATCCCAGCCGGTGCGTAATTTACTTGACTTCGGTTCCGTTATTTATTATTATGTTGGATCATCATATGCATGACGTTTACGCATGACTGGTTCCGTTATTTATTATTACATTAGAACATCCTGCTTGGTGCGAATTTTACGACTGGTTCCGTTATTTATTATTACGTGGAATATCCTCATGCGTGCATTTACGCATGACTTCGATTCCGTTGTTTATTATTCATTGGAATAACTTTTTCGTATGCGGTCTATCGCATGCCTGGTGATTTCTTTTCTTATTCCATTATTTATTATACTCAGTTGATTAAAGTTTTGACTTCTATACTCCATGAAATTAGTGGAATATCCTTAATATTTGCGCTTCATCCAGTATTTTTTTATGGAAATATTCTTCTGAGCATTCTTGAATTTTACTCTACAAAGAAGTAGCATGTTGGCAATTTGGACGTTATTAGTTCCATGATAAATTAATTCTTGAACTTGTTTTATTGAATTCTTATATCATTGTCATCATCCTCATGTTAATATTATGTTGAAAGTCATCTGTGGCATGTAGTGCATAGATGAACTTAGTATGATTATGACCAGGGATTTATCGGTATAATCATGACAGTAATGTTACAAATGATGTGGTAAAAGTCCTCATTGGCCCATAGTGCATTGATGGACATTTGTTGGCATGATCATAACCATTGATGAATACACGAATATCCTTGGCCCGTAGTGCATGGATAATTTGTGGTTGTGATACTAATGAATATCCTTGGCCGTTGTGCAGGGATGATGTGGATTATTTATTAAGCTGAGTCCCAGTGATAAAAGTGATGAAAAACCTTTTAAATCATAAAAGATAGTAGATTTTATTCTCTACTTGACTCTTTTAATGGATTACTTTTTTCGCTGCAGTTAAACTTGATGTTTGCTATATTGTATCAGTTTAACACTGTTGAAGGCTAACGATAATTTATTCTGCATTATCTTAGGCATAATATTTCTTACTGGGCTAGTTGAGCTCACCCTTTGACTTTCATTGTTCTCTTCAAGAAATGAGAATGTAGCAGTGACTAGTCGGGGAACGGAGTGACAGTCCAAATAATAGCATTAGTAGTCCTCACTATTCTGTTAAATAGTGTGATAATAAATGTAATGAGGACTTAATTAAGTGTGGATATTGTCTAGATTACAATATTTGTATTAAAACTCACAACATATGTTTTGTCGTATTTTACACGACTGTTGTATAATTAAGTTGTATTTGAATTTTGTACCGTGTATTTGGCGACTCAAGATGGGTGATGTATACCTATTTTGGGGGCGTCACAAAATCCATGGTGGAGTATGTGGCCCACACATGAGCGGCTCCTTACTTGTTAAAAAGATCCTCAGAACATGGCATTACTGGCTCTCGCTTAAAGCTGACTATGATGATCACGTCAAGAGATGTTATCAACGCCAAATTCATGGGAATGTTATCCACGCCCCCTCCGAGGGAGCTCCACAACATGAGTTCACCTTGGCCCTTTTCAATGTAGGGAATGGACATGATTGGGTCCATCGAGCCCATAGCCAGTAATGAGCATCTGTTTATCTTCACCATAATTGATTACTTCACCAAATTGGTAGAAGCAGCCTCCTTCCCCAGGGTTACCAAAGAAGTCGTCATTTCTTTCATCAGAAATAATGTCATTTGTCGATATGGACAACCAGAGGTGATTGTGTCGGACAATGCTAAGAACCTCAACAAAAAAGTAATGGAAGAGTTGTGCAGTAAATTCCACATCAAACACCTTAACTTCGTCACCTACCATCCAAAGATGAATGGTGTTTGTTAAGTGGCTAATAAGAACATCAAGAACATCATGCAAAAGATGTCGCCCAATCACAAAGGATGGCCTGACTGCTTGCCTCTGACTATATTAGCCTACAGAACTTCAATGCGTACTTCCACTTGGGCAACCCCCTACTCATTGACCTATAGGATGGAAGCAGTGCTCCCCATAGAGGTGGAAATGGAATCCCTCAGAGTGATGATAGACGCTCAGCTGGATGAAGACCAATGGTTACAAGACAGGTATCACCAATTGTCTATAATAAACGAAAGGCAAAGTGATGTTATCTTCCATGGTCAGTTATACCAACAAAGGATCGCCAGATCCTACAACAAGAAAGTCTGGCTATGACAATTTAAAGAACATGACTTGGTTTTGAAGAAGATCATTGACAACCAAGATCAGTCAAAGGGAAAATTCGCTCCAAACTGAGTAGGCCCGTTTATTGTCAAGGAAGTATTAACAGGAGGTGCTCTCAGATTACAGGAAATGGATGGCGACAAATTTCCACAGCTCATCAACTCGGACACCGTGAAATGGTACTATACCATCAAGAAAACAACCTGGTTTTGGATCACCAGATCACCAGTCATTTTAGGTTTTCTAACCCTTACTACATATAACCTTTCTTCATACCCATTTGCCCCATCAGGGAAACACACTCTTCAAGCTAGCAGCCTGGTTTTTAGATCATCAGATGTTTCACTCAACTTTATTTCAAACCTTTTAGGTTATCCCATTAGGGATTAAACCTTTCATACCTGCAGTTTTATCCCACTACGGATAAGACTTTTCACACCTGCAGTTTGTCCTAAACATGGAATCAAAATTTTCCCTTGCAGTTTGTCCTGAACATGGGATCAAACTTTTTTTGCTGCAAATCGTCTTGAACATGGGGAGAACTACATCGACCTGATCTCCCTGATACCTGGGAGTACGTAGGCAACCATTTTATATGGTCCGGTCACAATAAAACAAAAAAAAAACAAAAGCATTTCTACACCATTCTATACAAACAAAAATCACAAAAACATTTCTAAACTTTCAACCCCTTCACATACAGCCTTAAACCTCTTACACCAGGTTCGAACTACGCAGACCTGATCTCCTCTTCAATAGGAGTACGTAGGCAGCCATTTATGGTTCGGTCTTACCTCTACCAAAACAAATACTTGTCAACGGTATTGGGATCAAACTTTAATCGACCACATTTTATTGGCTTCAGACCAAAGGGATGGAACTACCTGGCCTCCCCATAAATGGGAGAGTTGGCGACCATCTAAGTTGTTATTGGTTCCTCAAAGTGAAACACAAGTCCATAAGAGCTGGAACTATTTGGGATCTCATCTTCAATATGAGTACCGATAACCATCTGTGGTGCGATGAATCTCAGAGAGGAAAAGTCACAATCCTCTCCACATCTACATACAGAAACTAGTCCCAAGGCACCAAAGAGGGTAGGGATACACACAGATCAATGACCCATTCTGAAAGATCCTTCGACATCTCAACGTCCACCCATCAAGGATGATTTTAGAATACATCAAGATCATAAGTCTTGATGAAGCAGGCAAATATCAAGCAAGTAGCAAGGCATAACTAAAAGGGAAGTGAATCAAAATATATTTCCCTACCATATATAATGTTGTTTGATATATACAATATGTGATGTACTTGACAAAATGGCTAAGCTAGTCTGTGTAGGAAAATACAAGTCTATCTACAATCCCGTGGATATACGAACTATCAATTTCAATATGGCATCTCTCTTTGAAGAAGGAGGCAACACTGCAAGCTCCTACCCAAGGGTATCTACACGAGCTAACAGATATGTAGCCAACTGCATGGTGGCATGATGCTCATCAATATATGCATTCATATCGGCAAACATGTCAGTAGTAAGGGATCTCACTAAAGAACTATCTATAACGGCCACATCCCGGGCAGATATGGCAGCATCCCGCTCAGTAATCAATGCATCCCTGGATGATCTAGCCTCATCCCACTAAAAAATAGTGGTGTCTATATGAGCTATAGCATCCTCTCTCTCCAATAAAGCGACATCTCTCCCATCAAGAGCTGTCAACATCAAGGCCCTAGCCTGATCTCTCTCAAAGGTCATCAGATGAAGACTCTGCTCTAAATATTGTGCTGAATGCTGGATCAAAGTAGCAGTCTGATAAGTGGGTTTTATACCTACTTATTGGGTATCAATTTACGCGAATTATGCCCATCTAAAGTACATTTCAGTCTATTTTAGTTGTATTTCATGTTATTTTGCATTGCATGTACTTAAAACTCCCATTAGTGAAAAAGTGTAGGAAACGGCCTAATTTGGTGGTATTTGAGGGCACAAGGCTAATGGACGCATGAAGCGGGGCACAAGCTGGGAGATGAGTTGCATGAGGATCAAATGGAGCAGAAGATTAAGCATGGATGGACAAAAGAAGGGTGCAGCAGAATAGATCGATCTGCAAGGTGCAATGAGAACTACAAAAGACTGATTGCGAAGCCTTGCACGACATAATAGCCTTGAGAAGCAGCGTGCGTACTTTCATTTGACCGAGCATGACCTCTCAGAAGTCTTATACCCGCGCGAGGAACACACTAGAGGGGCGCGCAGCTGCTTGTGATGCTGAAGCTGCTGATTTTTTTTATTTTAATTTTTAATTAAATGGGTTGTAATTTGTTTTAAATGATATCTGACTGGTGTCAGACGGACACGAATAAATTTTGACGTAAACCTCGGCAACTGTTTAGCCCAAACACAGAAATTACTCATGAAATTGATTCTAAACACTCATGTATCAATTGTAACATGCTTATATGGTCATATAACAACTATATAACCCATACCCAACCTCATTAACATCTAATTCCATGAATTCAAGAATTTGAATTTCCATACATAATAACTCTGTTTAACATAACTAAAAATGGAAAGCAAGGAATGAGATTATACCTCTGAATTATGAAAGGAACTTGCTCCAATTGAACTCCTAAGATCTTAAATTACTTGTATGCTTTCAACTCTTACTCTAAGCAATTTATCATACAATTCCCAAGCAACACCAACTGATAACCATGTCTGCTATTTATAGAAGAGTTTTGGACTGGACCTTTGAGTTACACAAGATTAGAAACCATGGTGCAATGAGATGAAACAATGGTTACTCAAGGGTTGGCCAACCACCCAAAATTCAGCCATCATCACCTAGAGCTAGCCTTTTGGAAGAAGACGTATTCTAGCTTGAGCAACTGTTCATTGTACTTGTGCCACTCATTTTGGGACAAAATGAAATCTCAGCAACAAACTTAGCTCCATTCCATTTAGTTACTTTGCTATCCAAAAATGGTTTTAAATGTCCAAGTGTTACCATATTAGGAGAAATTAGGGCTATTTACATACTCACATCTTATAGTCTATGTACATTAAATACATGCAATAAAATATCGCAGTTAAGCATTATTATCCGGGTAGTTCCATAATTATCTCTACCACTCACATAACCACGTTATAACTCATGTCATAGTAGGATTTAACATTTCAAGGTAGTAGATGTTAGGCAACATACATATAATCCATGTATATTCTATTTTAATGTCCACTCATATGCATATTGTTACATACACATTTCATGATATATTTATACCATATATTTTCAATATTCTTAATTACATTGCTTCTTACAATATAGTTTCATATATAGTCACATAAATGCCATAATGCACTATATAGTATAGTTGTATTATTGCTCACATGCACATAATCGTTAATCTCATATTATAACTTATTTATTTTTGTCAAATAAATAAATTATTCACTTCCTTGATTAATTAACACCAATATTAGTTAATTCAATCATCGTTGATTAATGTATTTATGGATTTCCATAATCATTAATTATCTACATAATTCTTATTATATTTATAGATATATTGCAAATAATAATAATCATATATTATTAATTAATTTCCAAGTAATCAATATTCTACCACAATTAATAAATATTAATCTAAGGGCTTACATAACGTACTTTATTTCATGGTTTATTAATGTCACACATATCACATAATTGTTCCATTTAATTTCCAAAGTGGAAAATTTGTTTTCTCAATCGACTATCTTGGCAGCAATTGCTTGATTTATCTTCTTCAGAGACGGTAGCAATTTGCCTGCGTTCTCTACAAGATGCTCAAGATAGGTTTAGCTTAAGCCAGTGTCAACCTCTATTGCCATACTCTTTTTACATGACATAAATTAATGTCCACACGAGTGTTACTACAAGTCTACGAGTGTATTGATTATTTATATGAAATCACCTGATCAACACGATTAATCTTCTTAATTCTTGTTTTAATTTACTTAGTGAATTTTCTCGTTTCACAATATGACACACAAGGCATTTCACAATCCTCATTGTCAATTCACACATCTTAATACGTATCGATCAAATACGAATCAATTGATTTATCTGACTCACAAAATAATAACACTTTTATTCACAGAAATATTATTAATATATTTATTTTAATAATATGTGGAAATTCTCGGGTATTACATCCTCCCCCCTTATAAAAATTCCGTCCCGGAATTGCTACAAGGTTACACAAATAGATGGGGATAATCCCTCATCATCCTATCTTCTAACTCCCACGTTGCCTCCTCGACATCGTGGTTACGCCAAAGCACTTTTATAGAGGAAATAACTTTATTCCTTAAAGTTTGCTCTTTCCTATCTAGAATTTGGACAGGAATTTCTTCATATGCTAAGTTCTTCTCCACTTAAATGGGTTTGTAAGAAATCACGTGTTTGTCGTCGGGCTTGTACGAACGCAACACAGATATGTGAAACATGTTATGGATGTGTTCCAACTCAGGTGGTAATGCAACTTTATACACTACTTCGCCCACTCACTTTTGTATCTCGAACGGTCCTATAAATCTTGGATTCAGTTTTCCTTTCTTGTTGAAATGGGTCTTTCCCTTCCATGGAGATACCTTTAAGAATACAAAATTGCCGACTTCAAAATCTCGGTCTTGCCGATGCAAATCCGCGTACTTTTTCTGGCGATCTTGAGCTGCTACTAGTCTGGCCCTTATTACTGTCACCACATCCGCGGTTTGTTGTACTAACTCTGGTCTGAGTATTCATCGCTCTCCGACTTCTTCCCAACATAATGGCATTCTGCACTTCCTTCCATAAAGAGCTTTGTATGGTGGCATGCCGATACTCACATGGTAACTATTATTATATGCAAATTCAATTAAGGATAGGTGGTCGTCCCAATTTCCCTTAAAGTCCATCACGCAAGTCCTAAGCATGTACTCTAGCGTTTTTATTCTTCACTCACTTTATCCCTCTATCTGAGGGTGATATGCAGTACTCAACCTCAACTGTTTTCCCAACCTCTCTTGCAAGCTCCTCCAAAAATTTTACGTGAAACGGTTGTCTCGGTTAGAAACAATCGATATCGGCACTCTGTGCTGTGAAATTGATTTAAATTGTAGCGGATCTTAATCGGTACAAAATGTGCAGTCTTCATAAGTCGATCCATGATAACCCAAATGGCATCTAAACCTTTCCGCATGACTGGAAGTCCTACCACAAAATCCATCGTAATTTGCTCTCATTTCCACTCTGGTATTTCTAACGGTTGTAATAAACCACTCGGCCACTGATGCTCTGCTTTTACGCGTTGACAAGTCAAACATCTACTAACGTACTCCGCGATTTCTCATTTCAAATTTGGCCACCAAAAATGTTGCCTCAAATATCGGTACATCTTTGTGCCTCCCGGATGAATGGAATACGTCATATTATGAGCCTCATACAAAATCTCCTCTCTTAACTCAGCCACTGCTGGTACCCACACTCTCCATTCGAATCTTAACATACCGTCTTTATCTATTCAAAATTTTTCTACCTCATTTTCTGTGATCCTTCTCCTGATTTTCTCACATTCTCCATCTTTCTCTTGTGCTTCCTTTACTCTATCCAACAATGTCGGACAAGCTTCCATTTCAAATAATTTCTCTTCAGACCTCTCGGGTCCCTTCACCTCTACTTCCAACTTCTCCATATCTCTTATATAACTCCTCCCGAGTTGTCAGTTACATCAATTTCTCCCTTTCTTTCCTGCTCAGAGTGTCGACAACTACGTTTGCCTTCCCGAGGTGATAAAGAATATCACAGTCATAATCTTTGATCAATTCTAACCACCTTCTCTTATGCATATTCAACTCCTTCTGTGTGAAGATATATTTCAGACTTTTGTGGTCCGTGTATATCTCACACTTCTCTCCGTACAAATAATGTCTCCATACTTTTAACGCAAAAACTACTACCGCTAACTCTAAGTCATGAGTAGGGTATCTTTTTTCGTAATCCTTCAATTGTCATGATGCATACACAATGACTATGTCGTGCTACATAAGAACACAACCAAGTCCTCTATGCGACGCATCACTATACACCAAAAATCCTCTCGTATCAACTCGTAATGATAATACAGGCGCCTCGCTTAATCTCTTCTTCAACTCTTGAAAACTTTCTACGCATTTGTCAGTCCATACAAATTTAACTGTTTTCCTCGTCAGATTAGTCAACGGGGTCGCTATCTTAGAAAAATATTAGATGAATCTTTGATAGTACCTAACTAATCCTAAGAAACTTCTTACCTCCGTCGGTGTTCTCAATTGTTCCCAATTACTTACCACTTCGACCTTTTCGGGATCTACTGAGATTCCATTCTCATCCACCATATGACCTAAGAATTGAACATTCTTCATCCAAAATTCACATTTTGACAACTTCGCATACATCTTCTACTTTCGCAGTGCCTCCAAAACGATCTCTAGATGTCCATCATGTTCTTCCTCTGTCTTCGAGTAGATCAAAATATCATCAATGAAAACTGCTATGAATTTATCAAAGTATGGCTTGAAAACTCGATTCATTAAGTCCATGAATGCTACCGGAGCATTAGTCAAACCAAATGCCAATATCAAAAACTCGTAATGTCTATAACGGGTTTGAAACGCATTCTTTGGTATGTCCTCATTCCGCACTTTCAGTTGGTCATATCACGTTCGTAGGTCGATCTTCGAGAAACACTTCGCTCCTTTCTTTCAGTTGATCAAATAAGTCATCTATCCTTAGTAGCGGATATCTGTTCTTGATCGTTACTCTGTTCAATTCTCGATAATCGATAAGAGCCTCATCGATCCGTCCTTTTTCTTAACGAATAACACTGGTGCTCCCCAAGGAGACACACTCGGTCGAATGTAACCTTTATCTAATAACTCTTGAAGTTGTATCATCAATTCCTTCATTTCTACTGGCGCTATACAATAAGGATCTTTCGAAATTGGTGTCATTCCCAGTGCTAAGTCTATTACGAATTCAATTTCTCTATCTGGCAGAAGGCCAGGCAGATTGTCCGAAAACACATCCTGAAATTCACTCACTACGAGTATATCTTTAATCTCTATTCCATTTTTTCGAGTATCCACGATGTAAGCTAAATAACTTACACATCCTTTCTTTAATAATTTCTTGGCCAGTATCATCGTAACGAAACACGATTGCTTAAGCGATGAGCTACCATAAAATACTACCTTAGACTTACTCGGAGTCTGAAGGTTCACATATTTGCTCTAACAGTCAATTACTGTTGCATGGTTGTATAACCAATCCATCCCCAGTATTACGTTGAATTCTCATAGTCTAATAGGAATCAAGTCTACGCTCAATTCATGTTCTTTAATGTTTGTGCGATAATTTTGATAGACGTATTCTACAGGGATTATTTCCTTATTCGCAACTTCTATGTTCAAAGGATCTTCTAAACATTATCGAGGTGTACTAAGTTTACTAGCAAATTCTTCAGGTGTCACCCAAATCAAATAATACATAAGCATTTAATTTCCAAAGTGGAAAATTAGTTTTCTCTATCGACTCTCTTGGCGTATTTGTGCGATTTGTCTTCTTGGGATGACACGATTCTGTTACTGTACTCGATAGTGCCAAGACTGGTTTATCTTAAGCAAGTGTCAACCTGTATTTCCATACTCTTTTTACACGACATGAATTAATATCCACAAGAGTGTTACTACAAAGATACGAGCGTATTGATTATTTATATGAAATCACCTGATCAACACGATTAATCTTTTTAATTCTCCTCTTACTTGGTGAATTTCCTTATTTCACAATATGCCACACAAGGCATTTCACAATCCTCATTGTCAATTCACACATCTTAATACGCATCGATCAAATACGAATCAATTGATTTAACCGACTCACAAAATAATAACACTTATATTCACAAAAATATTATTAATATATTTATTTTAATAATACATGGAAATTCTCGGGTATTACATGGGGTGGCCATTTTTCAAGAAAAAATGACGAGGAAGCTCTGTCCAATTTGCAATGTACACACTATAAACTAAGTGCTTTCTCATTTCAAACACTTGTGAGCTCATAAATTGCCATATTTTTACCTGCGGGAGCCGAATGTTCATCAAGTTAAAGCTATAGAAGTCTTCTTTGGCTGTCCACTGTAAGCCTTCTTACACTTCTTAAAGCCTTTCTCTTCTATCGTGCACACACTTTTCTTCACGTTGAGAGTCGTGTTGCGTGTGTATGCCCGGACTTCGGTCCGTGGCTTTTTATTTCCTTTTGTATATATATACATTCCTATATATGAACTAACATTATCGAGTTATGCCTCGATTAAGCACAGACTCACGTTGAAGCGTTTATTTGCTTATATATATATATATATATATATATATATATATATATATATATATATATATATAGCGATAGCGCTTCCGGATATAAAATCTAGGCTCATCGAGCGAGTTTGACAACGAATCATATATATATATATATATATATATATATATATATATATATATATATATATATGCATTGTTAATGGACTTTGTTCGATGAGCTGGATTTTATATATTCTAGACATTCTTCTTTATATATATATATATAAATACTTATATATATATTATACCCATCAAACTCTATTTGATTGAGCTTGGATATAATATAAAGTGCGTTTCTTTATTATATATATATATATATATATATATATATATATATATATACAATCCAGTCTGCATGGAGTTTATGTAAATGGCGGTTGATCATTTTACTACTTTATTTACATTTAAGTCCACTTTGGAGTTTACTTCATGGCGGTTGATCATCTTTACTACTTTATTTACATTTTCGATCCCCATGGAGGTGCTTCATGGTGGTTGATTGTGTCAATATATATATATATATATATATATATATATATATATATATATATATATATATATATATTTACCGCTTTTATATATTTACATTTCCAGATCCACCATGAAGTTTACTTATTGGTGGTTGATAATATATATATATATATATATATATATATATATATATATATATATATATACAACTTATATATATATATATATAGCTTCTTCATGACTTTCATATAAATTGTGGCATCATGTGAGACTAGGAATCATGTGATCACAGATTCAGTCCCTGAATCTAAATTCGGTTCCCGTGATGGACATTTTCGGCTGTAAACAGCTTGTACATTATTCACGGTGCCTGAATTTCCTTAGATGGCTCTCATGCCCACAACGAGTTCGACACTTTATATATTATTTTCTCGATGATGCTTCGCATCTCGAAAATAAAAGTAATCAAGCCGAACATTTAATAAAAAGGGAAGTATCAAAGGCCTCAATTACTATTGAGCATAAGGGTTTGAACAACTCCTTTACAAAACATCATTGCTATACCTTGTTAAAACTGAATTTTGACACAAATTTAAACCCTTTGTATATAGGTGCGAACGAGGCATAGCACGACTTTCAAATAATTGCACATTGACCCCCCCCCCCCCCACACACACACACATTTATATAACAGTTTAATTAAAAAGTTGTGGTCACCGTGGTAACACGGATGTCAGGGGGTGCCTAACACCTTTCCTCCGCATAAGCAAGTCCCCGGACCCTAATGAATCTCATTTTCACAAACCAGTTTAATAGTGTTACATCACGTGGTCAATGTACAAACCTTTTCTCGGTTGAGTTAGTGCAACCATTTAAAAATACCAATTGGCGACTCTTATAGTCCAATCGTCAACATATAAATGTCGAACCTTTTCACAACTTGGTTTTTCAAACAAATCTCACCTAACATTAGAACACCAAAAGACAAGAACAGAAAAGGGACAGTAAAAATCCCGATGTCAACAGGTGGTGACTTTGTTGGGGACTCCAGTAAGAGGACTTAAGCCGCTACTACAAACTTTTCAAAACTATTAAATGCTTGTGTGTGGACGTTGCATTTACATTTTGATGAATGTGTACGAATGCATTTACTTACTGTACTTAATGCTTTACACTATATCTGCATACGATATTAGTGCTTCGTACATGTCATCATTCCCATAATGGTGAGACACGTTGCATGTGAATGTATGTTGTGTGGTTCCTCCACCAGGAGGTTATCCTGTCGGTGGTTGATTACTGGACTCGTAGGGAGACTAATTCCAACGAGGCTCGGAAAGGCACCACCCAGATTCGCTCAATTTGAAAGACCAGATTAACTTCCCATCAAGTAAATTGCCATGATCTGGGAACCTTCATGCCAAAAAGCCGTGAGAGTAGCCTAAGATAGGTTAACCTCTGATAAACCAAACGTGGAGGAAAGTCTCTTCATGCTTTCCATTTTTTAATTACTTGTAAAAATAATTACTTGTATTTTCATTCCAGGTCAATCTCTATGTAATGGAAAATATGAAAAATATGTGTACATGCATATTAAAGTCTGGCATGTTATCTTGTGTTACAAACAATTGACATTCATTTTGCAGGATAATACTCCTAAAACGAACACATTGTGATAGCATGTAAACATTTATACATTCCCTAAGACTAAACTACATAAGTTGTTGTAGGGAAATAATTAGGCCTGTTACCCAATCAAAGTCCAAGAAGGCCACGAGCCTACAGTCAATTATGTCTTCATCTGACCAGTCTAATCCTGCTCCTGTCTCTCATGAGGAGTTTGACGGATTAAGTAAACAAATTACATATTTGGTTGTTCTGCTTAAAGAACTACACCAGTCTACTCAGGGTCTATGCATACCTATACATACAGAACTCTCTGCACATGGAGGAACACAAGGTGCGGATCAAGCAAATCCAATACTTGAGTTTTAGTTGGATAAGTCCAACAAAATTCCTTAAAACACCAATCTCAAAGAAGATCCAGACACCGGTGATATTAGGAAAAAAGTCCTTCAAATGGAAGAGATCATTCGGTCTATAAAAGGGACTGGAGCATATGGGAGTGTCTCATTTGCTGACCTTTGTATATTCTCTAGTGTGCATTATCCAGAGAAGTTCAAGACTCCTGACTTTGAAAAGTATGATGAGTTGGGAGATTCTTATACACATTTGAAGGTGTTTATTGGAGAACTCGGATCTTATGCCAAGGATGAAAAGCTTAGAATGCAACTGTTCCTAAAGAGTCTAACTGGAGAAGCCCAATCATGGTATACCAAATTAGATAATTTTAAGATCCATAGCTGGGAAGAGTTAGCTCATGCCTTCCTCAGTCAGTACAGCTTCTAGTCTCAGATGGCTCCTGACCAGTACCAAATTACCAAGGTCAAGAAACAGTCTAATGAGTCTTTCAAAGAGTATACTCAAAGGTGGAGGCGCCTTGCTGCTCAAGTTATTCCTGCTATGAAAGAAAATTAGAAATAGTGATGACCTTCATAGACATACAAGAAGCTCTTTTCTATGAAAGAGTCTTAGCTGGCATTGGCAAGCCATTTTCTGAAATGATTAAACATGGAGAGATGGTTGAGATGGGATTGAAGTCAGGAAAAATCCAAGCCTTGGCCGCTCTAAAAGTTGTTGATGAGCACATCTAGTCTGGAACTTATGGAAACAATCCCCAGAGGGTCCATAAGAAAAAAAGGGAGGATGTTTCCTTGATACTACAAGGTCAGAAACGTAGTCAGAACATGCTTATCCAGAGGAGAAACTACTCCCCTTTTCAAGCACATTCTTCCAACCCTACATTGCCAAAGGGTGGAGAAGTATGACGTAACCGAGTGTTCACACCACTAGGGGATTCACTCAAGAATGTTCTCAATCTTTTAACTACTCAGAAGAAAATTACACATCTTCTTACACCAGCCAACCGAATGGGAAGGGTTTCAATGCTACCTAGAAGTGTGCCTATCATGCTGGAGCGCCAGGACATGATACTCAGGATTGCTGGGCCTTGAAACACAAGATCCAGGACTTAATCGACAACGGGAAGATTGTGGCAACTAAACCCGACCAACCTCATGTGCAAGACAACTCTCTTCCTCAACACAAAGAAGAAGAGGTTAGTATGATTAACTGGAGTAGTGGACAAAGTTCCAATTACGTTGTTGAATCTTCCCAAACTAGCAAGGACGGTGCTGACAAATAGGATTACACATAGTTCTAGTTTTTGATGGAACAAAAGATGAAAGCTCTTTGTAAGCAAGTAGAGCAATTAGCATAACTATTGATCCATCAGCACCAAGTCACAAGCCAATTAGTTAGTCAGGAGCATGCTAGTCTCCTTCCTTTTGTCATGAATACTCCATCATCGCCTTCAGAAAGTGAAACATTGGAGGATAAAGTTGCAAAAAGAGCAAGTACCAAAGCCCATCGGGATTTTGCCAACAAGAGGGAATTTATATACCTTGGCCAACCTATGGAAGAGATATTGTAGGTGTTAATCAATGAAGGAAGAATTACATCCCTTCTACCTCTAATCAATCCCCATTCAAGATGGTTCAATTCTAATGGAGTACACCAGTATCACTCCCATTCTCGCAGTCACAACACAGAAGAATGTTGGGCACTCTGCCACCTCATTCAAAATTTAATTGATAGCAGTGTCCTGCAAATGGCAAATGATGACACTTTGTTACTCGAGAGTGGGAACACATGTCCTACAAAATGGAAGGATAGCATAGTAGTTATATCCGCTGAGGATGATTTGGCTACCAAACCACTCACAATGCAAGCAATTCAACTCAAAGGTGCTGACAATCCTTTGAAAGTGGCTGCACCAGAGCCAATTCTCTTGCCATCTAGGCCACAGTATCCAATTTTCAGCTACCAAAAAGTCCCATGAAATTATGGGCAAGATGAAGGATTTACATCCCACACAACTACTGCAGTGTCGAAGGAGAATCCACTATATCTTCCCCACCAGGTGATGAAGCCTACCATCAAATCAAAGGGGAAAGTTCACATTGAGAGGATTGAAGAGTTCCTCCATACTATGGGCCATAATAAAGCCAAGGTGGTTTTAAGCTTGAGAGAAGCTCCACAACAAATTTCTATATTGGACTTAGTTTTCTCTTTCGAAGATCACAAGAAGATCTTGCTAAGGGTCTTGGAAGAAGCCCATTTATCGAAATTAGTGGATTTGGAAAATTTCCAACATTTAGTTGATCACATTTTTAACAACAATGTGATATCTTTCATTGATGACGACATACCTCCCGAAGGGACTAGTCATTACAAACCGTTGCACATAGCGGTTCTGTCCTCCACATATATGGTGGGAGGAGTTTTGATAGATGGTGGGTCATCTTTAAATATATGTCCTTATGCCACCTTGGAGAAGATGAATATCAACCCCAAGAGGATTAAAAGAAGCCATACGGTTATCAAAACTTTTGATGGGTCCCGACGAAATGTTATTGGGGAAATTGAACTACATGTGGAGATTGGTCCACATACATTCAGTGTATCCTTTCATGTGCTCAAAATTGCCACAGGATACAACCTGTTGTTTGGAAGACCGTGGATTCATATGGCTGGTGCCGTTCCTTACACCCTTCATCAGCAACTCAAGTACATTATCAATGATATCCTAATCACTGTTAATGCTGAGCCGGAATGTCCTGAACAAGGTGACATACCACTTATCAGCTTCAATTCAGAAGTTGAACCGGTCAGTTTTCATACCCAGGAGGTGAGCAACACTCACTAACATCCCATTGGGGCTCCACCTCTTACACCCAAGATTTTTGCCGAAGTAATGTCGGCCACTTGAGAGATGATGTCATTGGGTCATCAACCTAGACAAGGGTTGGGCAAAGATCATCAAGGCATTAAGCGCCCAATTCAAGGTCCCAGTCAAACAGGGAAAGCTGGATTAGGCTATTCTGCTAGCTCCAGTCATTGGAATCCTCACAAGCACAAACAGATTCCTTCATCTTCAGCCATACGACGATTATCTCCACCTACAGATCCTTAGCATGTACAGTCTCTAGTAAAGGTTCCTGCCCATGTTATGGCTATGCTATTTCCCAAACCGATACTGGTTAGAGCAAAAGAGGTCCTGATTCCTGATCCCGAAGTGGAAGAAAGGGAACAGAGATGTAAACAAGACATCGCCAGGAGTTTGTCTTACCTATACATCCTTTTACATGATGAGCACATAAATAGATACACTCCAGACGATGATTGTCCTGACATTATGGTCATTATTCGGGAGAAAGAGGACAATGATAGCCACTTCATCACTGTCGTCCATCAGGAGTTCACCCTTGACAATTGGAGCAGCACTCCTTGCATTTGTCGCCAAGGGTAAAAAGGGCAGAAACTCCATCTGCCCTATAGATAGCTTTAACTACTTACTTTACTGTACTGTATTAGCATTTATTTTGTTAGTACATGCTAAAACTTTGTATGATTGAACAGTTTCATATATTAAGTGAAAACATATTTTGTTTCAGGACTCTGAACTTAGATGTGCCTATACTTGCTGATGAGGTGTCTTTTCTCCACAAGGATTGTAACTTTGATGAAAAGTTGAACTCAGACTTGATGAAAATATAAGAGGACAATGAGATACCTCAAGAGATCAAGGAGTGGGTCAAGGATAAACCCAAACCAAATCTTGATCAGACCACCTCATTCAACCTCGGAACCTTAGAAAACCCTAAGTTAATCTAGATTGGTACAGACCTTACCCCAAACCAAAGGAATTACATGGTTACATTATTAACCCAATTAAAAGATGTGTTTGCATGGTCTCACGAAGACACGGTGGGTTTGTCCACTGACATCGTCATCCATCGCCTTCCCATTAAAGAAGGATTCAAGCCAGTCAGGTAGAAGCTCAGGCGATTAAAACCTGAGTGGAGTTTAAAGGTTAAAGAAGAAATTATGAAATAATTTAAAGCTGGCATCATCATGGTGTCCACATACCCTGAATGGCTATCCAACATAGTCCACGTGCCTAAATCGGGAGGAAAGTTGCGAGTTTGCGTGGATTACTGGGATCTGAATAAAGCTTGCCTTAAAGATAGTTTTCCCGTGCCATTTATCCACATACTCATTGACAATACTGCTCAATATGATATGTACTCCTTTGCTGATTATTTTGTGGGGTACCATCAAATTGTGGTTGCTGAAGAGGATTATGAGAAAACTGCATTCATCACACCTTAGGGAACCTTTTGCTATAGACGGTTGTCATTCAGCCTCATCAATGTCGAAGCTACTTACCAACGGGCCATGATGGCTCTTTTCCATGACTTAATGCACAAAGAGATAGAGATCTACGTGGATGACATAATTTTCAAATCCCGAAGGGAAGAAGACCACTTAGACCATCTCAAAAAGCTCTTCAACAGGTTGCGTAAGTAAAACTTGAAGTTGAATCCAGCCAAGTGCACCTTTGGCGTTAAATCAGGTAAGTTGCTAGGTTTCCTAGTCGACCACAAAAGGATTGAAATTGGATCCCACAAAATCCGAGCCATTCTGAAATGCCCATTCCTCGAGACGAGAGAAGGAAATATAGGGATTTTGGGAAGAATCAATTTCATTAGTCTATTTATTTCCTAACTCACAGCAACCTGTGACCCTATCTTCGGTTTGTTAAGGAAGAACTCCTCCATGAAATGGATCGATGAGTGTCAAAAAGCCTTCCTTACAATCAAAGAGTAGCTGGTTAACGCTCGTGTTTTGGTACCTCCCAGGGCTGATGTTCCCCTATTCATGTACATGTCCATTAATGACAATGCCATGGGCTACATGCTGGGACAAAAAGACGATAGAGGCCAAGAGCGAGCTATCTACTACCTCAGCAAAAGTTTCAGCAGCAGTGAACATAAGTACACTCTGATTGAGAAGACTTGTTGTGCTTTGGCATAGGATTCCATGAGGTTACAACATTACCTTCATGGTCACACAACCCATCTCATATCCCTAGTGGATCCTCTCAAGTACGTGTTTACTAAACCCATGTTAAATTGTCGGCTATCCAGATGGCAGTTGATCCTACAACAATTTGACATCGTCTACGTGACGCAAAAGTCTATTAAAGGTCAAGGAATTATGGATCAACTGGCCATTGCACCTTCAGGGTATTTCAAACCCTTAAACATACTTTCCCGATGAAGGGGTAATGACGATCTTGATGACACCATCGATCTGATACACACCATCATGGAAAATGTATTTTGATGGAGTATTAACATGGAAGGTTTGGAGCGGATCGGTTCTAGTATCCGATGCGGGGAAAGCGATATCTAATCGCCATCAAAATTGCGGTTTATCGGCACCAACAACACAGCTGAGTATGAAGGTTGTATCATGGGACTCAAACTTTCCCAATCAATGGGTATCAGGCGGTTAACTGTCTTTGGGAATTCAGAATTGGTAATTAGACAGACCATAGGAATCTATCATACCAAAGAGCTACATTTACTGCCTTACCATCGGCAAGTTTTACAGATGGCTATGGAGTTTGAAGAAATAAACTTCCTCCACATTCCTCGAAATAGGAATGATTTTGCGGATGCGCTAGCAACTTTGGCCTCCTTGATCAACATACATGATAAGGAAAATATGCCAAGCATCCCATTTGCCCTACAAAAGGCTCCAGCCTATGGGAATTATATTGGAGAAGTATCAAATGAGCTACCTCCCATCCAACACCCTTGATATCAGCATATCAAGGAGTACTTACAAGATAAATCTACACCCGTTGATGCGAGCTCGACTGAAAGAAGGTGGATCCATCGACTGGCTATGAAATTCTACCTGAGCGAAGATGCACTTTATAAAAGAGATATAGGACTAGGTCTCCTCAGATGTCTGGACAAGGACCAAGCGCATAGGCTCATGGATGAAATCCATGGTGGAGTATGTGGCCCACACATGAGCGGAATCCTACTTGTTAAAAAGATCCTCAGAACATGGCATTATTGGCTCTCGCTTAAAGCAGACTGTGATGATCCATCAAGAGATGTTATCAATGCCAAATTTATAGGACTGCTATCCACGCCCCTCCGAGGGAGCTCCACAACATGAGTTCACCTTGGCCCTTTTCAATGTGGGGAATGGACGTGATCGGGCCCATCGAGCCCAAAGCCAGTAATGGGCATCGATTTATCTTCACCGTGATTGACTACTTCACCAAATGGGTAAAAGCAGCCTCCTTCCTCAGGGTTACCAAAGATCATCATTGCTTTCATAAAAAACAATGTCATTTGTCGATATGGACAACCAGAGGTGATTGTGTCGGACAATGATAAGAACCTCAACAACAAAATGATGGAGGAGTTGTGTAGTAAATTCCACATCAAACACCTTAACTCTGTCACCTACCATCTTAAGATAAATGGTGTTGTTGAAGCAACTAATAAGAACATCAAGAAGATCATGCAAAAGATGTCCGCTAATCCCAAAGGATGGCCTGACCTCTTGCCTCTCACTCTATTAGCCTACAGAAAATCAATGCGTACTTCTACTAGGGCAACCCCCTACTAATTGACCTATGGGATGGAAGCAGTGCTCCCCATAGAGGTGTAAATGGAATCCCTCAGAGTGTTGATAGACGCCTAACTGGATGAAGACCAATGGTTACAAGACAAATATCACCAATTATCTATAATAGACGAAAGGCGAAGTGATGCTATATTCTATGGTTAGTTATACCAACAAAGGATCGCGAGATCCTACAACAAGAAAGTCTGGCTACGGAAGTTTAAATACATGACTTGGTTTTGAAAAAGATCATTGACAACGAAGATCGATCGAAGGAAAATTTAAGCTCCAAACTGGGAAGGCCAGTTTATTGTCAAGGAGGTATTGACAGGAAGTGCTCTTAGATTACAGGAAATGGATGGCGATGAATTTCCACAGCTCATCAACTCAGACACCGAAAAATGGTACTATGTCTAAAGTTACCATCAAGTAAACATCTTTTTTTTGGATCACCAGATCACCAGTCATTTTAGGTTTTCTAACCCTTACTACATATAACCTTTCTTCATACCCATTTGGCCCATCAGGGAAACACACTCTTCAAGCTAGCAGCCTGGTTTTCAGATCGTCAAATCTTTCACTCAACTTCATTTCAAACCTTTCAGGTTATCCCACCACGGATTGAACCTGTCATACCCGCTATTTTATCCCACTACGGATAAGACTTTTCACACCTGCAGTTTGTCTTGAACATGGGATCAATCTTTTCCCCCACAGTTTGTCTTAAACATGGGATCAAACTTTTTTGGCTGCAAATCATCTTGAATATGGGGCAAACTACATCGACCTGATCTCCCCGATACCTAGGAGTACGTATGCAACCATTTTATATGGCCTGGTCGCAATAAAACAATAACAACAAAAATATTTCTACACCCTTATATACAAACAAAAATCACAAAAACATTTCTACACTTTCAACCCCTTCACATACCGTGTTGAACCTCTTACACCAGGTTCGAACTACGCAGACTGATCTCCTCTTGATAGGAGTGCGTGAAGCGACCATTTATGGTTCGGTCTTACCCTACCAAAACAAATACTTGTCAGCGATCTTTGGGATCAAACTTGATCCACCATATTTCATCGACTTGGACCAAAGGGATGGAACTACTGGCCTCCCCATAAATGGGAGAGTTGGCGACCATCTAAGTATGCGGTTGATTCCTCGAAGAAAACACCAATCCATAAGAGATGGAACTATTTGGGATCTCCTCTTCAATAGGAGTCTTGATAACCATCGTGGTGCGGTGAATCTCGAGAGAGGAAAAGTCACAATCCTCTCCACATCTACATACTGAAACCGGTCCCAAGACACCAAAGAGGGTAGGGATACACACAGATCAACGATCCATTCTAAAAAGATCTGCGACATCTCAATGTCCACCCATCGAGGATGAGTTTAGAATACATCAAGATCACAAGTCACGAAGAAGAAGGAAAATATCAAGCAATTAACAAGGCCTGACTAAAAGGGAAGTGAATCAAAATATATTTCCTACCGTATATAATGTTGTTTGATATATACAATATGTTTGTATATGATAAAATGGCTAAGCTAGTGCATGCGATGAAAATACAAGTCTATCTACAATCCAGTGGATATCTGAACTATCAAGTCCAATATGGCATCTCTCTCAGAAGAATGAGGCTACTTGCAAGCTCACCTTGAGGGTATCTACAGAGCTAATGATTCATGACCCAATGCGCATGGTGGCATGATGGTCATCAATATATGCACTCATATAGGCAAGCATGCCAGTAGTAAGGGATCTCACTGAAGTACTATCTATAACGGCACATCCCGGGAAGATATGGTAGTATCCCGCTCAATAATCAATGCATCCCTGGATGATCTAGCCTCATCCCGCTCAACAATAGCTATGTCTCTATGTGCGATCGGGGTAATATTCACCATACATGGCACTGGCACCCCTCCAAACTCCATACCGGTGATAAATCGTCAATCCATCGGCGCAATCATCACCTCACAATCTAATAAATGGAGAGACTGAGTCTGGTGAAATCAGCGCTCAGACAATGCCATGAGGTAACCCCAGGGACAACGACGTGGAATGATGGAAAAGAATGCCCAAAACCCCAGCCATGCACAATCGCTCAATAATTAGGATGTAGATCCTGATATGTGGAGTGAATGCTAAACCAGTTCCCTCAAGGCTGTGTGAAGCCGGGAACCTGTATCATAAAGAAAATCAACATCAAAACCTTTACTCCTCATCAATAGGAAAAAAGGACGATCAAAATCCAGCTTATATCTCATTTGAATGCATGTAAACTAAGGGGTGTCGACTCAAATAACCCAAAAGATCTAGGATTATCACTTGAATGCCTGGAAATTCCCTATGGGGAACATGAGCAGCAGGAGCGGGGTCCGCAACTGGTACATCCTCCTCCTCGTCCTCAACATCCGATACCTCACCTCGGACATGATGTATCACCGCCTCCACCAGACGACGAGGCTGTCTAACTGAACGGGGTCGAGGCACATCAGAAGCTTGTCTAACTGAACGGTGGTCCTGCGGGAACTACTCGGCTGATCCGGATCCATATATCTGGACATAAGTATCCAAATCACCTTAGAAAGAAAGACATGCATATGTTACCAGGGCAGTGTAGAACACTTGTACGGTGACACAATTTGCAGAAAGACGCCTGAACTCAGCAAATCTGAAGAAGAGCTCTCGGATTTCCTATGTGGCACAACTTAGAAATGAATTTTGAAAGAAAATCGTAGCTTAAAACCACCCACGGTTGGCCATAAGTGTACCTGTGGCTACCGCAGGTGTACTTGTGGCTCCCCAGGGTGGGTCCCACCTCTCAAGCTCAGTCCAATTTGAGTTGCAAAGGAGATCTCACAAGCTGAGAAGGCCAAATCATGAATAAAAATGCTACGCGATTGAGCAGAATAACCTGAAATCCTGGTTTTCAGAGACCAAAATGTGGGTCTACATGTCACTCATTGGTATTTGTCCAAATACAGGGTTCATTATACTGATGATCATAATAGTTGTAAACCACACGCGATAATACCTCACGAAGGTCTGAGTGCCATTTATACGGGGTCAGAACCCCAAAACCTTTCTTCCCTAGCGCAAACTCAATCCAAATTAGCCATTGATGAATACGTCGATGAAGGTCAAGCCACCTTGACTACATTCAGCCGTTGGAAATTAACTCCATCGAAGCATCGGAAACCACCCGATGATCTCATACATTGATGCACATGTCAACAAAGGTCAATCAGCCTGGACATTTTCCTCAGCAGAGAATTTGGCCATTGATGTACATGTTAGTGAAGGTCAGATAACTCTAACGACAAAGACTGTTGGCAATAACTCTAACAGATCAGTGAAAAGACCCGGCGGTACAAACCAGGGAGGAACATCCTCATCGAGGAGGACCGATGATGGAATATGTTATACACATCCTCAACAGACAAAGCTTTATCCCCATAGAATCTCTTGTACATGATAGATACATCTTCAGTGCGAAGTCTGTATCAAGGATTAAGGACTTTGGTGATCACACCAATGTCAACATCCTAGAAGTTCTTGAGAACTTTGGATCACACATCCAAAATAGTTCATCCAAGTTGTCAGTAATGAATGCAAACCCTGGTAGAAGTAAAGGGAGCCGGCAATCATCCCATCCTATTGGAAAACAGTCCAACAAACCACATACATTTGCATCATGCAGATGTACATTGCATCATGATTATTCTGTCACATTTCAAGTGTCTAGTATTCTTTACCCTATCCATGCCATTGCATTGCATGAATATGATAAAAAGGGGCATCTATAGGCACTCGAAATTTTTCATTCATGTTACTAACATTGTAAGAGGGAAGAATCATCTTTCAGAGATAACCCTGAAGGACAAAATAATTCCAATTCTGGAAATCCCACCGGAGAAGCCTTTTTAATCTTAGAGATAACCCTGAGATAGTCATTCCCGGAAATAACACCAGGAGTTTAGGTCTCAACCTCGGAGATAATCTCAAGGAATGCAGTTGCAATTCCAGAGATAACCCCGGAAATGCTCTTTTCAACCTTTGTAATTAGCTTCAACCTCGAAGATAACCACGAGGCACTCAGTCTCAAACCCAGAGATAACTCCAGGAGGTCAAGCAAACCTCAGAGACAACCCTAAGGACATCCAGTACTTGCAGCAGCCCAATCTCAGAGATAACCCTGAGCAACGACTGCTTTATCAACCCAAACTAAAGATAACCCTGGTGAGGGGCAACATCATCATTTTGCCACCTCGATTCTACATGTGTGCCATCTCAACACATTTCAAAATACATTCTAAACAACAGTGTCCTACAAGAACTAAATAGCTACAATCCCGAGTGACTACTACACAGGACGGCATATCGGATGGAATTTGAAGCTTGAAGACCAAGGGCATGGTCCCATCTTCGTGAATTCTTACAACCTCTAATCCCATGATATTTGTGTAGCTCTCGACAACAGCACTCTATAAAAGGTTTATACACCTCAATCGGAGGCCTGTATTGAAGTTCTGAAAGTTCAAGCGGACATCACGTCGCACACGTGCACGTTCTTCAAGACGACTGGACCCGCGGAGCCCAGGGCACCCTGGGCAGCCACAGGTACATCTGTGGTTACCGCAGGTACACCTGCGGCTCCTCCCTCTATAAATAGAGGGCTTGGGGTGGCCATTTTATAAGAGAAAACGACGAGGAAGCCCTATCCAATTTGCTCTTTACACACTATAAACTGAGTGCTTTCTCATTTCAAACACTTGTGGGCTCATATATGGTCATATTTTTACCTGCGGGAGCTGAGTGTTCATCCATTTAAATCTATAAAAGTCTTCTTTGGCAGTCCGATGTAAGCCTTCTTACACTTCTTAAAGACTTTCTCTTCTACTGTGCACACACTTTTCTTCACGTTGAGAGTCGTGTTGCGTGTGTATGCCTAGACTTCGGTCCCTGGCTTTTTATTTCCATTTTGTATGTATATATATATATATATATATATATGGACTAACATTATCGAGTTATGCCTCGATTGAGCTTGCACTCACGTCTGGAGCATGTATTTGCTTTATATATATATATATATATATATATTTATTTATTTACATTTCGTCCCGCCTGGAGTTTACTTCGTGGCGGTTGATCGTTTTTACTGCTTTATTTACATTTTGTCCCACCTGGAGTTTACTTCGTGGCGGTTGATCATCTTTACTTCTTTATTTATATTTCTGATCCCCCGTGGAGGTGCTTCGTTGTGGTTGATCGTGTCTCTATATATATATTTACCGCTTTTATATATTTACATTTCCAGGTCCCCATGGAGTTAAACCGTGGTGGTTAACGATCTATATATATATATATATATATATATATATATATATATATATATATATATATATATATATATAACTTACATTTTTCATATAAATTGCGGCATCATGTGAGCCTAGGAATCATGTGATCACAGATTCAGTCCCTGAATCTAGATTTAGTTCCCGTGATGGACATTTTTGGCTGTAAATAGCTTGTACATTATTCACGGTGCTTGAATTTCCTTAGATGGCTCTCATTCCCACAAGGAGTTCGGCACTGCTATATATAGTTTTTTCTCAATGATGTTTCACATCTCAAAAATAAAAGCAATCAAACCGAACATTTAATAAAAATGGAAGTATCAAAGGCCTCAATTACTATTAAGCATAAGGGTTTGAAAACCTCTATTACAGAACATCATTGCTATACCTTGTTGAAACTGAATTTTGACATAAATTCAAACCCTTTGTATATAGGTGCGAACGAGGCATAACACTACTTTTAAATAATTGCACATTGACCCACACACACACACACACATTCATATAACAGTTTAATTGAAAAGTGGCGATCCACTGGTAGTATTACGGATGTTCGAAGTGCCTAACACCTTCCCTCTGCATAAGCAAGTCCCCGGACCCTAATGAATCTCAGTTTCATAGACTAGTTTAACAGTGTTACATCACGTGGTCAGTGTGAAAACTTTTCTTGGTTGAGTTGGTGCAACCATTTAAAATTACCAACTGGCGACACTTATAGTCCAATCGTAGACATATAAATGTCGGACCTTTTCACAACTTGTTTTTTCAAACAAATCTCACCTAACATGAGAACACCAAAAGACAAGAACAGAAAAGGGACAGTAAAAATCCCGACGTCGACAATGACCACAAAGCCAAGTTAGAAAATTCTATAAAAAGAAATCCTAGCTCATAGAAAACCCACGAAAATTATAAGCTAATACACTTATATAACCTGCCTATAAAAGCCCTGATGATAGCAACAATAAATTCAATAGCCAGAAATCAAAAATCAAGCAAGAAAGGTGCAAACCCTAATTCATAGCTAGATCTTTGATGCTTTGTTCAAATTATTGTTTAGATTTGTGTAATAGTATGTTAGAAAGTATGTTAGGTTTATAGAACATGTTTTCATAACATCTAGATGCCTCAAATTAGTGTTTTAAGTAATCTGGAAATTTTGGAAAAATAAGCCTGACAGTCGAATGTCAGAGCTTGTAGATCCATGTATGTTAATAATTAGGTCTGTTAATTGTGTGTTATTTGTAGTATGACCTGAGTTCTTTAATCTTGAAAAGAAAAAAAGGTTCATTAGAACCATATATTGCAAGATATAGGTGGTCAAAGGTGGTTGACCGATCACGAAGTTCTATTTTCTGGGTTACCCAAAAAACTCAAGAACAGGTTGAACCGGCTACTTTGACCAGCCTTTTCATCACTTTCTATTTGTTGTTTTAATAACTTTTTGTAATGAATTAATACCTTGATATACATACTACACATCTATGACCATAAATTGCTTAAATAGTTCATATGATTACTACAATTAATTGTCAATAGTCGTTGACCGAGCTTGACCAAGTTTTCTGGGTTACCTAGAAAACCAAGGAACATGAAGAACAGCCTTCGGCTGTACTTTGACCAACATAGATCAAGACATTAGAATTATGCTTTGTCCAAACCAGTGTTTTATATATGTACCTTTACATATACACTACCTATTACAACAAACAAAACACAAATCTATTACACAGATTCAAAGATATGAAAGCCCATGGCTTGTTGACCTAGCCGTGACCAATGTTCGGGTTACCCGAAACTCAAAACGACTCGACGGTGACTTTGAGCCTCTATAACTTCTTGTTATATGTAGGTTAAAGCACGAAATTTTTCTAATGGTGTACTACTGTATGAGTACTATAACATCCATACTTGTCCAAACCCAGAATCATCAACAGTAGCAAAAGAAATCATGGTCAACATAGTCCCAAGTCACGACCGGCTGAAACCCAGAAACTCAAGAGCACCTATATCAACACTTCCTGTCACTATAGGGCTTTAGCGGCAGACATGAACTGTTTTTTTAGAAATTAATTAATAAAAATTAAAAATAATTAATAAATAAATATAAAAACAGTTTTAAAAATTATATTAAGTTATTATAATTAACTTTTGATATTTTTATATAAATTTAATAAATATTTTATTTTATTTGGATATTATTAATAATTAAGTTAATAATAAAGTAATTAGAATAATTACTTATAAATAATAAATAATTATTGAAAAATATTATTAGTGATTTAAAAATTATAATAAATGGTTATAAATTATTTAAAAATAGTAAACAAGGTTTTTATAAAATTCTAAGTAAATACTAATTATTTAGAAATAGAAATAAATGATTTAAAAATCATTTAAAGGATAAATAAATACTTAAAAATTATTATAAGCTTTTAGAAATTATTATAATGGATATATAAATTATCTAAAAATATAATAAAGCTTATAAATAAAATTTAGTCGATATATCAACTTATTTAATACTCGATAAGGTATTTGAACACCGAAACCATATCAAACTTAACCCGAACATATGTAACTTTTGTATTTGAGTATTTTTATCGATATTAATGTGTTTGATTTATATGAATGAACATCGTAGGTGTTTATTAACGAATCGAGTAGCATTACTTGACTGATATATGCTCAGACAATTTTACTATACCCTAATTACTTTCGCAAGTTTCTTATAACCATAATTACTTACGCAAATTTCTCAAACCCTGTTTATTCGTTGAACAAGATTTATATCTTGAATTGTTGTTGATATGATATACCAAACCTAAACTTGAATTACCACTTATTGTAATGTTATTGCTATAGCTTCAACATAACTAAGAAATGAATTGTTTATTCCTATGATATTGTTTATTGAGCATAAACTGTTATGTCAAACCAAATTGCTTTGGTAAGACATCATATTCTGAAGGTGTGTATCCCGTAAGGGATCGAGATTTGGTCAATAATATATTGACATTTGGGTGCATATGAGCACTAGTAGGATAAGATGCATACTCCTAGGATATTGAGTAGGTTGATCCCCTATCTCATATCTAAAGAAAGTTTCTAAGTCGGTGTTACTGACAGGAATAAAAAGTTCAGAAATGGTTAAAAAAGAAATTCCACAAATGGTATCAACTATCAGTTAAATTTTGAATTGTTGTACTTCTTCAAATCATATATTGATATAAATATAAAACATGTTGAGCATGTCATAGCTCACCCTTGAAAATTATTCCCTTTGTAACACTACACCAAAAATGGCCTCTAGCGAATGAGATTTTGTGAAGAAATTTATTCCTTCACATAACGAGTTGTTTAGCGAAGGAACAGTGAAGGAAAAAGTATAGTGACAATATAGTTATTAGCGAAAGAAACATCTTTCACAATTTATATTTTTTTCCTCGCAAAATTTGGGCGATAGAAAGATTTTTGGAGCCAATTTATGATGAAAATTTGCGAGGAAAAAATCTATTTAGTGAAGGAATTATTACTCACTATATATCATTATTCAGAAGTTTTTTGCGAGGGATAAAATTGGTCGCTATCTTGTTGTAAATAATTTTTTTTGAATTAATTGTGGTGAATATAAATTATAATATAAATACCTTAAGTTTTTTACAATAGTAAATTTAATTTCAATTTATTCCCAAATCAAAGTATGAAACTCTCTGCATTTCTCCATCTCGAATTCTTGATTGCTCCCAAGTCCCAACTCCCAACTCTCAACCTCGGACTGCTCTGGGCCTCTCCCATCGGCCACTCTACATTTTGTGAAGGAATTTATTTCTTCACAAGAGGAGTTTTCTAGCGAAGCAACAATGAAGGAAAAAAAATGTAGTGACAATATAGTTATTAGCAAAAGAAACATCCTTCACAATTTATATTTTTCTTTCACAAAATTGAGGTGGTAGAAGGATATAATTGGCGCCAATTTATGATAAAAATTTGCGAGGAAAAAAGCTATTAATGAAGGAATTATTACTCACTATATATTATTGTTCAGAGGTTCTTTGCGAGATATAAAATTGGTCACTGTCTTGTTCTAAATAATTTTTTTAGAATTAATTGTGGTGAATATAAATTGTAATATAAATACATTAACTTTTTTACAGTAGTAAATTGCTTTTAATAACATTTTTTTAGTAACTTATAATATTGACTACTTCTGTTAATAAACTATAAAATAAATAATTTTACACTACATTAAACTTTAAATTTTCATACATTTGATCATGACAAAAAAAGATAGTGACACTCTTTTGTGAATAGAGCAGAAATGCCAAAAAAAATACTAATATGTTCTAGAGAAAGAGCTAAGTTTGAGTTTGTTCTTTAATTTATAATATACTACAATTCAAATTATAATGTAATTAACATTTTAATAATAATTTTTAAGTTATTTACAATATTAATTGTAATAATTAAAATATTAAGTTCTGATAATTTAAATTTTAAAATATTGTAATTTGAAAATAAACAAGATTATAATAATTATGACACTTTTTGTGGAGCAGATTACAAATATTAAAATATTACTTTTTGTTCTATAAAAAAATTTATATTTCAATTTGTTATAATTAATTTATAATATCCTAAAATTTAAATTTATCTTTAAATTTTTTAAATAATAATTTTATATATAATATTACTTCTAGTTGTTTTTTTAAAATGTTATGAAACTCTTTTTTTGGAACAGAGTACTCCCTCAGTTGCGTGCGTGCGTGCATGGTCTGGAAAGTATGAAGCAGAGATCAATTGGGTTTCACCTCTCTTTCTTAGCCAAAATTCGATGTTTCAGTTAGAGCGATGGGCTAGCAAGGTTTCTTCTCTACCAATTTAGATTTCTCCTCTCTCCTTTTTCCCAAAACTGCTCATCTTTGAACCAAGTCGTCCATCTTCCATCTCAGATTTGGTTTATTCTCAAATTTGTCGACCATCCATGATTCTATCTATATAGGTTAGGGAAATGAAGCCAAAGATCAAAAAATCTAAGCTCTAGCTACTCAATCTATGGTATGATTTTGTTGAAAAATGTAACCAACAATATTGGTATTGTGAATAGTGTGAATGAATCAAGGTTTCATAAGAATATATGATATTAATGGAATTGTGAAAGAACACAAGGATTTACTTGGGTTAAACATTATGTTCCTACTTATGACAAACTTGATAGAAATTAGACATATTTTGGTGATAACCTGCCGAATATGCTATTTCGACCGTAATAGGTGAATTACCCAAAACTAGAGACTCTGTCAGTTGGGTCCAATAAGGGAATAACTGCGCAAAGTTAAACTCCAAAGTCCAAAGGAATGTTGCTAGAGTTACGTTTAATAGACTATGATTGTGGTATTCAGATGAACTTATTGACCATTCTCTACTTTGGTTGTTTTCGAACTCTTATAACAAAGGAAATGTCTGCAGCTGAATGTTCCATGTTGTAATGGTTTCTAACAAATTCATTATTCAGTATTTCACTTTAGTAACAATTGATAGAATCATAGAAGACATTAAAAAGGAAGCAAAAGATATAACAGAACTCTTTATGCATACACTAAGTTAACTACATTTTCTATTACTTTTTGACATTTCTAATATACTAAATTATCTTAACATGTGCACTTCTCTTATTTGTGTGTTTTTTGTGGGTTGGGGGCACTACGGCTTGTCTTTTTGTTTCTAATCTTCTAAATGAAACAATGTTGTGTGTATATTTTTACTTATCCCATCTATGGATCCTCTACTCTTATTCTGTTGCAGAATAGGTAATAAATTATAATTTTATCTAGTGGGTTTAAAACTAAGATTGAGCTTTAATAAGTGAAGTGATCATCTCTACCCGGTGTGCAATCTTTTCGTTTGCAGGGATTGGGGTTGATGTTTTTGTTGTGTAAAGCATTCTCTAGGTTACTTAAGAATGCTATTTTAACTGGTCGATACTTAGTAATATGTTCTGCTCTGTTTTCAACATGTTATAAATTTTGATATGCCTCAAGGAGCGGTATGATACATACATATACATACATAAAATTGGACGTACCGAAAGAGCATATGATATGGGTGAATCTGTATCTCTTGTAAGTTTTTATAGAAAGTTTAGAGTATAATTTTTGTGTACAACAATCAAGGAAAAACATTTTTTCTTTTTTAATAGAAAATTTAGGTGGCCCTTCTAAGTTCTAAATACATGTGTGCTATTATAAAAAAAATGTTTATCAACCGACAAGATCTGATTCTCAATCCAACTATTTGTCATGTATAAATTTAGACAATTGTGATGACTGTAATCTTGGATGCTCTACACTTCCTTGTACTGGCTTGTATGTTTTGCTCTAAGTAAGAGGAACTCTCATCAAGTCAATGATCAAACTATGATTTACTAATTTCTGGGAACAAACTTATATTCTCTTCATAAAATTTTGCTTGTGTGGTTATTGTGGATAATTAATATGTTTGAGATTATTTAGATTATATAGACTTACTTTTATTTATGTTTGTATTTGCAGTGAAAATTTACTATCGAAGTTGATGCTAAAAAGAGAGATGATTGTCATCAATCTAGTTCGTTGTTATTATTTCAGTTTTATTATGTTAGTTAATAAATATTGTAAGTACTATAGTCTTTGGGAGACCAAGATACAATAATAAATTTTGTAGTTATTGTGACTTGAACATTATCTATTTATATATGGAGTATTGATTTTAATTATTGGCTCTTTATGCATTAGATTATCAATTAGTTTGAAACAAGTATGACATTTATATTAACTTGAAATATTAAATTTAATATTTATTATAGTAATTAATAATAATAAATATGAAATTACTTGATTTGAAAATTAATTATAATTTACAATGAATTTTGATTATTTATCAATTAAGTTTTTATTTACAAATTAATAATTTGTGAATGATTTTATTTGAGAAATTGACATTAATGAAGGATTATTTTTCTCACTAATTTGAATATGCATTCTCAATATATAATTAGTGAAGGACAATTTTTCTCATTAAATAAATTTGTTTTTCATAATATATTATTTGTGAGGGAATAAAATTATTCACTACTTTCAAATAGTCTTTCTTAAAATATTATTTGTGAAGGAAACTAATCTTTCACTACATAACAATATTCAATTACTAAATACAATTTGTGAATAAAAAGTTATTCACAATATATTCTTCACAAAAAACATTTAGTTACTACTTAGCGAAGGATACCCGAATCATGGGGAGGTCTAATGCTAGCACTTTCGTGTGTGAAGGAAATATTTCTTCCATGATAAATCACTTGTGAGTGATATAAGGCCTCTAGTGAAGGATTTGTCCTTCACTAGAGGCCATTTTTGGTGTAGTGTAGTATTAGATGGTAACCTTGGAACATCTGCAGTAGATAAAGGGAAGCGTCGCTGCTCAGATTAGCTTATATTACTGTCTAGTGGAATGTAATACTTTGTAATAAGAAATTCTTTATGAAGAATCATGTAATCGAACCTTAATTATATATATAACATCTTTTATTTCTGCAACCGTGTTTTCTTACATATATAAATGAAATTAGATTTTTTTTAATATAGTTTGAGATCCTGGGGAACTACTTATCTGCGTGAGGGTATTGACAGCATGGACTGATCTTGTTGTTGTTGATACTCTAGATTTCGGATAGATAGGTACTCTCGATACGATAGTGTAATTCGCATGACATAAACTATACATCTGAGTGAGGGTATTGGTAATATGGACTGTTCATGTTATTACTGATACTCTGAATTTTAGATAGATAGGTACTATCGATACGGTAGTGTAATTCGCATGACATAGACTATACATCTGAGTGAGGGTATTGGTAATATGGACGGTTCATGTTATTACTGATACTCTGAATTTTGGATCGATAGATACTATTAACAGATACAGTTCATATATCCAAGTGAGGGTATCCAAACACAGTAATTGTTCTCTTGAGAATTGTTATATGTTATAGAATACTATGAATCTTGGATCTATGGGAATTATATCTGGTTATAAATTGTATAGTCACTCAACTAGATATAAGCATACAATCAGATACCATGGGCGTATAGATTTGAATGCGTTATATATACATTGACTTATAGTAAGCACCATATCGGATATCGTGGGAGTATAGATATGGGGGCGTTACATAGGAAGGGGACAAAAAAATCAAGTGACGGATCATCTTTCGAGATTAGAAAATCCGGATAAGGACGGGGAAGATAAATGTTTGATCAACGAGCCAAATCCGGATGAGCAGCTATTTGGAGTAAACTCTGAGTTTCCATGGTATGCGGATTTTGCCAATTACTTGGTGAGAAAAATCCTTCCCCCTAATTTAACACGTCAGCAGAAAAAGAAGTTCCTACATGATGTTAAGTGGTATATGTGGGATGAGCCCTATCTATTCAGATAATGTGCAGATAAAATGATCTGTAGATATGTTCTTTACAACGAAGTGAAGATTATCTTGCATGAATGTCATTCATATGTGTATGGGGGGGGGGGGGACACTGGGAGTGAGTGAAAAGCGGCCAAGGTACTTCAAGAAGGATTTTATTGGCCTATTGTGTTCAAAGATGCCCACTAGTTTGTGAAAAACTGTGATAGATGCCAAAGGGTGGGCAATATCTCGAAAAGGAATGAGATGCCACTCAACAGGATCATGGAAGTCAAGGTTTTTGATGTATGGGGGATGGATTTCATGGGACCTTTTCCACCGTTATATAACAACTTGTATATTCTGCTAGTTATAGATTACAATTCAAAGTGGGTTGGAGCCGTATCACTCCCTACAAAGGACGCCAAGATGGTTCTAAAATTTCTACAGAAGAATATTTTCACAAGGTTTGGCACGTCAAGAGCAATCATAAGTGACGAGGGTAGTCACTTCTGCAATAGGTCCTTTACAGCTCTTTTGAGAAAGTATGGAGTGAATCACAGGGTTGCAACATCTTATCATCCCCAAACGAGTGGTCAAGTTGAGGTTTCTAACAGAGAGGTTAAGAGAATTTTAGAGAAGGTGGTTAATCCAAGCAGAAAAGATTGGTCTTTAAAGTTAGATAACGCGTTATGGGCCTATCGGACAGCATACAAGACATTAATTGGGATGTTTCCGTATCAATTAGTCTACGGGAAAATATGTTATTTTCCATTGGAATTACAACATAAGGCATGCTGGGCCATTCAAAAACTTAACTTTGATAAAACAATTGCAGGTGACAAGAGATTACTCTAATTGAATGAATTTGATGAATTTCGACTACAAGCCTATAAGAACTCAAAATTATACAAAGAAAAAGTCAAGAAGTGGCATGATCAGAAAATTATGCAAAAAAAGTTTGAACCGGGATAATCTGTGTTATTGTTCAACTCACGACTGAGATTTTTTCCTGGAAAGCTCAAATCCCGATGGTCGGAGCCATTTACGATCAAGACTGTTTTTCCACATGGCACCGTTGAACTCTATAGCAGAAATCCACTCGAGACATTCAAAGTCAGCAGGCAGCGGTTAGAGCATTACTGAGGTGGCGACATCGATAATGAAGCCACCACAATCACACTTGTGATGCGCTATGAACAAGAAGTAGTCAGACTAAAAGACTAAAAAATAACCGCTTATTGGGATGCAACCCAATTTTCTTTCAATTTATAGTACTTTTGTGTCATGTTATTCATTTCGTAATTTAGTTCATAATTCTAGTAGTGCATAGTTCATTCGTGTATAATTCTTAGTTAGTTAGTTTCAAATTTTTAGTAAATTTGATCATACTTTCTCACACTCCATTCTGTTATCCCATAGTTGTGATTCTAATGCATCTCAGGTACTTAGGATGCTATTGGACATGTTTTCGGGGAAAAGAAACTAAAAATTTGAAGTTATGCATAAAAGGGACCCCATACTAGCGAGGTTTTACAAACCAACATGCCGCGCCTCGACGGGGGTGTCCTCTAAGTAACCCTTGACCCCAGTGGGGTACAGGAGTTAGAACATAAAATTTTTAATGCTTCACGACTGAGTCTTTCCCACTTCTAATCTCTTCAAATCACATTCAGTCACTTCCTCCCCCCCCCCCCACGAAACCTAACCCAAACAATTCCATTAACCCACAATCTACCTTAAACACTCCCATTAACCCACAAATTTAACTACCATTATAACTCTCTATAAATACAAACCCTAAATCCCCAATTCCACACCACATCTCCATCCAATTTCATTCAATTTCAGTTACTAAAAGGTTAGGGTTTCACCAAGTTCGAATTTGATATCAACAAGGAAGGGGGAAAACTTCAAAGTGGCATCACTTACTGCAATTATATCATTTAATTGGGAGGAAAATCAGTGGGTAAGCTCTTTCTTTTAGTTCTCATCACAAGTTAGAATTGCAGTCATCGAATTTGGATTCTGTGGTGTTGTTGCATACCAAGTGTTCGACGTATTTCTCAAGAGAATAGTTTGGGGAGTAAACACAGAAGTACAGTGAAATGGCAACTAAAACTCTATCGAAGTGCCAAAGGGGCGACGGTTCAGGTTCTTCACCACCCACACGTGCCTTTGATAAGCGAAAGTTTTTTAGTGCCAATGCCGTAGATAAGTATGATTACTTAGTGCCCAAAGCACTAACACTTGAGCGGGGGTTGGCACCAAATTCATTTGATGGATAAATGCATAGGCAAATACATCAACAGGGCTGGGAAATGCTCATTGATGATCCAGACCTTGCCATAGTGAATGTGGCGAAGGAGTTCTACGCCAATGATGAGGATAGGGTGCCATACATGGCATTTGTGAGGGGTAAGCAAGTTCCCTTCAGTAAAGAGGAAATCAATGAATACTATAGTTTGCGAACCCCTGTAGTGTGTCAGTATGCTCAGCTATGCAACAATAATCCCAACTATGACCAGATCTTGACAGAGATAACTAAACTGGGCACAATTTGGGTGAAAAGAAGAAAGGGTGGCACGATTTTCTTGAGTAATAATTTGAGCAAGTTATTCCCTTCTACACATACCAGTGAGGTGACAAGAGAAACAATGTTACTACTTTATGTAATTGGAAGGACTTCAATATCAACATCGATGCTATCATCAGTTTCTCCATAAGGCGATGTCTGCGAGGGCCATTCTCAGGCAGACTATCACACCCATCTCTCATATGTGGATTGTGCAGGCAGTCAATCGTTAGATGGTTAGGGGATGAGCCTGTGCAGCGCAGCCACTCCAGTTGTTAGACTCTAGGATGATAGCATGATACACTGTCTTGGCTGGAGGGGAGTCACATCCATGAGGAGTCAGTTTTTTTTTCCTGAGGCTTCTGATGAAGAAGAGGTTGAGGACACCTCGGAGGATGATGAGTTTCGAGCTGATGAGATGGATGGAGAAGAGGAGACTGCGAGGAGTAGTATGACAGGCAAGTACATGTTTATACTCAGTTCTGCAGTCTCTAGAGACAGATGGATAAGTGAGATAAAGATGTTAATAGAAAGATGACCCGATTGGCGGCTAGGCAGGACCACACATTCAACGCCATGAACAATTCCTTCGCCTCATTGAATGCATAATTACAAAGTCTAAATCCTGCTGTTACTGCTCAGTTCCAGTTCCAGATGCCTGAGCTTATGCATAATACCCTCCATCAGATTCAAATATGGAGGAGCAAAGATTTTTTATTCCACGGCCACCATCACGACCATCACCACATCAGCTCCTACTTAGCTAGATACAGGGAAGTCCTCTGTTCTTTTATTGAACAATTCTTACAATGAGGACATTGTAACTGCAAGTTTTGGGGAGTTAGTTTTATATTTATATTCAATGTTTTAGTGGTTATTTTGATAAACATGTTTAGTTTATTTTCATGTGTACTTTGTTTTTATGTTAATTATGTTTGTAGTCATGTAGTGTAGTTGCATAGTAGTTTAATTTAGTAGTTAGTGATGTAATTAGTTTCTTGTTATGTTATAAAAAATGGAAAAATTGAAAATTTTCAAAAATATTAGTTTATTTTCCTGTTGTTTATATTGCATTTAGTTCATCTTGCATGATTCCAGTTGTTAGATAGTTTAAGTCTATTTTAGCCAATGATGAGATTGGAATTGTGTAGACAAGTATAGTATTGACTGTTAAGATTGTGATGTGATTTCTTGTCATGATTTAGATCTTTATCCGTTTGAAACAGATATAATAAGGATAACACAATAAGAAACAGTTATGTTGATTGATTGAGTCTAAAATTGACATATAATGGAATTCTTAAGGATAATGTTAGTTTAAATGAATGAAAGACATGAATAGGCAGAGATGACTAGAATTAGGCAGGAACCTAAGTTTAGAGGAAAAAATAATGAATAAACATCGTGGCTAGTCTAGTTTTATGGCCTTTGTTACTTTTGAGTAAGTAATCCCGAGGGGATGTCTCTACACCTAGTGCCCTAAAGCCTAAATTATTTGGGAGTCATTGGTTGAAAGCTCGTTAAGGTAGCATTGACGAGCTTAAGGGAATTAGACATTTCAAAGCCATGAGAAATAATAAAAAAAGAGAGAATAAAATGGGAAGAAGAGCAAAAAACCCCCGTAAGTGAAAAATAAAGCATAAATATCCCGTCTTGACCCTTGAATCTAGTAACTATTTGATTTTAGCCAGATCTAGCTTGTTCTTGGATCTCTAGAGTTTACATTGTATAAAGCCTTTAAAGAGGTTTATTATGTGTTGTATTTCGCTTTATATCAGTTAGCATGGTTATTGAGCACACACGTACTATATCAGTAATAACAGTCTAAGATTTGATGATTGATTGGGAAATTATTGATTTGCCTTAATATGATATACTGTCATGTTTACTTGATTTCTCTAAGGCCGTGTGATTAGACTACGATCTGTCTTACTACTGGATTCATAGGCATGTAGATTAGCTGCATTGCATTACATTGCATTATGTATTATGTTGTGCTTGAGGACTAGCACGGTTTAAGTTTGGGGGCGTTTGATAAATGGGTTTTATACCTATAAATTGGCTTCTAATTTGGACTTAAATAGTGTTGATCTTATCTATTTCTATACAGTTTTACTTTTTTTATGTTTGTTTTATGTTTAGGATTAAATTACGTGGCATGGTGGTATAATGGTGACTGTAACGCCCCGAAATCCTATCTATCTTCATACCCGGATTCCGTACATCACAGTCCCACTTCTTTCCAAACATACATCATTAGATACTGAAATATAACAACATACATTCTTAATTGCCAAGTTCTAATACCTTATAACCTCGTTCATTAGAAATAATGATAATTACATTATTCTTTTCATCTTACAAGAGTGATTTTCATCTGCCACTAAGGATACATAACAATTCATTAAACTTGTCTATAGTTTAATTTTATCATTCTACATTACAAGTCTTCGCTTGATCTTCACGCTCATTCATCTAATGAATGGATCTTCTTCTGGATACCGATCAGTTTGATCTTTATGGGATCCTTAAGTTCTTTTACTCCTACGCTGAAAATGTTTTTATTCAAAGCAAGTGTGAGCATTCAATTGCCCAACAAGTCATAGCAGTTGAATAAACAACTTTTAGAATTCCAACATTCATTTAGAACTTCGATAACTGAACAAAGGTTATGAAGCAGCTTGAATAATGGGAATAATCTAGATTCCTATCATTTTAAAACATTAGTCACATTCACTTTGAAATACTTTCATTTTTCTACCTTTTCCATACACATCATGTCTGGCTAGAATCAATAGAACAAACTTAACAATAACGGTTCATGTATAAATAGAACAGTCTCTTATTGAATAGTTCAATCACAGAATAGTTCATCTCATAAAAACACCGAAGTGTTCAAATTATGGCACAAGACAACATACGTTCTACCACCTTGTACAAATATTACACATTTACACATAGATAGAACTTCTCAAGTTCAACATCTAAGAAGTTTAAGAAACTAACATTCATTTAGAATATGAATGAAAATAGGAAACTTGCCTTACGCACAACTACAACTTATAGATTACGCTGAACTGCTTATTACAATTCCTATATAACACATAAAGAAATAACACATACACTAATTAGTCATATACTTGACTTACGCATTGGTTTACTTAACTTTACTTCTTTGAATTCGCGTTCATACAATCTAAGTTTACACGACAACTTTCTTTACCGGTTTACGGCTTCATGATATACGAAGATGTCTAACTCAATACGTTCATCATCTTTAATGATTTTCATTCTTATCTTCTTCTTATAACTTCTCTAGGCCTCAGCACACATTGCGTCTCTGCTAGTAGTCCATATGGTACTCTGAGTGGTTTTCCACAAACAACCAACAAACAAGTTCCTGTCTCATCTACACTGACATCACAGTGAGTTAGATCGGTTGCCAATTTCGTATATACCTTCACTCTCTGAAGGATTTTTTAGCCCAGCTACCATATGTCAACCATCAAAGATTACGATTGTACCACAACCTAAACTTATCTTAACTTATCCGAACCATTAACCTATAACATTCGTTAAGTCAATTTCTTATTCCTTATGGCTTTCTGGCAACTAAGTGCCATAACTCAGGGTTCATTCTTTATCCGATTCACATTCGGCTTCGATTAATCTTATTATCGTTCATTATCGATTTCTTGATAATTCATATCTTACTTAATACTTTCATTATCCATTACATGAACCCCACATTCATTACTCGTTCTTAATGTCAAAGCCATACCGTTCGTTGTATGCTAAGATTGATCGTTCATTGCAACAACGTTGCATTCACAGCGTCTATACGCTTTACACTTATCTTTCATTACCACAAAATAACATCGAAATGTTATTTATTACCCCCGTCACTCAACGTCAAAGGAATCACAATCATAGCAATCCCCCTCTATCGTTTATCAAGACTACGGTCCCCGGATATCGGTTCCATAACTCGCATTTATATTCTGTCTTTTAATCTCATTTAATATTTCCATACAACCTTTACTAACAGTTTAATTTACTTGATTAAGTGTTAAATTCAATGAACTACATGTTTATTAGCTTTTATTACACTTCCCCAAGGATTTGAGCAATTAAAAGCTCATCACTCGGCCTTGCCACCTTGCGGCGTTAATGGCCTTAGGTTCCTTCATTGTCTTCATGTCTGCATTCACCACTACTACTACTGTGGTGCCACCCTCCTTGCTATTGCTCGTGCTATGGCGCTAGTTTCTAGTGTTTAACTCCCCGGTCTGGCGTTGTGGCGCCACCTTACAAAGCATGGTTGGTGCTGCGGCGCTAAGCCCTAATTCTTGAAATATTTTCTAAGTGTTAAATCCAGTTTGAGACGCTTACTTCCTGATCTCTAAATTTTTCATTGTAACTCGGAACGTTTCCAAAGACATTCTCTTCCTTATCTTACTTACTTCAATCCCCGTTGGACAAAACTTTGTTCTGAATCCGTTAACATGTCATTCGATTGGCTTAATCTTCGTCCTTCGCTTATTTTATGTTATTAATGTTCATTCGTTCATCCGTAATTCGGTCATCCGAACTCAGAACTTTTTCGTTCTTGAGTCCATGACTCACGTTTTCTATGTTCTCTTACTTTTTTATGAAACCCTACACCTTCGGGTTCATTTACACACTTTCTAATTCTCGTTCGTCTTTTACAAAATTTTTGCCATAACTTTGTTATAACTAAGCTTTAATCCATTCTTCATGAACGTTTCTACCATTCCTAACCAAGCAAGAAGCATCTAACTTATACGCGATAGTTTTAAACTTTTCTATCAACAACAATTATACTACAATGGTTTTAAATTTGTGCATCAATAACGTTCTTCGCGTTCTTCATTTGTAATCGATATTTTGATTACGATTTAACTTTTTCTTGGAATTTGATGTTATATAACACCTTTCATTACTAATTTTACCGAATCGTTCATATGATTCATTCGGATCGTTCAAATTTATTACGAATCTTATACTTCCTTAAGAAATTTATAAAATAAACTTCTAATTTCTTATTTCTTCTTTTCTCATGATTTCAACAATATGAAAATCATTCCTAACATTTTTTACTTCTATTCTCATTCAGTTATGTTTTTAACATATAAAACTTAAAGAAAATTATATAGAAGTTAGGTTTTACTACCTTTCTTCTTTATTCTTCTTCCTCTAGACAAAGCCGGTGATTCGCTAGCATTTCTATTTCACGATCACCTTCGATCCGAGCATTCATGCTCATTCTCTTCCTTCTTCTTCTTCTCCAAGCTCTCAAACTCTCTCTCTCTTTCAAAGTGTTAGTTGATTTTCAAAAAAAATCAACCAACACTTTTCTTATATAGATTTTCAAAGCAAGGGGAAAAATAGTTATTTTACCCCTAGATTTACTATTCCCACCTCCTTACTAACCTCCTTATTATTCACGAAGCTTCCCTTGGAAGTTTTATGCTTCCGTCTTGCGGAATTCGTCCGACAGTTCAAAAACTGCGATTCTCGGAATCTAAATATTTTTGGATATTTTGTTTTTCCTTTACCGATTAACTTTTATGTATTCTTCGGAACTCCAAAAAATTGAAAAAAACTTTTTGACATTAAGCGTTTTCATTCACATTTTCCCCTAACGTAGTTAAACGAATGAAGAGTACCTAACAATACTTTTCATCATTTTTATTTCGTCGATTTCTACACGTTTTTCGAGAAAAACTTTTATTGGCTTACTTAAATTTTCACGATATATTATCGTTAAATATTTCGACGGAATATGTTTTCGACATACTGAACTCCTAGAAAGGCTTATGTGACTCCCCCAAAATATGTATACATCACCTATTCTGAGTCGCCAAATACATGGTACATAATACAAATACAATCTTAAATATACAACAAGAGCTGTGAATTTTAATACAAATATTGTCTTCTAGACAATATCCACTCTCAGAATAAGTCCTCATCACAATTATTATCACACTATTTCATAAAATAGTGAGGACTACTAATGCTATCATCTGAACCGTCACTCCGTTCCTCGACTAGTCCCTGCTACATTCTCATTTCCTGAAGAGAACAATGAAAGCAAAAGGGTGAGCTCAACTAGCCTAGTAAGAAATATTATGACTAAGATAATGCAGAATAAATTATCGTTAGCCTTCAATAGTGTTAAACTTGTAAAATATAACAAACATCAAGTTTAACTGCAGCGGAACAAGCAATCCATTAAAAGAGTCAAGTAGAGAATAAAATCTACTATCTTTTATGATTTAAAAGGTTTTCATCACTTTTATAGGCGAGACTCGACAATAAATAATCCACATCATCCCCACTTTTCTGACAAGGATATTCATTAGTATCACGACCACAAATTATCCATGCACTATGGGCCAAGGATATTTGTGTATTCATCAATGGTCATGATGATGCCAACAACTGTCCATCAACGCACTACGGGCCAATGACGACTTTTTCCACATAATTTGTAACATTACGGTCATGATTACACCGATTAATCCCTAGTTATTCATACCAAGTCCATCTATGCACTACAGGCCACAGATGACTTTCAACATAATATAAACATGAGGATGATGACAATAATATAAGAATTAAATAAAACAAGTTCAAGAATTAATTTATCCTAGAACTAATAACATCCAAATTGTCAACATGATACTTCTTTGTAGAGAAAAATTTAAGAATGCTCAAAAGAATATTTACATGAAAAGATACTTGATGAAGTGCGAATATCCAGGATATTCCACTAATTTCATGGAGTATAGAAGCCAAAACTTTAATCAACTGAGTATAATAGAATATATGAAACTGCAAATGGATTTTTGCCCGCCATGCGGTAATCCACGTAGACATATCATTTCCACAATTTAATAAGGAATGCATACCAAGGATCATTCACCATACATGTGGTAATCCTCATAGACAGGTTATTCCAACATAATAATAAAGAATGGAACCAGGTCATGCGTAATCTGCACCGACAGGATATTCCAACAGTTGCATAAAAAATATTTCATAAAACTTCCAGCATTATTTTCATAAAAAATATTTTTGTCATTTTCTCAATCCGACAATAATTACCTTGTGGGGTCCACCAATGATTGTGCCGTCGTAAGAATATTCCCTGTTAAAATGAATATTCCCTGACTAATCGAATATTATATAACAACTTTCATACTTTTCAAAATTTATAAATATTACCCACAACTATAACATTATATCAAATCCACACCATAATATTCAAAAAAATATTTCGAGAAATTTAAATCTTTATTCATAAAATTTGGGGTCTCACAGTCTCCCCTCCTTATGAAATTTTGCCCTCAAAATTTACGTACGTACCTGATATGCCGAAGAGACGAGGATACCTTGAATTCATTTCAAATTCTAAATCTTGAGTTATAACCTTTAAGTGTCGAATAGGATCCTTCTTATCCAAGATTGTAACACGTATCTCCTCATGCGTTAAATCTTCTGCTATCTCATCTAGTTCCAATTTAATAATGTGGTTCGGGTCGTCCACATATTTACATAACATCGATACGTGAAAAACGTTATGAACACACGACATACTTGGCGGTAAAACGAGTCTATAGGCCACAGTTCCTACTCGATCAAGGATTTCAAATGGGCCAATAAAATCAAGGGTTGAGATTTCCTCTCTTCATGGTACGGTCGTAATCTTCAACAGCTCGAGCCAACGTCTTTGGCACATTACACATTCATTTTGGGTGAAGAAAATATTTGAGGGTTTTAGAAATGGTTTTTGTACTGGGGTTAATACAAAATTCGATTTCACGCTTTAGGGGTAGACTAAGAAGTCTTCAATAATACGTCAGGAAATTTATTAACAATAGAAATATCATTCAAAACTGTGACTCTCATCCAAGACTTGGATAGAACGTCACATTGATACCTATCAACTTGTCATCGTCATTCGCGGCTTCCCCTACAGAAAGTCTGGCTTTGGTGCATTCCACACAAGGAAGTCACCAGCGAAAGGCTCGAGGCTCTTTACTTATGGCTTGATATGACAATGATTGACTTTTAGTGGTTTGGTTGATTGAATTCGCATAACAGGTTGGATAGGAATATGAAATCTAACAACCTTACGAAAAGCTTGATGAGTAGTTAACCAATCGCTTCCTAAAATCACATCAAAGGCAAGTATCTTCAAAGAGATAAGATCGACAAGTAAAGTGAAAGTGTCGATTTGAATCAAATAAGATTTATAAACAGTGGAGGTAACGAAGGTTTCTCCTAATGGAGTTTCAACAAATAAGTCAAAGTCTAATTTCTCAGGAGTCAAAATTAAACGTTGAGCACAAGAAAGAGAGATAAAAGAATAGGTAGCACCGATATCGAATAAGGTATAGACTTCGTTCGGGTTCCTCAACAAACGCTCTTACTTAAACTACAAGCTTTGACTTGTCTGAGACATCCTTTGGCATCACTATCCCAGGTGGACTTGACTTCACTACACGACAAAATCGAGCTAGGTGACCTTTTCTTTCACAATTGAAACACGCTTTGGATTACTGCGTACAGTTTGGACATATGTGTCCCTCCTGTCCGCATTTGAAATATACGACCGGTGGTCGTTCTTCTCCCTTATAATTTGTTGCTGATGTTGGTGTTGCTGCCAACGTCTTCCCATCATCGTTAAATCTTCTCTTCTTGAATTTTCCACTTCTATTATCTTGGCCATGATTACCACCGAAGTGGTTACCATTCTTGGCATGATAATTTCCCCCATGATTGTTATCATTGTTCCGATGGCCGTTGCCATCGTTATGATTATTATCGAGTTGTTGGTCGTTGCCTTTTGGTTGTGCTGACTCATTATCGTGCTCCAATAACTGAGCTCTATTCACAACATCTGAATATAAACCAAGTTTGTGAGAAATGAGGTATTGACGTATATCAGGTTTCAAACCTCTTAGAAACATTCACGTCATTCGCTCCTCATTATCGACTAAATGGGATGCAAACCGGGATAACTCCGCAAACTTAGCCTCGTACTACGACAGGGTCATATTATTTTGTTCCAGTTTAATGAACTCTACCTCTTTAATGTGACGAATACTTTCGGGAAAGTACTTGTCATTGAACAGTTCTTGGAACTTCTCCTAAGGCATCTTCAGTGCGGCAGGTTGAGTACGCTTTATAGATTCCCACCAATAATCTGCCTCTGCTCGCAACATGAAGGTGGCAAAGGGAACCTTTTGCTCCTTAGAGCATCCCAAGACATCAAATATCTTGCAAATCTGCTTTATCCACATCTCCGCCTTAAGTGGTTTTGGCTCTCCAAAAAACTCCAATGGTCCAAGTTCCTTGAACTACTTAGCGGTGACCGTCTGAGAGTTGCCAGTGTTTTCACCTACATTTTGGACAGGAGCCGCTCTTGCCTGATGTTGCATGAATTGCATAAAGCCTCTGAACATTCCATCGTTCATCATCTGGTCAGTGTTGTTGTTAGCCTGAGGATTGTCGCCTTCCTGATGCACATTATCCTGATTATTGATCTGTGGAGACTCAACAGTCTCCTGTGCTCCATTGATGCTCTCAACATTTTCGGATGCCATTTTCAAATACTGCCACAAAACAAGGGTTAATTAACATATCACATATTATCCCTATACTCTGACCGACCAATTAAATATCAAATAAACTTAGGTAGGTCATACTAGCGAAGGAATTCCCCGTCTCTCCCCTCCTAGTTCTTGTCTCACATCTCAGCCAGAGATCATATCCCTAAGCTTTGATACCAACCGTGACGCCCCCAAAATAGGTATACATCACCTATTCTAAGTCGCCAAATACATGGTACAGAATACAAATACAATCTTAAGTATACAACAAGAGCTATAAATTTTAATACAAATATTGTCTTCTAGACAATATCCACTCTCAGAATAAGTCCTCATTACAATTATTATCACACAATTTCATAAAATAGTGAGGACTACTAATGATATCATCTGAACCGTCACTCTGTTCCCCGACTAGTCCCTGCTACGTTCTCATTTCCTGGAGAGAATAATGAAAGCAAAAGGGTGAGCTCAACTAGCCTAGTAAGAAATATTATGACTAAGATAATGCAGAATAAATTATTGTTAGCCTTCAACAGTGTTAAACTGATAAAATATAACAAACATTAAGTTTAACTGCAGCGGAACAAGCAATCCATTAAAAGATTCAAGTAGAGAATAAAATCTACTATCTTTTATGATTTAAAAGGTTTTTCATCACTTTTGTCACTGAGACTCAGCTTAATAAATAATCCACATCATACCTGCACTACGACCAAGGATATTCATTAGTATCACAACCACAAATTAACCATGCACTACGAGCCAAGGATATTCATGTATTCATCAATGGTTATGATCATGCCAACAACTGTCCATCAATGCACTACGGGCCAATGAGGACTTTTACCACATTATTTGTAACATTACAGTCATGATTATACCGATTAATCCCTGGTCATAATCATACCAAGTCCATCTATGCACTATAGGCCATAGATGACTTTCAACATAATATAAACATGAGGATGATGACAATGATATAAGAATTCAATAAAAAAATTTCAAGAATTAATTTATCCAAGAACTAATAACGTCCAAATTGTCAACATGATACTTCTTTGTAGAGTAAAATTCAAAAATGCTTAGAAGAATATTTCCATGAAAAGATACTGGATGAAGCGCAAATATCCAGGATATTCCATTAATTTCATGGAGTATAGAAGCCAAAACATTAATCAATTGAGTATAATAGAATATATGAAACTGCAAATGGATTTTTACCCGCTATAAGGTGATCCACGTAGACAGATCATTTCCACAATTTAATAAGGAATGAATACCAAGGATCATTCACCATGCATGTGGTAATCCACATAGACAGGTTATTCCAACATAATAATAAAGAATGGAACCAGGTCATGTGTAATCCGCACCGACAGGATATTCCAACATAATAATAAATAATGGAACCAAAGTTATCGTAAACGCATTGCACGGATATTCCAAAGAATAATAAAGAATGGAATAACAACGAAATTCACCGTACGACGCGATAGAGCCTTACAGACATATTATTCTAACGAATAATAAATAATGGAACGGTCAAATGCGTAAACGCATTGCGAACATGATATTCGGCGAGAATAATAAAGAATGGAATAACAAAGAATTTCACCATATATGCGGTACTTGCCATATCTGAGTTATTCCAATAGAATAATAAGGAATGGAATAATGAAAGAATTTCACCATGTATGCGGTACTTGACATATCACGAGTTATTCAACGAGAACAATAAGGAATGGAATAATAGAAGAATTTCACCAAGTATAGGGTAGCAGCGTATACGGAGTTATTCAAAATGTAATAATAAAGAATGGAATAACGAAGTTCTCTTCATGAATACTGAAAGAAATAATACCCTTACCTTAGAAGAAACTGGATATAGGAGTAGTGAAGTAGCGAGAATACTTTTCTTCTTTCTCTCTATAGTTTCTCTCTCTAGAGTTTCAGTGAATTTGTAAAAAATAATGAAGGAATGAGCTTCTATTTATTGGAGAATGGACCTAATAGTAACTAATTCATGAAAGATCCAGTTGATTTACTTTTAAACGGACGATCCATATTGATTTACTATGCAATTATTAATAAAATATTCTAATAAAACAAAATCTTTTAAATAAAATATAATATATTCTATTTATAATCTAATAAAACGAATAACTTTATAAAAATATTACATTTTATATAAAAAGATTTTACTATGCAAACACTATTCGTGCACTATCTGAAACACTATGCATAATAAAATATAATATATTCTATTTATAGTCTAATAAAACAAATAACTTTATAAAAGTATTACATTTTATATAAAAAAGATTTTACTATGCAAACACTTATGCATGCACTATGCAAAAAACCATGCATAATAAAATATAATATATTCTATTTATAGTCTAATAAAACAAATAACTTTATAAAAGTATTTTATTTTATATAAAAAGCTTTTCTATTTATTACATTAATAATACTAATAAAATAAAATTTATATAATATATATATATACAAATTCCCGTGACTTCATAAAAAGACACCTCAATATATTTAACAACATTTATCATCATTATTATAATTCACAATATTAATCGACCATGTCGTTCCTAGGAAAGAGGGGGCTTTCCAATAAGGATTTCTCCCTATTGGTGCGCAATTAGGTGACCAAACCTTTCCTTGGCAGAACTTCTAGACATCGTTAATATTGCAAATAATAATATTAATAACTCTGTCATCTCAATTATTGATTTAATAATATATAAAATATCGACAATAATTGAATCAAATAACGTGAGATACTATGCAACAATTCTTTCGTAGCAATAATTGAACAAAACGAGTGACTTCTCATGCAAGCATCAATAATCAATAATTGTGTGCTACTATGCAACCACGCCAGACATCGCATTACTTTAACACTCTTGGGTGTTTCACAGGTTAATGGTAAAACTTCCGCCGTTATTTCATAAAAAATATTTTAATCGTTTTCTCAATCCGATAATAATTCTGTTGTGAGGTCCACCAATGATTGTGCCGTCGTACGAATATTCCTTGTTAAAACGAATATTCCCCGACGAATCGAATATTATATAACAACTTGCATTTTCAAAATTTATAAATATTACCTACATCTATAACATTATATCAAATCTACACCATAATATTAAAAAAAAATCGAGAAATTTAAATATTTATTCATAAAATTTGGGGTCTCACAGCTTAGGTTATTCAAACCCCTAGGGTTTTTTCAGGTGAATAATGACTATTTCGTCTATTTCCCCAGGAATTTTTTTGTTCTCGAATTTTTTATATTTTCTTCTTTAAAATTCTTACTCATTTCATCTAACTCGTAGCCAGAATCCTCCCGATTTATAATCATCCTAGGTTCTAGAATGATTAATAAACACATAGCACATAATATTATTAACAAAAATTCATTTTATTAATAACTAATTCTTTAAATCGTTACTTCTGAACAATCTGAATTTCTGGGTTGTCACAGTGGCATTGTGGCGAGAAAGCAGCATTGCAAGCAAGAAAATAGAACACAACTGCATAATGATCCCCCGCTGGGGCGGGTACTATGAAGAACAAAACCCTCAACCAAGGGGGATGCCTTAGTAATTACGATAGTACCCACTTCGAGGCGGAAAATACAGGATAAGGAAAGACTTCTATTGCAATGTAAATATTGCAGAGGCTAGGATTTGAGGGACTTTGGCTCTAATTGGGACTGTTATTGGGCGTCTTTATTAGTGAATTACACAACATATATATGAGTTAATACAAGATAACACAGAGATCAATCACAACAATCAATCAATCATTCATTGAGCCCTAATTTCTAAAGAACATTGAAGGAGATCAAGGAAGGTCAAGATCACGAAAATTATAGATTTGAGCAAGGATAAGGGTGGTGTTTTACTATTCTTTATCTTTCAATTCAAATTTTGTAATTGGGATGATGAATTTCTCTATCTTGTCAGTTTTTAATTCATTAATGATGAACTAAATTCTTAATTAGGCTTGCAATGGATCTTTAGTGTTAAACAATGATTGTTATGCTTTAATTCCAGTTTAATATTATTATCAAATCAGTTCATCTATTGTGATTTGTACTGTAATTTATGAATATCTTGATCACCAATTTTGTGTGGATTTGTATGGACACGAGAGATGATGTATGAATCTAGACCTAATCACTTTAGCATGTGTTCTTGAATTCCGTGTTTTGATGGAATCTTGATGAATGTTTAGGATAGAGATATACCTAACATCGCGTGTAATTCTTGAAGAACTTGGAATTTAAACCTTATTTGATTTTAATTCACATAGAGATATAGTGAATTATTTAATTAGGGTGTTTGACTTAATTCTATCAATTTGTGGATTTAAGTTAATACGGTGTTAGTACATCGAGAGATGGCTAATTCTACTTGAGTATTCTTAATTAATGAACTAAGATTGTAAATTAAATTGGAAAGAAGTGTGATAATCAGAGTGAGAATTAAAGTGAAATTGTAAGCCTAATTCTCCATTATCTGATTAAAATTTGCGGTATGTAGTTAGGTTGATTTGTTTTGGTTTTTATTTATTTAGTTATTAATTACTTAAAATCATTAATTCAAAATTGTTTCATAAAATTAAAATAATATAAAACTGGTAATTGTTAGATTAAATTTCATACTAGTCTCTGTGGGAACGATACTCTATTCATCATTATATTACTTGTTGACCACGTACACTTGTGTGTTGAGCGTATCTAGAAATTACCCAATAGTAACACCAATCAATAATTATTTCCAATCAGCGAATTATTTATGCACTACGGGCCAAAGATAATCATTTATATCACCAGTGGTCATGATCATGCCAAACACCTGTCCATCTATGCACTACAGGCCAAAGAGGACTGTTACCACAAACCTTTATTTGTAACATTAAAGGTTATGATTATACCAATACATAATTCCTGATCATAATCATACCAATCAACAGTCCATCTTTGCACTACGGGCTAAAGATGACTTTCACCACAATATAAACATGAAGATGATGACAATGATATAAAGACCCAATCAAGTGAGATCAAGAATAAATATTAGATATTTGTAATTCAATTTATCCAGAGTTCAAAAATGTCCAAATTGTCAACATGATAACTTATTGTGGAGTAATATTCAAGAATGATATTCATGTATCAAAAATAATTTGGACTGAAAAGAAAATTAAATTTTGTTGTGAACACAAATCATGAATAGTACCCAAGAATAGTACTCATGAATAGTACTGTATGAATAGTACCCCGAAATGAAAAGATTAAAATTTAATAAGAAAGTTCAGACTAATATTCTAGTGAAATGATATTAGATGAAGCACAATTCTTAAGGAATTTCTAATCATTTCATTAATTATAGAAGCAATACTTTCCATAGTAAGTTTAAATTTAGGAATATGAAATGAAATAATATCACTTACATAATATGGAGTATGAAAGAAAATGATATTTCTTACGAGTATTGAAATAAAATAATATCATTTACCTTAGTAGAAAACTAAATTTGAATGAATTATCAGATATTATTTTGCGATAATCTTGCACTGTTCGCTACACTCAAAGTATCCTTATATTCAAGAAAAATACTCACAATATTATAGAATAAGAATTTTTGATATTGTGTTGGTGTGTGTCTTGGTTGCTCATCCGAGCAATCCTATTTATAGTGCAATGGAGGGAGAAGGTTTGTCAAATTTGGTGGGTAATTAGGCAAGGTTTGAAAAACCTTCATGGCCACCAATCAATTACTCATGCACCAACCATTTCCACCAATCAAATGTCCTAAGTTCTCATTTTCTTATAGGTGAGGCCCAAAATTTGGAGAAAAGAATTGCATGAGGAAAATAATACCAGCACATAGTTTTGAAAAGGAAGTGCAGTACCTGATTTTGAAAAATAAAGGAATGCAAAGCCAAGCTTCTCACCTCCACTTACCTTAACATATTCACATGCTTATACATACATACATACGTACGTATATATATATATATATATATATATATATATATATATATATATATATATATAATATTATTATTAATTAAACAATTATAATATATTATAATAATATATTTGAATGAATATTTTATTGGAAAAAATAATTATGATTCCATAGAAAAATATGCCAAATTTTTCACAAATGTTTCATGCTAAATTCCTTCATTTATATCAAAATTGAACCAATATCCACCCATAATAATTAATATTAGGATAAAATGCAAAGTCGACCACTGAACTTTAGGGGTTTTTGGATATTGAGCCCTTTTCTTTTGGTCAACGCAAATTGAGCCCCTTTTTTATTAAAAAATTTGGACTTTGAGCCTAGGCAGACGTACATATTATTTGCCTTATGTAAGCGCCTACATGGCAGATATGACGTGGATATTTTTACTTTTATTTTACACATAGATAAGTTGACGTGGCCATTTTTTAAATTTTTTCCAAAAACATATAGCTGCACAGATTTGAACTTAGAACCTCGAGTTTGGAAAATTGGCCCAATAACCAACTAAGCTACACGACCTAGTTGTTATGATTTTGCAAGGATTAATATTTATAACTAAACAATTAGATCCCCAAATTAAAAGACAAAACAGATCTCCAAATTACATAATTTACGATAACTAAAATATATTTTAGATAAATTAAAAAAATATATTTACTAGAAATTATAATAATAACAACAACAACAACAACAACAACAACAACAACAACAATAACAATAATAATAATAATAATAATAATAATAATAATAATAATAATAATAATAATAATAATAATAATATTATTATTATTATTATTATTATTACTACTACTACTACTACTATTATTATTATTATTATTATTATTATTATTATTATTATTATTATTATTATTGTTGTTACTACTACTACTACTACTACTACTACTACTACTACTACTATTATTATTATTATTATTATTACTACTACTACTACTACTACTACTACTACTACTACTACTAATATTATTATTATTATTATTATTATTATTATTATTATTATTACTACTTTGTAAGACCCGATTTTTTTATTAAATAAAATTGAATTTCCTCTATTCATTATCTTGAAACAATAAGGAGTTAATTTGATATAATATTTTGGTTATGGGTTAAATGTGCAAATTTTACAAAATAAGTAAGTGGTTATAAAATATTCATTTTTATCGGGGAATATTCGTTTGGTCGTGGAATATTCTTGTTATCGGGGAATATTCGTACGACGACGAAGCCATTTGTGGGCCCCATAACAGAATAACTGTCGGATGAAGAAAACGACAAGTTTGAGTTTTTATAAATAACGACGTGATTGTTAATATTAACACTGTTGGATTACCTGGTGGTTAAAATAAAGTAATACGTGTGGTTGCACAGTAGCACATAGTATTACACAGTATTTTTGAACTATTAATTCTTACGTATAAATGCACTACTCAATAATTGTTACAGTAATTACTGTTCAATATTTTATCTTATTGGTTCAATAATTGTTGCGTTGATATTTTATATTATTGTTGCTTCAATAATTGTCACTGCACAGTATTTCCCATTATCAGATCAATAATTCATATTATTTGAATAATATTATTAAATAACATTATTGACAATGTCTAGAAAGTTCTGTCAAAGAGAGTTTTGGTCACGTAATTGCGCGCTAGTAAGGAGAAATCCTTATTGGAAAGCCCCATCTTTCCTGGGAACAACCTGGTTGTCATAATTGTGATTCTGTAATATTATTTGTGAATAATTAATTATTAATTTATATGATAAGGAAATATTTATTTTATATGGACATAAATGATAGATAGGAAAATATTTATTTTGAATGGATATAAATAAATGAATTAATGATGAGGTATTTTATCAGTATTTTGTCGAAATGAAGAACAAAATATGAGATTTTCAGAAAAATTAGTTTATTACTTGATTTTGTAAAATCCATAACTCTTTTTGTATAATATGTTAGGAGATGAGCCATATATCAAAAGAAATCCCTGCAAGTAAGCTAACCGTAGAAAATGGACCCAAAAATTCTTTATGGATTTTTCGTGGTGACAATTTGAATGAAACTGATCCAAATGACTCATAGTCCGAAAAATCAGTGTTCTTAACCTATATTACGTGAGTTATAAATTTTAATACGACCGTTGGATCATTGTGATTTTTGGATATGTTATACATATATAAGTTGAGTATATGTCCATAAATTTTGAACCGTTAAAAATTAACGTATGATTTGTTATGAATTTTAAGAGGTATTGAAAATCGCCCGTATGTGGATTTCGGGCATTTTTCGTTTGGAATTTGGAAAAACATAAAGCTACAAAGTTGTAGAGAATTCGATTTCGTATGGAATGGACATAAAATTTGTATTTTTCTGATAAAAAGGGCTATTTATTATGAATTATTGAAGTTTCAGAAATTAAATATTTTTATTAAAATTATGGGTGGGACCCACTTTTGTTTGTTTTAAAACATGTGGGCTGCAAAATTTTTTAGAAATGGTTGGCTTGTTTATTCAACAAAGGAGGTGGCATGCTTGAAAAACAAAATAATATTATTTTATTATTTTAGTTTGCTTTGACGTTCTAGCATTTTCCTATAAATAGGGTGCTTAGTTAGAATTAAAAATCAAACCAGAAATAAGTTTTCTTTCTCTCTATATTATCGACCGTATTTTGTGAGTATTTAGATATTTTGAGAGTTGCTATTCAGTGCAGGTTTCCTTCGGCTTTACATCCGATATTCCGATAAGAAATATTGTTATTTTGAGGTAAGGGATGTTATTTTCTTCAGATATGATATTATTTTCTTTAATATCATTATGCCGAAATATTGATATGAATTTTATTCTGTAATTTCTATCTTTTTGTGTCGGGGTTACTATTCACGTATATAACACTATTCACGTATACGACACTATTCACCGAAAAATAAAATTTTCTCTTTTTGTCATAGATGTCTATTATGGTTACTATCTTTGATTGTATCCATGTTTTGATCTTCATTCTTGAATTTTACTCCATTATTATTTATTATGGAATGTTTTTGAACTTGGATTATCTAAAGTACGAATCTCTAATCTTTGTCCTTTTATCTTATTGGATTCGTTCTCTAATTTTTTTTTCATCATCCTCAGTCCTAAATGATGATACTTGATTAATATTTTTGGCCTGTAGTGCAAAGATGAATGTTTACTTGATGAATATCTTTGGCCTGTAGTGCAAAGATGAATGAATATCTGATGAATATCTTTGGCCCGTAGTGCAATGATGAACAAGTGTTGAGATGAACATGACCAACTGGTGATACAAATGAATATCTTTGGCCCGTAGTGCAAAGATAAATATTTGATTCAAGATGTATATTGATTGATGTTACAGGGATAAAACTATTGATGATGGACTTTTAAATTCATAGATGATAGTAGATTTCATTCTCTACTTAACTCTTCTAATGAATTGTTATTTCCGCTGTAGTTGTTGATTTAAAACTTGTTGTCTATTATATTCTATCAGATGTTTCCCTGTTGAAGACTAAGGATAATTTGTTGTATATTATCTTAGTTATAATATTCTTTACTAGGCTAGTTGAGCTCACCCTTTTCCTTTTTGTTCCATTTTTCTTCTCAGGAGGTGAGAATTTAACAGAAACTAGCCGGGGTATGTAGTGATGGTCCAAGGCAGTTGTTATAGTAGTCTTCCCTATTTTGTAAAATAGTTTATCAATAAGTGTAATGAGGACTTATTTGAGTGTGGATATTGTCTAGAAGACAATATTTGTATTTAAACTCACAATATTTGTGTTTTCGTATTTTGCATGACAATTGTATTAATGATGTTGTAGTTGTTTCTGTACCATGTATTTGGCGACTCAGAATGGGTGATGTATACCTATTTTAGGGGCGTCGCAGTTGGTATCAGAGCTTAGGGATATGGTCTCTGGCGGAGATCGGGGAATAGAACTAGGAGGGGAGAAATGAGTAAATCCTTCACTAGTGTGTCTTACTTAAGCGTATTTGTTGGCTGGTCATAATATAGGGATATTATGTGATATGTTAATTTATTTAATTAACCCTTGTTTTATGACTGTATTTAAGAATGGCAGCTGAGAACGTTAACAATGGAGCGTATGAGACTGTGGAAACACCTTTAGTCACCAATAGGGAGAACGTGCAACAGGAAGGCAATATTCCTCCTGTAAACAACACTAACGAGCAAACGATGAATGATGAGATGTTTAGAAACTTTTGCAGTTCATGAAAAATCAGACAAGGGAGACTTGTGTACAAAATACGGGTGGAATGATAGCAATGCGCAGTTTGTCACAGCCAAGCAGTTCAAGGAGTTGGGACCACCAGAATTCTTTGGAAAGCCATATCCGATTAAGGCGAAAACGTGGGTCAAGCAAATTACCAAGATATTCGATGTCTTAGGATGCACGAAAGAATAGAAGGTTCCATTCGCCACCTTTATATTTCGTGGTGAGACAGATTACTGGTGGGAATCTGTGAAGCATACCCAGCCTACCGCACTCAATATATCTTGGGAAATGTTCCAAAAACTGTTCAATGACAAGTACTTTCTTGAAAGTATTCTTCACATGAAGGAGGTAGAGTTCATCAAGCTGGAGTAAAACAATATGAACGTGTCGCAGTACGAAGCAAAGTTTGCCGAGTTGTCCCTATTTGCATCCCATTTGGTTGATAATGAGGAGAGAATAACGCGAATGTTTCTGCGAGGTTTGAAACCCGAAATATGTCAATACCTCATTTCTCATAAACTTTGTTTATATTCAGATGTTTTGAATAGGGCTCGGTTATTGGAGCGCGATAATGAGTCAGCTCAACCGAAGAATAACGACCAACAACTCGATGATAATCGAACTGATGGCAACGGTCATCTGAACAATGATAACCATCATGGAGGAAATTATCATGCTAGAAATGGTAACCACTTCGGTGGTAATCATAGATAAGATAATAGAAGATTTAACGATGCCAGAAGATTTTACGATGATGGAAATACGTTGCCAGAAACACCAGCACCAGCAACAAATTCTAGGGGAGGAGAACGACCGCCAGTTAGATGCTACAGATGCGGAGAGGAGGGATATATAAGTCCAAACTGTTCATAGCCTTCCAAGGTATGTTTTTGTTGTGGAAAAGACGGTCACATAGCTCGATTTTGTCCTGTAGTGAAATCAAGTCCAGCAGGGATGGTGGCACCAAAGGCAGATACAGACAAAACAAAGTCGGCGGTTTTTGGAAGAGCGTTTGTCGTGACTACCCAAAATACGAGGAACCCGAACGAAGGTATCACGGGTTAGTTAATTATAATTTCTTGCGAAATCTATACCTTATTAGATACCAGTTCTACCCATTCTTTTATCTCCCCTGCTTGGGCCCAACATTTAAACTTGACTCCGGAAAAATTAGACTTTGACTTATCTGTGGAGACTCCATTAGGAGAAACTTTTATCATATCCACTGTTTATAAATCTTGTTTGATCCAAGTGGGCACAATCACGTTACATGTTGATCTTATCTCTTTAAAGATACTTGCATTTGACGTGATTTTAGGGATTGATTGGTTAACTACTCATCATGCCAAAATTGATTATTTTTGTAAGGTTGTTAGTTTTCATATTCCTAACCAACCTGTTATGAGAATTCAAGCAACCAAACCATTGAAGTCAAACACTTTCATATCAAGCCATTAAGCCATTCGTTTATTGAAAAACGGATGTCAAACTTTTTTAGCCCATTTCATGGATTTAAACAAAAATACATCAGATTTAAATGATATTTCTGTTGTTAGTAAATCTCTTGACGTATTTTCTGAAGAATTTCTTGAGTGTGATATTGAATTGTGTATCGACTTTGAACCCGGTACAAAACCCATTTCTAAAACCCCATATCGAATGGCTCCTGTTGAACTTCAGGAGTTAAAAACCCAAATACAAGAGTTGGTACTCGAGCCTCTATCTGGTGACTTCCTTTGTGGAATGCACCAAAGCCAGGCTCTCCGTAAGGGACTCTATATTTGTGTGGTGGTAAAACGATAGGTGCCATTGTAACGTGCTATCCAAGATTGGGATATGAATCATAGTTGAGAGCAACCAAAGTCGGTGACCAAAGAACGTAGCTTTCTGGGCTTAGCTGGTTATTATCGGAGATTCATGGAAGGATTTTCTCGAATCACTACTCCGTTAACTTAGCTGACTCGGAAAGATACAAAATTCGTATGGAGCGAGGAATGTGAGAAGATTTTCCAAGAGCTCAAGAGGCGACTCATTTTGGCACCTGTTCTGACCATACCATCCTGGAAAAGCGAATGTGGTAGCTGACGCGTTGAGTAGAAGATTGTAGGCGAGTATGAGTGTGATATTGTTGAACACAAAGACCTATTTTGTACGCCCTCTATTCCATGATAAAAGTCTTTATTACTATTTTGGGTAGTCCCATGTTAAATGTCTACTTTCTTTTAATAACCAAACTTTTACACATTTTTTTTATTATACCCGTAACATTAAATATCTCATACTTTTCTCATTCTAATTCCCTCTCCATAATTAATGACATATTATTATGGGCAATTTTGTCATTTCATTCCTCTTCTTAATATGCGTGAAAAGTCCACCAGGACTTTTATCCTAGGACGGAGGGAGTATAATTTACAAACGATAAAGATAGAGTTAAAGACTCTAGGGAACCACGTTATGATGTTAAATATACGAGTAGAATCAATTTTAATTGATAAAGTTAAAACCGCTCAAGCTGCACACTGGAGCTGATGAATATAAAGAAGAAGGTGCAAGAAGGCATTATTCTAGAAGTAAGAGTCAATGAAGAGAAGAAAGCTCAAACCTTCAATTTATTTTAAATCCTCGATCGAGTAGGAACTGTGGCCTATAGACTCGCCTTAACGCTAAGTATGTCGCGTGTTCATAACGTTTTTCATGTATCGATGTTACGTAAATATGTGGACGACCCAAATCACATTATTGCGTTAGAACTAGACGAGATAGCCGAAGATTTAACGTACGAGGAGGTACCTGTCAAGATCATGGATAAGAAAGAGAATATCCTACGCACAAAGTTATACCACAAGTTAAGGTTTTGTGGAGGAATCACGATATTGAATAAATGACCTGGGGGTTAGAATCAAAAATGAAAGCGAGGTACCCTCACCTTTTTGAAACACCAAGTACGTACGTCAATTTCGAGGATGAAATTTCATAAGGATGGGAGGTTGTAAGACCCCAATTTTTTTTATATAAATAAAATTGAATTCCCTCTATTTATTATCTTGAAATAATAAGGAGTTAATTTGATATAATATTTTGGTTATGGGTGAAATGTGCAAATTTTACAAAATAAGTAAGTGGTTATAAAATATTTATTTTTGTCAGGGAATATTCGTTTAGTCATGGAATATTCTTGTTGTTGGGGAATATTCGTACGATGACGCAGCCATTTGTGGGCCCATAACAGAATAACTGTCGGATGAAGAAAACGACAAGTTTGAGTTTTTATAAATAACAACGTGATTGTTATCATTAACACTGTTGGATTACCATGTGGTTAAAATACAATAATACGCGTGATTGCACAGTAGCACACGGTATTACACAGTATTTTTGAATTATTGATTCTTATGTACGAAGGCACTACTCAATAATTGTTAAAGTAATTATTGTTCAATATTTTATTTTATTGGTTCAATAATTTTTGCGTTGATATTTTATATTATTGTTGTTTCAATAATTGTCACTGCACAGTATTTCCCATTATCAGATCAATAATTTATATTATTTGAATAATATTATTAGATAGCATTATTGGCAATGTTTAGAAAGTTCTGTCAAGGAGAGGTTTGGTCACCTAATTGCACGCCAGTAAGGAGAAATCCTTATCGGAATGCCCCTTTTTCTTGGGAACAACCTGGTTGTCATAATTGTGATTCTGTAATATTATTTGTGAATAATTAATTATTAATTTATATGATAAGGAAATATTTATTTTATGTGGACATAAATAATGGATAGGAAAATATTTATTTTGAGTGGATATAAATGATGGAATTAATGATGAAGTATTTTATCAGTATTTTATCGAAATGAAGAACAAAATATGGGATTTTCAGAAAAATTAGTTTATTACTTGATTTTGTAAAATCCATAACTCTTTGTGTATAATGAGTTAGGAGATGAGCCATATAACAAAAGAAAGCCCTAGAAGTAAGATAACCGTAAAAATTGGAATCACCCAAAAAATTCTTTGTGAATTTTTCGTGGAGACTGTTTGAATGAAACTAGTCCAAATGACTCATAGTCCGAAAAATCAGTGTTCTTAAGATATATTGCGTGAGTTATAAATTTTAATCCGACCGTTGGATCTTTGTGATTTTTGGATATGTTATACATATATAAGTTGAGTATATGTCCATAAATTTTGAACCGTTAAAAATTAACGTACGATTTGTTATGAATTTTAATAGGTATTGAAAATCGTCCGTATGTGGATTTCGGGCATTTCTCGTTTGGAATTTAGAAAAACTTAAAGCTACAAAGTTGTAGAGAATTCGATTTCATATGGAATGGACATAAAATTCGTATTTTTTTGATAAAAGGGCTATTTATTATGAATTATTGAAATTTTAGAAATTAAATGTTTTTATTAAAATTATGGATGGGACCCACTTTTATTTTTTTTAAACATGTGGGCTGCAAAAAAATTTTGAAATGCCTGGCTTGTTTATTCAACAAAGGAGGTGACGTGCTTGAAAAACAAAATAATATTATTTTATTATTTTAGTCTGCTTTGGCGTTCTAGCATTTTCCTATAAATAGGGTGCTTAGTTAGAATTGAAAATCACACCAAAAACAAGTTTTCTTTCTCTCTATATTATCGACCGTATTTTGTGAGTATTTAGATACTTTGAGAGTTACTATTCAGTGCAAGTTTCCTTCGGCTTTACATCCGATATTCCGATCAGAAATACTGTTATTTTGAGGTAAGGGATGTTATTTTCTTCGTAAATGATATTATTTTCTTCAATATCATTATGCTGAAATATTGATACGAATTTTATTATTGAATTTCTACCTTTTTGTGTCGGGGTTACTATTCATGTATATGACACTATTCACGTATACGACACTATTCACCAAAAAATAAAATTTTCTCTTTTTGTCCCAGATGTCTATTATGGTTACTATCTTTAATTGTATCCATGTTTTGATCTTCATTCTTGAATTTTACTCCATTATTATTTATTATGGAATGTTTTTGAACTTGGATTATCTAAAGTACAAATCTCTAATCTTTGTCCTTTTATCTTATTGGATTCGTTCTCTAAAATGTTTTTCATCATTCTCAGTCCTTAATGATGATACTTGAATAATATCTTTGGCCTGTAGTGAAAAGATGAATGATTACTTGATGAATATCTTTGGCCTTTAGTCCAAAGATGAATGATTACTTGATGAATATCTTTGGCCTGTAGTGCAAAGATGAATAATTACTTGATGAATATCTTTGGCCCGTACTGCAAAGATGAACAGGTGTTGAGATGAACATGACCAACAGGTGATACAAATGAATATCTTTGGCCCATAGTGCAAAGATGAATATTTGATTCAAGATGTATATTGATTGATGTTACAGGGATAAAATATTGATGATAGACTTTTAAATTCGTAGATGATAGTAGATTTCATTCTCTACTTAACTCTTCTAATGAATTGTTGTTTTCACTGCAGTTGTTGATTTAAAACTTGTTGTCTATTATATTCTATCAGATTTTTCCCTGTTGAAGACTTGGGATAATTTGTTGTATATTATCTTAGTCATAATATTCTTTATTGGGCTAGTTGAGCTCATAATTTTTCTTTTTGTTCCATTTTTCTTCTCAGGAGGTGAGAATTTAGCAGGAACTAGTCGGGGTATGGAGTGATGGTCCAAGACAGTTGTTATAGTAGTCCTCCCTATTTTGTAAAATAGTGTATTAATAAGTGTAATGAGGACTTATTTGAGTGTGGATATTGTCTAGAAGACAATATTTGTATTTAAACTCACAATATTTGTGTTGTCGTATTTTGCACGATAATTGTATTAATGATGTTGTAGTTGTTTCTGTACCATGTATTTGGCGACTCAGAATGGGTGATGTATACCTATTTTGGGGGCGTCACAACTACTACTACTACTACTACTACTACTACTACTACTACTACTACTACTATTACTATTATTATTATTATTATTATTATTATTATTATTATTATTATTATTATTATTATTATTATTATTATTATTATTATTATTATTATTATTATTATTATTAGTGCTACTAGTATTATAATAATAATAATAATAATAATAATTATTATTATTATTATTATTATTATTAGTACTACTATTAATCCTTGCAAAATCATAACAATTAGGCCATGTACCTCAGTTGGTCATTGGGCTAGTTTTCCAAACTTGAGATTCTAAGTTAAAATCTGTGTCGCTACATGTTTTGGGGGAAAAATTCAAAAAATGGCCACGTCAGCTTATCTATGTGTAAAATAAAATTAAAAATGTCCACGTCATATCTGTCACGTTGGCACCACGTAGGCAGGTCAACGCACATGTGGCGCCTAGGGCTCAAAGTCCAAATTTTTTAATAAAAAAAGGGATCAATACCCAAAACTCCTAAAGTTCATTGGCTGACTTTGCATTTTACCCATTAATATTATAAGAACACAATATTAACAACCAGATCATTCCCAGGAAAGAGGGGGCTTTCCCATAAGGATTTATCCTTATTGGTGCGCAATTATATCCTTTCCTCGACATAAATTTCTAAACATTGGCAATAATGCTAACTAATAATATGAAGAATTGTGTCGTGTCAATTATTGATTTAATAACATAAAATATTGTGCAGATGATACTATGACAATAATTTAATCAATAGTATGAGATACTATGCAACAATTATTGTGACAATTATTGAATACTGAGTGACTTCTAACGTAAGAATCAATAATTAGAGATCTTTATGCAATCTGGTAATGCTACTTAAGCACCACACTATTACTGTACTTTTATCACCAGGTATTTCAACAGTTAACGGTAAAAGTTTGCCGTTATTTTTTTTAAAAGGTTATTTCAGTCGCTTTGTATATCCGACAGTTATTCTGTTATGTGTTCCACCAACTTGCTTACTTTGCAAAATTTGCACATATCTGAAAGTAGTATGCATACAAGCCAATCATGTACGATGATAAATCATATACTTTGTAATCAATCTTATTTATTTATTAATAAAAAAATTATTTATTAAAGGCATTTAATTATCTACATAGTGTTGTTTTAGTAATATGTGATAACCCCATAGTTTTAAGCAATGCTTTTAGAATCATGATGATATCATGCTAATGAGATCTAAATTCTTAGATAGCGTAAAACTAAAATATTCTCAATTAATTGATTACTAAAAAAAGGATTAGTGAATCTAGATAGATTGGTACATACGTTGCTTGCTCATTGGATGAGAATGATTGATCTCCTGATCATTTGTGTGGAGACACTAAAGTAAGTATGTAGGTGCTTATTAGAAAATAAGTTCACTGAACGTGACTCGCTAAGGAATACCTAATTGTGTTTTACTTGTCTTTCAATAGGAATTCTTGTAGTGATAGTAGTACAAATGATCCTTAGACTTGAGATCATCATAGTAACTATATATAATGAATTACACTTTGACTTATTTCTTAAGACTTTGAGAGTATATCAAAGGGTATGATTGGGTGTACTAAGTTATATATGGAGATAAAGAATGATCAATAAAAAATCTACCACTTCTAGTAAAAGAAGAGAAAGGCCCTTTGTGATTCGATAAATGACAACCCATGAATTATTGGCCAAGGTGGAATGAAATTAGAAAGTATTCTGTAATTTGCATTCATCAGGAGTTGTGAATTTAGGAATCAAAATACATATAATTAAATAAAATAAGACCTGCCAGTAATTCCGTATCTTATATTTAATTAGGACATTATATGGTGGAAGGATTGAATTGTACGGTAACTATTTACTTATAGGTTCTTTTATGATTAATGTTGAAATCTATATTATCTGGAAAGTTGTTGATCGCTGGGGAGGCTTATCCCTATTGTAGAATAAATATTATTTATTTAAATAAATTAATAGTTTAATTTATTATTTAAACAAGAGTAGAATTGTTCTAATTAATTTATTCACCACAAGTTTAATATGGAGAACCTAAATGGCCACACCATAAAAGAAAGAATAATTATTTAATTAGTTAGCACCGTATGAATAGTATCGGTACCCTTGAATAATACCCCGAAATGAAAAGATTAAAATTTAATAAGAAAGTTCAGACCAATATTCCAGTGAAATGATATTAGATGAAGCGCAATTCTTAAGGAATTTCTAATTATTTTAGGAATTATAGAAGCAATACTTACCATAGTAAGTTTAAATTTATGAATATGAAATGAAATAATATCACTTATATAATATGGAGTATGAAAGAAAATGATATTTCTTACGAGTATTGAAATAAAATAATATCCTTTACCTTAGTAGAAAACTAGATTTGACTGGAATATCGACTATCATCTTGCCATAATCTTGCACTATTCGCTACACTCAAAGTATTCTTATATTCAAGAGAAATACTCATAATATTATAGAATAAGAATTTATGATATTGTGTTGGTGTGTCTTGGTTGCTTATCCGAGCAATTCTATTTATAGTGCAATGGAGGAAGAAGGTTTGTCAAAGTTGGTAGGTAATTAGGCAAGGTTTGAAAAACCTTCGTGGCCACTAATCAATTATTCATGCACCAATCATTTCCACCAATCAAATGGCCTAACTTCTCATTTTGTTATAGGTGAGGCCCACAATTTGGAGAAAAGAATTTCAGGAGGAAAATAATACCAGCACATGGTTTTGAAAAGGAAGTGCAGTACTCGATTTTGAAAAATAAAGGAATGCAAAGCCAAGCTTCTTAACTTCACTTACCATAACATATTCACATGCTTATATATATATATATATATTTGAATGAATATTTAATTAGAGAAAATAATTGTGATTCCATAGAAAAATATGCCAAACTTTTCACAAATGTTTCATGTTAAATTCCTTCATTTATATCAAAATTGAACCAATATCCACCATATAATAATTAATATTATAAGTTCACAATATTAACAACAAGATCATTCCCAGGAAAGAGGGGGCTTTCCGATAAAAATTTATCCTTATTGGCACGCAATTATATAACTTAACCCCTTTCTTCGACAGAACTTTTTAAGCATTGCCAATAATGCTAACTAATAATATGAATAATTGTGTCGTATCAATTATTGATTTAATAACATAAAATATTATGGAGATGATACTGTGACAATAATTGAATCAGTAATATGAGATAATATGCAACAATTACTATGGCAATTATTGAATACTGAGTGACTTCTTACACAAGAATCAATAATCAGAGATACTATGTAATACCATGTGCTACTGTGCAACCACACATATTACTGTACTTTTATCACCGGGTTTTTCAACAGTTAACGACAAAAGTTTTGCTGTTATTTTTTATAAAAAAAGGTTATTTCTGTCGCTTTCTATATCCGACAGTTATTCCATTACGTGGTCAACCGATGATTGCGCCGTCGTACGAATATTCTCCGATAAAACGAATATTGTATGACAACTTGCTTACTTTGTAAAATTTACACATAGCATCCATAACTATAGCATTATATCAAATCAACACCTTATTATTCAAAATAATATTAAATCTTTATTCATAAAAAGTTGGGGTCTTACATTATTAAAACAACACCATGTAGATAAATTAAATGCCTTTAGTAAATAAATACTTTTATTAATAAATAAATAAGTTTGATTACAAATTATATGCTTTATCGTCATACATGATTGGCCTGTATGCATACTACTTTCAATCTCCCACTTGCATTAAAGCGAATGACCATGGTATCTCATACCCATCTTCTCTATGTGACGATCAAATTATTGTTATGTTAACACTTTAGTAAATAGATCTGCAATGTTGTCTTGAGAGTCCACACGCTCTAGGGTAACGTCTCCTCTTTTAATTATCTATCTGATTAGATGAAACCGCCGTAACACGTGTTTGGATTTCTGATGAGACCTGGGTTCCTTAGCCTGTGCAACAGCTCCGGTGTTGTCATAGTACAAGGGAACTACTCCTCTAATGCTAGGAACAACACCAAGTTCGGTTATGAACTTCATCATCCAAACAGCCTCCTTTGCAGCTTTACTTGCAGCTATGTAACTGTTTGCTGCTAAGAACTCTTCCAGTTCACTGCACCACCGTTTAAGGTAAACATATACACTGAAATAGATTTTTTAACGAATGTGATTTTTATAATTAATTAAAATATTTATTTGAGTTATATAAAAATTTTAGTTTATTTATTTATTGAATAGCAAATATTTGATGTTGGTTGTTATGGCTTAATTTAATTAAGCATTATAATTTGATAGATAATTTCATAATTGATGTGAATTTTATTATTAAAGTTTAATTGATTTTACTAATAAAATAACTTTAAACTATTTAAGTGTGATTTTATTAATTAAGTGTATGTTAAATAATTCTTCAATTGATGTGTATTTTATTACTTTAATGTTATAAAATATTCTAATTTAATTAAATAATTAAATTAGAAGGTTTGTAATGGGTTAAATAAAATTGCAATTATTTTGGTTAAATAGGAATTATAATTAGTAAGGTTTAATTGAGTTTATTACTAAAATAAGTAATTATTTATGTGCGACGTTAGAAATATGTTATATGTCATAGTAAAGTAATAATAGTATATAATGAATAGCCTTACCATTGGGTTACTTAACTAATGATGGAAAAGTGATGTTATGCTACTAAGATGGCTTAATGTGATATTGGTCATGCATGTAGAGTTTTGTAACATAAGCCTTATGTTATTAGTGGGGTTTACTATTATATTAATTAATTACATAACTATTACCCAAATGAGGAGTTACACAAGAAGAAATCCTAGAGTTTTTTTTAGAGCAAGAGTTTTGGTGGAAGAGAGAAATAGAGAAATTGAGAGGGATAGAGAGAAATAGAAGAATTGAGAGAAGCTAGAAGATGATGAGTTTATAATTATGTTTGAATTAATCATATAATTCTGTTTTATAAAACCCATCTTCACAATTCCTTTAATCATATAATATTATGATTTTATACTTTTCATCTTATAAACATAGTCTATTTATTTTCACTTTTCATCTTTATTACTGGAGTTAGGTAACTCCAGAATCTTATCCTTATAACCCTTCAAGATTCTTCTTTGAATCTTCCTTATCTTCTTCTTTACTTAATAATGAATTTCCTAAAATCATTTCTTATCACTCAAACTCGATCTGAGTTTATTCCTTATTATCTCCGCGGTTATAGCATAAGGTACCCCTACCTAAGGTATATAACCTACGACTTTGATACCAACTATGACACTTATGGTACTTCCAACCATAACACCCCACAAAGATACTGTCTTAACTTGCTAATGAAAGTGGCTCGGCGTCCCCTCACGGAAAAATCCGGGCTTCACGCTTCCCTTAAAGGGATTTCACCAGCAAAAGGCTCGGGGCTCTTTGCAAATTCATGCTTATAGCTTTGATACCAACTATGACACCCCCAAATCCGGGTACTTTTTACCTCGGATCTGGTGCATCATTTCTATAACTATTGCGGAAGAGATAAACATAAATTTTTTATACATTAAACTTTTACACATCATTCCCAAGGTCTACAACCTTAACTTAATACATACCTTCAATATCTAAAAAGGTTTACAATATCATTTGCATTAGCTCAATTAATAGTTCTAACTGCATAATAGCCTAATCTTGGACTTTGCCTTTGCCTCTGCCTTTACTCGAGCTTTCATCTACATCTGAAATTTTTTTATCATGATATAGCAAGGGTGAGCAAAAAATTTGCGTAGCAAATTTAAATTTATTTGAGGATATATTATGTTTGAAAGAATTGAACAATAAGCTAGCTAACTTTTAACAATATAAACATTGTGAAAGAGCATGAGCAAATTTTCTTAGCTGAACGACTAAGTCAATAAAAATGAATGGTCAAGCATAAACATGAACATATTAACTGAACCAAATGGTAATGAAGGTGATCAGCCTTTCATACCTGATGAACATTTACAATATGCACAACGTGTGAATCAATAATCAATATAGATGTGAATAATCAACAACTATTCACTACCATGTTTTGAACATACAACTCAAGTTTGAGTTAGGGAAACTTGCATGAACCGCTGATTATCGATAAGCAATCTAATGTGATCTCTTATGAAAGACATAAATTATCATATCGATCTTTCAATTAGCATAACATACATGTTAACTCATCATCTTATATTAAATTGTCTAACCTAGTTAAATATTAGACATTACATTATAGCCTTAGTATTATCATTATACTTTGATAATCTTTTTATCATGTCATAACTTATACTTATCCCTTTTGTATGTTATCTTAGTAAATTAGATAACATTTTAGTAAACCGAAATACCATTTCAGTAAGTCGGATTTTATTTCAGTATCCTGAAATCACTATTTCAGCAGATCAGAATCAGATTAGCAGTCGGAATTCAATTTTAGCAACCTGAATTCACTATTATTTTTCACGAAAATACCAAATCAACTTATCATTTTTCTATCCTTTGGCCAAACATATATACATATATTTCATACACAAAAAGTATTTTTCTGGAATTTTTCAACTCCCTTAAGTATTTTTCAAAAATCAATTTCAAGTTAATCCCTTAAGAAATTAGCTACCTCACGTTTAACTCCAGAAATTCCCAACTCTTGGCGGGATCTTACACATGTTAATGTGAGCATCCAGTTTAAATATCGTGGCCATCAGAGTTATATAACTCCGGTTATAGCGATTTTCGTCAGAAAATCACAACAATTGAAATGGTCATAACTTGGTCATTTTAAGTCGAAATGAGCTCATTTTTGGACAGGAGCTACTTAACACCATATATTTTCATGTACCAAAAGGCCAGAATTTATTTCACAAACTAAGTGGCCGAAATTTCCCTTTTAATTTCTGGATCAGTAGCTTTTTCTCCTTTTTCACTTTTTCGTGCTTTGTTAAAAATATTCCATATGGAAATCTACAACTCCTTTTTTCAGTGATTCTACTTAGAGATGTTAGAAAACTTATCATATTATCCTCCCAAAATTTTCCAGAATTTTTAAATGACAGAAAAATGACAAAACTACCCCCTACTCTTGACTGTCCAAAATAGTCTGTTTTTCCTTAAAAGACACAAAACTGTTTTTACTAAAATAATCATAACTTTTTTGTTTTAAAACATTTTTAGGCGATTCTTGAGGCCACGGGAAGCTAACTTCCGGGACTACAACTTTTATTCTTTGACATATTCCAAATCCTAAACACAAAATTCCAGAAATTCCGTGTAAAGTGACTGACGTGAGTTTGTTTTTCCAGTTTTGACGCTACTACTTTGAAATATCATAACTCTCTCCTCCAAAGTCAGATTTAGTCTATTATAGAGTCTATGGAAAGCTTATTCAATGTATTACAATATACCAAAGGCCCATAATTTTTAGGGCATTCTAGCTAACCCCGAATTTTCTTTTTAGGGACAATAGTCACTAGCTTTTTTAAGCTTTATAAAAACTGTTTTACTTTTCTTTCTTTGGATCAAACTTTTAATACCTAAAATGGTTAGATCTACACATAACACACTCTAAAACAAGTAGATCAAGAGTTTTAAAGTTCAAAACATAAGTTCTTTATTTCATTAAATCATTAAATAAAAATACATACACTAAGTGTTTAGGGTTTATACCTTTTCCCTTTTGGGTTTTTCTTCTTCTTCTTCTTCTTGTTCTTGGTAGGTGGAGCTCTAAGTCATGAACCAAAGCTAATCTTCTACTTCTCTCTAATAATTTGTTTTTCTTTCCTTATCTATTTAGAATGAGATGGAAAAATTTATTTGTAAAATAGATGAGGGATATTTGTAGTAAGAGAAATGCATACATATAACATATGCATGTATATATAAAATCTCCCAAAATCCCTTCCATATCTCTTTCAAATCTTTCCAATATCTTTTTCATATCTTTCCATATCTCTTTCATATCTTTCCATACCTCTTTCATATCTATCCAATATCTTTTCTCTTTCTCTCTCCTATCTGTACAAAATCTTACAAATCTCTCCAAATCATAGCATATCAAATCATATCTTACCAAATATCTCTATATCTTTTCACATCTTCCAAATATCTTAGCACATCTACGAAAATAACATGTGCTTATTTTCTCACCCCTTGGGCTAAATGTTGGGCTATCCTCTATTTCATTTGGGCTTCCCAATTAAAAATGTTTGGGCTATAACAAATAACATATTCCAATATTCTTAATATTACCATTCCCTAATTATGTAATTAGGGTTTTCATTTCCTCAATTATAACACAAATCTTTACTCATGAAAATTTATTTCCTTAACCCAATTAGACTTGCTATAATTAGGTTATAAAATTAATTAATTGAGATTTATAAATAAATTTCTTAAAATTAATATATATATTCTATATACCATAATTCTCTCATCTCATAACCCTTAAGTTATACAATTCTTCATTCCTAATTTATAATTGGGATCACACTAGTTTCTTTTATTTGTTTATATAATAAACTAATATAAACCATCACATAATCTTCATATTCACAGAACATATACTCAAATACACTTAATCCTGAATAATTCACCATAATTTTTTTTTAAATTCACTAAATTGCTTCCTAGAAATCTCAAATCCATTCACTTATTTTCTGTCTAGGTTTATTATTCAACCTTTAATTCATCATTTAAGATTTAAATAATTATCTAAATTTTTGGGTTGTCACATACGGTCTCTCTGAAAGTATTATGCATACAAGCCAATCATGAATGATGATAAAGCATATACTGTGTAATCAATCTTATTTATTTATTAATAAAAGAATTATTTATTAAATGCATTTATTATCTACATGGTGCTGTTTTAATAATATGTGATAAACCCATAGTTTTAAGCAACGCTTTTAGAATAATGATGATGATCATTCTAATGAGATCTAAATTCTTAGAAAGCTTAAAACTAAAATAGTTCCCAATCATTGGATTACTAAATTGGGGATTAGTGAATCCGGATAGATTGGTACATACGTTGCTTGCTCATTGGATGAGGATGATTGATCTCATGATCATTTGTGTGGAGACACTAAAGCAAGTATGTAGGTGCTTATTAGAGAATAAGTTCACTGAACGTGACTCGCTAAGGAATACCTAATGGAGTTTTACTTACTTGTCAATAGAAATTCTTGTAGTGATAGTAGTACAAATGATCCTTAGACTTGAGATCATCATAGTATCTTATATATAATGAATTACACTTTGACTTATTCCTTAAGACTCTTAGAGTATATCAAAGGGTATGCTTGGGTGTAATAAGTTATATATGAAGATAATGAATGATCAATAAAGAATCTACCACTTCTAGTAAAAAGGAGAGATGTCTATGTGATTCGATAAATGACAACCCAGAGTCCTTGGCGAGGTGGAATGAAATTAGAAAGTAGTTTCTAATTTGCATTCATTAGAGTTATTCATTTTGGAATCGAAATACATATAATTAAATAAAATAAGACTTGACAAAGAATTCCATGTCTTATATTTAATTGGGACATTGTATGGTGGAAGGATTGAATTATGCGAAACTATTTACTCAAAGGTTCTTTTATGATTAATGTTGAAATCTATATTATCCGGAAAGTCGTTGATCGCTAGGGAGGCTTATCCTATTGTAGAATAAATATTATTTATTTAAAATAAATTATTTGTTTAATTTATTTATTTAAATGAGATTAGAATTGTTCTAATTGATTTATTCACAACCTAGTTTAATATGGAGAACCTAAAGGGTCACACCATAAAAAGGAAGAATAATTATTTAAGAAGTTAATGGCATAATTGTAATAATATATTAAGTATATTTAATTTAATCTATGGTGATAGAATAAATTAAATAGCTTAATATTTATTATTTAATATTTTAGAAATATTAAATATAAATTAATAAGAGGAGTCTTATTAATATTATTATAATTATTATTATTTTAATTTCTAAAAGGTTTAGGAATTAATTTAATATTAGTACTCTCATTTATTCCTAATTGGATTAGGAAGAAAATTAGTTAAAGGAGTTTAACTAATTATCCCTAATAGGATTAGGGAGCCCATTTAATTAAAAGAGTTTAATTAAATAAATAATACCTTATTTTAATTAAAATAGGGTTACATAATATCTTTATAAGAGGAGTCTTATATTAGATATGAAAATAGGTAATTCCAAGATTTGGAGAGTACACCCATTTTCTTATTCGGATAAGAAAACTAGGGTTTGAGCCAAATCCTTCTTCTTGAAAAATTCCTCTTCTTTGGTGGATCACCTATAGAGGCCATACACTTGGGTGGTTTACATTAATCAAAGGAAGGAATCTACCCAGATTCAAGGAGATCGCGAGAAGTAGGAGGTGAACTCTGCATTGAGAGGAAGCTCGCTTTCTCCAAGGGTATGATTTCATAATTTCTTATTCTTCGTTTAATTAATAATATGCATAAAGGATGATCCGGGTAATTGGTTTGTGAAAAATTTTAAAATCTGATTTTATCTCGCTTCCGCTACGTTTTGCAATTTGATTGCTACTTTGATTTTCACGAAAACCTAACAGTGGTATCATGAGCCAAACTTTATGCTAATTATTAATTATTTTGATTCCATCTATGTTTGGGTATGAATTTAGAATTATTTATTGGGCATATTTTGTTGTATAAAATTATTATTTTATGAAAAAAATTAATTTCTTAAAAAAGTTTCTAATTTTTTATTTTATTTTATGCCATCCGTGGTTTCGGAATTTTTTTTTTTTTTTGAATCCTTTCGTGGGTGCTGTTTCGGTTTATATATATGTAAGACCCCGAAATTTTTTTAAATAAAAAGGAATTTCCTTTATTTATTATTTTGAAATAGTAAGGGTTGATTTGATTAATGTGGATAGTTAAGGGTTAAATACGCAAATATTTCAAAATAAGCAAGTGGTTATAAAATATTCATTTTTGTTGGAATATATTCTTTTGGTAGTGGAATATTAAATCTTTGTCGGGAATATTCGTATTTGACGGCCATGACCGTGTGTGGGCCCCATAACTGAAAGCGATTGGATGAGGAAAACGACAAATATAAGTTGTTTAAAAATAACTGGCGTAATTGTTACAGAAGTATCATCTTGTTGGAATACCGGTGGTTAAAATACGATGTCTGGCATGGTTGCCTATAACAATTACCTGTATTGCATGTATTGTTGAATTATTGATACTTACGTAAGAAGGCTTTACTCAATAATTTTCACGAGTGAATTATTTATTCGATATTTTATTTTATTGATTCAATAATTGTTGCGTTGATATTTTATATTATTATTGTTTCAATAATTGTCATCAATGCATGATATTTCCCATTATCGGATCAATAATTCATATTATTTGAATAATATTATTAGATAACATTATTGGCAATGTCTAGAAAGTTACGTCTAAGGAGAGGTTTGGTCACCTAATTGCGCGCGCCCCAAGAAGAGAGAGATCCTTATTGAAAGCCCCTCTTTCCTGAGGAACGACTGGTTGTTATAAATGTGATTCTCGTAATATTATTTGTGAATAATTAATTATTGATTCATATGATAAGGAAATATTTATTTTATATGAATATAAATGATGGATTTATTTATGTGGTTATTAATGAAGGAATTAATGCTTGAGATGTTTTATTTTGTTTGATTGGAGGTATTAAAAGATCAAATCGGTGTTATTACAAACTTTATTGTGTGAGTTATAATATTTAATCCGAATTGTTGGATCGTTGTAATTTTTGGATATGTTATACATATATAAGTTAAGTATATGTCTACAAATTTTGAACCGTTAAAATAAACGAATGATTTGTTATAAATTTTAAGAGGTGTCTCATTCGTAAAGTAGGGTTATAATTGATTTTGGTGGAAAATTCTAGAATTGAGTGGGCCCCACTTGTGGTTGGTGAAAAATGTGCTGAATTTTATTTCAAATGTGGTGGGTGGCAATAGTAGCGTGTAAAGCCATCGTGTAGCAGTCAAGTCCGCTTTCTACGGCTAACATTTTCCTATAAATAGAGGCTAAGTTAGAATTGAAAATCACACCGAAACAAAGTTTTCTCTCTTTCTCTCTATATATTGAGCGTATTTTGTGAGTATTTAGATACTTTGAGAGTTCTTTGCTCGTAACAAGTTTCATTCAAGATCACTTGACCTTTCCTTCCGAAGTATTGATTCTTTGAGGTAAGGGATGTTATTTTCTTCTCAAATGATATTATTTCTTCAATATCATTATGCTGAAATATTAGTTGGAACTTTTTATCAAATTTGGAACTTTTTCATGTCGGGGTTACTATTCATGAGTTACTATTCACGAGTTACTATTCATGAGTTACTATTCACGAAGTTACTATTCACAAGTACTATTCATGAAGCGTGAAAATGTTTTTGTGGAATTTCTATCTTTTGGTGTCGAGAGTTACTATTCACGATATCTGAGACTATTCACGTATCTGACACTATTCACGATACGGCACTATTCAATAGAAAAATAAAATTTCTTCTTTTCGTCCCAAAATATCTATTCGGATACTAGCTTTGATTGTATCCATGTTTTGATCATTCTTGAATTTTACACCACTATGATTATTTTTTGAGGTATTGTTGGACATGGATAAAACAAAGTACGAATCCTTAATCCTTAATCCTTGTCATTTTGTTTCACCGTATTTCGTTCTTTAAAAATATTTTCATCATCCTCGGTCTTAAATGATGATATTATTGAATATCTTTGGCTTTGTAGTGCAAAGATGAATGATTTCTGAAGAATATCTTTGGCTCAGTAGTGCAAAGATGAACAATGTTTAAATGAACATGATGATCGATCGATGAATATCTTTGGCCTTTAGTGCAAAGATGAACAGTGTTGAGATGAACATAACCGATTGATGAATATCTTTGGCTCAGAGTGCAAAGATGAATATTTGATTTGAGATGAATATTGATTGATGTTACGTGGATAAAATATTGATGATGGACCGTTAAATTCATAGATTATAGTAGATTTCATTCTCTACGTAACTCTTCTATGAATTATTATTTCACCTGCGAATATTGATCCGAAACTTGTTGTCTATTGTATTCATCGATTTTTCCTGTTGGAGACTAACGATAATTTGTTGTATATTATCTTAGTCATAGTATTCTTCTTATCGGGCTAGTTGAGCTCACCCTTTTCCTTGTTGTTCCATTTTTCTTCTCGTGAGGCGAGAATGTAGCGAGTACTAGCTCGGGGTATGGAATGAAGGTTTTAGAAAGGATTGTTTTGTAGTCCTCACCATTTTTGTAAAATAATGTATCAATAAATGTGATGGGGATTTATTTGAGTATAGATATTGTCTAGAAGATAATATTCAGATTTAAACTCACGCTTTCTTGTTGTAATAATAAAGTTGTAGTTATTTACGTACCATGTATTTGGCGACTCGAATGGGTGTGGTGTATACCTATTTTGGGGCGTCACGGTTGGTATCGAGCTTAGGATATGATCTCTGGCGGAGATCGGGAATAGAACTAGGAGGGAGAGACGAGTAAATCCTTCGCTAGTGTGTCCTACCTAAGCTTATTTGTTAGTTGAATCAGATATATAGGGATATTATGTGATATATTGATTTCCTTAATTAACCCTTGTTTTATGACAATATTTGAGAATGTCGATTGAGAATATTAACGATGGAGTAAATGAGACCGTGGAGATGCAGACTTACCAACGAGGAGAACGTCAACAGTCGGCAATGTTCCTCCCGTGAACAACACCACCGAAAGCGATGATGAATGAGGGATGTTTAGAAGTTTTTATAGTTCATGCAAAATCGGTAGAGGGAGACTCGTGTTCAAAATACAGAGGAAATGATAGCAATTCACGGTGGTCACAACCAAGCGAGTTCAAAGAGTTGGGACCACCGAATTTAAGGGAAAGCGAGATCCGATCATGGCGGAAACATGGGTCAAGCAAATTACCAAGATATTCGATGTCTTGGGATGAACGGAGAACAGAAGGTTCCATTCGCCACCTTTATGTTACGTGGCGGCGGGCAGACATCGGTGGGAATCAGAAGCGTACCCCATCCATTTGCACTTTCGGCAAAGATGTCATGGAGACGTTTGAAAGCAGTTCAATGACAAGTACTTTCTGAAAGTATTCGTCATATGAAGGAAGTGGAGTTTATTAGACCGGAGAGCGAGAATAACATGGCGGTGTCAAAGACGAGGCGAAGTTCATGAGTTATCCAGTTTGCACCTCATTTGGTGGAGAATGAGGAACGTATGACGCGGATGTTTCTTAGAGGCTTGAAACCCAGCATACGTTAGTATCTCATTTCTCATAAATTTTCTCTCTATTCAGATGTTGTCAACAGGGCTCAGTTGTTAGAGCGAGATAACGAGTACGTTCAACCGAGGGACCATAACCAGGATCATATCAAAGATAGCAGTCATCAGAATAACGATAACCAAGTGGAGAAAGAAGAATACGGACAAAGGCGGTTACCACTCTGGTGGTAATCGTGGCCATGAAAATAGAAGAAGCGAGTCGGGAGGAGATTTTAAAAAGAGGAGATTCAACAACGACCATGTGAAGACGCGTCGGCCAAAGTAACTAGTTCCAAGGAGGAGAAAGACCATCGGTCGTATGTTACAAATGCGGAAAGAGGACATATCATTGGCGCCCGCCCAACAGCTTTAAGGTATGCTATAATTGTGGAAAAGAAGGACATATCGCTCGAGATTGTACGGTAGCGAAACCCAGTCCAGAGGAATGGTGACTCAAAAGGATGTCCCAGAAAAGTCAAAGTCAACGATTCCTGGAAGAGTGTTTGTCGTGACCGGTCAAAATGTGAGGAACCCGAACGAAGTTAGCACGGGTTAGTTAATTATAAATTCTTGCGAAGTATATACCTTACTAGATATTGGTTCTACCCATTCTTTTATCTCTCTTACTTGCGCTCAACGTTTGAACTTGACTACGGAGAAATTAAACTTTGACTTATCTGTGGAGACTCCATTAGGAGAAACTTTCATTACATCCGTTGTTTAAAAATCTTGCTTGATTCAGGTTGGCACTATCACATTACCTGTTAACCTTATTTCTATAGAGATATTTGCTTTTGATGTGATTTTAAGGTTAACTACTCATCATGCCGAAATTGATTACTTTCGTAAGGTTGTTAGTTTTCATATTCCTAACTAACCTGTTATTCGAATTCAAGCAACCAAACCATTGAAGTCAAACTCTTTCATATTAAGCCATAAAGCCATTCGTTTATTGAAAAACGGATGTCAAGCTTTCTTAGCCATGTCATGGACTTGAACAAAAATAAGTCGATTTGAATGATATTTCACATTTGTTAGTAAATTTCTGACGTGTTTCTGAAGAATTTCTTGGCTTACTCCCAAAGCCCGATATTAAATTTTGTATCGAATTTGAACCCGGACAAAACTCATTTCTAAAATCTCATATCGAATGGCTCCTATTGAACTTCGTGAGTTAAAATTCAACTATAGAATTTGGTACTGAGCCTTTATCTGGTGACTTCCTTTGTGGGAATTCACCTGCCGAACTCTCTGTAAGGGACATCATATTCGTGCGATAGTAAATCGATAGGTGTCATTGTGACGTCTTATCCAAGATTGGGATATGAGTCACGGTTGAGAGCAACCTAAGTCGATGAATCGAAATACGTAGCTTTCTAGGCTTAGTTGGTTATTATCGGAGATTCGTTGAAGGATATTCTCGAATCGCTATTCCATTAACGCAGCTGACTCGTAGAGATACAAAATTCGAATGGAGCAAGGAATGTGGGAAGAGCTTCGAAGAACTCAAGAGGAGACTCATTTCAGCACATGTTCTGACCATGCCATCCTGGAAAAGCGAACGTGGTAGCTGACGCGTTGAATAGAAGATCATATGCGGGAATGAGTGCGATGATGTCAAGTTTACGCATAGAGCCAACTTTAATAGAAAAAGTTAAGGTTGCTCAAGCCACCGACCCGGAGCTGATGCATATGAAGAAGAAAGTACAAGAAGGAGCTATTCCGGAAGCGAGAATTGATGAAGAAGGAATACTTCGAGTTCACTCTAGACTTTGTGTTCCTAACGACTTTGATTTGAAGAACAAGATTATGATTGAGGCACACAATACACCATTTGCAATCCATCCTGGAAGTACTAAAATGTATCGTGATCTTCGACATACATTTAGGTGGAACAATATGAAGAGAGAGATTGCAAAGTTTATCTCAATGTGTTTAACTTGTCAACGTGTAAAGGCAGAGCATCTAGTACCTAAGGGTCCATTGCAACCACTTGAGATTCTGGAATAGAAGTGGGAACACATTACCATGGATTTCGTTACGGGTCTTCCTACGGTTTCTCAAGACATCAATGCTATTTGGGTTATTGTTGATAGATTAACCAAATCTGCTCATTTCTTGCCGATACGGGAGACTTATTCCTTTGAACGTCTTGCTAGTATGTACGTAAATGAGATCGTGAGGTTGCATGGCATACCTGTATCCATAGTTTCGGATCGTGACCCAAGATTCACTTCAAGATTTTGGGTTAGCTTGCAAAAAAGCTATGGGCGCGAATTTGCGATTTAGTTCGCATACCATCCCCAAACCAGACGAATAATCGAGAGGACTATTCAAACTCTTGAAGATATATTAAGACTCGTGTCCTGACTTCAAGGGTAGTTGGGATAAGTATTTACCATTGGTGGAATTCTCCTACAACAACAAGCTTATCGTGCAAGTATAGGTGTAGCTCCATTTGAAGCATTATATGGACGAAAATGTAGTTCTCCAATATGTTGGGATGAGGTGGGTGAAGCAACATTGTTGGGACCTGAGAAGTTAGTAATATGATATGACTACCGAAAGATCCAAATGATTCGACAACGTATAAAACGGTACAAGATCGACAAAAAAGAGTTATGCGGATCTTCATCGAAAGGACGTGGAATTTAGTGTAGGGGATCATGTATTATTACGAGTTGCTCCATGGAAGGGAGTTACAAGATTTGGGAAGAGAGGAGAGCTCAATCCACGATTTATTGGTCCATTTCAAATTCTTGACCGAGTAGGAAATGTAGCCTATAGACTTGCGTTACCTCCAAGTATGTCTCGTGTTCATAATGTGTTTTCATATATCGTACTTCAGAAAATATGAAAAAGAACCGAATCACGTTATAGAATTAGAACCCCACGAGAGATAGCCAAGACCTAACGTGTGAGGAGGTACTGCCAAGATTTTGGATAGGAAGGAGCATGTCCTACGCGCAAAGGTCATACCACAAGTTAAAAGTTTTGTGGAGGAATCATGCTATAGAGGAAATGACCTGGGAATTGGAAACGAAAATGAAAGCGAGGTATCCTCATCTTTTCAAACACACAGTACGTCGCCAATTTCGAGAACGAAATTTCATAAGAAGGGAGGTTGTAAGACCTCAAATTTTTTAAATAAAAAGGAATTTCCTTTATTTATTATTTTGAAATAGTAAGGGTTGATTTGATTAATGTGGATAGTTAAGGGTTAAATACGCAAATATTTCAAAATAAGCAAGTGGTTATAAAATATTCATTTTTGTCTGGAATATTCGTTTGGTCGTGGAATATTAAATGCTGTGTCGGGAATATTCGTGCGACGGTAGCAACCATGTGTGTGCCCCATAACTTGAAGCGATTGGATGAGGAAAACGACAAATATAAGTTGTTTAAAAATAACTGCGTAATTGTTACCAAGTAATCATCGTTGGAATACCCTATGGTTAAAATACAAAGAATACTGGCGTGGTTGCCTGATACTCAGAGATACGCATTATTGTTGAATTATTGATCCTTACGTGAAGGCACTACTCAATAATTTTCACAAGAGTTACGCTTCAATATTTTATTTTATTGATTCAATAATTGTTGCGTTGATATTTTATATTATTATTGTTTCAATAATTGTCATTGCGCAAGATTTCCCATTATCGGATCAATAATTCATATTATTTGAATAATATTATTAGATAACATTATTGGCAATGTCTAGAAAGTTCTGGCTAAGGAGAGGTTTGGTCACCTAATTGCGCTTAGTAAGGAGAGATCCTTATTGAAAGCCCCTCTTTCACGGGAACGACTTGGTTGTCATAAATGTGATTACTCAGAATATTATTTGTGAATAATTAATTATTGATTCATATGATAAGGAAATATTTATTTTATATGAATATAATTGATGGATTTATTTATGTGGTTATTAATGAAGGAATTAATGCTTTGAGATGTTTTATTTTGCCGGATTGGAGGTATTAAAAGATCAAATCGAATGTTATTACTAACTTTTATTGTGTGAGTTATAATATTTAATCCGACCGTTGGATCGTTGTAATTTTTGGATATGTTATACATATATAAGTTGAGTATATGTCTACAAATTTTGAACCGTTAAAATGAACGAATGATTTGTTATAAATTTTAAGAGGTGTCGATTCGTAAAGTAGGGTTATAATTGATTTTGGTGGAAAATTCTAGAATTGAGTGGGCCCCACTTGTGGTTGGTGAAAAATGTGCTAAATTTTATTTCAAATGTGGTGGGTGGCAATAGTAGCGGTAAAGCCATCGTGTAGCAGTCAAGTCTGCTTGGTGGCTAACATTTTCCTATAAATAGAGGGCTAAGTTAGAATTGAAAATCACACCGAAACAAAGTTTTCTCTCTTTCTCTCTATATTATTGAGCGTATTTTGTGAGTATTTAGATACTTTGAGAGTTCTTTGTTGTAACAAGTTTCATTCAAAGATCACTTCCGACCTTTCCTTCCAAGCAATCTTGATTCTTTGAGGTAAGGGATGTTATTTTCTTCTCAAATGATATTATTTCTTCAATATCATTATCTTTGAAATATTGGTTGGAACTTTTATCAAATTTGGAACTTTTTCATGTCGGGGTTACTATTCATGAGTTACTATTCACGAAGTTACTATTCATGAGTTACTATTCACGAGTTACTATTCACAAGTACTATTCATGAAGCGTGAAAATGTTTTTTGTGGAATTTCTATCTTTTGGTGTCTGAGTTACTATTCACGATATAAGACTTATTCACGATATGGCACTATTCACGTGTCAAAGACTATTCATTTAGAAAAATAAAATTTCTTCTTTTCGTCTAAAATATCTATTCGGATACTAGCTTTGATTGTATCCATGTTTTGATCATTCTTGAATTTTACACCACTATGATTATTTTTGAGGTATTGTTGGACATGGATAAAACAAAGTACTAATCCTTAATCCTTAATCCTTGTCATTTTGTTTCACCGTATTCGTTCTTTAAAATATTTTTCATCATCCTCGGTCTTAAATGATGATATTATTGAATATCTTTGGCCTGTAGTGCAAAGATGAATGATTTCTGAAGAATATCTTTGGCTCAGAGTAGTCAAAGATGAACAGTGTTTAAATGAACATGACCGATCGATGAATATCTTTGGCCTTTAGTGCAAAGATGAACAGTGTTGAGATGAACATACGACCGATTGATGAATATCTTTGGCCTCAGTAGTGCAAAGATGAATATTTGATTTGAGATGAATATTGATTGATGTTACGGGGATAAAATATTGATGATGGATCGTTAAATTCATAGATTATAGTAGATTTCATTCTCTACGTAACTCTTCTATGAATTATTATTTCACCGCGAATATTGATCTCGAAACTTGTTGTACATTGTATTCTATTCTATCGTATTTTCCTGTTGGAGACTAACGATAATTTGTTGTATATTATCTTAGTCATAGTATTCTTTACTTGGGCTAGTTGAGCTCACCCTTTTCCTTGTTGTTCCATTTTCTTCTCGGGAGGCGAGAATGTAGCGAGTACTAGTCGGGTATGGAATGAAGGTTTTAGAAAGGATTGTTTAGTAGTCCTCACCATTTTGTAAAATAATGTATCAATAAATGTGATGGGGATTTATTTGAGTATAGATATTGTCTAGAAGATAATATTTGTATTTAAACTCACAGCTTTCTTGTTGTAATAATAAAGTTGTAGTTGTTTACGTATACCATGTATTTGGCGACTTCGTAATGGGTGTGGTGTATACCTATTTTGGGGGCGCCACATATATATCTTATATATATAATAAAAGAAGAAGGAGGACTCCGCTATATAAAAAAAAAAAAAAAACTGGGATTTATCCTAGATATCCCGCCACGTTAATAATATATATATATATATATATATATATATATATATATATATATATATATATATTATCCTAACATATTGCAGCCCCCAATCTTTTTTTTTATCCTAACATATTGAACCGTGATACAAGGCTTGCAAGGTCTTTGGAGATTTTTTAAAAAGAAGATCCACGTGGCGCTTTTTTTTGTCCAGAAATTAATAGCATGGTCCAAATGTTTTGTTTATAAAGTATAGATTTTTATTATATATATATATATAATTGTTATATATATATATATTAATTTTAATAATTTTATAATTAAAATAAAAGTTTATTTTAATATTGAAATTGATTTCATACAACATAAAATTGCCCATTAAATGATATTCATATATATATGGAATGATTTAATTTATTGATACATATGATGATATATATGATAATAAATGGGATTGATTATGGACAATCGACCAATATGATTGGATTTATTTTAGTTGGATGTTTGAATGAATGGGTTTTATTAAATGGGTCTCATGATTTCGTCTTTTCTCGGTTTTCTTCTTGATGTAAATTCTATCTCTCTCCTATGTACTTCCCTCGATCACGATCAAGGTTTCTATTTAAATTAAATAGTTTAATGTAATAGGATTAGTTAGAATTTTTTTGAAGAACCGAGATCAAGGAGCGCTTTGAAGACCCGCTTGTAATGGAGCCCGGTTTAAATGTAATAGTTATATTTAAATGTTTATTCTTTGCACCCTAGGGTTTGACCTTTTGGTTCACTTGGTGGCTCTAGTGAACCAAACTAGAATAAAAGTCCATAATCAATCCGGGTAGAATATAGTATTCTATATGTGCATGCTAGTATTATATATATTATATATTATGCAAACATGCTTCGCATGTTTAATAATATGACGCGTATTTTATATATATATTTGCATGCTGCATTAAACAAGATGAGACAAATAATAACAAATCCCTCAAAGTTTTTTTTAAGTCTTAAGCGTTCAAATATATTTAGAATATCGAACGTCGCCTTCTAGCATGATAAAATTAATAGAGTATTAAATATTTAATATGAGTTTGTTGTGTCACCACAAGGCAAGTATTAAGTATTTAAGATGTTAATTTATCACATTTGATGCTTATAAAGAAAATTGAACAATATTGTTTTGTTGTGTCACCACAAGGGCTTATATTTTTCTTTTTGAATATATGGAAGTGCTAGGTTGACTTAACTTAGATAATTTTGATTCGGATGTGCCACCACTTGATCAAAATAATCCAAGAGGCAAAACATAAGGAGTTACATGTTGATGTAATTGACAAGGAGTTGTCTATTCTATTTATTTATATATAGTTTGTTGTGTCACCACAAGGCTATATATATTTGAAATGGGATCCTTATTCTCACTAGCAAAAAACTTTAATTAGATTTTTGCTTAACTATATATGAGGGTAATTTAGTTTGAAGAAAATAGTGAGAGATACCAATATAAAATAAGACCTAATTTATTTTGGTAATTAATAAATGAATGTTTGCTAAAATATTGTCTTTTACATGCAGAATTTTGAAAATGTCACATTCACTAATTTCATCACAAGCATACTTGATGCTAACAAACCGAATTTTAATTTACTACACCTGAATCGTTAAGGAATCGAGAATTGTTCTCACTTCAAAAAAGATTTCTTATGTCCTAAATTCGCCTGCGTTCGCAAAAAGTTGCGAGAGACGACCTCCCGAGGAAGAGATTGCTACTTTTAAACAAAGGGCAAGATGATGCATCTGTGGCTCGATGCATCATGCTCGCATCCATGAGTAACGAGCGTCGTCCACGACATGAAAATATGGATGCTCCTACTATGCTATCGCACCTTGGAGAGTTGTATGGTGAGCAAAGTAGGACGCTAGATATGAAATATCTAAGGAGCTCTTCCGATCTCTTGATAACCGAGGAACTGCTGCCGAGACTCATGTCCTAAAAATGATCAACTGATTGAACGTCTTGGATGTACTTGGGTTCGTCATGGATGGGGAGTTGAGTCAAGATTTAGTCTTGCAAATACCTCCTAGACACCTTCTCACAATTTGTTGTGAATTTTCACATGAATAAGTTGGATGTCAGCTTGCCTGAATTACTTAACATGTTGAAAACTGCTTAAGGTCACTTCCCATCCAAGAAGAACCATGTCTTACTGGTGGATAATTCTTCCAAGAAAAGGAAGAGGCCCAAGGTATTTTCTCGAAAGAAGAAATCCAAGAAGGCTAAGGGAAAGGCGAAAGTGAAGGATCAAAAGAAACTGATCCAAATTAGCAAAGGAATTTGCTTCCATTGCAATAAGCCGTCATCGGAAGAGGAACTGCAAGGATTATCTCATGAGAAAAAAGCGTAAGAAGCTTGGAGAAGCTTCAATCCTAATCAAGGTTTGTTTATGATTGAAATTAATTTTTCTCGAAAGTCAATCTTCTACTTGGGAATTGGATACCGGATGTGGTTCTCACATATGTAATAATATGCGTGGACCGGGTCAAGTAGAAAGTCGAGCAAGGATGAGGTCGCCCCACGAGTGGGAAATGGAGCAAAGGTTCTTTGCATTAGTCTGTAGGGACTTATTGTTTAGCAGACCGCTTACGGCAAGTTCATTAATTTAAATAATTGTTATTTTGTTCCAAATATCATTAGAAACATTATTTCTATCTCTCGTATTGATATGGATGGTTTTAATATTATAATAAAGAACAATAGTTGTTCTATTTATAATGATAATGTTTTATATGGTGTTGGTAATTTGCGAAATGGACTTTATATACTTGACTTGCATGAAAATATATTTCAAATTGAACAAACTAATAAAAGGAAAAGAGATGATGTTAATTATACCTTCATGTGGCAATCGTAGACTTGGTCATATTAATGAAACAAGATTATCCAAGTTGCATAAAAGATGGGCTCCTAGAGCTATCTCGATTATGAATCATATCCAACCCGTGAATCTTGTCTCATGGGTAAAATGACTAAATCTCCTTTTAGTGGAAAAGGAGAAAGAGTTACTGAGTTGTTAGCGTTGGTACACACAAATGTATGTGGACTATGACAAACGACCGCACGAGGAGGGTATTCTTATTTTATTACATTCACCGATTTACACTCAAGATTTGGATATGTGTATTTAATGAAATACAAATCAATCATTTGAAAAGTTCAAAGAGTTCGTAAGTGAAGTTGAGAAGCAAAAACGGTAAGAGTATTAAGATTCTTCGATCCGATCGAGGAGGAGAATACTTAAGTGGTGAGTTTCTCAATTGTCTCAAAGAAAATGGTATAATCTCACAATGGACTCCACCAGGGGCGCCACATTATGAATGGTGTATCGAAAGGAGAAATCGAACATTGTTGGACATGGTTCGATCTATGATGAGTTTTACCGACCTTCCAGTTTCCTTCTGGGGATATGCCCTAGAATCGGCTGCATACCTACTTAACAAGGTACCTACAAAATCCATCCCCAAGACCCCATATGAGTTATGAACAGGGAGGAAACTAAATCTTAAGCATGTTAAGACTTGGGGTTGTCCAGCTTATGTCAAAAAGTTTGAAAACGATAAGCTGCAGACTAGATCTGACAAATGTAGATTTGTGGGATACCCTAAAGAAACATCGGGGTATTATTTCTATCATCCAACTGATCAAAAGGTGTTTGTTGCGAAACATGCTGCCTTCTTGGAAAAGGAGTTTATCCTTGAAGGGGTCAGTGGGAGTAAGATATATCTTGAAGAGGTTCAAGAACCACAAAATACTACAGATCAAAGTGAGGTACCTAATCAAGTAGAGATTCCTTCATCTACACCCTATTCAGAAATGAAGAGTACCAAAGATGCCAGACAGGTATGGTCTTGTCATAGAAGATGACAATGAGGTACGCATCATAGATGATGATGATCCATTGAATTACGAACAGGCTATGAGTAGTAAAGACTCAGAGAAGTGGCAAGAAGCCATGAAATCCGAGATGGACTCCATGTATGAGAACCAAGTATGGACTTTGGTCTCACCACCAAGGCATTATGCCTATTGGGTGTAAATGCGTCTTTAAAGAAAGACTGGAGCGGAGCGGCAAGGTAAAGACCTATAAGGCCCGATGGTTGCAAAAGGTTTCAAACAAAGACAAGGAGTTGACTATGACGAAACCTTCTCACCAAAGAGTGATGCTCAAGTCCATTCGGATTTTGCTTACGATTGCAGACTTACCATGACTACGAAATCGGCGAGATGGACGTGAAAACGGCCTTCCTCAATGGGAAACTTGAGGAGGATGTGTATATGACACAACCGTAGAGGATTTGTTTCAAAGGTTGGAACAAATCAAGTCCATAAGCTACAACGATCTATTTATGTATTAAAGCAAGCTTCTCGTAGGTGGAACATCCGCTTTTGATGAGACAATCAAAAGTTTAATTTTATCAAAATGAGGATGAACCATGTGTGTACAAGAAGGTTAGTGGGAGCGCTATTTATTCCTTGTATTATATGTTGATGATATATTACTGATAGGGAATGATATTCCTATGCTGCAAACAATTAAAATCTGGTTATCTAAACACTTCTCCATGAAGGACTTGTGAGAAGCATCCTATATTTTTTTTGGGATAAAGATCTATAGAGATAGATCTAATAGGATGCTTGGCTTATCCCTAGGAACGTACATTAACATGATGCTAAAAAGGTTTAGCATGGAAGATTCCAAAAGAGGTCTCATGCCGATGAGCCATGGAATACATCTCTCCAAGAAACAAGCCCCAAAGACACTGAGAGAGAAACCGTATGAGTAAGATTCCTTATGCTTCAAAGAATAGGATCTATCATGTACTGTATGATATGTACTAGACCAAATGTCGTTCATGCACTTAGTGTAACAAGCGAGATATTAGTCGAATCCGGGAGAAGAACACTTTGGAAGCGTTGAAAAATATCCCAAAGTACTTAAGAAGAACTAAGGATGTATTTCTTGTCTACTGTGGTCCGAATTAAAACTAGAGGGCTTCACGGACTCAAGTTTTCAAACAGCACCAAGATGACAAGAACTGCTTTTGGGTATGTGTTTACCTTAAACGGTGGCGCAGTTGAGTTGGAAAAGTTCCAAGCAAAGAAATGATTCTTTGATTCAAAGGATGAGGGAAGAGTACATAGTCGCAAGTGAAGTCGCAAAAGGAAGTCGTTTGGATGAAGAAGTTCATTACCAACTTGGTGTGGTTCCTAGCATTAAAGGACCAAATGCCTTTTATTCTGTGACAACAACACTGGAGCTATTAAAGCTAAGGAACCTGTGTCTCATCGTAAATCCAAACACGTGTTGCGGCGATTTCATTTGATCAGAGAGATCATTGAAAGAGGAGACGTCACCCTGGAGCGTGTGGACTCTCAAGACAATATTGCAGATCCATTTACTAAAGCGTTAACACAACAACAGTTTAATCGTCACTTAGAGAAGATGGGTATGAGATACCACGGCGATTGGCTTTAGTGCAAGTGGGAGATTGAAAGTATTATGCATACAAGCCAATCATGAATGATGATAAAGCATATACTGTGTAATCAATCTTATTTATTTATTAATAAAAGAATTATTTATTAAAGGCATTTATTATCTACATGGTGTTTGTTTTTAATAATATGTGATAAACCCATAGTTTTAAGCAACGCTTTTAGAATAATGATGATGATCATTCTAATGAGATCTAAATTCTTAGAAAGCTTAAAACTAAAATAGTTCCCAATCATTGGATTACTAAATTGGGGATTAGTGAATCCGGATAGATTGGTACATACGTTGCTTGCTTTCATTAGATGAGGATGATTGATCTCACATGATCATTTGTGTGGAGACACTAAAGCAAGTATGTAGGTGCTTATTAGAGAATAAGTTCAATTGAACGTGACTCGCTAAGGAATACCTAATGGAGTTTTACTTACTCGTCAATAGAATTCTGTAGTGATAGTAATCTGAAATGATCCTTAGACTTTAGATCATCATAGTATCTTATATATAATGAATTACTCTTTGACTTATTCCTTAAGACTCTTAGAGTATATCAAAGGGTATGCTAGGGTGTAATAAGTTATATATGAAGATAATGAATGATCAATAAAGAATCTACCACTTCTAGTAAAAAGGAGATGTCCTATGTGATTCGATAAATGACAACCCAAGAATCCTTGGCCAAGGTGGAATGAAATTAGAAAGTAGTTTCTAATTTGCATTCATTAGAGTTGTTCATTTTGGAATCGAAATACATATAATTAAATAAAATAAGACTTGACAAGAATTCCATGTCTTATATTTAATTGGGACATTGTATGGTGGAAGGATTGAATTATACGATAACTATTTACTCAAAGGTTCTTTTATGATTAATGTTGAAATCTATATTATCCGGAAAGTCGTTGATCGCTAGGAGGCTTATCCCATTGTAGAATAAATATTATTTATTTAAAATAAATTATTTGTTTAATTTATTTATTTAAATGAGATTAGAATTGTTCTAATTGATTTATTCACAACCTGTTTAATATGGAGAACCTAAAGGGTCACACCATAAAAGGAAGAATAATTATTTAAGAAGTTAATGGCATAATTGTAATAATATGTTAAGTATATTTAATTTAATCTATGGTGATAGAATAAATTAAATAGCTTAATATTTATTATTTAATATTTTAGAAATATTAAATATAAATTAATAAGAGGAGTCTTATTAATATTATTATAATTATTATTATTTTAATTTCTAAAAGGTTTAGGAATTAATTTAATATTAGTACTCTCATTTATTCCTAATTGGATTAGGAAAGAAAATTAGTTAAAGGAGTTTAACTAATTATCCCTAATAGGATTAGGGAGCCCATTTAATTAAAAGAGTTTAATTAAATAAATAATACCTTATTTTAATTAAAATAGGGTTACATAATATCTTTATAAGAGGAGTCTTATATTAGATATGAAAAATAGGTAATTCCAAGATTTAGAGAGTACACCCATTTTCTTATTCAGATAAGAAAAACTAGGGTTTGAGCCAAATCCCTTCTTCTTGAAAAATTCCTCTTCTTTGGTGGATCACCTATAGAGGCCATACACTTGGGTGGTTTACATTAATCAAAGGAAGGAATCTACCCAGAGATTCAAGGAGATCGCGGAGAAGTAGGAGGTGAACTCGTACCTGAGGAAGCTCGTTTCTCCAAGGGTATGATTTCATAATTTCTTATTCTCCGTTTAATTAATAATATGCATAAAGGATGATCCGGGTAATTGGTTTGTGAAAAATTTTAAAATCTGATTTTATCTCGCTTCCGCTACGTTTTGCAATTTGATTGCTACTTTGATTTTCACAAAAACCTAACACTCTCTCCTCAGGTGTCTTTGGGGTCTATTTCTTGGAGAGATATATTCCATGGCTCATCGGTATGAGACCTCTCTTGGAATCTTCCATGCTAAAATTATTTAGCATCGAGTCAATGTACATTCCTTGGGACAAGCCAAGCATCATTTTAGATCTCTCTCTATAGATCTTTATCCCCAAAATATAGTATGCTTCTCCCATGTCCTTCATGGAGAAGTGTTTAGATAACCAGATTTTAATCAATTGTAACATAAGAATATTATTCCATATCATTAATATATCGTAAACATATAATACAAGGAATGAAATAGTGCTCCCAATAACCTCCTTGTACACACATGGTTCATCCTCATTTTTGATAAAATAAAAATCATTGTTTGTCTCATCAAAACAGATGTTCCACCTACGACAAGCTTGCTTCAATCCATAAATGGATCATTGAAGCTTACAGACTTGATTTGTTCCAACTATTGAAACAAATCCCTCCGGCTGTGTCATATACACATCCTCCTCAAGTTTGCCATTGAAAAAGGCCGTTTTTACGTCCATTTACCAGATTTCGTAGTCGCGGTAAGCTGCAATCGCAAGCAAAATCCAAATGGATTTGAGCATCGCTACTGATGAGAAGGTTTCATTATAGTCAACTCATTGCCTTTGGTTGAAACCTTTTGCGACCAGTCGGGCATTATAGGTCTCTACTTTGATGTTTGATTCAGTCTTTCTTTTAAAGACCCATTTACACCCAATAGGCTTATTGCCTTCAGGTGGTGAAACTAAAGTCCATTCTTGGTTTTCATACATAGAGTCCATCTCAAATTTCATGGCTTCTAGCCACTTTTCTAAGTCTTTACTACTCATAGCATGTTCGTAATTCAATGGATCATCATCATCTATGATGCGTACCTCATCGTCATCCTCTATGTTGAATCCATACCTATCTGGTATCGTCGACACTCTTCTAGATTTATGAATAGGTTGTATTACAGTAGGTTCTTCCAATTGGTTAGGTACCTGACTTTGATCCATAGTATTTTGTGGTTCTTGAACTTCTTCAAGATATATCTCACTCCCACTAACCCCTTCAAAGACAAACTCCTTTTCCAAGAAGGCAACATATTTTGCTACAAATACCTTTTTCCCAGATGTTTCTTTAGGATATCCCACAAATCTATACTTGTCGGATCTAGTATGTAGCTTATCATTTTTGAACTTTTTGACATAAGCTGGATAACCCCAAGTCTTAGCATGCTTAAGATTTGGTTTCTTCCTTTTCCATAATTCATATGGAGTCTTAAGGACAGATTTGGTAGGCACCTTGTTAGGTAGGTATGCAACCTATTCTAGAGCATATCCCCAGAAGGAAACTAGAAGATCAATAGAGCTCATCATGGAATGAACCATGTCCAACAATGTTTGATTTATCATTCAAGATACACCATTAAGATGTGGCATCCCTGGTGGAGTCCATTATGAGATTATACCATTTTCTTTGAGACAATTGAGAAACTCATTGCTTAAGTATTCACCACCTAGATCTGATCGAAGAATCTTATTATTTTTGTCAATTTCTTTCTCTACTTCACTTCTGAACTCTTTGAACCTTTCAAATGATTTACATTTGTATTTTATTAAATAAGAATATCCAAATATTGAGTGATCATCAATGAATGTATTAAAATAAGAATACCCTCCTTGTATAGTCGTTGTCATAGGTCCACATACGTTTGTGTGTACCAACGCCAACAACTCTGTAACTCTTTTTCCTTTTCCACTAAATGGAGATTTAGTCATTTTACCCATGAGACAAGATTCACAAGTTGGGTATAATTCATAATCAAATAGCTCTAAGAGTCCATCCTTATGCAACTTGGATAATCTTGTTTCATTGATATGACCAAGTCTACAATACCACATATAGGTATAATTAATATCATCTCTTATCCTTTTCTTAGTTTGTTTAATTTGAAGTATATTTTCATGCAAATCAAGTATGTACAATCCATTTCACAAATTACCAATACCATATAAAACATTATTATTATAAATAGGACAACTGTTGTTCTTTATTATAATGTCAAAACCATCCATATCTAATATAGAAATCAAAATAATATTTCTTATAATATTCGGAATAAAATAACAATCATATAAATTGATGAACTTTCCCATAGGCAGTGCTAAAAAATAAGTCCCTATAGCTAATGCAGTAACCTTTGCTCCATTTCCCATTCGTAAGACGACCTCATCCTTGTTCCGCTTTCTACTTCTTACCAGTCCCTGCATAGTTTTACATATGTGAGAACCACTGCCGGTATCCAATACCCAAGTAGATTTTTGACTTTCTAAAAAATTTATTTCAATCATAAACAAACCTTGATTAGGATTTGAAGCTTCTCCAAGCTTCTTCTGCTTTTGTTCTACAAGGAACTCCTTGCAGTTCCTCTTCTAATGACCCGACTTGTTGCAATGGAAGCATATTCCTTTGCTATCTGGATCAGGTTTCTTATTATCCTTTCTATTCTCCTTTCCTTTATCCTTCTTGGATTTCTTCTTTTCAGAAAATACCTTGAACCTCTTCCTTTTCTTGGAAGAATCATGCACCAATAAGACCTGGTTCTTCTTGGATGGGAAGTGACCTTCAGCAATTTTCAACATGTTAAGTAACTCAGTAGTTTCCATCTTATTCATGTGAAAATTCACAACAAATTGTGAGAAGGTTTCAGGGAGTGAATGCAAGACTAAATATTGACTCAACTCCCCATCCATGATGAACCCAAGCTGTCCAAGACGTTTAATCAGATTGATCATCTTCAAGACATGAATCTCAACATCAGTGCCCTCGGTCATCCGAGATCAGAAGAGCTCCTTAGATATTTCATATCTAGCAGTCCTACTTTGCTCACTATACAACTCTTAGAGGTGCACCAATATAACAGGAGAACCCATAGTTTCATGTTGACATTGAAGCTTGTTACTCAAGGATGCAAGCATGATGCATTGAGCCACATATGCATCATCTTGCCACTTCTTAAAGGTAGCAACCTCTTCCTCAGATGTTATTTCAACAAGTTTTTCAGGGACAGACGAATTTAGGACATAAGAAATCTTTTTAGTAGTGAAAACTATTCTCAAATTTCTTAACCAGTCCATTAAATTCAGTCTGATCAGTTTGTTAGGATCCAATATGCTATGAAGTGATATTAGTGAGTGTGACATTTTTAAAATTCTACATGTGAAAAAACAACATTTTAGCAAACATTTATTATACTAACTAATTTTACCAAAATAAATTAGGTATTATTTTAAATTAGTACCTCCCACTATTTTCTTCAAACTATATTACCCTCACTTATATAGTTCGGCAAAATCTAATTAAAGTTTTTTCTAGTGAGAATAAGGATCCTATTTCAAATATATACAGCCTTGTGGTGACACAACAAACCATATATAAATAAATAGGTAGACAACTCTTTGTCAATTACATCATCATGTAACTCCTTATCTTTTGCTTCTTAGATTATTTTGATCAAGTGGTGACACATCTGAATAAAAATTATCTAAGTTAAGTCCAACCTAACACTTCCATATATTGAAAAAAGAAAAGTATTGTCCCTGTGGTGACACAACAAAACAACATTATTCAATTTTCTTTATAAGCATCAAATGTGATAAATTAACATCTTAAATATTTAATACTTTCCTTGTGGTGACACAACAAACTCATAATAAATATTTAATGCTTTATTATTTTTATCATGCTAGAAGGCAACGTTCGAAATTCCAAATATCTTTGAACGCTTAGGACTTAATATAATTCTTTGAGGGGTTTGTTATTAATTGTATCATCTAGTTTAGCGCGCATGCACACATATATATAAAATACGCGTCATATTATTAAACATGCGAAACATGTTTGTATAATATATAATATATATAATATTAGCATGCACATACAAAATACTATATTATATCCAGTTTGATTATGGACTTTTATTCTAGTTTGGTTCACTAGAGCCACCAAGTGAACCAAAAGGTCAAACCCTAGGGGTGAAAGAATTAAATTTAAATATAACTATTATATTTAAATTCGGGCTTCATTACAAATGAGTCTTCAAGCGCTCCTTGTACCTTGATCTTCGATTCTTCAAGAAATTCTAACTAATCCTATTACATTAAACTATTTAATTTAAATAGAAACCTTGATCAGCAGTCAATGGGATGTACATAGGGGGGAGATAGAATTTACATCAAGAAGAAAACAAGAAAAGACTAGGTAAGCAGACCCCATTTAATAAAACTCATACATTCAAGCAACCATCCAAAATAAAATCCAATCACATTGGTCATAGTCCATAATAAATCTCATTTATTATCATGTATATCATCATATAAATCAATAAATAAACATTTATCTCATGAATTATTATTCCATTCCATATATATATATATATTGATATCAATTTTATTAGCAAAAGTTAGCTAAATTTTAGTTTTGAAACAAAACAAACTCTTTTATTTTAATCAAAACCAATTCCAAATTAAACTCATTTAATTTTAGTAACCCGAAATCATATTTCAAATAAAATAATCACCTTTATTTTAAACTTTTATCAATTAAATAAACCATTTATTTAATTAAAGAAAAACAATAGTTTTTTAGATTCTACCCAAGGGCACAACTGCGCCCAGAATGAACTCGGTCGCGGCGCAGCTCTGTTGTTCATCCAAAGAAACTGGATATGGGTAACGGTGCAGCTGTGCCCGATTGCAAATTCTAGAAAACTTTATGTTCCCAAAAATTTGATCCAATCGCATATCAATTCATACATGGAATCATATAATTGATAATTAACACAATGTTTGGCTCTAATACCACTTTTGAGTTTGTATATATCGCAATTACGTAATCAAATCACATAAATAAGGCAGAAGCACGAGAAAAATTAGAATTTAAAATTTTATACAAACCCATACCCATGATCATGTTTTGTGCTATATTATCAATAAACAGAAGAGCAGGAGAATCTGAATCATACCATTGAAGATTCGAGCTTCCTAAGGTACAAGTTCAACTCCTAGTCCTTCTTGCTCTCCTTAAATACGCGGGATTGATTCCTTCCTTTGATCAACGTTAGCCACCTAAGCGTTTGGCCTCTAGAGGTGATCCACTAACAAAGAATAAAAACCCAAGAAGAAGGGTGTTTGGCTAAACCCTAGTTTTTTCTATCTCTGTAGAAAAAGGAGTACTCTCCAACAATTAGAATTACATCTATTGATATCTGATATAAGACTCCTTTTATATAGATATTAGTCAACCATTCTAATCTAATTAGAAATAGGGTTATATTTAATTAATTAAAACCCTTTAATTAATTAAGCTCCCTGATTTTATTAGGGATAATTAATTAAACGCTTTTAATTAATTAATTTGCGTACTAATCTTATTAGGAATAAATGAGAGTACTTATATTAAATTAATTCCCAAACTCCTTTAGAAATTAAAAATAATAATAATTATAATAATATTGATAAGACTTTTCTTATTAATTTATATTTAATATTCTCAAAATATTAAATAATAAATATTAAGCTATTTAATTTATTTTATCACCATAGATTAAATTAAATACACATAACATATTATTACGATTATGCCATTAACTTCTTAAATAATTTTTCTTCCTTTTATGGTGTGACCCTTTAGGTTCTCCATATTAAACCGATTAATAAATCAATTAGAACAATTCTACTGTTATTTAAATAAATAAATTAAACTAATAATCTATGTAAATAAATAATATTTATTTTACTATAAGGATAAGCCTCCTTAGTGATTAACGATTTTTTAGATAATATAGATTTCAACATTAATCATTAAAGAACATTTGAGTAAATAGTTTCGTATAATTGAATCCTTCCACCATACAATGTCCCAATTAAATATAAGACATGAAATTACTGTCAAGTCTTATTTTATTTAATTATATGTATTTCGATTCTCAAATGCACAATTCCGAATAAATGCAAATTAGAAACTCCTTTCTAATTTTATTCCACCTTGGCCAAGGATTCCTGGGTTGTCATTTATCGAATCTCATAGGACATATATCTTCTTTTACTAGAAGTGGTAGATTCTTTATTGATCATTCATTATCTCCATATATAACTTATTACACCCTAGCATACCATTTAATATACGCTAAGGGTCTTAAGGAATAAGTCAAAATATAATTCGTTATACACAAGATACTATGATGATCTTAAGTCTAAGGATCACTTGTACTACTACCACTTCAGGAATTCCTATTGACATGTAAGTAAAACTCCATTAGGTATTCCTTAGCGAGTCACATTTAGTGACCTTATTCTCCAATAAGCACCTACATACTTGCTTTAGTGTCTCCACACAAATGATCATTAGATCAATCATCCCCATCCAATGAGTAAGCAACGTATGCACCAATCTATCCGGATTCACTAATAATCTTTTTAGTAATCCATTGATTGGGAATATTTTAGTTGTTAAGCTATCTAAGAATTTAGATCTTATTATCATGATCTCATCATGATTCTAAAAGCATTGCTTAAAACTATGGGTTTATCACATATTATTAAAACAACACTATGTAGATAAATTAAATGCCTTTAGTAAATAAATACTTTTATTAATAAATAAATAAGATTGATTACAAAGTATATGCTTTATCATCATACATAATTAGCTTCTATGCATACTACTTTCAGGCACTTCGACCAATTGATCTTTTGTTCCTTGACCTTTAATGGCTTTTTGCGTAACATAGTTGATGTCGAATTGTTGGAGGATTAGCTGCCACCTGGGCAATCACCAATTTAGCATGGGCTTGTTGAAGATGTACTTTAGAGGATCCATGGGGATATGAGATAAGTTGTATGAGCATGTAAGTAATGTTGTAACCTCATGGTGTCCCATGCTAAACCACAAAAAGTCTTTTTAATCAAAGTATATCTCTATGCATAGGTGATGAACCTTTTATTGAGGTAATAGATGGCTCTTTCCTTGCCTCTATCATCTTTTTACCCCAGCATACAACCCATGGCGTTGACATTGTCTGATATGTACATAAAAATTGGAACTTTATCCCTTGGAGGCACCAAAACAGAAGCTTCAATGAACTGTTTCTTGATGGCAAGGAAGGCTTTTTGACATTCCTCATTCCACTTCCTAGAGGAATTTTTCCTTAATAGCTTGAAAATGGGCTCATAAGTTGTTGTAAGCTGGGAGATGAATCTGCTTATGAAATTGATTCTCCCTAGGAATCCCCGTATCTCCTTCTCTGTCTGAGGTACACACATCTTTGTGATTGCTTTAATCTTTACTGGATCTAACTTAATACCTCTATTGCTCACTAAAAAGACCAATAGTTCGCCAAATTTGACACCAAAAGCATACTTGGTTGGGTTTAGCTGTTAGTTTTGTGGGGCCGGTTGAATAGCTTTTCAAGATGGTCGATGTGGTCATCTTGCTTTCTGGATTTGGTTATGATATCATTCACATAAACCTCTATTTCTTTATGCATTATATCATGGAACAGTGCCATCATGGCTCTCTTATATGTAGTACCAATGTTCTTAAGACCGAAAGCTAGCCGCTGATAGCAAAAGGTTCCCTAGGGAGTGATAAAGGCAATTTTCTCCCTATCTTCTTTAGCAACCATGATTTGATGGTATCTAGCAAAATAATCCGCGAAGGAATACATGTCAAATTGTGCTGTGTTGTCTATCAAGATGTGGATGAAAGGTATTGGGAAGTCAACTTTGAGACTAGCCTTTTTCAGGTCCCTTTAATCCACACATACTTGTACCTTCCCTTCGGGTTTTGTCATGAGAACCACATTGGACAGCCATTCAGGGTAAGTTAATACCATGATAATGCCTGCTTTGAATTGCTTGATGATTTTTTCTTTACCTTTCAGGCTCCATTCAAGCTTTAGTCTCCTGAATTTCTGTTTGACTAGTTTGCTCCCCTCTTTGATGGGTAGTCAGTGAATGACAATATTAGTGGATAATCCGATCATGTCTTCATGCATCCATGAAAACACATCTTGGAACTTGGTCTAGAGTTTAATCAGGTCTTTTATTTGGCTTGGGATAAGATCATTCCAAATTTGTAGTTCTTTGGGATTTTTTGAGGTTTTGATATTGATATGGGTGGTTTATTCGAGGTTTGGTTTGGGTATGTCTTCAACCCATCCTTTGATCTCCTCAGGCACCTTATTGTCATTTATCTCCTCTTGATACATTTCTATCAGGTTAGAGTCCAATTCTACATCAAAGTTGTAGTCATTGCTCTGATTGGGCAATTCATCAGCCAAACTAAAAAAATTAAATTTGGAGACCTGAAAACACAATGCATTTACTTAATATATGCAACTGTTTGATAATACAAAGTATCAGTAAAGTATAAAAAAAGTAAACTACTAGCACTATGAAACAAAAGTAAGCAGTTTAATAATATCTACACTTCAGAGCAGATAAACTTTATGCCCCTTTTACCCTTTATGAGGGATACACGGAGTGCTGCTCCAATTATACAAAGTTTGGTTCGGGTTGACCGTTATGATGAAGGGGTTATTATTGTCCTCCTCCTTGATGATGACTATAACTGCATCCATATTAGGGTTAATATCTTTCCCTGGGACATCATTGTGTGCCAAGTAGAACATTTTTGAAAATTAACCTTGAATTTTTATGCAGAAATCATTCATTTTGCATCTTTTCTTCCTTGACGGGAAGAGGCGCTTCATTTTTATCCTCAACTGCTTTGACCTTTAGCATTAGCAGATTGGACACCGTGGTAGGAATCTTTCTCCTTTGTTTCCCAAATCCTGCATTAGTGAGATCCAATAATAAGATGGTTGATAGATGAGCTGACATATATTTATGTTGGTTTTCGTGTTTCTATCCAGAGTAGTAGCCCAATTCAGCTTTCCCTACTTAGCTTGGTATCTGAATTGGATTCTTAATTCCTTGTTGATTCTTTCCTAGCCCTTTTCCTGGCCAAAAAACCCAAGGATATCATCTCTTGACCGACATTCATTACTTCAGTAGAGATTTTTGGTTTCAAGGCTAGTGCCACTATAGGTCGATAGTGAGTGTTGGTCACTTCGAATGCTTGAAAGTTAGCAGGCTCAACTCCTTCATTGAGACTGATCAGTGGTATATCCCTTTTCATATAGATTGGGTAGTCTGGTTTGGCATTAATAATCACGAAATTGCCATTAATAATGTACTTCAACTACTGATGGAATGTGGATGGGACGACTCTTGCTATATGAATCCATGGTCTTCCAAATAGTAAATTATATCCCGTGGTAATGTTTAACACTTAGAAGGATATGAGGAATGTATATGGGCCAATCTCCATTAGAAGTTCTATTTCTCTCATAGTATCCCGTTGAGATCCGTCAAAGGCTCTTATGATGACATGACTACTCCATATTATGTTTGGGTTGGTCTTCATCCTTTCTAAGGTATTATAAGGACAAATGTTTAAGGATGATCTTCCATCTATCAATACTTCCAATCACATATCGTGATGATATGACTACTATATGCAGTGACTTACACTGGCATGTTCCTTTTGCTGGTATATCATCATCAATGAAGGATATCACATTACTATTAAGAATGTGATATATCAGGTGGTGAAATTTTTCAATGTCCACCGTTCTTGGTAGATGCGCTTTTTCCAGTATTTGCACCAGAATTTTAAGATGATCCTCTAAGGATAAGATTAAATCCATTATGGAGATCTGAATGGGCACCTCTTTTAACCGTTGCAACACCCTTGCTTCATTATGCCTTATTTGACTGAGGAATTTTGCAACCCTTCTTCTTGGGTACTTTTCCCGGGGTTTTGAGAACGGGATTCAACACGCATTGAGGTAAGTATAGCGGATTATTCTTTGATAGGACAACGGCACAATCTGTTGTTGATCCCATACTTTCCCCATAATTCCATTGGACTCTTTTCAAACTAATAATGGGATATTGGGGTAGATATGAAAACATCAGTGGTTCTGGTGCATCTATCTTCATTGGATTCTCTCCTCTTTTATCCCCCATTCCTTGAATCACTAGAGGTGATGTAGGCATGTCTCTTTCAAAGGAAATGACTGATATAACTTCCCTCCATCTCTGTGTTCAGGGAGGAAATATCTCCTTTTATTCATACATGGAATTGTAAATGTTTATCATTTGCAAATCACCACCATCAATTATATTTTGGATTAGGTGACGAAGTGCCCAACTACATTTTGTGTCATGACTAGGAGTGTGAAAACCAAAACCCTAATAAGACTCAGATATGTAAATTCAGTTATATTAAGAAAATATCCCTATTCTGAAAGTGTTATGTGTTAATATACACTCTGTTTAACAATTTAGATCAAATAAATTTTTGTCCAAAAATTGACGTGCTTGACACCTCGTGCTTAAAAATTTTCTTCCAAAAACATACTTTTCGGTATATTTGTTTTGACAAGTTGTTTTGTCGTGCTTACACTGATAAAACGATTTGTCTTGCTTGTTAGGATTTGTGGAAAATCTAAGTTAGGAACCCTATATTACAAAACCCTAACCCTAATTTATAAACCCTAACCATAATTAGCTAAATTAAACCCTAATTAGGTTATCCTAACACCTAATCATGATTACTAAACTTCAATTAGGTACTAATAAACATCATTAAGTAACCTTAATCATAAAAACCAAATCCCTAATAAAGATTAATGAGGATTAGGGCAAAATTAATCTATTAATCTAACCTAACTAGCTCACAAGTAGGTTAGAGAGTCACCAAACCAAGTCCCAAGGGTGCACATGGTCTGGCAGCCATCCCCAAGCAGCACAAGTAACTTAGCATCAGATATTTAGAGAGACAATTGTTAGAGTTTATGCCCTAGAGGCCAATTATTTGATATAATTGCTTAACGTTTTGATATTATATTTGATTGAATAAATAAATGATTTTATTATGGTTTTTTTTACTGCGTTATATAATTGTTAACATAATAAAATTCCTTAGAATAATGATACAAATTATATAGTTTCAAGTATGTGACTTGAACATGAGATTATATTATTACAATTACTATCATTGTTCTTAAATGTCCCTAGTCGAGTATCATTGTTGATGGGACAATATTGATGCATTGAGACTAGTATATGGATTGATTGATGACCAAATCTCATTGGTCATAAATATATGAGATATTAAGTCAATGCATAGTTACATTTTAGAGAACGATGTACTGGACAGACCCACCATGAGAATTCTATGTGGAGCATTATGCGAAGTGTCATTAGAAATTCTCATAGTGATAATGATGTAATGGTCCTCCCAACACGAAATCACTATATTACTACATCGAAATTTATGTACTTTGATATCATCAAATGTCACCTTTAATAGGGTGGACTATAAAGGTAATTATTGGGTACATCATGAATCGTGTGAGGAATATGAGTGATCTAGATGGAATTTAACCCTCCTATATATTAGGGATGATATCCATAGGCCTCTTGATTGAGTAGGACTATGAAATGCATGACCATGCTCAAATAGTGATTTGTTTCATATAGTCTGCTCATTGATCAAGAAAACTCAGATTAAATTATGAAGAGTATGACACATTCCATGACTCGAGTTTAATCTAGGATATTAAGGTTAAAAGGATTAAATTACATTGAAACATTAGTCACGAAAAGGTTGTATGGAATCATCGATCTTATTATTACTTGGGTAGCAGTGATGCATTACTAGATGCCACTCACTGTTTATAATTTTATAATATAATTTTAAAATTATTGCCAAAGTAATAATAACCTATAGGGTCACACACATAGGACGTAATTTAAAATGGAATTAATTTAAATTTCAAGGATTTAAATATATTAATATAATTAATAGTATTTAAATCACGAATTTAAATTAAAAAGGATAATTTGTATATATATGTATATTAATTAAGTAAGACTTAAATAAGATATATATATATATATATATATATATATATATAAATTTGGATTTTATTAAAATACGTTTTTGATTAATCCCTTTTTAACTACTATATATATGATATAGTAGCCAGTTAGGGTAAGATCATAACATCATAACCCTAGCCTCTCTTAGAGAGATACTAGAGAGAAACAGTTCTAAAATCCATTCCTTTTAGTGGCTAGTATCGCAGTTCTGTTTACTGCAGATCGTACGACGGTTCGCGGGGCGTTGGTGTGGATACTGTAGAGGCGCGATTCGTTTGGATTGCGTTGGAGATTCGAGCGCATCAATTTCAGAAGCATTTTCATATTCGGTATAATTTCTAACCACTGAATTAATTATTTTCGCATGGATCCTGTTTAGGGTTTCAAAAATTGCTTTAAATTGTTCTATTTCCGCTGTGCGTTTCTGGGTCGAAACCCTACAGTGGTATCAGAGCTACTTGCAAAACGATTAATTCAGATAACGTGTTTAATTGTTTTTGATATATATGATATGTGATGATAAAATTTTACCGATCTGAAATTGATTATATTGTTTTCGATATATATGATATATGATGATACAATTTTACCGAACTGTTAATTGAGTATATGATATTCTATAATCGACATATTTTGATATTATAAATATCAGTAATAGATATGCATGTATATGATGTTCTGTTAATTGAGTATATGATATTCTGTAATCGACATATTCTGGTATTATGAATATCTGTAATAGATATGCATGTATATGTTGTTCTGTTAATTGTATCTTATATGGCATAATAACATTATTCATTTTAATATGATTAATTGAAACTGGATATATATGATATGTATCGGGTGTATTGTTATTATGACTATTTTGGTGGATTAAAATACATGATTCTGAAACTATTTCAGAGAATCATTTGGAAAAATTCTGCAATACAGATTGTAGTTTGAAAATCTATAATACAGCCGGACCACCGCCAAGGGGGAGACCTCCCTTGGACCCCCGTGAGTCAAATGGCCTTACGATGGTCGTGACCCCAATTTGTTATATATATTTTTCTTTAATTTTATATAAACTGTTATATTCTTATTGTGATATGCATGGTGCACAGTTATGGCCTTTTGACCCATAGGTTAGTGGTTTTGGTTTTGAAATACGGCTTACATGTCGTGCCTTTCTATAAATTCTAATGTAAAATTCTCTTCTCATCTAAATCCCCTCGAATGTAACTCAAGGTTTCTTTATGTCATGTAATAATCAGTAATCGATGAAGATGAAAAGATGAAGGATACGATGGAAAGATGATGATGGAGAGGAGGCATATACTTGAGGAAGATCCAAGGAAGCTATTTATTTTAAGATCTTTTGCCACCTTAGATTGACTTTCAATCTTTCATTAGCTTGAAAAGATTGACAGTGGATTGGGCCATAACTGTGACACATTTAATTTTGCACTTTATTTATGCTTGTATGCGATATGATATGATAAATAATGTGTATGCTTAATAAGATTAAAATTGGTGAGATCTAAATTTATTAATAAAATCCCTCATTAAATTATTAAGTCTAAATCAGATGCCTTCCAATGAATAACACTCATCAAGACCTTGATCAATAGATGTAGGTTTGCCAAAGCAAAGTACCCTATTTATATAGGTAAGATACGATAGGATAATTGTGATATCCAAACTGTTAAAATCATTGGGCCCGACTTAACTAAGTTATCTCAATAGGATTGTGGACTTAGAGGCATAGAGTTTGGTAAGTACCATTAGATGGACTAGAAACAATTGTTGTTTACCAAACTATCCAGGAGTTATATATGATATAATTAACAAAAAGGGTTGTCTAACTAAATAATTGTGTTTTAAGAGATTAGCCAAAGCTAACTTAGGGCATAATGAAATATGGATCTTGGCTCACTAGAAAGATTTAATTGAAAAATGCTTTCCGAATTAATGGTGATGGCTATTAATTTGAATAAAATAGTGGGAGGTATATTTTGAATGTACTATTATCAATTACATAATATCAACTCTGCAATTTGACTTATTATTTTTTGCACTTATAAATTGTAGATATCAATGGCAAACAACAACAATACAAGTAGTCTTTCACTCTCGATCACCCTTGAGAAGGACAAGTCGAGTGGAATTAATTTCCTTGATTGGCATAGGAACTTGAGGATTGTCCTCAAACAAGAGCGCAAGCTATATGTCATTGAAGAGCCCATTCCTGCAGAGAAGCACCAGCTGATACTTTTGCACCACGTGTGGAGCATAATGCTTACAAGAAGCATCAAGATGATGCTCTGGACGTGAGTTGTCTCATGCTAGCAACCATGAACGCTGAGCTTCAGAAGCAACATGAGTTGATGGATGCTTATGAGATAATCGAGCATCTCGAGAAATTGTTCAAGGCATGCTCGATAGGAGAGGTATGATACAAGCAAGGCATTGTATCACTGCAAAATGGGTGAACGTGATCCAGTTGGTCCACATGTGCTGAAAATGATTGGGTATATTGAGTACCTTGATAGGTTGGGTTTTCCAATCACTCTGGAGGCCCAAACATATCTTGTTTTGCAATCCCTGAACAACATCTATTCTCAATTTGTCATGAATTATCTTATGAATGAAATTGCGAAACCCCTTACTGAGTTGTTGAGCATGTTAAGAACTGCTGAGAACAACATGAAAAAGGCAGGACCCGCTCCCATAATGATGGTGCAAAAGGGGAATGCTAAGGGAAAATGGAAAGGCAAGAAGAAGATAGGATCTAATTCTGGTGCCAAACCTAAATCCAAAACCAAACAGGCTTTAAAACCTAAAGGTGGGGTGGCTAAAGAAGGTGATTGTCACTTTTGTGGAAAACCTGGACACTGGAAGAGGAATTGTCTTGCTTATTTGGAAGAAGTCAAGAAAATGAAAGGAAGTGGGACTTCTGATTCAGGTATATATGTTATAGAAGTTAACTTGTCTACTTCTACATCATGGGTATTAGATACTGGATGTGGTTCTCACATTTATGTTAATGTGCGGGAACTCCAAGCGATGCGACTTTGGCAAAGGAGAGGTTGACCTACGTGTTGGGAATAGAGCAAGAGTTCTTTTGCCCGGTAGTAGGAACTTATCATTTATCTTTGCCCTCTGAGGCTAGTTTTAGAATTAGAAGATTGTTATTTTGTGCTCTATAAGCAAAAACATTATTTCGCTTTTCTTGTTTGGACAAGAAAGGTTTTTCATTTATAATAAAGAACAACCGTTGTTCATTTTACTTAAATGATATATGTTATGGTGTTGCACAATTGTTTAATGGTCTTTATATTCTTAATTTGGAAATGCCTATCTATAACATAAATACAAAACGATTTAAATCAAATGATTCAAATCCGACATATCTCTGGCACTGTCGTTTGGGCCATATAAATGAGAAACGCATATCAAAACTCCATAAAGATGGATTTTTGGATTCATTTGATTTTGAATCATATGAAAAATGTGAATCTTGTTTATTAGGCAAGATGACTAAAGCCCCTTTCACTGGACACAGTGAATGGGCTAGCGATATATTGGGACTTATACATAGTGATGTATGTGGACCCATGAGTTCGTTAGCAAGAGGTAGGTTTTATTACTTCATTACATTTACTGATGACTTTAGTAGATATGGATATGTGTATCTTATGAGACACAAATCTGAATCCTTTTAAAAAGTTCAAGGAATTCAAGAATGAAGTTCAAAACCAATTTGGCAAAATCATAAAAGCCCTTCGATCCAATCGAGGAGGTGAATACTTAAGCCAAGACTTTGATGACCTTCTAAAGGAGTGTGGTATTATATCACAGATCACTCCACCTGGAACACCACAATGGAATGGTGTGTCTGAGAGGAGGAATAGAACCTTGTTGGACATGGTATGATCAATGATGAGTTATGCAGATCTTCCAATAAGCTTCTGGGGTCATGCCCTAGGGATAGCTGCATTCACACTTAACTGTGTTCCTACAAAGACGGTTCAGAAGACACCATATGAGATGTGGACTGGGAAACGTCCTAGTGTGTCGTTCATGAAGATTTGGGGTTGTGAGGCATTTGTAAAACGTTTGGATTCTGACAAGCTCGGACCCAAATCTGACAAATGTAATTTTGTGGGATACCCAAAAGAAACAAAAGGGTATTATTTCTACAAACCTTCTGAGAACAAAGTGTTTGTTGCTCGAACTGATATTTTTCTAGAAAGAGAACTTGTCTCTAAAGGAAACAGTGGGAGGAAAGTAGAACTCGAAGAAATTCGAGAACCACAGAATATCATTGATCCTGAGTTGGAACATGAGCATGAACCACAAGATGTTATGGAAAGTGAACCTGCTCAAATGACACAAGGAATTCGTAGATGTGGTAGGACACGACAAGAGCCCGAGAGATATTATTGATATCTTGTGACTCAAAACGGCGATGTGATGCTCATAGATCAGGATGAGCCTGCTTCTTACCAAGAAGCTATGAATGGACCAGATTCTGAGAGATTGCTTGAAGCCATGAGATCTTAAATGGACTCCATCTATACTAACCAAGTATGGACTTTGGTTGATCCACCCGAAAGGGTAAAACCAATAGGGTGCAAGTGGGTTTTCAAGAAGAAAACTGACATGGATGGTAATGTACAAACCTATAAAGGCCGACTGGTAGCAAAAGGTTTCAAACAAGTTCAAGGTGTTGACTATGATGAAACCTTCTCTCTAGTGGCAATGGTTAAATCCATCAGGATCTTACTTGCTATTGCAGCTTTTTATGATTACGAAATCTGGCAGATTGATGTCAAAACTGCTTTCCTTAATGGAAATCTCCTTGAGGATGTGTACATGACACAACCTGAGGGTTTTGTAACTCCAAAGGATGCTGGAAAGGTATGTAAGCTACAACGATCCATTTATGGATTGAAGCAAGCCTCTCGGAGTTGGAATCTTCGATTTGATGAAGCAGTGAAAGAGTTTGGTTTTATTAAAAATAAAGATGAACTTTGTGTATATAAGAAGGTTAGTGGGAGTCACATTGTAGTCCTGATATTATATGTTGACGACATATTAATTATTGGGAATGACATTCCTTCATTATAGGCTGTAAAAACATGGTTAGGAAAATGTTTCTCCATGAAAGATTTAGGCTATGCAGTCTACATTTTAGGTATCAAGATCTATCGAGATAAATCGAGAAAAATGATCGGCCTAAGTCAGAGTACATATATTGATAAAGTGTTGAAACGGTTCCGCATGCAAGAGGCAAAAAGAGGACATTTACCCATGACTCATGGTGTAAAGATCTCTAAGGCCCAATGTCTTAAATCACAAGATGATGAGGAGCGTATGAGAAAGATCCCTTATGTTTCGGCAGTTGGATCTATCATGTATGCAATGATATGTACTGTTCGATGTCTCGTATGCTTTGAGCATGACGAAACGCGAGATACCATCGAATCCGGTGAAGGTCATCGACAAATGATCGAAGAATATCCTCAAGTACCTTAAAAGGACTAAGGATTAATTCTTGGTATATGGAGGTGAAGATGAACTAGCAGTAAAGGGTTACACAGATGCTAGTTTCTAGACTGATAATGATGATTATAAGTCTTAGTCAGGTTTTGTATTTTGCCTTAATGGTGGTGCTGTTAGCTGGAAGAGTTTGAAGCAAGAGATAGTAGCCGATTCTACAACAGAGGCTGAGTATATTGCTGCTTCTAGTGAGCGGAGGATGTATGGATTAAAAGTTCATCATTGAACTAGGTATATATTCCAACCATTGTCTTCTAGTCTATACCGTGATAACAATGGAGGAGGATGTATGGATTAAAAAGTTCATCAAGCGAACTTAAGGTGTTGTTCTCATCCATTGAATCATTGATTAATCTATACTGTGATAACAATGGAGCCATTGCACAAGCTAAGCAACCCAGATCTCACCACGATCCAAGCATATACTTAGGCGGTACCATCTCATCCGTGAAATCATTGATAGAGGAGATGTACATATAGGAAGAGTGCCAACTGATGATAATGTTGCAGATCCACTGACCAAGGCTTTGTCGCAGCAGAAGCATGATGGTCACACTAGTTCCATGGGTATTAGATACATGAGTGATTGGCTCTAGTGTAAGTAGGAGACTGTTAGAGTTTATGCCCTAGAGGCCAATTATTTGATATAATTGCTTAAAGTTTTGATATTATATTTGATTGAATAGATGAATGATTTTATTATGGTTTTATTTATTGCGTTATATAATTGTTAACATAATAAAATTCCTTAGAATAGTGATACAAATTATATAGTTTCAAGTATGTGACTTGAACATGAGATTATATAATTACAATTACTATCATTGTTCTTAAATGTCCCTAGTCGAGTATCATTGTTGATGGGACAACATTGATTCATTGAGACTAGTATATGGATTGACTGATGACCAAATCTCATTGGTCATAAATATATAAGATATTAAGTCAATGCAAAGGTACATGTTAAAGAACGATGTACTGGACAGACCCACCGTGAGAATTCTATGTGGAGCATTATGCGAAATGTCATTAGAAATTCTCATAGTGATAATGATGTAATGGTCCTCTGACCTGAAATCACTATATTACTACACGGGAATTTATGTACTTTGATATCATCAAATGTCAACTTTAATAGGGTGGACTATAAAGGTGATTATTGGGTACATCATGAATCGTGTGAGGAATATGAGTGATCTAGATGGAATTTAACCCTCCTATATATTAGGGATGATATCTATAGGCCTCTTGATTGAGTAGGACTATGAAATGCATGGCCATGCTCAAATAGTGATTTGTTTCATATAGTCTGCTCATTGTTCAAGAAAACTCAGATTAAATTATGAAGAGTATGACACATTCCATGACTCCAGTTTAATCTAGGATATCAAGGTTAAAAGGATTAAATTACATTGAAACATTAGTCACAAAAAGGTTGTATCGAATCATCGATCTTATTATTACTTGGGTAGCAGTGATGCATTACTAGATGTCGCTCACTGTTTATAATTTTATAATATGATTTTAAAATTATTGCCAACGTAATAATAACTTATAAAATCACACATACATGTAACATAATTTAAAATGGAATTAATTTAAATTTCAAGGATTTAAATATATTAATATGATTAATAGTATTTAAATCATGAATTTAAATTAAAAGGATAATTTGTATATATATATATATATTTAATTAAGACTTAATTAAGATATATATATATATATATATATATAAAATTGGATTTTATTAAAATACGTGTTTGATTAATCCCTTTTTAACTACTATATATATGATATAGTAGCCACTTAGGGTAACATCATAATATCATAACCCTAGCCGCTCTTTTAGAGAGAGACTAGAGAGAAACAGTTCTAAAATCCATTCGTTTTGGTGGCTAGTACCGCAGTTCCGTTTACTGCAGATCGTAAGACGGTTCGCGAGGCGTTCGTGTGGATACCGTAGAGGCGCGATTTGTTTGGATTGCATTAGAGATTCGAGTGCATTAATTTCAGAAGCATTTTCATATTCGGTATAATTTTTAACCACTGAAGTAATTATTTTCGCATGGATCCTGTTTAGGGTTTCAGAAATTGCTTTAAATTGTTCTATTTCCACTGTGCGTTTCTGTGTCGAAACCCTACAACAATTAGGTAAAAATGACCAAAAACCCTAAGTTTCTTAAGTTTATAAATAGCAACACATCCTCTGGCCAAACCTAAAAATTCTCTAAGCCTAGACACTCTTATAAACATACCAAATCAAGCCTGGGTGATAGTAACATCAGATTTAGTAGCCAGAAATCAAAATCAAGTAAGAAAGGTACAAACCCTAATTTATAGCTAGATCTTTGATGCTATGTTCAAATTGTTGTTTAGATTTATGTAATAACGTATTAGAAAGTATGCTAAGGTTATAGAACGTGTTTTCATAACATCTAGATGCCTCAAATTTGTGTTTTAAGCAATATGGAAAATTTGGAAAAACAGGTCTGACAGTCGAATGTCAGAGCCTGTAGATCCATGTGTGTGAATAGTTAGGTCTGTTAATTATATGTTATCTGTAGTATCACATAAGATCTTTAATCTGGAAAAGAAAATAGGTTCATTATAACTATATATTGCAAAATATAGGTGGTCAAGAGTGGTTGACCGATCACGAAGTTCTGTGTTCTGGGTTACCCAGAAAACATAAGAACAGGTTGAACCGGCTACTTTGACCAACCTTTTAATCGCTTTTTGGTCGTTGTTATAATGACTTTTTGTAATGAATTAATACCTTGACATACCTACTACATATCTATGACACTCAATTGCTTAAACAATTCATAGGATTACCAGAATTAATGGTCAAAAGTCATTGACCGAGCATGACCAAGTTTTCTGGGTCTCCCAGAAAACTGATGAACATTAAGAACAACCTCTGGCTGTACTTTGACCAACATAGATCAAGACCTTAGAATCATACTTGGTCCAAATCAGTGTTACATATATGTACCTTGACATATAGACTACATATTACAACAAACAAAACACAAATCTATTACACTGATTGAAAGATATAGAAGCTACAAAACCGTTGACCGACCATAACCACTATTCAGGGTTACCCAGAAACTCAAGAATAGCTCTGACAGTGACTTTGAGCCTCTATAACTTCTTGCTATATGTAGGTTAAAGCATGAATTTGGCATGATGTTGTACTATTGTATGAGTACTATAACGTTCATACATGACCAAACCTAGAATCATTAACAGTAGCAAAGTAGATCAAGGTCAAAGTGGTCCCTAGGCCATGACCGACTGAAACCCAAAAACTCAAGAACACCTATATCGACACTTCATGTCACTATAGAGCTTTAACGACAAATAGAAAATGTTTTCTAATAAATTAATTAATAAATATTACAAATAATTAATAAATAAATATAAATAATTACAAAAACATTTTTAAAAATTATTTTAAGTTATAATACTTAAATTTTAATATTCTTTCATAAATTTAATAAATATTTTAATTTATTTGGATATTATTAATAATTAAGTTGATAAAAAAGTAATTAGAATAATTACTTAAAAATAATAAATAAATATTGAAAAATGATATAAAAATCATAATAAATGGTTATAAATTATTTAAAAATAGTAAACAAGATTTTTTAATATTCTAAGTAAATATTAATTATTTAGAAATAGAAATAAATGATTTAAAAATCATTTAAGGGATAAATAAATACTTAAAAATTATTATAAGCTTCTATAAATTGCTATAATGGATATTTAAATGATCTAATAATATAATACAGCTTATAAAAAAAATTTAGTCAATTTATCAATTTATTTAATACTCGGTAAAGTCTTTGGACACCGAAACCATATGAAACCTAATTCGAACATTTGTAGATTTTGTATTTGAGTATTGTTATCAATACTAATGTGTTAGATTTATATGAATGAACATCTTAGGTGTTTATTAACGAATCGAGTAGCATTGCTTGACTGATCTTCGCTCAAGCAAGTTCCCTAACCATATTTACTTTTGCAAGTTTACTAAACCCAAATTATTAATTACTTATGCAAATTTCTCAAACCCTATTTATTCGTTGAATAAGATTTTATCTTGAATTGCTATTGATAAGTTATACCAAACCTAAACTTGAATTGCCAATTGTTGAAAAGTTATTGCTATTACTCCAGTATAACTAAGAAATGAATTGTTTATTCATATGATATTTTTTTTTGAGCATAAACTTTTATGTCAAACCAAATTGTTTTGGTAAGACATCTTATATTGAAGTTGTGTATCCCGTAAAGGGATCGATGTTTGGTCAATAATATAATGACGATTAGTGTATGTGAGCACTATTAGGATGAGATGCATACTAAGGATATTGAATAGGCTGATCCCCTACCTCATATCTAAACAAAGTTTCTAAGTCTGTGTGACTGATAAAAATAAAAAGTCCAGAAATGGTTGAAAAAGAAATTCCAAAAATGGTAGCAACTATCAGTTAAATTTTTAATTGTTATACTTCTTCAAATCATATATTGTTATAAATATAGAACTTGCTGAGCTTGTTAAGCTCACCCTTGCAAATTATTCCCTTTGCAGTATTAGATGGTAACCCTGACACTTCTGGAGTTAATAAAGGGAAGCATCCCTTCTTAGATTAGTTTATATTACTGTCTAGTTGAATGTAATACTTTGTAATAAGAAATTCTTATGAAGAATCATGTAATCGAACTTTAATAATAATAATATATATATAACATCTTTTATTTCTGCAACTATGTTTTCTTACATATATAGATGTAATTAGAATTTTTTATATATAGTTTTAGATCATTGGGAACTATTTATCTGAGTGAGGGTATTGACAACATGGACTGTTCATGTTGTCGTTAATACTATGGATTTCAGATAGATAGGTACTATCGATATGATAGTGTAATTCGCATGGCATATACTATACATCTGAGTGAGGGTATTGGTAATATGGACTGTTCATGTTGTTACTAATACTCTAAATTTTATATATATCCAAGTGAGGGTATCCAAACACAGCAATAATTCTCTTGAGAATTATTATCTATTATGGGATACTATGAATCTTGGATATATGGGAATTATATCTGGTTATAAATTATATAGTCACTCAATTAGATTTAAGCATAAAATCAGATACCATGGGCATATAGATTTGAATGTGTTATATACATTAACTTATAGTAAGCACCATATCGGATACCGTGGGAGTATAAATATGGGGGCGTTACAAGGAGTTTTGGAATGGTATTGGTATATTTTGGTGGCATCGAACCTCCTTGATCGAGGGTCCACTGGGGGTAATTGTTCTGTGATCTATCGTTCATGGATTAACATCTGTAATATTTCCTCCATTGGTTGGCCTAAACGAGTAAACTTTCTTTTAGCTGCAAACTCTCTATGAGCACAGAATCTTTCTTTCCTTGCAACTTTCTCCGCCAAGGTTTCAATTTCTTAGAATCTAATATGATCCTTCCTTGAAATAGGGAGGATTTTGTTTTACTCTGGCTGATTTGGCTTATCAACTGTCGAGTGACTTAATGTTGATATACCATTAATTCTACCAATTGATCAATCTGTTCTTTGATAGACTTTAGCTTCTGCTCTATTGAAGATTGCCCTTCTGAATAACCTGTCTTTGCGAGGTTACTTTCAGTTGAAGATTCTCCAATATACTTGAGGTATTTGGAACCTTCTCCACTCCCCATGCGGATAATGTACTCATTCCTCATTGTGTTGAGGCAAAGGATTGTCTTGAACATGTGGTTATTTTGTTATTTTTACCATAATTTCACCACTATCTTTCATTTCTTGTATCATATGTTTCATAGACCAACATTCTTGGGCATCATGGCCAGGGGACCTAGAATGGTAAGCACACTTTTTACTTGGGTCAAAACCTTTCCCATTTAGATTTGCAGGTGGAAGGAGTTGAGTGATCTTCTTCTATGTTGTCAGAAGCTTTAGTATGTTTTCAAGTGAATCCCCTAAGGGTGTAAAAGTTCTTTTGTGTTTAACTTCTCCTGCTTTCTGAAATGGAGGATTTGGAGTTTTTACAAATGTTTGGAATGAAGAGTAATTATTTTACTTTTGAATGGGCGGGTTGTGACTGCCTCATTGATTCTGCCCCTGAAGTATTAAGGATTCATCTTCTTCCTTCTTCCTATAGGTTCTCTTAGGGTTAGTCCCATAGTTTCCATTCTGGATGTGCTCAGCAACTGCCTCTAAAACAGTTAGGTCTTTGATATTTCCTGACTTCAACCCCATTTCAGCTATTTCTCCATGTTTAATCATTTCTGAGAACGATTTTCCTATTCCAGCTAAGACCCTTTCATAATATTGAGCTTCCCGTATGTCGATGAATGCCATTATAATTTCAATTTTTATTATGGGAGGAATGACTTGTGCTGCCATACGTCTCCATCTTTTGTGCATATTCCCAAAAAGACTCGGCATTATACTTTTTGACTTTGGTCACTTGATATCTATCAGGTGCCATTTGAGACTAGAAACTGTATTGATTTAGGAAGGCATGTGCTAGATCTTCTGAGTTGTGGATTTTTGAGTTATCAAGTCGAGCGTACCATGCTCTGGCTTCTCCAGTCAGTCTTTTTTGGAACAAGTGCATTCTCGTCTTTTTATCCTCTACATATGATCCAAGTTCTCCAATATACACTTTCAAATGGGTATATAGATCTCCTAACCCATTGTATTTTTCAAAATCTGGGACTTATAATTTATCTGGATAACGACCCCATGGAAAAATACAAAGATCTGAGTAGTTAACACTCCCATATGTTTAAGTCCCTTTGATTGACCAGATAGTTTCTTCCATTTGTTGGACTTTCTTTCTAATGTCCCTAGTTTCTTGGTCGTCTTTGAGATTGATGATTTTAGGAGTTTCATAGGGTTTTTCACGCGACTGAGGTTCATGTATCTATAGTTCCACCTTTTTATCAGTACCCTGACTGCCTCCTTGTGCAGAGGACTCTGATTGAGTGGGTGTCTATTGACCTTGAGTATTTTTACTTTGTTCTTTCAGTAGGATAGCCAACTCTGCTATCTGATTTTTAAGTCCCTCGAACTCTTCTCGAGATACAGGAGTAGATTCAGATGGGGAACTTGTAGCCATGTATGAAGATAGGCTTTATGCCTTTTTAGACTTTGATCTGGTAGTAGGACCAATCTTGCCTACCAAAAAAGGGTATGTAGTTTAGTCCTGACATACACTACCAGTATGAATGTTGTGCAATGTGTTAGTTTTTAGGGTTTTTTAATGTTTTCCTATAAAACAAAGGTTAGTTATTTTGATGATAGGATATCAGGACATGGTTTGATATTTGACATGGAATTTACATTTGATAGGAATTGACACTTAATATTTGGCATGGAATTAAAATTTGAGATGAATTGACAGGAAAGGCATGAAGAGACTGTAGACACTCGAAATTTTCTGCACACATGTTACTAACATTATAGGAGGGCATATTCATCTTTCAAAGATAACCCTGGAGGACAGTTCACATCCATTTTGGATACTGCCGGAAGTTCAGTTTCAACCCCGGAACACACACCGGAAGTATCAGTTCCAACCTCGGAGATAACCCTGAGTTTCGTCCTTGGAGATAACCCCAAGGAATGTTGTTGCAGTTCTGGTGATAACTCCATAAATGCTTGTTTCAAATGCATGCAATCAGTTTCAGTCTCAGACTTCATACCGAGGCACTCATACCAAAGATCCGAAGCTAACAACGGGAAGACAGGCACACTTACAGATTACCTTACGAAATTCAAACACTTGCAGCAGTCCAATCTCAGATGTAACCTTGAGCAACTTCTGCTATCAGCCCAAACCGGAGATAACCCCGGTGAGGGGAAAAATTGTCATCTTGCCACCTCAACCCCAGCGCGCCGTCTCAACACTTCATATATACATTTCTACACAGCAATGTCCCACAAGAGCCAAGGAGTTACAATCCCGAGTGACAATTACGCGTGGCAGCACATCGGATAGAATTTGAAGCTTGAAGACCATGGGCATGATCCCCTCTTCCTAACTTCGTACAACCTCTAATCCCATGTCATTGTGTAACTCTAGACAAAAGTAGTCCGATGATGGTCTTGTACACGTCATTCAGATGCTCGAATTGAAGTTCTGCAAGTTCTAGCGGACATCACAGAGCACAAGTGCACGTACTTCGAGATGGAAGGACCCGCGGAGCTCGGGGCACCCCGGGCAGCCGCAGGTGCATCTGCGACTGCCGTAGGTACACCTGTGGCTCCCAGCTCTATAAATATAGAGCTTGGGGTGGCCATTTGTAAGAGAAAAAAGGCTAGGAAACCCTGTCAAATTTACTTTGTACACATCCCATATTGAGTGCTTTCTCATTCTAAACACTTGTTAGCTCACATATAGCTATATTTTACCAGCGGGAGCTGAGTGTTTATCCATCTAGAGTCATAAAAGCACACTTTGCGTTCCCACTACCTAAAGCATTCTTACACTATATAAAGCTTTTCTCTTCATCTTTGCACACACTATTCTTCACATTGAGAGTCGTATTGTGTCCGTATGCCCGAACTTCGGTCCGTGATTTTCATTTCTGTCTATATATATACTTATATATGTATATATTTATATATAGACTAACATTATCGAATTATGCCTCGATTAAGCCTAGACTTATATGCGAGCGTTTCCTTGCTATATATATATATATATATATATATATGAACTATTGTCGATTATATCGATGAGCACAGGATTTTACATCCTGAGACGCGTTACTTGCTTTTAAATATATATATATATATATATATATATATATATATATATATATATATTTTGTTGTCGAACTCTGTTCGATGAGCCTGGATTTTATCCGGAGCGTTTACTACTTTTGTATATATATAGCGACAAATCGTTGAAATGATAAACCGAGCTTGTGACGCCCCTAAAACAGGTACATTCCATCCAACCCACTCTTAGTCACCAAATACATGGTACAGAAAGCATACTACAACTTCAATAATATAATTGTCGTGCAAAATACGACAACACATATTGTGAGTTTAAATACAAATATTGTCTTCTAGACAATATCAACACTCAAATAAGTCCTCATTACAATTATTCAAACAGTATTTTATAGAAATAGTGAGGACTGCTAAAACATCTTTCTAGAACCATCACTCCATACCCCGACTAGATCCTGCTATGTTCTCACCTTTTGAGAAGAAAAATGGAACAAAAAGGAAAATGGTGAGCTCAACTAGCCCAGTAAAGAATATAATGACTAAGATAATATATAACAAATTATCATTAGTCTTCAACAGGGAAAAATCTGATAAAACATAATAGACAAGTAGAGAATGAGTTCTACTATCTTCTAACACTACAAGAAAATGCTCTAACAGTTACCAAAACCAACAGCGACCGCACCTTTTGGTCGCAGAAAGTATTAGTAGCGACTGACATTAGCGACCACCCTTGAATTTGGTCGCTAGAGTATGTTAAATGATCAACCCGGTCGCTATTCGATCAGCAGTTCATTTTACCTCCAAAAAAATTGGCACAAAATGTTGGCGCGTTAGTTGTTTGCGACCACTCACCATCAGCGACCGCATGCGGTTGTTCATACTTCCACATCATTTAAAATTAGCGATATCGAGAAGGTTGCCGCTAATAACGATCACGATCTATTATAATTAACCGCTTTGAGCCCGATTCGTCACTCTCGATCGACAGAAGAAAAAAAAGAGGGAGAAAAGAATAGGGAGAAGAGGGAGAAAGGGGAGAAGAGAATAGGGAGAAGAGGGGAAAATCGCCGCCGCCTCCATCACCACCACCACAGCCGTCGCCTCCATCACCACCACCACACCACAATTATGCCGCCACCATCACCACCACCCCCAAAGAAATGCACGCCACCGCTACCTGCACAGGTAAGAAAATCAATGACATTTTCTGTGGATAACTGAACAAATTTGCTCCTTCTCGTCTATCTAATTTAATTAGGCACAATTTTTTATTTTATCTTTTACTATTTTATTGCACTCCCCACATCTCTTGCGACCTAATTCTATCAGCCTGATCTAACATTATATGAAATTTGCTGATTTTACAATTTTTCGTGTGTTTATGATGTATGTATTTTAGTATTTGTATCTAGTAATTATGTTTATGTATAAGAGTTTCTAAAATATTTGTAGTTTTTGGAGGTTATTGAGATGTTTATTTTTTAAATGTTATTCATATGATGCCATTGGATGTCTTGAGAATAAATCTGCTGCCAAGTTAAGATTATGATTTGAAGGGAGTTGACTGTAAGTTAAAATATTTTACGTAAACAAATTTAAGTCACATTCATAAAACACTAACACTTACGTATGCTTGACATCTATTTGACTTGCTTGTCTTGAATTTGCTTATTTTATATATAGTTCCTCCACAGCTTCTTTCTTGAATTCCAATGAGGGGGCATTAATGTATATTGACGTGTCACATAACCAGTTTTTGGGGGAAATTCCTGATAGTTGGTTGCATTTAACAAATTGTCATTTCCTTCCGAGAATAGAATATAAAACTATAATGTAACTATTTAATTATGGAGTTACGTGAGCTTGCTTACCATTTGGTTCCTTTACGTCTGTTTAGTGACTTAGTGGTGGCATTAATATATAATAAATAATAAATAATTAAATATATTAATTATTATTATATATTATATATAATATTTAGTAAATATATAAAATTAATCAATTTATCTATTAAAAAATTAAACTTATTTGTATAATATTTACTTTATACAATTCAAATAAATACAAAATTTATTTATATAAAAAGATATTAAATCATTGATTATAATCAAAAATCAAAACTTCAGAGTAATGAAATCAAACACAAAAAATAAACCTCTCCTGCATAAATCGGCGCCTGACTTTGAATGAAACACAAGTCCAACTCACAGTCTAATCAGAGGTTATGGAGACAACTAAGAGAGTACTAGTTTCTAACATGAATGACACACTTCTTCTTTCCCAAATGTCCTATGTAGAAGAATTTTGTTGTGTTCGGATATGGAGCTAGAGCATATCCGAACTCTAAAATTTCCTACATACCTATCAAAGAAACTCTAAATTATAAAATTTTCCTACATATCTATCAAACACTAGTCCATATATTTATTCAAGTCATATGCTTACAAGTATGCTTAAATGTTAATCATATGCTTACAAGAATGCTCAAGTCATATGGTTACAAGTATGCTCAAGTCATATGGTTACAAGTATGCTCAAGTCATATGCTTACAAGTATGCTCAAGTCATATGTTAACATTTATAATGTTATGCATGTAGTAGGTACCGTGGAATCATGGACCTCTATTCGAATCAGTAGTTAGATGGCACGACGAAAAGTCAAGTGCCCGGATAGATCTTCTGATTGAATTTAGACACAGTTGCCAAGTGTTTTTGGAGTATCGTATAGTCACCCGTAATGTATGAATGGTAAGTCGCAGAATCGATGTCCATGTTTAAAGTGTAAGAATGTAAATTATATGGATGAGAGACATGGTAAACTATCATTTACTTGTTTACGGGTTCATGAGAAATTACGAAGAATCTTTGGTGGGCACATGGGCGAGAAGTGATGGTGGCATCACACAAGTACACAATTCGAGGCGATAGTACTCATCATTATGAATGAAATGGTCCATGATATTGCGGGGCGATTTTTATTGGGAGCAAGGCGAGAGAGCAACCTATGAATTACGATGCCAAAGACTTCTTTAAGTTGTTAGAGGCGAGGGTAGCAACCATTGTGGCATGGTTGCACCAAACACACTACATTGTCTGCGATGGCGACATTACTTAACATCAAGGTGATCGGCCTATCCATTGGTTTGGATGTGTACGTGGCCACCATGATGAATTCCGCTTTGAGGCTATCCGGATAAGCGGTAATAAGTTTTAACAACCTGATCTTGTTTATTAATACTTACAAAATATTATTTTTAACTATTTAAGTGTTAACATGATGACGGGATACTTATAGACGTTTATTGAATGGCGCTATCCCGAAGGCACTCCACGTCCGCCTATTGATCAAGAGTTGTGGGAGGGCGTCTACATTGAAGAAGAACTACATTAAAGGTCAAGGACAACGACGACGCCCATCCTTCATGGCTCGAGCAACTCGCTACCCAGGTCTTCACGGTCATCGAGTCATCCTGCTTTGCTCATACCGATTGACCGTGTGAGAGCTATATGTCAAGATCGAAATCTTACAAGATCTTTGGGCGGGCACCGAGGGCTCTTGATCTGAGGAGTTAATCAAGCGATGGCGCGGCAAAGCAGAGCAGGATGACATGGGGATGGCGACGAGGTATAAAATCAATTTGTTGTATGTATTGTCGTAATATATACCAAAGATCAACATATTTATTATATTTGTAACTTGTTTTATTATTTTGTTAATTACGGGGTGATCAAGGAGGGGATGACGCTTGACATAACCTTGTACTTGTATATTCATTATTTGGATGTTTGTATATATGTTACTTAAACAAGTTTTGAAATGTTATTATATTTATTCAAATCATATTGGTTTTTAAAGGTTTATATACTAGTTTGGTGTATGTGTTGGTGGACGATGGATGTTTATATTGTTTTGTATGTTGTTTATCTTGGTGTGTATGTGTGTTGGGATAAAGCAGGTAGAAAACAGGTACAGGTTTTTGGGAATTCTTCAAAACAAAGAAAAAATGGTCAGTAATTTTTTTTTTATATTAGCGACGATGCGGTCATTGAACGATATTAGCGACGCCGCGATGTCGTGACGCTTGCGCGATCGGATAATAATCGTCGCCGACACGTGACCACGCGTCGACTTTGGCCTGGACCATCTTGACTTCGGCTCAAATGACCGGATTTGTCATTTCGATCGCTTCATAGCGGTCGCAGAATATCTCGATGCGCTAATAGTGGTCACGATGTGCATCCCAAATGACCAGATTTTATCGACGACTATCGGCGACGCTTTTCGATCATGAGATAGCTATCTGCGATCGCGTCTGATCAACGATAAAGCGATCACGATAAGCCTTTTTGTTGTAGTGTAAGATTTAAAAGTTCATCATCAATATTTTATCCCTGTAACAACAATTAATATACTTCTTTAATCGAATATTCATCTTTGAACTACAGACCAAAGATATTCATTTGTATCACCAATTGGTCATGTTCATCTCAACACCTGTTCATCTTTGCACTATGGGCCAAAGATATTCATTAGTTAATCATTCAACTTTGCACTATAGGCCAAAGATACTCAATAATATCATCATTAAGGACTGAGGATGATGAAAAACATTTTAGAGAACGAATCTAGTGAGACAGAAGGACAAATATTAGGGATTCGTGTTACAGATTATCCAAGATCACTAATACTTCATAATAACCAATTTTGAAGCAGAATTCAAAAATAAAGATCAAAACATGGATACAATCAAAGATAGTAACCATAATTGACATTTTAGACAAAAAGGAAAATTTTATTTTTCGGTGAATAGTGTCGTATTCGTGAGTAGTGCCGTATACGTGAATAGTAACCCCGACACAAAAAGTTCCAAATTTGATTAAAAAGTTCAAACCAATATTTTGGCATAATGATATTGAAGAAAATAATATCATTTAAGAAGAAAATAACATCCCTTACCTCAAAGAAACAGTACTTCAGAATGAAAGGTCGGAAGTGATGCTGAATGAAACTTGTACTGAACAACAACTCTCAAAGTATCTAAATACTCACAAAATGCGCTCGATAATATAGAGAGAGAAAGAGAGAAAGAGAGAAAGCTTATGTTTCTGGTGTGATTTTCAATTCTAACTTAGCCCACTATTTATAGGAAAATGTTAGCACGCCGAAGCAGACTTTACCTGCTACCTGATGGCTTTACCTGCTACTATTGTCACCCACCATATTTGAAATAAAATTCAGCACATTTCTTCACCAACCACAAGTGGGGCACACTCAATTCTAGAATTTTCCACCAAAATTATTTATAAACCTAATTTCCGAATCAAGCGCCTCTTAAAATTCATAAAAATCATACATTCATTTTGAACGGTTCAAAATTTGTGGACACATACTCAACTTATATATGTATAACATATCCAAAAATCACAATGATCCAACGGTCGAATTAAAAATTATAACTCACGCAATATATCTCAAGAACACTACTTTGATTTTTAATACCTCCATTCCGACAAAAATACTGATAAAACACCTCAACATTAAATCCTTCATTTATAACCACATAAATAAATCAAACATTTATATCCGCATCAAATAAATATTTCCTTATCATATAAATCAATAATTAATTATTCGCAAATAATATTATAGAATCACAATAATGACAACCAGGTAGTTCCCAGGAAAGAGGGGGCTTTCGGATAAAGATTTCTCCTTACTGGCGCGCAATTAGGTGACCAAACCTCTTTTTAGACAGAACTTTTTAAACATTGCAATAATGCTATCTAATAATATTATTCAAATAATATGAATTATTGATCTGATAATGGGAAATACTGTGCAGTGACAATTATTGAAACAACAATAATATAAAATATCAACGCAGAAATTATTGAACCAATAAAATAAAATATTGAACAGTAATTACTATAACAATTATTGAGTAGTGCCTTCATACGTAAGAATCAATAATTCAAAATCTTGTGCAATACTGGTATGTCTTCTTGTCTGACCACATGCGTTATCACGTATTTTAACCAACGGGTATTCAAACAGTGTTAACGGTAACAACTACGCCGTTATTTATAAAAACCCAAACTTGTCATTTTCTTCATCCGACGTTTATTCTGTTATGGGGTCCACAAATGACTGCGCCGTCGTACGAATATTCCCCAACAACAAAAATATTCCACGACCAAACGAATATTCCCCGACAAAAATGAATATTTTATAACCACTTGCTTATTTTGTAAAATTTGCACATTTCACCCATAACCAAAATATTATATCAAATTAACTCCTTATTATTTTAAGATAATAAATAGAGGAAATTTAATTTTATTTATAATAAGTTGGGGTCTTACAACCTCCCCTCCTTATGAAATTTTATCCTCGAAATTGATGTACGTACCTGGTGTTTCGAAAAGTTGAGGATAACTCGCTTTCATTTCTGATTCCAACTCCCAGGTCATTTCTTCAATAGCACGGTTCTTTCACAAAACCTTAACTTTGTGATATAACCTTTGTTCGTAGGACAAGCTCTTTCCTATCCAAGATCTTGACAGGTACCTCCTCGTACGTTAAATCTTCGGCTATCTAGTCTAGTTCTAACGCAATAATGTGTTTTGGGTCGTCCACATATTTATGTAACATCGATACGTGAAAAACATTATGAACACGCGACATACTTAGCGTTAAGGCGAGTTTATAGGCCACAGTTCCTACTCGATCGAGGATTTCAAATAAATTGAAGGTTTGAGCTTTCTTCTCTTCATTGACTCTTACTTCTAGAATAACGCCTTCTTGCACCTTCTTCTTTATATTCATCAGCTCCGGTGTGTAGCTTGAGCGGTTTTAGCTTTATCAATTAAAGTCGATTCTACTTGTATATTTAACATTATCACGTGGGTCCCTAGAGTCTTTAACTCTATCTTTATCATTTGTAAATTATACAAAATAGGTCTTTATGTTCAATAATATTACACTCGTACTCGCGTACGATCTTCTACTCAATGCGTCAGCTACCACGTTCGCTTTTCTAGGATTGTATGGTCAGAATAGATGCCGAAATGAGTCGCCTCTTAAGCTCTTGGAAAATCTTCTCGCATTCCTCGCCCCATACGAATTTTGTATCTTTCTGAGTCAACTAATTTAATGGAGTAGCGATTCAAGAAAATCCTTCCACAAATCCCCGATAGTAACCAGCTTAGCCTAGAAAGCTAGATATTTCGATTACTGACTTAGGTTGCTCTCAACTGTGACTCATATCCCAATCTTGGATAACACGTCACAATGGCGCCTATCAGTTTACCACCGCATGAATATGACGTCCCCTGCGGAGAGTCTAGGTTCGGTGTATTCTACAAAGGAAGTCACCAGATAGAGGCTCGGGCACCAACTTCTAACTCTTGCAGTTCAATAGGAGCCATTCGACATGAGAATTTTAGAAATGGGCTTTGTACCGGGTTCAAAGTCGATACAAAATTCAATATCACGCTCAGGAAATACGTCAGGAAATTCACTAACAACAAGAATATCATTCAAATCTGACGTATTTTTGTTTAATTCCATGAAATGTGCTAAGAAAGCTTGACATCCGTTTTTCAATAAACGAATGGCTTTATGGCTTGATATGAAAGTCTTTGACCTCAATGGTTTGGTTGCTTTGAATTCGAATAACAGGTTGCTTATGAATATGAAAACTAACAACCTTACGAAAGCAATCAATTTTGGCATGATGAGTAGTTAACCAATCAATCCCTAAAATAACATCAAGAGCAAGTATCTTTAAAGAGATAAGATCAACAGGTAATGTGATGGTGCCAACTTGGATCAAACAAGATTTATAAACAGTGGATGTAAAGAAAGTTTCTCCTAACAGAGTCTCCATAGATAAGTCAAAGTCTAATTTCTTCGGAGTCAAGTTTAAACGTTAAGCACAAGCAGGAGAGATAAAAGAATGGGTAGAATCGGTATCTAATAAGGTATAGATTTTGCAAGAATTTATAATTAACTAACCCGTGATACCTTCGTTCGGGTCCCTCGCATTTTGGCCAGTCATGACAAACGTTCTTGTAGGAACCATTGACTTTGACTTGTCTGTATTCGCCTCTGGTGCCACCGTCCTAGCTGGACTTGATTTTGCTACAGGACAAAATTGAGCTATGTGACCGTCTTTTCCACAACTAAAACATACCTTGGAAGGCTGTGAACAGTTTGGACTTATATGTCCCTCTTCTCCACATCTGTAGCATCTAACTGGCGGTCATTCTCCTCCCCTAGAATTTGTTCTTTGGTCTTTGGTCTTATTGCTTGAAGCGTCTTCCGTCATCGTTAAATCTTCTCTTCTTGAAATTTCCACTTGAATTATTTCTTCTATTATCTTGGCCATGATTACCAACGAAGTGGTTACCATTTCTGGCATGATAATTTCCACCACGATGGTTGTCATCGCTCTCAGATGGCTTCTTTGTCCTTAGATATGATGACCACGGTTGTTGTCCCTCGGTTGAACATATTCACTATCTCGCTCTGATAACTGAGCCCTGTTGACAACATCTGAATATAAACAAAGTTTGTGAGAAATGAGGTATTGACATATTTTGGGTTTCAAACCTCGCAGAAACATTCGCGTCATTCTCTCCTCATTATCAACCAAATGGGATATAAATCGAGACAACTCGACAAACTTAGCTTCTTACTGCGACACATTCATATTGTTTTGCTCCGGCTTGATGAACTCTACCTCCTTCATGTGACGAATACTTTCAGGAAAGTACTTGTCATTGAATAGTTTCTGAAATGTTTCCCAAGACATATTGAGTTCGACAGGCTGGGTATGCTTCACAGATTCCCACCAGTAATTTGCCTCATCGTGAAACATAATAGTAGTGAATGGAACCTTCTGTTCCTCCGTGCATCCCAAGACATCGAATATCTTGGTAATTTGCTGGACCCACGTCTCCGCCTTAATCGGATCCGGCTTTCCAAAGAATTCTAGTGGTCCCAACTCCTTGAACTGCTTGGCTGTGACAAACCGCGCATTGCAATCATTTCTACCCGTATTTTGTACACGAGTCTCCCTCGTTTGATTTTACATGAATTGCAAATAGTTTCTAAACATCCCATCATTCATCGTTTGCTCGTTAGTGTTGTTTACAGGAGGAATATTGCCATCATGTTGCACGTTCTCCTGATTGGTGACTAAAGGTGTTTCCACAGTTTCATACACTCCATTGTTAACGTTCTCAACTGCCATTCTTAAATACTGCCATAAAACAAGGGTTAATTAAACAAATTAACATATCACATAACATCCCTATATTATGACCGACCAACAAATAAGCTTAAGTAGGACACACTAGCGAAGGATTTACCCGTCTCTCACCTCCTAGTTCTAGTCTCACATCTCAGCCAGGGATCATATCCCTAAGCTTTGATACCAACTGTGACGCCCCCAAAACAGGTCCATTCCATCCAACCCATTCTTAGTCGCCAAATACATGGTACAGAAAGAAAACTACAACTTCAATAATACAATTGTCGTGCAAAATACGACAACACATACTGTGAGTTTAAATACAAATATTGTCTTCTAGACAATATCAACACTCAAATAAGTCCTCATTACAATTATTCAAACACTATTTTACAGAAATAGTGAGGACTGCTAAATCATCTTTCTAGAACCATCACTTTATACCCCGACTAGATCCTCCTATGTTCTCACCTCTTGAGAAGAAAAATGGAACAAAAATGAAAAGGGTGAACTCAACTAGCCCAGTAAAAGAATATTATGACTAAGATAATATATAACAAATTATCATTAGTCTTCAACAGGGAAAAATCTTATAAAACATAATAGACAACAAGTTTTAGATCAAAACTGCAGCGGAAACAACAATCCATTAGAAGAGTCAAGTAGAGAATGAGTTCTACTATCTTCTAAGATTTAAAAGTCCATCATCAATATTTTATCCCTGTAACAACAATCAATATACATCTTTAATCGAATATTCATCTTTGTACTACAGGCCAAAGATATTCATTTGTATCACTAGTTGGTCATGTTCATCTCAACACCTGTTCATCTTTGCACTACGGGCCAAAGATATTCATCAGTTAATCATTCATCCATGCACTACAGGCCAAAGATATTCAATAATATCATCATTAAGGACTGAGGATGATGAAAAATATTTTAGACAACGAATCCAGTGAGACAGAAGGACAAATATTAGGGATTCGTGTTACAGTTTATCCAAGAACACTAATACTTCATAATAATCAATTTTGAAGCAGAATTCAAAAATAAAGATCAAAACATGGATACAATCAAAGATAGTAACCATAATAGACATCTTGGACAAAAAGGAAAATTTTCATTTTTTGGTGAATAGTGTCGTATTCGTGAAAAGTGTTGTATACATGAATAGTTCCGTATATGTGAATAGTAACCCCGACACAAAAAGTTACAAATTTGAGTAAAAAGCTCAAACCAATATTTCGGCATAATGATATTGAAGAAAATAATATCATTTTAAGAAGAAAATAACATCCCTTACCTCAAAGAAACAGTACTTCGGAATGAAAGGTCGGAAGTGATGCTGAATGAAACTTGCACTGAACAACAATTCTCAAAGTATCTAAATACTGATAAAATACGCTCAATAATATAGAGAGAGAAAGAGAGAAAGCTTATGTTTCTGGTGTGATTTTCAATTCTAACTTAGCCCTCTATTTATAGGAAAATGTTAGCACGTCGAAGCAGACTTGACCTGCTACCTGATGGCTTTACCTGCTACTATTGCCACCGACCACATTTGAAATAAAATTAAGCATATTTCTTCACCAACCACAAGTGGGGCCCACTCAATTCTAGAATTTTCCACCAAAATCATTTATAAACCTAATTTTCGAATCAATCGCCTCTTAAAATTCATAACAAATCATACATTCATTTTTAACGGTTCAAAATTTGTGGACATATACTCAACTTATATATGTATAACATATCCAAAAATCATAACGATCCAACGGTCGGATTAAAAATTATAACTCACGCAATATATCTCAAGAACACTACTTTGATTTTTAATACCTCCATTCCGACAAAAATACTGATAAAACACCTCAACATTAAATCTTTCATTTATAACCACATAAATAAATCCAACATTTATATCTGCATCAAATAAATATTTTCTTATCATATAAATCAATAATTAATTATTCACAAATAATATTATAGAATCACAATAATGACAACCAGGCAGTTCCCAGGAAAGAGGGGGCTTTCCGATAAGGATTTCTCCTTACTGGCGCGTAATTAGGTGACCAAACCTCTCCTTTGACAGAACTTTCTAGACATTGCCAATAATGCTATCTAATAATATTATTCAAATAATATGAATTATTGATCTGATAATGGGAAATACTGTGCAGTGACAATTATTGAAACAATAATAATATAAAATATCAACGCAGCCATTATTGAGCCAATAAAATAAAATATTGAACAGTAATTACTGTAACAATTATTGAGTAGTGCCTTCATGAGTAAGAATCAATAATTCAAAAATATTGTGCAATACTGGTGTCTTGTTAACTAACCCAGCGTATTCTTGTATTTTAACCACGAGGTATTCCAACGATGTTAATTAAGTAAAAACTACGCCGTTATTTATTAAAACTCAAACTTGTCATTTTCTTCATTTGACATTCTATTATGGGGTCCACAAATGACTGCGCTGTCGTACGAATATTTCCCGACAACAAGAATATTCCACGACCAAATGAATTTTCCCCGACAAAAATGAATATTTTATAACCACTTGCTTATTTTGTAAAATTTGCACATTTCACCCATAACCAAAATATTATATCAAATTAACTCCTTATTATTTCAAGATAATAAATAGAGGAAATTCATTTTTATTTATAATAAGTTGGGGTGTTACAGAGCCGGGATTGAGAAACATCCAGTGAGTTTACCGATTATATATATATATATATATATATATATATATATTTACATTTCTGTCTGGCCTGGAGTTTACTTCGTGGCCTTTTCTTTGCTTTACTTACATTTCATCCTTTTGAGTTTACTTAAATGGCGGTTGATCGCTTTTTGCTTCATGTACATTTAGTCCCACAGAGTTTACTTCGTGACGGTTGATCGATTTATTATTTTATTTACATTTACGATCCCCATGGAGGTGCTTCGTGGTGGTTGATCATGTATATATATATATATATATATATATATATATATATATATATATATATAATTTCACTTTTTCATATAAATTGCAGCATCATGTGAGCCTAGGAATCATGTGATCACAGATTCAGTCTACTGTATCTAGATTTGGTTCCCATGATGGACTTTTTCAGCTGTAAGCAGCTTGTAAATTATTCACGGTGTTTGAATTTTCTTAGATGGTTGGCATGCCCATGAGGAGTTTGACACTGCTATATATTATTTTCTCGAAGATACTTCGCATCTCGAAAGTAAAAGCAAACAAGCCGAACATTTAATAATAAAATGGAAGTATGAAAAGGTCTCAATTACTATTGAGCACAATGTTTGAAAAACCTCTTTTACAAAACTTCACTGCAACATCATGTTTAAAACTGAATTTTTCATATAAATTCAAACACTTTGTATATAGGTGCTAACGAGGCCTCACACTACTTCCAAATAAATTGCACATTGATCCACAAACACACACACACACACATTCATATAATAGTTTCTTAAAAAGTGGTGGTCACCGTGCCAACACGGATGTCGGGGGGTGCCTAACACCTTCCCTCCGCATAATCAAGACCCCAAACCCAAATGAATCTCGGTTTCATAGACCCATTTAGCAGTGTCACATCACTGGGTCAATGTGAAAACCTTTTCTCGCTTGCGTTGGTGAAACTAGTTAAATCATTGACATGATACATGTCGGACCTTTTGAACTTATTTTTTCAAAGAAATCTCACATAACATGAGAACACCAAAGAATAAGAACAAAAAAGGGACAAATAAAAATCTCGACGTCGACAAGTGGCGACTCCGCTGGGGACACCAATAAGAGGGTTTAAGCCGCTACTACAAGCTTTTCAAAACTATTATATGCTTGTGTGTGAATGTTACATTTACATTTATGATGAATGTGTATGAATGCATTTTACTTACTGCACTGCAATATATTTATTTGTGATATTAGTGCTTCGAACATGTCATCATTTTCATAAACGGTGAGACACGTTGTATGTGAATGTATGTTGTGTGGTTCCTCCACCAGGAGGCTATCCTGTCGGTGTTTGATTACTGGACTCGTAGGGAGACTAATTCCAACTAGGCTCAGGAAAGGCACCACCCAGATTCGTTCCAGTTGAAAGACCGGATTAACTTCCCGTCAAGTAAATTATGTTTTCTGGGGACCTTCATGCCAAAAAGCCGCGAGAGTAACCCTAAGATAGGTTAACCTCTGATAAACCAAATGCGAAGGGAAGTCTCTTCATACTTTCCACTTTTAATTACTTGTAAAAGCATTTACTTGTAATTTTATTCCATGTTCATCTTTATATAATGGAAAATATGAAGAATATTTGTTCATACATGACATGCTATCAAATAACACCCATTTTTGCAGGATGATATTCCTAAAATGGACACATTATGATAGCATTTACATTATCCCTAAAACTAAACTACATAAGTCTTTTGTAGGGAACCAATTGGGCCTGTTACCCGCTCAAAATCCTAAAAGGCCACGAGCCTACAACCAATCATGTCTTCTTCTGACCAGTATAATGTCGTTTCTCAAGAAGAATTTGACAGATTAAGTAAATAAATTATAGATTTGGCTATTTTGCTGAAAGAATTGCATCAGTCTACTCAGGGCTCAAAGATACCTACACATACAAAATCCTCTACACAAGGAGGAACACAAGGTTTGGATAAAAAAAATCCAGAACCTCAGTTGGATACGGCCAATAAAGACCCTAAAAACACCCATCTCAAAGGAGATCCAGACACCGGTGATATCAGGAAGAAGCTCGTTCAAATGGAGGAAACTATCCGTTCTCTCAAAGGGATTGGAACACACGGGAGTGTTTCATATGCTGACCTTTGCATATTCCCTGGTGTTCATTATCTAGAGAAATGTAAAACCCCTGACTTTAAAAAGTATGACAGATTATTTGATCCTTACACACATTTGAAGATATTCATAGGAGAACTTGGATCTTATGCAGAGGATGAAAAGCTCAGAATGCAGCTATTCTAGAAGAGTCTGACTGGAGAAGCCCGTTCATGGTATACCAAATTAGACAACTCAAAGATCCATTGTGACAACCCGAAAATATAGAAAAATTTAAAAATCATAATTGATTGATTTAAGGTTCACTGTTAGAACCTAGACAGAAAATAAGTGTATGGAATTGGCAGTTCTATAATGAAATTTTAAGGATTTCAAAATTCTGTGAAGGATTTTAATAATTTATGAGTATATAAATTATTTTATGATTTATGAAGGACGTGTATGTGACGTAATATGGTAAATATATTAAATTTTATTTGTTATAAGTAAATAAATTTATATAAACAATTTATAAATTGAGAAAATAAAACTATTAATTATTTTCTATATGTAACATGTGCAGGTTTGGTGTAATTGGTAATTGGGAGTTAGTGAATATATATATGTTTATTACGTGGGGAAAATAAAATTGTTAGGATCAATTTGCGTAATGAAGCAAAACAGAGGCGGGTTAAGAATGTATTATTTATAGATACTTTACCCAAGAATATTAGAACAAATTCTTATACAAAATTAATTTAATAAAGAAAATGTATTATATTTATCTTAATATCTTAACGAAGTAAATAAATTCTTCATTGAATTTATGTTAATGAGGTAAGGATATTATATTATAATATATTGGGTATGTAAATAATTGTATTTGCATAAGAATTATGTAATAACATATATATTTTTGTAATTATAAAATAAATATGTAATTTAAGTAAGTTATGTTATGTTTTATATAAATTATATATCAAAGATGGGATATTTAAATTATATGATTTCATGAGGGTAAAATAGTTTAAGGAGATTTATGTACTAACTTATTTGATTAAGTAATTAAGTTACTAAGGTTGAGTAATTAAACTACTTAACAAAAATATTAAAAGAATAGTTGAATTAATTATTTAATTATTAAGTCAAATGTAGCAAGTAAATTATCAAATACTAAAAACCAAGACTGGGCCAAAAAAAAATGTGGCATGGTCCGTGTAAAGGAAGGAGTAATAAGTAGGTGGAGTAAATTTTCTTTTTTACACTCTTCCCTTATGTGTAACTCCTAAAGTCTCTAGCCATTATTTTACATGAGTTTGCAAGCAACTTGAGATGTGAGAAAGAAAACAAAAAAAAAAAAAATTGGGCAAAGGAGGAGTGCACTCGGTCAAGGAGGGAGTACTATCACATGCTAATTAAATTTCTTTGACACCTTGCATATCTTCTAGGATAGGAAAGAGAAAGAGAAAATATTTGGTAGATATGAAAGATTAGAGAGAGAGAGAAAGCAAATCTAACAAAAAACAAACAAGAGAGAGAAGATGGGAGATTGTGGGAAGATATTGCATATATGTATATATTGTAAGTATACATATTATAGTTCTATAAATACCTCCCTATTCATTCCACATTAAAACTTTTACTTCATTCCTAAAAGCTAAGAAAATAAAATAGAAAGAGAGAGAGAGCGTGAGGGACTGCTGCTGCCATGGGAATAAGAGAGGAGGAAGATACTATTTTCTTTGCCATCTAGGATCATCAAGGAGAAGAATAAAGCCATAAGAATAAGGTATAAAAATCAAACCATAATAAGTTATTTTATGTAATTTATTTTGGTTGGTTGTGATTAAATAATGAAGTTATGTTTCTTAAACTTTAAAAATCTTAGATCTACATGTTATATGGTGTGTTATGTGTAGATCTAGACATTTTAGGTGTTACAAGTTTGATCCAAAGAAAGAAAAGTAAATCAGTTTTTAAAACTAAGAGAAACTAGTGGACTACTGCCCTTATAATGAATATTCGGGGTTAGTTAGGATGTTCAAAAAATTCTGGTCTTTTGATATGTTGTAGTACACTGAAAAAGATTTCCATAGACTCCAGAACATACTAAATCCGACATCGGAGGAAAAAGTTATGACATTTCAAAGTAGTAGTGTCAAAACTGTCCAACAAGTGCGGTGCAGTCCACTTGATCGGAATTTCTGGGCTGATATGTTCGGAATTTGTTAAAACATCAGTAGGGAAGAGTTGTAGTCCTGGAAGTTTGCTTCGCGTGGGCTCAAGAATCGCCTAAAAATGTTTAAAAACGAAAAAGTTATGACTGTTTTAGAAAAAGAAGGTAAATCTGGGAAAAAGATGAAAATTGTTGCGAGTGGATATTTTTGGGGCCTGTTTTAGGCTACCTAAGAGGTCCGAAATTATTGGGTTATATTTTTTAAAAATACTTTGGTATACCATGTATAACATATCCAAAATTGGAATCAATCTGATTTAACGAGCAATGCGTATGAAATTCGCGAAGTAGCTAGTTCGATAAGCGGGAAACAAAGCGGTGAAGAAAGAGGCGACAACGTCTGCTGGCAGCAAAAGCGTCTGACAACGACTATTCTACCGAACGATACTGACATGCTTTTTGCTCGATATTTTGAATGATTTCTGTGATTGGTTTTAGCGGTTAGAAAATTTTCTAATATACTATGACATGAGGTCTATAACATGCCCAAAATTTCTCTGTTATATGACTTAGGATTTGAAAATTAAAAATGAGCAAACATGCATGTCATGATTAAAATTTGAGCGAACGCCGAGCATCGGCGCATCAAGCGACTTTGACGTTCGACTTTCCGAATCGCGTTCCGGCAAAATAGTAAGTCATAATAAATATAATAAAATCCTATGGGACGAGATTTGGCTATAAATGATATTTTGAGGTTTCCGGGGCTCAAAAGGAGGTTCTTTAGTTAAAATTTTCATAACGGAATATATATACTTAATATATAAAGCAAAAAATGCGAATAATTATAAAACGAAAAATAAAGCGAATGTGCTAGCAAAATAAAATATATATATATATGAGAAAACGGCCTGTGTTGACTCAGGAATGGACAAAATATTATAAAAATCATTTAAATTAAAGAAATAATATAGAAAATTGAGTTTTAGTATAATAGCTATGTGTTACCTGTTTAAACTCTGAAAATTGCGAGTAAAGGTAAAAGATATTTCTGAAATGGAATATAAATTGTTTAAGCTTCATGATGTAAAATATTTACATATTAAAATGTATGAGACCTTTATTATTTTTAATAATAAGTGATTTGAATATTATTAAGAATGACTAAAATATTATTAAATGATTAATAATATTAGATAATGAAAAAAATACTATTAAATTATATAAAAATTATTACGAGCTTGTGAAAAATATTTTGACTGATAATAAATTATTTGTGATAATTGTTAAGTGTTTAGGCAGAGTTTAATTGAACTTAAACTCGATGTTTGTCCGACTTGACCGTCGGGATGTTAGAATTTTGTCGGGTTCAACTCTGACTTGATGCTAAGTCTTATGTGTATTGTAGACTGATAGGATTATGTGCTATGTGTTTAGGTTATTCTATGTGTATATATATATAATAGTATTATATTGTGATGATATTATTCTAATATTGGAGATCTATTTTACTAATATTAGGTCCTCGGATAAAGCGTTACAAATTACGTAGCGGTAATCAACGGTTTAGGCAAGTTTTACTTAACTCTACTAAGAGTTGTTTCATTCAAATATGCTCATGGTTAATCATTGCTGATTGCCATGGATAATTGTACCTTGTATATATTGCATGTATAAGTCAGGTATCCAAGGCTGATCACCTTCATTACCAGTTGGTCCAGATATATTTGTTCATGTTCAATACTTGTTCAGTCAAAAGTTTGTTCGTGCTAGTTCTCAATTATATTGATGAATTATAGCCAGCTTATTATTCAGACTCTTTCAATCATGATATATCCTTAAATTGTATTTAAACTTGCTGGGAAACTTTCATGCTCACCCTTACTATATCATGATAAAACATTGCAGATAAAGACGAATGTTTCGGATACAAGGAATGGTTAAAGACAGTTCCAGCTTAAAGTTAATGCGCGCGATTAGATTTGTAATAGTGTTGTATGATAATAATGGTATATGTTAGATAAGTTATGAATTGTGTATATGTTAAGGTTACTCGACCTTGGAGAATAGTGTGTAATGTATTGTATAAATAATTTATGTTTATATCTTCCGCAAATAGTTATAGAATGATTGAACCGAATTCGCGGTGATTTCGGACCCGGATTTGGGGCTCTCACATCCATAGCTGGGAAGAGCTAGCTTACGCCTTCCTCACTCAGTACAGTTTTCAATCTCAGATGGCACTTTACCGGTACCAAATTACCAAGGTCAAGAAACAGTCTAATGAGTCTTTCAGAGAGTACACTCAAAGGTGGAGGCGCCTTGCTGCTCAAGTTATTCCTTCTATGACAGAATCAGAAATGGTCATGACTTTCATAGACATAAAAGAAGCTCCTTTCTATGAGAGAGTCATAGTTGGTATTGGCAAATCATTTTCTGAAATGATCAAGCACAGAGAGATGGCTGAGATGGGGTTGAAATCATGAAAGATTCAAGACCTAGTCGCTCTTAAAGCAGTTGCTGAGCACCTCCAATCTGGATCTTATGGAAACAACCCCCAGAGGGTCCATGAAAAGAAAGAGGATGATGTTTCCTTGGTACTAAAAGGTCAAAAAGGCAGTCAGAACATGCCTATACAAAGGAGAAACTACTTCCCTTTCCAAGCACAGTCTTCAAACCCTCCATTACCTAAAGGTGGAAAAGCAAAGTGCCCTCGAACGTTCACACCCTTAGGGGACTCGCTCGAGAATATTCTTGCTCTTCTGACTACTCAGAAGAAAATCACGCGTCTTCTTCCACCAGCCAACCCTAATAGGAGGGTTTTCAATGCTACTCGGAAGTGTGCCTATCATGTCGGAGCACCTGGACAAGATACTCAAGATTGTTGGGCCTTGAAACATAAGATCCAAAATTTAATAGACAACTGTGAGATCGTGGTTACCAAACCAGATCAACCTCATGTGCAAGACAACCCTCTTCATCAACACAAAGAAAAAGAGGTCAACATGATTAGTTGGAGCATTGGACAGAGTTCCAATTTTAACAGCAAATCATCCCAGACTATCAAAGACGGTGTTGACAGATGGGATTACGCAAAGTTTTAATTTGCTATAGAACGAAAGATTAAAGCTCTTTGTAAGCAAATAGAATAATTTTCAAAATTGGTGACCCATTGGCATCAAGTCACACACCAGTTAGTCAGTCAGGAGCATGCATGTCTCCTTCCTTTTGTTATGAATGCTCCATCATCACCTTCAGAAAGCGAAGCTATGGAAGATAAGGTTACGAAAAGAGCAAGTGCTAAAGCCCGTCGGGATTTTGCCAATCAAAGGGAATTTATATACCTGGGCCAACCTATGGAGGAGATATTTCAGATACTAATCAACGAAGGAAGAATTAACTCCCTTCTACTTCCAATCAATCCATGTTCAAGACGGTTCAACTCCGATGGAGTATGTCAATATCATTCACATTCTCGCAGTCACAACACAGAAGAATGCTGGGTACTCCGCCACCTTGTTCAGAATTTAATTAACAGCGGTGTCTTGCAGTTGGCAAATGATGACACTGTGATACTCAAGAGTGGGAATACCTGTCCTACCAAATGGAAGGGGCTAGTAGCAGTTATATCCGTTGAGATGATGAGACTGTCAAACCATTTCCCATACAAGCAATTCAACTCAAAGGAGCTGACAATCCTTTGAAAGTGGCTGCACCAGAGCCAATTTCTTTACCCTTCAGACCACAATATCATGTTGTCAGCTTACACAAAGTCCCATGGAATTATGGAGAAGCTGAAAGATCCACATCTCATACTACTGCTACAGTGTCGAAGGAAAATCCAATATATCTTCCTCAAAGGGTTATGAAGCCCACCTTCAAAGCAAAGGGGAAGATTACCATGGAGAAGATTGAAAAATTCCTCCGCACTATGAGCCATAATGAAGCCAAGGTGGTCGTAAGCTTAAGAGAAGCTCCACATCAGATCTCAATACTGGACGTGGTTTTCTATTCCGAGGATCACAGGAAGATCTTACTAAAGGTTTTAGAAGAAGCCTACTTACCAAAATCAGTGGATGTGGAAAAATTTCAACATCTGGTTGATCACATTTTTAACAACAATGTGATATCCTTCACTGATGACGATATACCGCCCGAAGGGACTGGTCAATGCAAGCCATTGCACATCACAGTTTTGTCCTCCAGGTATATGTTAGCTGGAGTTTTGATAGATGGAGGTTCGTCTCTAAATATCTGTTCTTATTCCACTTTGGTGAAGATGAACGTCAATCTCAAGCGAATCCAAAGCAGCCATACGGTTATCAAAGCTTTTGATGGATCCCGGCGAAGTTCTGTCAGAGAGATTGAGCTGCCAATTGAGATTGGTCCAAATATATTCAATGTATCCTTCCACGTCTTCAAGATAGAAGTAGGATACAACTTGCTATTGGGGAGACCATGGATCCACATGGCTGGAGCCGTCCCTTCTACACTTCATCAATAACTAAAATATATTGTCAACAATAGCCTAGTCACTGTCAACACTGAGCCAAAATGTCTTGAACAAGGAAATCTGTAACGCCCAAGAAAATTGGATTTTTATGATAATTAAATTTTTTATTTGATTATGTGAATTAAATGAATGTATTTGATTTATTTTGTGAGTAAGCTATGTGAAGGTCATTCTATGACCTAGGATGTGCTTATATGGTTAGTAATCTGACTACGTGCTAGATTTAATTGTTGAGAATTTCCAAGACAAAAATAAATGTTTTCTGAGAAATTTTCGTAAAAACACTATTCATCCATTTCTGTTCGGGGAATTAATTTAAAATTCTTAGAAACGCGTAATGATAGAATATCGAGATAAGATGAAATATCTAATAATATTTCATTTATGGCAAACGAAGTTTTCACCTGCGGACTTAAAACCTAAGGGTTGAGTAGATTGATTTTCGAGAAGGAAGTGAAACACGTAGAAGGAATTGCATTATATTAAAGCGCGTGTTATACAAGAATTATACTATTTAATATCTATGTATAATACGATGAGTTAATACGAAGTACAATACGATTATCGTACGAGTATTATACGGAAAGAATACGTGAATTATACGTATAGAATACGAGTGGTATTATGGAATTAAGATAAGACTTAATTTGAATTCAATTATTTTGGATTATGCCAAGTCCAATCAATTGTATAGTCAAGGCCCAATATTAGATGGATTAAGCCCAATGCAAGAAAATCGAACCGTGGAGCAAATCGGTGGGTCATCGAATGGGTAAAACCCATAGGGATGACCCATGGGCATGGTGTGCCGGCCACTTGGGGTGCAAGGCAAGCAATTCACTTGGTCACCAAATATTTTACTTGGTGACAAAGTGTGGAATAGTAAGGTTGTGATGGTGTAATGACTAGATTGCCCTCCATTTTATTTGCCTATAAATAGAAAGCTAGGATTGGTCTTTTGAGAGTTTTTCAAATTGCCAACCTATATTTTGAGAGAGAGAAAGAGCTACACTCAACCAAAACATCTACTTTGAAGCTATACCTTAGAGTTTTTCAAGAATACCCAAGAGTTCTTTAAGGTAATGCTCCTTAATGCTAATTCCATCTCTTTTGATTTTCTTTTAGTATGGAGAATCATAAATGGGTGGTGTATGTCTAGTATGGTGGAATAAGGATGAATTATTATAGATTAAATCTTGGTAAGTCATGGAATCATAGAAATCATAAGGGTTGATATAGTTTGAAATCATGAAAATATTGATTGTTGAGATTGATTGTTGATGAACAATTAAACTCCATCAATACGTAAATATGTGCATCTTGCTTGGTTAGGATATAGATATGAGGTCCATCGAGTATTCCATGTGATTTGGCTTAGAGAACATTAGTAACGAAGTTATGGTGAATTTCACGGAAATAGACGTTAAACGTCGAAAACGTTGAAATTCTAGATTGGTAGTCGAAAGTTGCTGTGAGACTTGAAAATGTTATTTTTCAATGTCAACATGTGAGATAGGGTATTTAAGAGTCGTGGGTTTGAGAATCATCGAATTCCGACATAAAATGAAGAAAACGAGCATTGAACGCTCATTAACGTTTATGAACGTTTAGAAAATGAACTCAATAGTGAATTTTGAGGTAGCAGATTCAAAAGTGTCGAATTCTTATATGAACGCATAGAGTATGTCATTTATGACGTGTAGGATTTTGAACGGACCAAATCGGACTTATAACGAAGAAGTTATGGCTCCGAAAAACTCACCAAAATTTTTATCTGTGAAAATTATTCAGGTTTAGAGTGCAGCGCCCACGGCTGATGATGCTTTATGTCAATAAGTCTTGCATGATGACATGACATAGTGTTATTGGCTACTAGAAAGTGGCGCCACAGCGCCACTGGTATAAGGAAGTCTCGCGCCGCAGCGCCGAGACCGGGACTTGGGTACTACTAATTGGCACCGCAGCGCTAGTCTTATATAGTGATGTCACGCTGTGGCGCGGGTGCATGGTATTTGTTAAATGACTTAGGTTTGAACTATAATTGTTCAGAGACCTATAAGAGTAAAGTTTATACACTTAATAAGTGTACTAAAACTATTCCTATACTACCTATACTAAGGTATATGGTATTGAAACTTAGGAATTGAATGCATGTTAGCAATTTATGAAAGAAGAACACAAAGTGTTATCAATGAACCCTAGTCAGTAAACAACGTTGGTACTTCGCCAATGATGATAGAGTCTAGTTAATAACGTAAGTTGGTTAATAAGGTGGGACGAAGGGTAATGAGTCAGATTGACTTTATTAAATGATGTTAAGTTAACAAAGACATAGAAGATAAAGAAGTTGGTAGGAACAATGTGAGTACTTGTTTGATAGCTAATTATAGTGTGCTATGTGAATATATCATGTAGATTCTGTAAAGGCCGTGGTCAGTCGATTAAGTTATTCGAAGACGCTGAAAGGCAAGTTTTCTTAACGCTTGTCTAACTTTCAAGTTAGTCAAGTTTTATGTGATTCATTGTACTGAATTTAACGACTGGTTTTAAAGAAAGGGTCAATGCCAGATTTAACTCGGCTAGACTACTCGTAGGATATAGATTGATTTATATTCATAGCTTTCTATATAGAAATGTTAACGCTATCCTATGCCAAGTAATTGGCACGGATGTGAAGGTAGGGTTTGTCTATGCACAAACAAAAGTATTTTTCATCGATTATTCGATGGGCACGCGAGTTTGCCAAAACTTAAACGTAAATATGTTTAACGAATGAGTATTAGTCAATATAGAGTACTATAGGCTAATCACCTAGAAGTGCTCGTAAGTAATGCGGATGTACAACCTTAGTTCTGTGATATCCTTTTCAAGTATGAAAACAGAAAGCTATCGTTCATGGTCTATTGACCGGTTCAGAATTCCTAATCTACTCAATACTTTGGGAATTGATGTTATGAAATGTTAAAGTATTATTGTTTCATAATACTTCATAACTATTTGTTCAGTTATGTAGGAATTGTCATATAATTCACGAATGTGTTATTACTGTTATTCTTTGTTAAACTTGTTGAGCTTGTTATGCTCACTTCTTGCGTGAATTATATGATTGCAATTAAGGATGAATGTACTGAGAATGCTAAGAGAGATAAGGGTAAAGCTAAGATGGATACTTAACCATCGTGTAATAGATTAGGATGTTTGTATGTATTACACATTATGAACAACAAACGATGTAATCGGTTTATGAACCTAGGAAAGATTATACTTTGATTGTAATAAGAAGATAGCAATTACATTCATTATATTGTATTTCAATGGAATGATTGTATAGTTATGAGTACCGTGTAGCACCATATGTCGGGTTGGAAGATACCCGAATTTGGGGGTGTCACAGGTTGGTATCAAAGCATTAGATTATAAAACTTAAGGGGGGGGGGGGGAACCTTAGGCTAATAACCTTATAAGGAAGGTGAAGTCTGAAGAATGAAATTCAAGTGAATTAAGTTAATAAGGTATTGAGAAAACTCAGTACCAAAAGATTTAAAAGATGGAAATTAATCTTAAATAAATTAAATGTGATTTGTGCTTATACTATTTTGTATTATGTACTAATCAACGTGTTATGTGTTTTGTAGATGTCAAACGATAGCTTGATGTTTACAGACATTGAAGTGATAAGTGAGGAGTCAGTGAACCAAGTGGAGATATTACCAATGCCAGTGGTGGAGGTACCGTTAGTGGTTCTAGAAGACTCAAATATTGAAGAGTACATCTCTGAGGAGGAATACTCCGAGGAGACGATGGGTATAACATCATATCTAAATATGATGATTAACGTGGAGGAGGAGATGGAGGTGACATCGATTAACACGGTGATACGTACTCAGGAGCCAACACCTCCGGATGCAATGAGATCATTGTATTTGTCTGTGTTGGATAGGAATGTGCAACTGTGCACTGTAGTGCAGACACAGAACGAGGAGATAACCGCCCTATATGAGGCGAAGGAATTTGGCAATCTACAGAGGCAGATTTTGAGTCAGAGCACGACGAGAAAGTGCTTATGACAGATAAGGCATGGGACTATAAGGAAGAGGTCGTAGAGCTTCGAAAGAAACTAGTCGAGAAAGACCAGAAAATAGCTAAGATGTCATATATCCACGGATACGCTCATGAAGATTTCAAGCTAAAAATTGCTTGTTATTCCATTGACTCCGAGCAGACTCGACATATCATAAGTTGAGATATTGTGTCGATATTGGCAAATCAGAAATATGAGAATGTCGTACGTTAGTGTTAGTAGATCGTTAGATCTTTTTGTATATACGTAATGACGTAAAACCCTCTTTTGTATAATTAAAGGGAAGTCTTTTTGTAAATCCCAATTTTGTAGAAGTCAATCGCGGGATGGTATGTAATAGCTTTTTGGCTAAAGGAACATGATGTAAATAGTTTTCACTATTAAAACATATTTATATAATGAAGTTTTTATTTAAATGTGCTTGTTGTGGTATGAGTGGTTATTTGAGAATGATAACCAAGCAGTTAAATAGATAATAACGAAACTTTATTTATTTAATCAGAATTGTGCCACCAAGAAGGAGACAACATAACCAAGAGGTCGAGTCTCATAATGAGAATCAGGGAGGGGGTCCTAATAACCCTATGCAAGAGTTCGTTAATTTATTAACGGCTGTATTTAACCAAGTTGGGGGAGGGATTCCTGTAGTTCATGGGGTAGTAAGAACAACTACCTTCAAGGAATTTAAGAGTGTGGGTCCTACTGAGTTTCGAGGAACGACGGACCCATTAGAGGCCCAAATTATGGGTAAAAGAGATCGAGAAAGCGTTTGTGATTACAAACATAGGTGAGGCGCAAAAGACTTCTTTTGCGACTTATATGATGAAGGGGGAAGCCAACTACTGGTGGGAGGCTCACCAGGGTGGGGCTAGGACAGAAGCAGTTACTTGGGAACAGTTTAAGAAGGTGTTCTTCGAGAACTACTTCCCTACTAGTATGCAAGGTAGAATGGAGATTAAGTTCTTGGAACTTAAGCAAGGGGATATGACAGTTCCCCAGTATGCCGCCAAATTCAATGAATTGGTGAGGTTTGCTCCACATCAGGTGGACACGGAAGAGAGAAAGACGACAGTTTGAAAGGTATTAAAACCACAGCTCTACAAGAGAATATCGGTTTTTCGAGTGCTTCCTATGGGACCATTCTGGAAAAGGCGATAATAGCTGAAGGTGGTGGTGAGGCATTGTCTCAGTACCACAAAGAGCGGAAGAACAATAGTAAGGTAGAGGGAGGTAATAAGGCAGAAGTTGCCAGCGAAAGTGGCAACTTGCTTAAGAGAAAGAGCTTCAACCCTGGGAATACTGGGGTAAAGCAGGGAGAACCTAAGCGTAGGACGGAAGCATGCAAGACATGCGGAAAGACTCACATGGGAGTCTGTTTAAAGGGGAAATCAGTTTGCTATAACTGTGGACAGGAGGGACATTTGTCACCCAACTGTCCTAACCCTAAGATGAACCATGGGTGTTTTGTCTATGGGTCATTGGACCACGTGGCAAGGAATTGCCCGAGGAAAGGGTTAGAGGGAAATAAGGGTTCTGGTAGTGGTAAATTAGCCATTACTGGACCAACACCATCAGTGGGTAGACCCTCAGCTCGTACGTTTAATATGACTGTCCAAGATGCGATTGCATCAACGGATGTGGTAGCAGGTATCATTCCGGTCAATGAAATAAATGCTTATGTGTTATTTGACTCGGGTGTTACTAGTTCTTTTATAGCATGTGAATTTGCTAAGCGATTAGGTTTAATCCTTGAAAAGTTAGCAATACCTTTAGACGTTAAGGTAGAAAACGAAGAAACAATCCCCATTGAACATATTCATAAGGATTGTTGCATAGATATTAAAGGGAATAAGTTATCGATAGATTTGGTACCGATAAGGTTAAAAGAATTCGATGTAATTCTGGGTATGGATTGGTTGATTAACCATAAGGCGATAATAGATTGTCATAGGAAAAGTGTAAACCTTTGGCTTTCTAAGAAAACTAAGGTAGTGTTCTTCGGTAGTAAATCACCAAGACGCTCTTGTTGTCTATCAATGACACAAGCTAGGAAGATGTTGAGAAAAGGGTGTGTAGGTCATCTGTGCCATGTCGTGGATACCCAAAGAGTGGGAACATCCTTGGACCATATACCTATAGTGTAAGAGTTCACGGATGTATTTCCGGAGGAGTTACCAGGTACTCCACCGGACAGGGAGGTTGAGTTTGTAATTGATCTGTTATCGGGTATGACACAAGTTTTAAGGGCACCATATCGGATGACGCCAGTTGAGATGAAGGAGTTAATGGTTCAATTATAGGAACTATTAGATAAAAAGTACATTCAACCGAGTGTGTCTCCTTGGGGAGCACCGATGTTGTTTGTAAAGAAAAAGGATGGGTCGTTAAGACTTTGTATCGACTATCGAGAGTTGAACAAGTTAACGATTAAGAATAAATACCCGTTGCCCTGGATCGATGATCTATTTGATCAGTTGAAAGGGGCAAAGTATTTTTCTAAGATAGATTTGCGCACGGGGTATCATCAGTTAAAGGTGAGAAAGGAGGATGTACCTAAGACGACGTTCAGAACTCGTTATGGTTATTACGAGTTTCTGGTGATGTCGTTTGCGTTGATTAATGCGCCAGCCGCATTTATGGATATGATGAACAGAGTGTTCAAACGGCATTTGGACAAGTTCTTCGTAGTGTTCATTGATGATATTCTAGTCTATTTAAAGACGCCAGAAGATCATGCAGAACATTTAAGGATAGTGTTGGAAACACTAAGGAAGGAAAAGTTGTATGCGAAATTCACAAAGTGTGAATTTTAGCTTGAGCGAGTGCAGTTTCTAGGACATGTTATTGATAAAGATGGCATTTTCGTAGATCCAACAAAAGTAGAAGCAGTTAATGAGTGGGAGCAACCAAAAACGCCAACTGAGTTTCGATGTTTTCTGGGGTTAGCGGGATACTATAGAAGGTTCATTCCGTACTTTTCTAAAATAGCTACTTCGTTGACGAATCTGACAAGAAAGTCGGTGAAGTATGTTTGGACTGAAAAAAGTGAGAACAGTTTTCAGGAGTTGAAGAAGAGGTTAAGTGAGGAACCTGTATTGTCCTTACTAGACGATACAGGGAACTTTGTAGTGTATAGCAATGCTTCGCATAAAGGACTGGGTTGCATGCTCATGCAGCATGGCAAAGTCATTGCGCATGCGTCACGTCAATTAAAGGATTATGAGAAGGCCTATCCTACCCATGATCTGGAATTGGCAGCGGTAATTTTTGCCTTGAAGATATGGAGGCATTATCTATATGGTGAGAAGTGTGAGATATACACGGACCACAAAAGTCTAAAATATATCTTCGCACAAAAGGAGTTGAACATGAGACAAAGAAGGTGGATAGAGTTAATAAAAGATTATGACTGTGATATTTTCTATCATCCGGGGAAGGCAAATGTAGTAGCCGATGCGCTAAGTAGGAAGGGTAGAGAGAAACTGTCAATGTTAACGACTCAGAATGAGTTGATAACAGCGATGACATGAATGGAGTTAGAAGTTAAGTTACCGGAGGAAGCAGTGGAAATGTTATTTTCCATGGAAACCCAACCGACAATAGTGGAACGGGTTAGGGGAGTACAATTGAGCAACGAGGAATGCGAGCAGATGAAGAAGAGGATAGAAGATGAAGAAGAGACTAAGTATAACCTCGATAAGGAGGGATTACTTCATTTTGAAGGAAGAATTTGGGTTCCAAATGATTCCGAATTAAAGGAGGAGATAGTGATGGAGGCTCATAGTTCAAGGTACTCGATACATCTCGGTAGTACGAAGATGTATCAAGACTTTCGTCAGAACTTTTGGTGGCCGAACATGAAAAGGGAGATAGCAGAATATGTTAGTAGGTGCTTTACTTGTCAAAAAGTTAAGGCTGAACACCAACGACCTAGCGGGTTGTTGCAACCGTTATAAATCCCATAGTGGAAATGGGAGCACATCAAAATAGATTTTGTGGTGGGACTTCCAACAATAAGGAAAGGATACGATGTTATTTGGGTGATAGTGGATCAATTGACGAAATCGGCTCATTTTCTACCAATAGGAGTTAGGTATAACCTAGATCAGTTAGTTAAGTTGTATGTCAAGGAAATTATTTCTAGACATGGAGTACCTGTTTCGATTGTGTCAGATCGTGATCCACGATTCACATCGAACTTTTGGAGGAGTTTGCAAGAGCAAATGGGAAAACACTTAAGATTGAGTACGGTGTATCATCCTCAGACGGATGGTCAGAGTGAATGGACAATTCAAATGCTTGAAGATATGTTAAGATCTTGCGTTATGGATTTCAAAGGGAGTTGGGACGAATATCTACCGTTGGTGGAATTTTCGTACAACAATAGTTTTCACGCTAGTATAGGCATGCCGCCTTACGAAGCATTGTATGGAAAGAAGTGCCGAACTCCGTTGTGTTGGGATGAGGTGGATGAACGTTGGATGTTGGGACCTAAGATGGTATAGCAAACGACGGACATGGTGAAGATAATACGTGCTCGATTAGTTGCAGCCCAAGTTAGGCAGAAGAAGTATGCAGATCCTCACAGAGAGAAGAGAGAATTCGATGTCGGATCTTTTGTCTTTCTAAAAGTATCGCCTTGGAAGGGGAAGATAAGTTTTGGAAAGAAAGGGAAGTTAAGTCCAAGGTTTGTAGGACCTTTTGAGATTTTAAAAAGGGTAGGAGAGGTAGCTTATGAAGTAGCCTTACCTCCAGAGATGGAACTCATTCATAATGTGTTTCATGTGTCAGTGTTGCGTCCTTATAAAATGGACTATAAACACGTAATAGAGTATGAATCTATCTAGATAGAGAAAGATTTATCATATGAGGAATTTCTGATTTAAATTATTGATATGAAGGAACAAGTTTTAAGAAAAAAGGTAATACCTTCAGTGAAGGTGTTATGGAGAAACCATAATGCTGAAGAAGCAACGTGGGAACTCGAGAGTAAAATGAAAGAAGATTTTCCTCATTTGTTTATGTAATTATAAGCTAGATTCTGGGGACAGAATCCTTATAAGGGGGAGAGAATGTAACACCCGAGAAAATTAGATTTTTATGATAATTAAATTTTTTATTTGATTATGTGAATTAAATGAATTTAATTGATTTATTTTGTGAGTAAGCTATGTGAAGGTCGTTCTATGACCTAGGATGTGCTTATATGGTTAGTAATCTAGCTATGAGCTAGAATTAATTGTTGAGTATTTCCAAGACAAAAATAAATGTTTTCTGAGAAATTTCCGTAAAAACACTATTCATCCGTTTCTGCTCGGGGAATTATTTTGAAATTCCGAGAAACGCGTAATGATAGAATATTGAGATAAGATGAAATATCTAATAATATTTCATTTATGGCAAATGAAGTTTTTGCTTGCGGACTTAAAACCTAAGGGTTGAATAGATTGATTTCCGAGAAGGAAATGAAACGCGTAGAAGGAATTGTGTTATGTTAAAGCGTATGTTATACAAGAATGTTACTATTTAGTATCTATGTATAATACGACAAGTTAATACGAAGTATAATACAATTATCGTACGAGTATTATACGGAAAGAATACGTGAATTAGACGTATAGAATACGAGTGGTATTATGGAATTAAGATAAGACTTAATTTGAATTCAATTATTTTGGATTATGCCAAGTCCAATCAATTGTATAGTCAAGGCCCAATATTAGATGGATTAAGCCCAATGCAAGAAAATCGAGTCGTGGAGCAAATCGTTAGGTCATCAAATGGGTAAAACCCATGGGGATGACCCATGGGCATGGTGGGCCGGCCACTTGGGGTGCAAGGTAAGCAATTCACTTGGTCACCAAGTATTTTACTTGGTGACAAAGTGTGGAATAGTAAGGATGTGATGGTGTAATGACTAGATTGCCCTCCATTTCATTTGCCTATAAATAGAAAGCTAGGATTGGTCTTTTGAGAGTTTTTCAAATTGCCAACCTATATTTTGAGAGAGAGAAAGAGCTACACTCAACCAAAACATCTACTTTGAAGCTATGCCTTAGAGTTTTTAAAGAATACCCAAGAGTTCTTTAAGGTAATGCTCCTTAATACTAATTCCATCTCTTTTGATTTTCTTTTAGTATGGAGATTCATAAATGGGTGGTGTATTTCTAGTATGGTGGAATAAGGATGACTTGTTATAGATTCAATTTTGGTAAGTCATGGAATCATAGAAATCATAAGGGTTGATATATTTTTAAATCATGAAAATATTGATTGTTGAGATTGATTGTTGATGAACAATTAAACTCCATCAATACATAAATATGTGGATCTTGCTTGGTTGGGATGTAGATATGAAGTCCATGGAGTATTCCATGTGATTTAGCTTAGAGAACATTAGTAACGAAGTTATGGCAAATTTCACGGAAATAGACGTTAAATGTCGAAAACGTTGAAATTCCGGATTGGTAGTTGAAAGTTGCCGTGAGACTTGAAAACATTGTTTTTTAATGTCAACACATGAGATAGGGTATTTAAGAGTCGTGGGTTAGAGAATCGTCGGATTCTGACTTAAAACGAAGAAAACGAGCATTGAACGCTCATTAAAGTTTACAAACGCTTAGAAAATGAACTCAATTGTGAATTTTGAGTTAGCGGATTCGAAAGCGTAGGCTTTTGAACGGACCAAATCGGACTTATAACGAAGAAGTTATGGTTCCGAGAAACTCACCAAAATTTTTATCTGTGAAAATTATCTCAGGTCTTTGAGGTTCAGCCACGCCACGCTGCATGCTGGTTTAACTTCCGTCTTCTTAGTCACCGGCTACGTGTTCTTAGCTCTTTGGAAAATGGCGCCATGGCCACGCAAGCCATGACCGCTACCATCGGTATAAGGAAGTCTCGCATCGTAGTGCCGAGACCGGGACTTGGTATAGTGCAATCAGCTGGCCAAACATATGGCAGAACTTGTATATCTGGATGTCACGCCTCGGCGCGGGTGCAAGGTATTTGTTAATTGACTTAGGTTTGAACTATAATTGTTCAGAGACCTATAAGAGTAAAGTTTATACACTTAATAAGTTTATTAAAACTATTCCTATACTACCTATACTAAGGTATATTGTATTGAAACTTAGGAATTGAATGCATGTTAGCAATTTAAGAATGAAGAACACAAATTGTTATCAATGAACCCTAGTCGGTAAACAATGTTGGTACTTCGCCAATGATTATAGAGTCTGGTTAATAACGTAAGTTGGTTAATAAGCAGGGACGAAGGGTGATGAGCCGGATTGACTTTATTAAATGAAGATAAGTTAACAAAGACATAGAAGAGAAAGAAGTTGGTAGGAACAATGTGAATACTTGTTTGATAGCTAATTATAGTGTGCTATGTGAATATATCATGTAGATTCTGTAAAGGCTGTAGTCAGTCGATTAAGTTATTTGAAGACGTTGAAAGGCAAGTTTTCTTAACGCTTGTCTAACTTTCAAGTTAGTCAAGTTTTATGTGATTCATTGTACTAAATTGCACGACTGGTTTTAAAGAAAGGGTCAATGCCAGATTTAACTCTGCTAGACTACTCGTAAGATATAGATTGATTTATATTCATATCTTTCTATATAGAAATGTTAACGCTATCCTATGCCAAGTAATTGGTACAAATGTGAAGGTAAGGTTTGTCTATGCACAAACAAAAGTATTTTTCATCGATTATTCGATGGGCACGCGAGTTTGCCAAAACTTAAACGTAAATACGTTTAACGAATGAGTGTTGATCAACATAGAGTACTATAGGCTGATCACCTAGAAGTGCTCGTAAGTAATGCGGATGTACAGCCTTAGTGTTGTGATATCCTTTTCAAGTATGAAAACAGAAAGCTACTGTTCATGGTCTATTGATCGGTTTAGAATTCCTAATCTAATCTATACTTTGGGAATTGATGTTATGAAATGTTAAAGTATTATTGTTTCATAATACTTTATAACTATTTGTTCAGTTATGTAGGAATTGTCATATAATTCACGAATGTGTTATTACTGTTATTCTTTGTTAAACTTGTTGAGCTTGTTATGCTCACTTCTTGTGTGAATTATATGATTGCAGTTAAGGATGAACGTACTGAGAATGCTAAAAGAGATAAGGGCAAAGCTAAGATGGATACTTAACCATCGTGTAATAGATTAGTATGTTTGTATGTATTACACATTATGAACAACAAACGATGTAATCAGTTTATGAACTTGGGAAGGATTATACTTTGATTGTAATAAGAAGATAGTAATTACATTCGTTATGTTGTATTTCAATGGAATGATTGTATAGTTATGAGTACCGTGTAGCACCATATGTCGGGTTGGAAGTACCCGAATTTGGGGGCGTCACAAAATCTACCAATCATCAGCTTCAATTCAGAAGTTGAGCTGGCCAGTTTTCATACTATGGAAGTGAGCAACACACAATACTATCTTATTGGAGCGCTACTTCACGTACCCAAGATTTTTGCCGAGGTTATGTAGGCCACTCAAGAAATGATGTCACAGGGTCATCAGCCTGGACAAAGGCTTGGTAAAAATTAGCAGGGTATTAAGCACCCTATTCAAGTGTCCAGTCAAACCGGGACAGCCAGACTAGGCTATTTTACCAGTTCCAGTCATAGGAATCCTCATAAGCACAATTAGGTTCCTCAAGCTTATGCCACACGGCGATTTTCTCCGTCTGCACCTCTTGAGCTGATACAGTCTTCGGTAAAGGTGCCAACCCATGTTATGGCCATGTTGTTTCCCAAACTAATACCCTTTAAAGCAAAAGAGGTCCTGATTCCTGATCCCGAAGTGGAAGAGAGGGAATGGAAACATAAACATGACATCGCCCAAATGATGTCTGGCATACGCATCATTGTCCATGATGAACATACAAATAGATACACCCCAGATGATGATTGCCCAGACATTATAGTCATCATTCCGAAAAAAGAGGACGATGACAACCCCTTCATCACTGCAGTCCATCAGGACTTTACTCTCAACAATTGGAGCAGCACTCCATGCATTGGTCGACAAGAGTAAAACGGCCAGAAATCCCTCTGCCCTATAGATAACTTTAATTTCTTACTTTTCTGTACATTATTAGTAGTTATTTTATCAGTATATGCTAACACTTGTGTATGATTAAATAGTTTCATATATTAAGTGAAAGCATATTTTGTTTCAGGACTCTGAATTTAGATGTGCATGTACTTGCTGATGAAGTGCCTTTTCTCCACAAGGACTGTAACTTTGATGAAAATCCAAGAGGACATTGAGACACCTCAGGAGATTAAGGAATGGGTCGAAGACAAACCTAAACCCAACCTTTACGAAACCACTTCTTTCAATCTTGGAACCTTAGAAAGCCCTAAGCTAATCCAGATTGGTTCAGACCTCACCCCAAACCAACGAAATGACATGGTTGCGCTATTAACCCAATTCCAGGATCTGTTTGCATGGTCTCAAGAAGACATGGCGGGTTTGTCCACTTACATTTTCCTTTATCGCCTTCCTGTGAAGGAGGGATTTAAGCCAGTCAGGCAGAAGCTCAGGCAATTGAAACCTGAATGGAGTTGACAGGTGAAAGAAGAAATTGTGAAACAATTTCAAGCTGGCATTATCATGGTGTCCACATATCCGGAATGGATATCCAACATTGTTCCCGTGGCTAAACTAGGAGGAAAGGTGCGAGTTTGCGTGGATTACCGGGATTTGAACAAATCTTGCCTTAAAGATAGCTATCCCGTACCCCTTATCCACATTCTTATTGACAATACTTCTCAATACGGCATGTACTCCTTTACAGATTTCTTTGCGGGGTATCATCAGATTATGGTCCCTGAGGAGGACCGTGAGAAAACTGCTTTCATCACGCCTTGGGGAACCTTCTGTTATAGACGGTTGTCATTCTGCCTCATCAATGCCGGGGCAACCTATCAGTGAGCTATGATGGCTCTTTTCCATGATTTAATGCATAAATAGATAGAGATTTATGTGGATGACAACATTATCAAGTCCCGAAGGGAGGAAGACCACTTAGACCATCTCAAAAAGCTCTTTAACAAGTTGCCTAAGTACAACTTGAAGTTGAATCCAACCAAGTGCGCCTTTTGCATTAAATCAGACAATTTGCTAGGTTTCCTAGTCAGCCACAAAGGGATTGAGCTGGATCTCACTGAAATGCAGGCCATCAAGGAAATGCCCATTCCTCAGACAGAGAAGGAAATACGGGGATTTTTGGGAAGAATTAACTTCATTAGCAGGTTTATATCTCAACTCACAGCAACCTGTGAGCCCATCTTCAAATTGTTAAGCAAGAACTCCTCCATGAAATGGAATGATGAGTGTCAGAAAGCCTTCCTTACAATCAAAGAGCAGCTAGTTAACGCTCTTATTTTGTTACCTCCCAAGGATGGTGTTCCCTTATTCATGTACCTGTCCATTAATGACAATGTTATGGGCTGCATGCTGGGGCAAAAAGATGATATAGGCCAAGAATGAGCTATCTATTACCTCAACAAAAGATTTAGTAGCAGTGAACACAAGTACACTCTGATTGAGAAGACTTTTGTGCTTTAGCATGGGCTTCCATGAGGTTACAGCATTACCTCCATGGTCACAACACCCATCTCATATCCCGCGTGGATCCTCTTAAGTATGTGTTCATTAAGCCCATACTAAATTATCGGCTATCTAGATGGCAGTTGATCCTACAATAATTTGACATCGTCTACGTGACGTAAAAGTCTGTCAAAGGTCAAGGAATTGTGGATCAACTTGCTGCTGCACCTGCAAGGGATTACAAACCCTTGGAAACATACTTCCCCGATGAAGAGGTCATGATAGTTCAGCGACACCATCAGTATGATGCATGCCATACGTGGAAAATATATTTTGATGGAGTCATTAATCTGAGAAGGTCTTTGGAGCCGGAGTCGTTTCTAGTATCCGATGCGGGAAACGATATCTCGTTCTTTGTCAAATTATAGTTTATCAGCACCAACATCACAGCTGAGTATGAAGGCTGTATCATGGGACTAAAACTTGAATGTTCAATGGGCATCAGGCGGTTAACTATCTTTGGGGATTCAGATTTGGTAATCAAACAATCCACAGGAATCTATCAAACCAAAGAACTACATTTACTGCCTTACCATCTGCAAGTTTTACATATGACTTTGGAGTTCGAAGAAATCTCATTTCTACACATTCCTCGTAATAGGAATGATTCTGCGGATGCACTAGCGACCTTGGCCTCCTTGATTCACATACCTGACAAGGAAAACATGCCAAGCATCACATTTGCCCTGCAAAAGGCCCCAACTTATGGGAAATATATTGGAGAAGTATCGAATGAGCTACCTCCCATCCACAACCTTTGGTATCAACATATCAAGAAGTATCTAGGAGATGGATCTACACCCACTAAGGCGAGCCTGACTGAAAAGAGGTGGATCCATTGACTTGCTATGAAATTCTACCTGAGCGGAGATGCAATCTATAAGAGAGATGCATGATTAGGTCTCCTCAGATGTCTCGACAAAGACCAAGCTCAGAGGCTTATGGATGAGATCCATGGTGGAGTATGTGGCCCACAAATGAGCGGACCCCTACTTGTTAAGAAGATCCTCAAAACAAGGCATTATTGGCTTACACTCAAAGCTAACTGTGATGATCACGTCAAGAGGTGATATCAATGCTAAATTCATGGGAATGCTATCCACGCCCCTCCAAGGGAACTCCACTACATGAATTCACCATGGCCCTTCTCAATGTGGGAAATGGACGTGATCGGGCCCATCGAGACCAAAGCCAGTAATGGACATCGATTCATATTCACCATGATCGACTACTTCACCAAATGGGTGGAAGCAGCCTCCTTCCCCAGGGTTACCAAAGAAGTCATCATTGCTTTTATCAGAAACAATATCGTCTGTCGATATGGACAAACAGAGGTCATTCTGTCAAACAATGCTAAGAACCTCAACAAAAAAATGATGGAGAAGTTATGTAGTAAATTCCACATCAAACACCTTAACTCCGTCATCTACCATCCAAAGATGAATGGTGCTATTGAAGCATCTAATAAAAACATCAAGAAGATCATGCAAAAAATGTCTGCCAACCATAAAGGATGGTTTAACCTCTTGCCTCTGACTTTATTAGCCTACAAAACTTCAATGCGTACTTTCACTGGGGCAACCCTCTACTCATTAGCCTATGGGATGGAAGCAGTGTTCCCCATAGAGGTGGAAATGGAATCCCTCAGAGTGTTGATGGATGCTCAGCTGGATGAAGACCAATGGGTACAAGACAGGTATCACCAATTGTCTCTAATAGACAAAAGGCGAACCGCTACTATCTTCCATGGTCAGTTATATCAGCAAAGGATCGCACGATCCTACAATAGGAAAGTCCAGTTATGGCAGTTTAAACAACACGACTTGGTTTTAAAGAAGATCATTGACAACCAAGATCAATCTAAGGGAAAATTTACTCCTAACTGGGAAGGCCCATTTGTTGTCAAGGAGGTATTGACAGAAGGCGCTCTCAGACTACAGGAAATGGATGGCGATGAATTTCCACATCTCATCAACTCGGACACTGTGAAATGGTACTATGTCTGAGAATATCATCAAACAAACATTGTCATGATTTGGAATTTCAAATTGTAATTTTAAGAAAGGAACACACAGAACACTTACGTCTAACGTTGGAGACATTAAGAAAGGAAAGGTTGTATGCGAAATTCTCTAAATGTGAATTTTGGCCGGAACGTGTACAATTTATTGGGCATGTAATCGATAAGGATGGGATTTCCGTAGATCCATCAAAAGTTGAAGCTATGATAAATTGGGAACCACCAAGAACTCCATCACAAGTAAGAAGTTTCTTGGGATTGGCAGGTTATTATAGATAGTTTATCCAGGATTTTTCCAAGATTGCCACTCCATTAACAAATTTAACGAGAAAATCTGTAAACTTTGTTTGGACAGAGAAGTGTGAGGAATGTTTTGCAGAATTGAAGAAGAGGCTTAGTGTGGCACCTGTGTTGTCATTACCAGATAATACAGGAAACTTTGTGGTGTATAGTGATGCTTCACACAAGGGCTTAGGATGTGTTCTAATGTAGAACGACAAAGTCATTGCGTATGCATCAAGAAAATTGAAAGACTATGAGAAAGGGTATCCAACTCATGATTTAGAGTTGGCGGCAGTAGTATTTGCTCTGACGATATGGAGGCACTATCTCTATGGAGAGAAGTGTGAGATCTACACAGACCATAAGAGTCTGAAGTATATTTTCACTCAGAAGGACCTGAATATGTTGCAAAGGAGATGGATTGAATTGATAAAGGATTATGATTGTGAGAACTTTTATCATCCAAGAAAAGCAAATGTTGTTGCAGATGCCTTGAGTAGGAAAGGCCGAGAGAAGTTGATGTTGTTAACTGATAAGGATGAGCTTATTTCAGCAATGGCAAGGTTAGAGTTGGAAATCAAATTTTCAAAATAATCCGATGAAAAATTGTACCAGATGGAAGCCAGTCAAACTTTAGTAGACAAAGTGAAGAACACTCAACTACAAGATGAGGAATGCAGAAAAATAAAGGAAAGTATGGTCGAAGGAAAAGAAGTGAAGTTCAAGGTTGATACTGAAGGAGTACTAAGATTCGAGGGACGAATTTAGGTTCCAGCAGTACAGGATATTAAAGAAGACATCTTGACAGAAGCTCATAGCTCAAGATATTCGATTCATCCAGGAAGTATGAAGATGTATCACAATTTGTGGTGACATTTTTGGTGGCCAAATATGAAAAGAGACATTGCAGAATGCGTTGCAAAGTGCTTGACATGTCAGAAAGTGAAGGCAGAGCATCAAAGACCAAGTAGATTACTCCAACCATTGGAAATACTTGAATGGAAATGGGAGCATATCACAATGGATTTTGTGGTAGACCTTCCAACGACTCAAAAAGGATACGATGTGATATGGGTGATAGTGGACAGACTGACAAAATTTTCACACTTTTTGCCAATAAATATTAGATTTAATCTTGATCAGCTAACGAAATTATATGTTAACGAGATCGTGTCGAGACATAGAGTTCCAATATCTATAGTGTCAGATCGAGACCCGAGGTTCACATCAAATTTTTGGAAGAGACTTCAAGAATGCATGGGAACGCAATTGAAGATGAGTACAACATATCATCCACAAACCGATGGGCAAAGTGAACGAACGATCCAGACGCTTGAAGATATGCTTAGAGCGTGCATCTTAGATTTCAAAGGAAACTGAGATGATCACCTACCGTTGGTGGAATTTACATACAACAACAGTTACCATGCAAGCATTGGTATGCCGCCATACGAGGCATTATATGGCAGGAAATCCAGAACTCCATTATGCTGGGATGAAGTTGGTGAACGTCAACTGTTAGGCCTAGAACTAGTACAACAGACCACTGAAGTTGTCAAACTCATCAGAGAAAGATTGGTAGCTGCTCAAGATTGACAAAAAAAGTATGCTGATCAACACCGACAGATTCATGAATTTGAAGAAGGAAATTTCGTATTCCTGAAAGTTTCTCCTTGGAAGGGGAAAATTCATTTTGGCAAGAAAGGAAAGCTCAGCCCAAGTTTTATTGGGCCTTTCGAGATTTTACGAAGAGTGGGAGAGGTAGCTTACGAGGTAGCTTTACCTCTAGAATTAGAACATGTGCACAACGTTTTTCATGTGTCAGTGTTGTGACCGTATAAAACCGATTACAAGCATGTGATCGAGTTTGAACCGTTGCAGTTCAGTAAAGATTTGTAATATGAAAAGATTCCTATCCAGATAGTCGACAGGAAAGAACAAGTGCCCAGGAATAAAGTGATACCTTCTGTGAAGGTGATATGGAGGAACCACAATGTCGAAGAGACTACGTGGGAACTCGAAGCTGATATGATGAAGAATTACCCTGAGTTATTTTTTAAGTCTATGTCTTCGATTCTGGGGATAGAATCTTTGTAAGTAGGGGAGAATGTGACGATTTGATTGTTTGAATTGTGATTCTGGTGACAGAATCCTTGTAAGGAGGGAAGGATGTAACGATCCGGAATTTCAAATTGTAATTTTAAATATTTATTGAATTATATAAATATTTATTTGAGATGTTTATTGTTGAATAAATATTTATTGATGTGATGGTTGTTACTAAATATTTATGAATCTAAATTTATTAGATAAATTTCTAAATTAAATTAATTTATAATTTAGAGATTTGTATTATAACATGAGGTGTTATATTATGATTAATAATTTAAAATGGTATATTAAATTATCAAATAAAATTATAACATGAAATTATAATTTTGTGGTATTTGATAAAGTGGGAAATATTTATTTAAAATATAGTGTTTAACTAATGTATGGAATAATGTTGGATATGGAAATTCAAATAAATAAGATGTAATTATAAATTATAAACGAAAATGTTTATTAAAATAAATTAAAAAGGGTATAATTTAGTTTTTGCCAAACAAGGCTTAAAATATTAATTCTTTAAAATTTAAAGGGTTTTGCCAATCAAAGCCTTATGGCTTTTAGATTTTTAAATTTTGAATTTAAATAAAATAAATTTATAACATATACATTATATTTTATTTGTAACTGTTATAATAAGTATACGTATTATTATAGCTATCAGTTATTTTTTTTTCTTAACGCATACTTGGCTAAGTTTGAGAGTTTAGAGAGAGTTTGATAGAGCTTGACAGAGAGAGTTGAGAGAGATTGAGAGGAATCTTAAGCAATTTCCAGCAATTCAAGTTAGTGTAGCAAGGATTGTTCGATAATTTGAAGGTATTTTTACAACCTTGGTATTTTGTATATGTATATACATGTGTATGTGTTTCACGACAAAAACTAGATGTTCTATGAATTCTAGCTTTCTGTAGGTTGTTGTTATGTAATCTGTTTATGGTAATAGATATAGTTATAATGATTAGAGTTTATGTTTAACCAAGAATTTGTATGCTAATTTCGTTTGACAATAGAAATTTTGAAAGTATATGTAATTTTCATATGGTTCATGAAAAGTACCAATTTTAGTGGTTAAACTATATGTGAAATTGTAAATTGAGTCTTGTATATGTTAGTTCATTAAGAAACGAGCATAACGTAATTTGAATGAAGCAATTTGGACAAGTATAGAGATTACAATGTTGATTTTTGTATCAGGAACTCAAAAATTAAGTTTTTGTGAAAATATGGAATTTGAGAAATTATACTAGTTTTAGTTGATGTTAAATTACTCTAATTGGTTGAATATGTTAACAAACATGTTTATGATGGTTTTATATCATTTGTACGTGTTAATACTACTGTCTAGTGGGTGAAATTTGTGTTTGTTGGGCTAAAGACTCTTGTTCGCTCATAGTCTACTCTTCAGGTCATACATGCACCCAGTAGCAATTTACTACTGAGTGCCAAAAAAAAAGCTGTCTTGTTTACTGTAGGTCCAGCCACATGTATAGTCAAATTGCGCCATACTACAGTTTGAGATACTAACCCATTCTTCTGCTGCAGACTTGGAATAGCAACATAACATGGGTTAGGGTTGTGTTAGCATGTCAAATGAGTAATGACAAGGTAACAACAACATAATGAAATGTGGTTAGTAATTCGAACGTTATAAAAAAACTAGTAAACTATGAAAGGGACGTGTTTTGATTTATTAAGCATTATAAATAGTAAATAGGTGTTACGAAGATTAACACTTGGATTTTCTGATATTTGAATAGTAGCTTAAGACTTGTGTTAACATAACAAGTCTAACTATAAATGCATATGTGTGGTATTTTAGTATGTCTAAGAGATATTGTGGCTCTAAACCTATGTGTAGGTGAACGTGAGTTTAATATTATAGCTTACACTCGAGGCAGGTTTCTAAACTTATCTTTTTACATTGAGCAAGTTTCTTACTTTAAAGTTTCATTAAGCGAACTCTTGTATTCCTAATCATTATTTGAATAAGCTAGCTATGATCTTGTCTTTATTCGAGCAAGTTTTAAATTTCAATATTTATTGATGTAATCTAAGTTGTTTATTGTTAAGTAAGTTTCTTTATTGACCTTCATATACTATGAGTGCAATTTTCTTGAATTCTAATTCTAATGTTGAATTATCTTATTTCATTTACTTGACACAAGCTATTCTCATATTGAGCAAGCTTTATTTTTAGCTTGCTATTACTTAATGTATATTCAATAAATCATAGTCCTATCTTAATATTGTTCAAGCAAGGTTTATTGTCATTCAATACCTATGCATTGTAGTTGTTTCTAAACATGAGTTCAAAATATAGTTAGTTCGCTTACACTTATTCATTGTTCCATATTATGTTATTATTTATCAACTGTTGTGTTACCAAACACTATTGATTCAACTAATCCTCTAGTTGATGATCGTTAAACTTTAAATTGCCCCTGAAAGCTTATCCAAACCAAACTTTCTTTGGTGCGGACTTGTACTCTAAATACTGAGATGAACTGTTAGAACCCGAGAAATTAGAAAATTTATTAAAATCTTAAATGATGGATTTAAGGTCAAACTGTAACGCCCCCAAATTCAGGTACTTGAAACCCAAATTCAGTACTTTACGATACCATTTCTATGAGCGGAAATATTACTAATAATAATAACAATAATATAAATTTCAAACTTCACTTACATTTGTCAGAGTCTAATCCCAAGTACACAACCTTTACAACATTCTTTACATGACATATAATACATATCGTTATCTTAATACAGTCTAACTATTACAAAAGAAACAATTAAACATATCATGTTTGCTTTCCTTTTCACTTGTTCTTGTCTGAACCTTCTGTTGATCACGCTTAGCTGAAGACATTTAAATTTAAAGAAAGAATGAGTATTTGGGTGCCCAGCAAGTAATAACAATTATAAATATAATTAGCTGAAAGAATTGAATGTTTTCTTTGTACATCACTTCTACAACAGATCAATAGTTGTGAAGTAAACTGAACCACTCATAACCATATATTATTTTTATATCAAAGTTTTTGAAACTATGTATTGACTATATATATAGGGTAGTCGACAGATTATGAACATTGTTTTTTGTTTTCAAAAAGGTTAGACAAAACTTCATCTACAAACCGTCATAACTTACGGGCACGAGGGTGTACATCCCATGGACCCTGTATTGATCAATACTACATTGCTAGAACGATATTATCGTTCATCCTTTGTCCGCCATAGTGCATAAAATTTTTCCCATGTTCAGGATGTTCATAATCAGTCAAGAATCCAAACCAAAGCAATTTGATTGGATACAATAGGGTTTTATCATATTCAACGATATTTCTGAACCTGTGTCTAGCTAGATCAAATAGCTTAGACGACTTTTACTGTATTCATACTGGGGATCAATATATACATATATTTATATCAACATGTGATTAAATACAATGATTATCCAAGTGAGGACACTTGTATAACCATGTTTTAGTAATTAACGAACAGAATATATATCTGAAGTACCATATACTAACACGTTGATAAACAATGATCGAATATATAATATATAATAATAGGGTTAATAATATAACATAATAATAATATAATTCTGAAACCTTCTTACTCATATCCATTGCATAAAGGAAACGCAAAGGTAGGATACTTACCTAGTCTGTTGCTTACAATACGCAACTTAGTTTTATCTTTTATACCGAAACCTATCATTAATAAGATCATTTGATCGATTAGAATCACATATCATAACACATAGTACTGCTTATTGAAGTAGGCACATAGCCTAATCACATTGTCACACACGTTTCACAGTCATTAAATCACAAATAAACACATATATAGACACATTATGCAAGTTCAGATCAATTTCTGAACTCTGTCAGCGTACCGACGGCTTTATCAGGTAATTATTGAGTCCAAGACTCTATATCGAAGTTCAATATCTATTTAGACTATTTGAATAACAGTCATAACATTTTTAAATATCTTGCAATAATTTTTAAACAATTAATATAATTTATTCTAAATTTTCAAACACTGGAATCATTATAAAATGATTTAAATATCAAATAATTCTATTATCATTAATATTTAATTAATATTAAACTATTAATGAAACCATTGCTAAAATATTACAGCTTATTTATAATAACTTAAAATATTTTTAAAGTACTTATATTACCCTTTAAATGATTTTTAAAATAATTAAAATCATTTTTAAATAATTACCATTAATATTAAAATAGTAATGAACTATTTATTCAAATATTAAAAGTCATTAATCATAACTTCAAATATTATTAATAAATTTATATCTTTGTTTTAAATGATTTTTAAATAAATAAAATCATTTTAAATTCTTTATTTAATATAATTATTAAATAAACTTAATATCAATAATCTTAAATTAATATCATTAATATTAAATTATTAATGAAATTATCCCTTAAATATTAAAAGTTACATTTCATAACTTAAAATATCTTTAAAAACTTTATTTTTATTTAAAATGATTTTTATTGAAAATGATTTTTATAATAATAAAATCATTTTTAAACTAAATTATTTAAGATAATCATTAAATAAATCTAATATCATTAATATTAATTTATTAATAAGAATTCTCCAAAATATTAAAAATTATATATTATAATTGAAATATTTTCTAACACTCTATTCTCACTTAAAATGATTTTTAAATCAATAAAATCATCTTTAACTTATTTATTTAATTTAACAATTAAATAAATCTAATATAATTAATATAAAATTATTAATATTTTTCATGACAAAATATCAAAAGTTATATTTTATAACTTAAAATATTTTTATAATCCTTTAAATCATTTTTATATGATTTTTAAATCATTAAATCTATTTTTCATAAATTATTTAATACACTTATTAAATAACTTAAATATCATTAATATTAATTAATTAATGAAATTTATCACAAAATACTAAAAGTTATCAAAAATAACTTCAAATACTTTCTTATATCATAATATAATTTTAAATGATTTTTCAAGTATTAAAATCATTTTCAACTAATTTATTTAATATTATAATTAAATAAAATAAATACCATTAATATTTAAAAAATATTAAATATTTATGAAATATACTTAAAATAATTAAAAACTAATTTTTTGGACTTTAAAATAATTTTTAATATTTTATTATGTATTTTTAATAATTAAAAACTAATTAATACTAATTATTTAATAAAATAATTAATTTTTGTAAAAAACTGTCGCTAAAGGGCCCTATAGCGATGAAACTGTCGTTATAGGTGTTCTTGAGCTGCCCAGAAAACTATGTCAGATAACGAGTTAGGAGGTTTGACCAACAATAGATTGTAAACTATGATATTTCAGGTTATGTTCTTTGTTAGAGCTTGTAGTACTCATGCAATAATAAACGATCCAGCCATCAACAGGTTCATAACGTAAAACAATTGCAAGATATAATCTGTTAAACTTCTTGTCAGATACAATCTGGGTTCTTCTAGGTTACCCAAAAACCCAGATTGTCGAGTGCACACCTAGTGGCTTAATTATAATCATGGTCTGTTCAATAAATCTGTGTTATGAAGGTCTAAATCGCTAGTACTCATGTCATACAACGTTTATATATTACCATTATAGTTTAACAATAACACAATCATAAGTTATTCTTTGGTCAAACCGTGTCAGAATGCCAGTCCATCCTTTTTCTGGAAATTCCAGAAAACATAGATTGAGCTCGACTAGGCTGGTTTGACCAGTCACTACATTCGATACACTGATGTTTTGAAGTATCTAAGACCAGGGATCTAAAGTCCACTTTATAGGCTACAAATTAGATACAAACACATCATCAATACAACAACATATATATCGATCTCTGACCTTCAAAACTCCCCGCCGACGCCGGTAACCATTTCGGGTTACCTGAAATTGGCTCGATCTACGCCTTGGCCAATGTTTTTCAATTGCTTAATAAAATGAAATATATAGATCCAATAACTGTGATACCACTTTCATAAGAAATATCTCATACCAGACTATAGATTCAAACCATAAAACAACAAAAATAATAAACACACAATAATATACAGCCTCTGACATTAACTGTCAGAACACCAAAAACAAAATTTCTAGATTTTTGAAATCTTTTAATTTGAGCATCTAGATGTTATAGATCCACTTCCTACCAACCCAGATCATGGTTTAACACTATATACAACATATTTAAATACTTAAACATAACATTTAACAAAGGATCAATGATCAAGTTGTTGGTTTAGGTTTTATACCTCACTTTGATTATTGTTTGAAACTGGCTTCTAGATTTGTTATGGTGATCGTGGGGCTGTATTTTGGGACTGGTATATATATATTTCGTGGGTTTTAAGAGAGATAGCTAAAGTTGGAGGTTTGTGTACAAAATAGGTTATCAAATGGCATTTCTCTCTCCTTAGATCTATATATAGCATGTTATAATTCATGAATCTGCTGAGAATAGGCTAGTTGTCGGCTTTAATGTCACACGGGGTTGTTGAAGTGGTTTACCAACTCACCAAATGTCAAAACCTATAAGCCAGCTTCAATAATTCACCAAAAGGGTATAATGGCCATTTGGCTTAAACTTTTAATGGCACAATGGTCATTTGACAAACCCTTAGGGTTTGACCCTTAGGGTTTAACCCTAAGGTTTAGCACAAAAAATTCTAGCATTTCTAGTTTAGGGTTTATAAAATAAAATACAATTTTAGTTTCTAAAAAAAATTTGATTAGGGTTTCTTAATCAATTAAACTTTTAATTACTTAACATCTTGCTAATTAGGTTTAAGAGACACTAATTAACATTACATTTTCCAAATTAGCGATTAGGGTTTACCATAAGCAAATTAGGGATTTAATTTAGAAAAATTAATAAGGGTTTATAGTTTAATAATTAGGGTTTCTATCTTTTGAAATTAGGGTTTCAATAATAAAATTAAGATTTTAAATTTCATGATTAGGGCATACAATTAGTGATTAGGGTTTACAATTACTAATTAAGGTTTCTAAAATTAGAAATTAGATTACTGAATTTAGTAATTAGGGTTCTCAATTAATTAGGGTTTCTAATTAATTAGGTTTTCTAAGTTTAATGAGGGTTTTTTTTCCTAATTAACTTTAAATTCCGTAATACATGACATAATTCACACAACACAGTTACGACACAGTCCTGAATTTCCCATTTTGAATTATAAAATAGGGTGAAACAAATTAATGCTAGGGTTAGGTCATGATTCAATAAAATTGACCAACCTTTAACAGTCCACACATATACAGTACATATTTATAGCACTGAAAAATTAAAATATAATTAATATTATATTATTATCATCATTCCTTGTTCTAAAACCAGAATTATGGTTTACCAGTAACATTAAAACTGTTCCACACATTAACATTACACACATAACATACATATCTATGACACTAATCATAAATAATATAATATTATTATTCTCATTCCTTGATTAAAACCCAGAATTAGGGTTTGGATTCTATATCTGATTTATCTGTCCTATACATACCATTATTAATTAAGTTAAAATAAATAACTTAAATACATTCGAACAAATTCATATAATAAAATAATTAGTATAACGTGCTTTTAATCATTTCATATATTATTTAAATAATATAATAATAAGATTTTCATGGAAAAATAAATATTAAAAAACTTTTACTATAAAATTAATTATTATTATTATAATATAATTTATAATGAGTAATAATTCTAAAATAAAATTATTCATAATCATTCAATTAATAAATATATTTTATATTCATCACATAAATGCATACACATTACCTTGCCCGCATTCTCACCTTTAAAATAAATAATTAATAATAATAAAAAATATAATAAAAAATTTACGCAAAATTTCTAATTTAATTATATAGAAAATATCGGGTTATTACACAAACAATAGACCTAGACAGAAAATAAGTGTATGGAATTGGTAGTTCTATAATGAAATTTTAAGAATTTCAAAATTTAGGAACAAGACTTGAATTATTTGATAGAATGTAAGTGATAGTCTGGTAATGAGGTATAAAATTTTGGTGGATTTAAAATTCTTGTAAAGAATTATCAGGGTTAAGTATCTAAGTGTATACGAGTCGGTATGTGTGATTATATATGTGAACAGTAAATTTTTTTTATGTATATAGTTTGTGGTTAAGGATCAAATTTTGATTAAGATAAGTTACATAGGTGACAAACCCTAAATTCATGATATGAATATGGTGATTAAGTTAGAAAAATCTAACGAACTGTTAGAAACCCTAATGTTTTGTATAAAACCCTAAGGGATTAAAAGTTATGTGTGTAATGAATATGAATATTATGTATTTGTTTATTATATATTCAAATAAAAGAAACTAGGGTAATCTAACTATATATTAGGAATGAAAAATTGAATAACTTAAAGTGTGAGAGAATATTAGTATTTATAATATATACTAATCCCAAGAGATTTATTTTATACTTCTCAATTGATTAATTTCATAACCTAATTATAGCAAGTCTAATTCGGTTAAGAAATTAAATGTACATGAGTAAGGATTAAAATTATAATTGAAAAAATGAGAACCCTAATTAAATAATTTGGGAATGGTAATATTAAGAGTGTTGAAATATGAAAATTTACATGACCCAAACATGTTAAGTAGAGAGCCCAAAGAAACTAAATTGTAAGCCCAAAAGAATTTAATGAAAAGCCCAACTTTTAGCTCAATTGAAGAGGGACTTTTTGGTCATTGGATTAATCAATTTTAACAATAAAAATAAACTAAAATGGAGCAAAGAAGGGGGGGAGTACCCGGCCCCTCTGTGGGTGTTATATTGAATGTGACTAAAATTATTTTGGTCTAATATTTTTCTGAGTTGGTCACCAACTCTTTACCAACTCTCCATGTGTCATCTTTTTATTTATCCAACATTCTTGAACATTCTTGCAAGCAACATTAAATGATTAAGTGGGAGAGAGAAGAGCTAGAGTTATTGGGAGATGAATGTGAGGTATACTAATATATATACACATTTGTTTTTACTAAACCACAAAAGCTATTTTATTTTTCTCTCATTCTATTACTTCCTAGTTTGCTAATAAAAACCAAAACTAGAAAGAGAGAGAGAGAGAGTCATTTTCGGTAGCTCCCAAGAGAGAAGGAAGAGGATTTTGATCATCCATGCCATTCAATATCCATCACATAGTTTGGAAGAAAAAGATATGTCTAGAAATCAAAGGTATAAAACCAAACCTAAGTTATCCTTTTTAAGTTATTTTGATGGAATAAATATCTAAGGTTTCTAAACTTAAAAATCTTAGATCTACATGATTTAGAGTGTTTTATGTGTGGATCTAACCATTTTAGGTGTCAAAAGTTAGATCAAAAGAAAGAAAAGTGAAGCTAAGTTTTCAAAGTGTAGAAAATCCTAATTTTCTTAGTATTGATAGTGTTTAATCTTGTGTTTGATGATTGTTTGATGAAATAGATCATGTGTCATGGTAGAATCATGGGTATATGTAGTATTAGTAAGTGTTATGATGAGTTATGTTGGTTATTATGTGAAAACATGAATGTCTCTTAGAAATCCCAAACGGTTGAAAATTAGATTTTGGTGAAAATGGAACATAAAATTCAATTGACCATATCTCCTATTATATTTCGAATTTTTGAGTGTGGTCAAGTCCTAGAGTTAGATCTATGAGTTTTCTAACTTATTCAAGTGGAATTACCGGAAAAGGTATTGTTGATGTTTGTGTGGACTGATTTTAGCAAATGAGTAAAAAACTATAAAGTACCAAAAAGCTACTGCCCATAAATTTAAAAGGGCATTTTCGGCCACTTAGTTGGTGAAATAAATTCTGATCTTTTGGGACATGAAAAAATATGGTATAAAGTACCTCCTGTCCAAAACTGAGCTCATTCCGACTTAAAATGACCAAGTTATGACCATTTCAATTTTTGAGATTTTTCGACGAAAAAGGCTATAACCGGAGTTCTATAACTCCGATGGCCACAAAATTTAAACTGGAGGCTCACATTAACAAGTATAAGATTGTGTCAAGAGATGGGAATTTCTGGAGTTAAGCGTGATAGGGCTAATTTCTTAAGCTACACACTAAAAATGATTTTTTGAAAAATATTAAAGGAAGTTGGAAAATTATGGAAAAATAGTTTTTGTGTATGAAATATATGTATATGCATTTGGACAAAGGATAGAAAAATAATAAATTTATTTGGTATTTTCGTGAAAAGCATATGGATTCCAGCTTGCTGGATTGAAAAGAAGTTTATTGAATTGAAAATATGTTGAATCCATCTTGCTGGATTGCAATCTAGTTACTGGATTTGATATTCAGTTTGCTGGATTGTAGTTTAGTTTGCTGGATTGGCCATCTAGATACTGGATTTTGAATTCAGCTTGCTGGATTCCAAATCTGGGTTGCTGGATTGGTATTTGACTTTTATGTTCAAGAAAAACTTATAATATAATATTAAAGTATTTAAATCATATAAAAATGATAGTAATGATTGAAAAATCATGATAAATGATAATTATTATATAAAAATTATTACGAGCCTGTGAATAATATTTTTGACTGATAATGTAATTATCTAAGATAATTTTTAAAGTGTTTAGACAGAGTTTAATTGAACTTAAACTCGATATTTATCCGACGAAGCCGTCAGTATGTCAGAATTATATCGAACTCGACTCAGACTGTAAAATTTTGACTTGAGGTTAGGTCTTATGTGTGTTATTGACAGATAGGATTATGTGACAAGGTGTTTAGGTTATTTTAAATATTGTGATGATATTATTCTAACTTAGAAATAAATATTATTAATATTAGGTCTTTAGACAAAGCTTATTAAATTGCATAGCGGTAATCAACGGTTCAGGCAAGTTTTTCTTAACTCTACTAAGAGTTGTTTCATTCAGATATGCTTATGGTTAATTATTGTTGATTACCATGTAGAATTGTACTCTGTACATATTGCATGTATAAGTCGGTATGAAAGGCTGATCACCTTCATTACCGTTTGGTCCAGATATATTTATTCGTGTTTAATACTTGTTCAGTCAAAAGTTTATTCGTGCTAATTCACAACTATATTGTGGAATTATAGCCAACTTATTATTCATACTCTTTCAATCATGATATATCCTTAAATAAATTTAAACTTGCTAGGCAACTTTCATGCTCACCCTTGCTATATCATTATAAACATTGCAGATAGGGCGAATATGTTCGGATACAGGAAAGGTTAAAGCCAAGTTCAGCTTGTGATAAAATGTGCAACTTATTTGTAACAGTTATGTATGATAATAATTTTATATGTTAGATAGTTTATGAATTGTGTATTAAGTGAAGGTTTTCGACTTTGGGGTAATGCGTAAAGTATATTTTATAAACAATTTATGTTTATATCTTCTGCAATAGTTATAGAATGATTGTACCAGATCCTTGGTTATTTGGTACCCGGATTTTGGGCTTTCACAGTTGGTATCAAAGTTGTTGGTTATGAACCTTAGGTAGGAATACCTAAGATAAATAACCGCAGTGATTAGCATAAGATCTAACTCATATAGAGTTAGTTGGTCGGTAAGATTCAAAGACGAATCTCGACGAGTTATAAAGATACAGAGTTCGCTAACTCTGATAATAAAGTTGTACAGTAGTGGTGAATAGATAAAGTCTAAAAGACTAAAGGTGCAGTGATAAGAGATCGTCAAATAAAACGATCAAGATATATAAATGAATCGTAATATATTTGATGAGATCACCCCATGATCTAATAAGGTGATAGCAGGGAAAAGAATCAATCTAATGATTGGAAAGTTTACAACAAGATTGCTGTGTGAATTGGTACAAATTCAGGAAAGGATTATGAATACGAATTAAATAAAATTCATATTAAGAAGGGAGTTAAGATTAGGTGGGGATTTCAATTGAGGACTCATGTAAGCAGCTGAGTTGTATGATTCCTTGTGTGGGTGGGGAATTGTACTTGGTGTAAAAACTACTTAGTTTCTGACACTGATAATCATTGAAATGTTTGTGTCGCGCTATTTGCTATATGCATGTTAAGAGGGTGATTCCTTTCTCATGTGTATAACAGATAGATAGGTTATAGGTAGAGGATATAAGGTTAAGTACGAGTTCTTAAAATCATACTTATGTGACATTCTTGACTCATAGTTATATGAAATGTTTATGAACCCCTCAGAGAATGGACGCCAAAGGTCTGACTAGGGTAAATTCTTAAACTCATATGATTGTGGCAAGTTTATGAACTCATAAGTGTGGTTTGACGAACTGGGTATAGTTGTGTGTGAATGGAGAATTGAGGATTATAGGAACAGATAGATTGTTAAGCAAATGATTATTAGTGGAGACATAAGTTTTCCAAAACTCCTAGCTGTGCTAGACTTCGAAATTTTGTTATTCAAGCTAAATACGCACTATTTGCTTTTAAAAATAATTTAGACTCGTAATCATTTTTGAAACGGTTTAAAGTATAGACTATGCTACTTGTTTCAGATAGACGAAGATGATTTGAAATATCAAAATATTTATCACTCATGTACCATGTAACCTGGTGCAGAGATGATAAAAATTTGATGGAGTTATAAATACAGGAATACTTAGTGTGAATTTGGTCTAAAATCGTTGTTCCACTATTGTATGATGTGTTATGACAAAGTTATACAATGACGACATCCTCAAATGGATTGCAAATACAGTACGACATCATGATGTCATTCTCCAAAAATATTTTTAAGAATTTATTTTGCCAACGGGGTTTGGCTACACCTAAATAATTCGATTGAGTTGAATTATTGATATGAGTCTACGCTATTCGATTCAGCTAGACTAATGTTTACAAAAACTCTAAGTGTTCATTGAAAGAAATTTCCCGAACCAAATTGTTTTGGTGCGGAATCCAGTAAAACTGAGGTGAATTATGTTGTTTGGATAAAATAATCCAATCAAGTAGCGTAAATATTCGCTAGACATGATTAATACGTTGTGCATGACGTAAGAGTACGATAGGTTAATCACCTAAAGTACTAGCAACGGTAGTTTACCTTCTTCGTGATTGTAAACATACCAAGTAATGTATTGTTTTGTGGTATGAATACAGTTAAAACTATGTGTTCATGGTCTATATGACCCCTCAGCATAATTTGAATTTTTTTAACTCTTGTGAGTGGTGTATTGGGTAGCATGTGATGACATGAATGGTGTAAGCAGTATGGTGTAAGGTGTAACGTGAATTTTGGTGACAAAATTCTTAGAAGAAGGGGTGAATGTGACAACCCGAGAAATTAGACAATTTATTAAAATCTTAAATGATGGATTTAAGGTCAAATAATAGACCTAGACAGAAAATAAGTGTATGGAATTGGCAGTTCTGTAATGAAATTTTAAGAATTTCAAAATTTAGGGACAAGACTTGAATTATTTGATAGACTGTAAGTGATAGTCTGGTAATGAGGTATAAGATTTTGGTGGATTTAAAATTCATGTGAAGAATTATCAGGGTAAATTATCTAAGTGTATACGAGTCGGTATATGTGATCATATATGTGAACAGTAATTTTCTTTTTTATGTATATAGTTTGTGGTTAATGTGACACCCCCAAAATAGGTCCACATGACCTATTCTGAGTCGCCAGATATCACTCTATAAAAATCAAATACAAACTTCATTTATACAACTGTTAAACTGTTGTGTAGAGTACGACAACAGATAAGTTGTGAGTTTTAATACAATATTATCTCGTAGACAGTATCCAAACTCAAATTGTTACAATGCCATTAAAATAGAGCACCAAACATTTTAAGACCCCAAAGAAGAACGAGAAGATTACTATCATATTCATTCTAATGAGGTGCACTTTTGACGCTTTCAAAGTCAGGTTCTCATCGCCCTATTGTTGTTCGCCAAAATCAATTATTAAGTGACGTATAAAATACGACACACACATCTTAGGTCCTCAATACAATTATCTGTTGCATGTCATGCTGTTTTATAATGTATTGAGAAACTTCAACAGTCTTGGACCATCAGAATATTTCCCTGTTATCCCCGCTCGACCCAGCTACACTCTTATTACCTGAAAGGAATTGTGAAGCAAAGGCTTAGCACAAATAGCCCAGTAAAGAATATCATGACTAAAGGTAATTAAATTATCAATAGCCTTCATCAGTAATAAATCAGAGATTTAGAATATATGGTAGATGATAAAACTTTTCCGCCATAGTTGCAGCGGAACGAGCAATCCATTAGAAGAGTCAAATAGACCATCAGGTCTATTATCTTCTCCATGTTAAAAGTCCACCAATAATGTTTTATCCCTGTAACATCAATCAACAATTCCTGTCCACAATCATATGAATAACTCATAATCATAATTGTGATTCTAAATTCCCCTTCGCACCCAGGACGAAGATAATTTTAATCATCTATCTTCACCTGAAACATCAAAAATTATGGTTATACCAAATCATAATTCCTGCTCATAATCATACTAATAAATTCATCTTTGCACTACGACCAAAGATATTCATTAATAATTTATTATTTGCACTACAGGCCAAAGACATACAACTGTATTTTAGAAGAGTCAAGTAGAGCATGATATCTACTATCTTTTACGAATTAAAAGTGTATAATCAATATTTTATAGCTAAGACTCAACTTAATAAATAATCCACATCATCGAATCATCTATGCACTAAGACCAAGGATATTCATGTAATCATCAATGGTCATGATTATACCGAATAATCCCTGGTTATAATCATACCAATAACTGTCCATTAATGCACTACGGGACAATGAAGACTTTTTACCACATCATCTATAACATTACGGGTCATGATTCTACCAAATGATCCCTGGTCATAATCATACCAATAAACAGTTCATCTATGCACATAAGCCAAAAATACTCATCAATCAATAGTTCATCTTTGCACGTAAGCCAAAGATATACAACTATAAAACCAATAATCAACAGTCCATCTTTGCACAAAAGCCAAAGATATACAACTGTAAAACCAATAATCAACAGTCTATCTTTGCACGTAAGCCAAAGATATTCAACTGTAAAACCAATAATTAATAGTCCATCTTTGCACGTAAGCCAAAGATAACTTTTATCATAATATAAGCATGAGGATGATGACAATGATATAAGCATTAATCAAACGAAAACAAGGATAAATATTAAAGACTTTAAATTTATCCGAATATTATCAATCACTTAATAAACTCATAATCTAATATTATTAATATTATAACAATATTTTAATCACTTCCTAAACTTATAAACAATTTATTTTAATTGTTTACACTTTACCAAATAATGAATTTAATCATTCAAAAATGCCATACACCTAAGATTTCATCACCAATGATCAAATCCCGCATCAAAATCTGCATATACCTTATATAGGATTTCCAAGCCATAAAATCCTATTTTCCAATTTTGTTACTTCACATAACGTATTTAATTCATTTATTCATAACTAGTTCATTTTCATGAAAAATACCAAATCAGTCCCAAAAATATTTATTTTCTGGGATTTAGCAGAATATAGTCCCATATTGAACATATATTTTTCTCGGAATTTTTAAAATTCATTTACTATTTTTTCATATGGCCAAAACTGCCGAATATTTAAACATTTATCATAAACTGTACTTTTGTCCAAAAATTCCGAAATTTATAGAGTATACTTCGGTTATATATATGTACTTCCAATAACAATTTCACTAATTTTGGAGTTAACCAAAAGGAGTTAGAAGGGTTTACTTTTAAAATATTATTTTCCTATAAAATTCATAACTCTTAATCTATACATCCAAAAATTGCCATTTTTGGACACAATCTAGAAAACTCATCATATTATCATTTCAAATATTTTCAGAATTTTTGAGGGTCAGAAAAATTACGAAACTGCAAATGGATTTTCACCCGCCATGCGGTAATCCACGTAGACAGATCATTTCCACAATTTAATAAAGAAGGAATACAAAGGATCATTCACCAAGCATGTGGTAATCCACATAGACAGGTTATTCCAATAGAATAATAAATAATGGAACCAGGTCATGCGTAAACGCACAGACACGATATTCCAATAGAATAATAAATAATTGAACCAGGTCATGCGTAAATGCACAGACATGATATTCTGATAGAATAATAAATAATGGAACCAGGTCATGCGTAAGCGCACAGACAAGATATTCCGACAGAATAATAAAGAATGAAATAATAGAAGAATTTCATCATGTATGCGGTACTTCGCATAGACAAGTTATTCCAACATAGTAATAAAGAATGGAATAACAGAAGAATTTCACCATATATACGGTAGTGCGCGTATACAGGTTATTCCAACAGAATAATAAAGAATGGAATAAAAATATCTCTCTTCATGAATACGAAAGAAATAATACCCCTTACTATAATAATAATATTCCTTACCTTAGAAATAAACTGGATACTAGAGTAGAGAGGTAGCAGACTTCTCTTCTTCTTTCTCTTTATAATTTTTCTCTATAATAATTTCTCTATAGCTTTAGTGAATTGGTGAGAAATGAAGGAAGAGTGAGCTTCTATTTATAAGAAAATATAGTTTCAATAATTGCACATTTTGGGACTCGAAATATTACAATATAATACCTTCCTCTTTTTCTTCCTTTTGAATTTAGTCCTGCAAGTATTATCCAACTTGCACCACCTCCCCTAATAGTAAATCATGTGACTCAATAGTTCTAGACATGTGAAAATACGAATTACAGTATAGTACCTCCATCTATACCTCCATTTTTAACTTAGTCATGCAAGTATTATCAATCTTGCACCAACTCCCCTAATAGTACAAGAATGTGATTCAATAGTACACACATGTGAACAAACAGTTATATAAGCATGTGAATTAGTAGCAATTAATTGCTCATTTATCCGATTAATTACCTGATTTATCAATATAACCCCAAGACATCAATTATCATCGGAATAGATGTCAATTTCCACTAACACTAATAATTCCAACACAATGGAACTATCAATTTCATCTTTAATCAACATGAACTTATTCATCATTAATATTATAACTCACAATATTTAACAACCGTGTCGTTCCTGTGAAAGAGGGGCTTTCCATAAGGATTTCTCCTTATCGGGCGCCAATTAGATGACCAAACCTCTCCTTGACAGAACTTCTAGACATTGTAAATATTACAATTTAATAATATGAATAACTTTGTCGTCTCAATTATTGATTTAATAATATATCATATTATACAGATGATACTATGACAATAACTGAATCAATAATATGAGAGATATGATGCATCAATTACTGTAGCAATAATTGAGTATAACTGAGTGATTTTTCACGTAAGCATCAATAATCAATTCCATGTGCTACTATGCAACCACGCGTATTATTGTACTTTTACTACCGAGTAGTTCAACAATTTTAACGGTAAAACTTTCGCTGTTATTTTTTATAAAAAGATAATTCTGTCGTTTTTTAAATACGACAATACTTTCGTTGTGGGGTTCACCAATGATTGTGTCGTCGTACGAATATTCCCTGTTAAAATGAATATTCCCCGACACAACGAATATTTTATATCAACTTGCTTACTTTGAAAAATTTTCACATATCACCCTTAACTTTAACCTTTTATCAATTTAACCATTTACTAAATAGAATAATTATAAGAAAATTGAATACTTTCATTTCATAAAATTTGGGGTCTCACAGTTAAGGATCAAATTTTGATCAAGATAAGTTACATAGGTGACAAACCCTAAATTCATGATATGAATATGGTGATTAAGTTAGAAAAATCTAACGAACTGTTAGAAACCCTAATGTTTTGTATAAAACGCTAAGGGATTAAAAGTTATGTGTGAAATGAATATGAATATTATGTATTTGTTTATTATATAAACAAATAAAAGAAACTAGGGTAATCTAATTATATATTAGGAATGAAAAATTGAATAACATAAAGGTTATGGTATGGGAGAATATTAGTATTTATAATATATACTAATCCCAAGAGAATTATTTTATACTTCTCAATTAATTAATTTCCTATCCTAAATATAGCAAGTCTAATTGGGTTAAGAAATTAAATGTACATGAGTAAGGATTAAAATTATAATTGAAAAAATGAGAACCCTAATTAAATAATTAGAGAATGGTAATATTAAGAGTGTTGAAATATGTAAATTTATATGACCCAAACATGTTAAGTAGAGAGCCCAAAGAAACTAAATTGTAAGCCCACAAGAATTTAATGAAAAGCCCAACTTTTAGCTCAATTGAAGAGGGACTTTTTGGTCATTGGATTAATAAATTTTAACAATAAAAATAAACAAAAATTGAGCAAAGAAGGGGGGGGGGGGGGAGTACCCGGCCCCTTTGTGGGTGTTATATTGAATGTGACTAAAATTATTTTGGTCTAATATTTGTCTAAGTTGGTCACCAACTCTTTACCAACTCTCCATGTGTCATCTTTTTATTTATCCAACATTCTTGCAAGCAACATTAAATGATTAAGTGGGAGAGAGAAGAGCTAGAGTTATTGGGAGATGAATGTGAGGTATACTAATATATCTACACATTTGTGTTTACTAAAGCACAAAAGCTATTTTATTTTTCTCTCATTCTATTACTTCCTAGTTAGCTAATAAAAACCGAAACTAGAAAGAGATAGAGAGAGAGTCATTTTCGGAAGCTCCCAAGAGAGAAGGAAGAGGATTTTGATCATCCATGCCATTCAAGATCCATCACATAGTTTGGAAGAAAAATATATGTCTAGAAATCAAAGGTATAAAACCAAACCTAAGTTATCCTTTTTAAGTTATTTTGATGGAATAAAGATCTAAGGTTTAAAAACTCAAAAATCTTAGATCTACATGATTTAGAGTGTTTTATGTGTGGGTATATCCATTTTAAGTGTCAAAAGTTAGATCAAAAGAAAGAAAATTGAAGCTAAGTTTTCAAAGTGTAGAAAATCCTAATTTTCTTAGTATTGATAGTGCTTAATCTTGTGTTTGATGATTGTTTGATGAAATAGATCATGTGTCATGGTAGAATCATGGGTATATGTAGTATTAGTAAGTTTTATGATGAGTTATGTTGGTTATTATGTGAAAACATGAAAGTTTCTTAGAAATCACAAAGGGTTGAAAATACGATTTTGGTAAAAATAGAACATAAAATTCAAATGACCATATCTCCTATTATATTTTGAATTTTTGAGTGTTGTCAAGTCTTAGAGTTAGATCTGTGATTTTTCTAACTTATCCAAGTGGAATCACTAGAAAAGGTGTTGTAGATTTTCGTGTGGACTGATTTTAGCAAATGAGTAAAAAACTACAAAGTACAAAAAAGCTACTGTCCAGAAATTTAAAAGGGAATTTTTGGCCACTTAGTTGGTGAAATAAATTTCGGCCTTTTGGGACATGAAAATATATGGTATAAAGTACCTCCTGTCCAAAAATGAGCTCATTCTGACTTAAAATAACCAAGTTATGACCATTTCAAATTTTGAGATTTTCCGACGAAAACGGCTATAACCGGAGTTCTATAACCCCGATGGCCACAAAATTTAAACTGGAGGCTCACATTAACATGTAAAAGATTGTGTCAAGAGATGGGAATTTCTGGAGTTAAGCATGATAGGGCTAATTTCTTAAGCTACACACTAAAAATGATTTTTGAAAAATATTAAAGGAAGTTAGAAAATTATGGAAAAATACTTTTTGTGTATGAAATATTTGTATATGCGTTTGGACAAAGGATAGAAAAATAATAAATTTATTTGGTGTTTTCGTGAAAAGGATATGAAATCCAGCTTGCTGGATTGAAAAGAAGTTTATTAAATTGAAAATATGTTGAATCCATCTTGCTGGATTGCAATCTAGTTACTGGATTTGATATTCAGTTTGCTGGATTGCAGTTTAGTTTGCTGGATTGGCCATCTAGATACTGGATTTTGAATCCAACTTGCTGGATTCCAAATCTGGGTTGTTGGATTGGTATTTGACTTTTATGTTCAAGAAAAACTTATAATATAATATTAAAGTATTTAAATCATATAAATATGATAGTAATGATTGAAAAATCATGATAATTGATAATTATTAAATAAAAATTATTACGAGCCTGTGAAAAATATTTTTGACTGATAATGTAATTATCTAAGATAATTGTTAAAGTGGTTAAACAGAGTGTAATTGAACTTAAACTCGATATTTATCCAACGAAGCTGTCGGAATGTCAGAATTGTACCGAACTCGACTCAAACTATAAAAGTTTGACTTGAGGTTAGGGCTTATGTGTGTTATAGACGGATAGGATTATGTGATAAGGTGTTTAGGTTATTTTAAATATTGTGATGATATTATTTTAACTTAGAAATAAATATTATTAATATTAGGTCTTCAGACAAAGCTTATTAAATTGCATAGCGGTAATCAACGGTTCAGACAAGTTTTTCTTAACTATACTGAGAGTTGTTTCATTCAGATATGCTTATGGTTAATTATTGCTGATTGCCATGTAGAATTGTACTTTGTACATATTGCATGTATAACTCAGGTATGAAAGGCTGATCACATTCATTACCGTTTGGTCCAGATATATTTGTTCATGTTTAAAACTTGTTCAGTCAAAAGTTTGTTCGTGCTAATTCACAACTATATTGTGGAATTATAGATAGCTTATTATTCAGACTCTTTCAATCATGATATATCCTTAAATAAATTTAAACTTGTTGGGCTACTTTCATGCTCACCCATGCTATATCATTGTAAACATTGCAGATAAGGCAAATACGTTCGGATACAGGAAATGTTAAAGCCAAGTTCAGCTTGGGATAAAATATGCAGCTTATTTGTAACAGTTATGTTTGATAATTATTTTATATGTTAGATAGTTTATGAATTGTGTATTAAGTGAAGGTTTTCGACCTTGGGGTAATGTGTAAAGTGTATTGAATAAACAATTTATGTTTATATCTTCCACAATAGTTATAGAATGATTATACTAGATCCTTAGTGATTTGGGACTCGGATTTGGGGCTTTCACATTAACAACCCTATTATTAATAGGGGATAATTTACGCTTAACATTGAAATGTTTGTGCATAAAACATTGTACGAAGGGCTGACCCCCCTAAGTGCGAGGAGTCCTTATAGTCTTATGACTGTTAAAGTTGGAGTTGAAAGTTTACTCGCAACTGTGGACATAGTGTGCGATTTTATGACCCTCAGATATTTATATTCTATATTTTGATTCAAGTCTTTGGTTATCATTGATAGAGTACTGTTCAGTTTTGATGAGCCTATTTATTGGCAGATATTATATTCTTGTTGACTCATTGATATATCTAGTGAGCATTTGTTTTGCTCACTCTTGCATATTTATACACTCATTGCAACTAAAGTTGAGAAGGTAGATGAGCCTTCAACTAGCGAAGGAAAGGGAAAAATGTACAAGTGATGCAGAAGTGTAATTTTATTTATTGTGATGGTCATAAACTTTTAAATAATGATATGATGTAATAATTTATTTCCGCACTTGTATGATTTTTAAGGTTAGACAACTTGAGAAGATCGATATGAATGATTGGATAGTGAACACCAAATCTTATGGGATTGAAGTACCTGGATTTGTGGGTGTCACAAACATCCTGGGTTTTGATCATCAAATCACAAGTCATTCCAGTTTTCTAACCCTTTTTACATACTCTTCTGCCCCTCAAGGAAACATACACTTCAAACCAGCAGCCTGGTTTCACCTCATTTCAAACCTTTCACACATGCAGTTTATCCTGAAGACGGAATTAAACTTTTCTACGCTTGAAATTTGTCCTGAAGATGGGATCAAAATTTTTCACACCTGTAGTTTGTCCCAATCATGGGATCAAACTTTCTTCTCCCCACAGTATAACCTGCACATGGGATTTAGATTTCTCTTTGGCTGCAATTCATCCTGAGGGGCGAACCACGTCGACCTGATCTCCCTGATACCCGGGAGTACGTAGGCAACCATATTTTATATGGCCCGGTCGTAATGAAAAAAACAACTAAAACATTTATGCCCTTTCTCTACAAAAACAAAAACCACAAATACACTTTTATACCCTTCTTCATCAATAAAGCTTCTACACCCATCTGTCTTTCATATTCAACATTGAACATCTTACACTAGGTTAGAACTACACAGACCTGATCTCCCCTTCAATAGGATTACATAGGCAGCCATTTATGGTTCGGTCTAACCCCCTACCAGAATAAAAATACTTGTCACACGGTACTGGGATCAAACTTCAATCCACCACACTTCATCGGTTTCAGACCAAAGGGATGGAATTACCTAACCTCTCCTCACAAATAGGAGATTTGGCGACCATTAAAGCTGCGATTGTGCCTCAAAGAGCAACATCAATCCATAAGAGATGGAACTAACTGGGATCCTCCTAATAGGAGTATTGGCAACCATCTTGGTGCGGTCAATCTTAGAGAGGAAAAGCCACACACCTCTCCATATTTCCATAAAAAAACTAGTCCCAAGACACCAAAGATGGTAGGGATACACACAGATCAATGATCCATTCTGAAAGATCCTGTGACGTCTCAATGTCTACACATCAAGGACGAGTTCAGAATGCATCAAGATCACAAGCCCTGAAGAAACATTTAAATATCAAGCAAGTATCAAGGCACAACTGAAAGGGAAGTGAATCAAAATATATTTCCCTGCCATATATAATACTAATTAATATATACAATATGTGTTGTACATGACAAAATGGCTAAGCTAGTCTGTGCAGGAAAATACAAGTCTATCTACAGATCTGTGTATGCTAACTATCAGATCTAACATAGCATCCCTCTCTGAAGAAAGAGGTAATGCTGCAAGCTCCTGCACAATGTTATCTACACGAGCTAGCAGATCAGAGGCTAACTGCATGGTGGCATGATGCTCATCAATATATGCACTTATATCGGCAAAGATGACAATCATAAGGGATCTCACTAAAGTACTGTCTGTGACGGCCACATCCAGGGCATATAGGGCAGCATCCCGCTCTATATTCAATGCTTCTCTGGCTGATCTAGCCTCATCTATCTCTAATAGAGCTGCGTCTCTCCCATCAAGAGTAGTCAACATCAAGGCCCTAGCCTGATCTCTCTCAAAGGTCATTAGATGTAGACTCTGCTCCAAATACTGTGTTGAATGTTGGATCACGGTAGCACTCATAGTGGGAGAATCCATCACAAATGCTGGAAACCCAGCAGTTAAATACTCCTTAATGGGAATATCAGTCTCCTCCATAGGCTCCTCATCGTCGGAATCAGTCCCCTGCACTGTGGATACTACCATAGCCAATGCAGTCTCTATCTCTATCCATGTGGAATACTCTGCAGAACAACCCGGATGACTGACAGAAAACTCAGCTAACTCTCACTGATCCCAACAGGCATACAACCTTGATCTATCCTCTGCTGATAAGTGGCGAGAAGCGAAGCGATGACTCGATGCCCCCTCAAAAGTATGAAAATCCTAAACCTAGTCAAACTGACACATCACGGCAAGTGGGTGGTAAGTAATCATGCCTCTCAAGACAGCCAGAGGAAGATAATCCATGCCCGGAGCATGAGTGATGAAGCTATAGGGTGAACTAAGCCCTGTACACGATAATATAGCTAACAGATCTCCAATACCTTCCAGGAAAGCTGACCAAGATGCATCATTAATACACTCCGTAGGCTAATAGGAGTATAACATTGCTATATCATGGGTGAAACAATATCCATGCCGTCTAAAAGTGCCAATTGGTCTCAAGTGTGACATAAACCACATGTACAGCATGGCCGAGCTGCCTATAAACACTCTCGTCGGATAAGTGCAGCAGCATGTGGCCGACCTCAGAGTCTCTGTTATGATCATCGATATGATGGTGTGACCCTCCCTGAGAGCTCTCACTGCCGTGATAACTCCTATGTCCAACTCGTCCATATACCGTGGCATGTAGACATACGACAGTATGCACAATAGAAATACATCCACTTTGGCCAAACTCTAATAATCTTCCGGTGTGGTGAAGTCCCCAAAATGTCGTGTATAACTATCCTCAGAACCAAATCTGTCAAATAGAAAATGCTGGGATATAACGTGGCCAAATGTGAGCTTATCCTGCACCACCCTACGCCTCAATCTAATGAGGGTCATAAACTGCCTACTCATGTCTCCAATCGCCATATGCACGTAAGGTCTATCCAATGGAAACATCGTCAAATGTGCATACTCCTCCAGAGGAGGAGTCAAATCCTGGGTCCCAAATCAGAAAACCTGTCTATCCGATACCCAGTGCTCCAGCATGCCCTCTATGAATCCTGCAGGAACCTAAAACATGAGCAGGGTCATAGTATGCTGCAACAGATGATCTACAGTCACCCTTTCTGATGGTGACATGCTATCATACCATGATCGCATACCAGATGTGACGCCCCCAAATTCAGGTACTTGAAACCCGAATTCAGTGCTTCACGATACCATTTCTTTGAGCATAATAATAATATTGTCATAAATATCAAACTTAATTTATATATCAGAGTTGTCTAAATCTCAGGTACGCGACCTTTATAACATTTCATTACATGATAGATAATAATTATCATTATCTTATTTAAGTCTAGCTATTACATAAGATAACACAAACTTATTCTGACAGCTTTCCTTTCCCTTTGTTCTTGGCAGAGCCCTTTGGCTGATCATACATAACTGAAAACATTTAAATTAAGAAAGAATGAGCATTTGAGTGCGCAGCAAGTAATAGTAAACAATAAATATTAGCTGAAAGGATTAAATGTTATGAAGTAAACTGAAGCAACACTTCTACAACGAAACAATAGTTATGAAGTAAACTGAAGCAACACTACACAACATAACAATTCTATTTCAAATTTTTGAAACTACGTACTGACTATAAATGAAGATCAGTTGACAGACTATGAACATTATTTTTCATTTTTGCTAAGGTTTAGCAGAACTTCATCCGCAAACCGTCATAACTTATGGGCACGAGGGTGATTTACCCAATGTGCCCTGTATTGATCAATACTACATACAAGAACGATATTTTCGTTCAACACATTTTCCTTAGGAGCATAAAAGTTTCCCAGATTCGGGATGTTCATACTTAGTCGGGAATTCGAACCAAAACAATTCGGTTGGATACAATAAAGTTCTATCATGTTCAACGATATTTCTAAATCTGTGTCTAGCCGAGTCAAATATCTTAGACGACTTTTAATTGAGGTATACATACTGGAAATCAACAAGTATGTATCAACATGTACAATAATTATCCAAGTGAGGACACTTGTATAACCATACTTAGAATTTAACGAACAAAATATATATAGCTAAATCTTACAGTACTACTGTACTAATGAACGAATAAGGTCTAAGAACTTGTATGAATAAAAATGATTGGATACATAATCAATAACAATAAAGTTTAAAAACTCGTATAATTGGAATATAATTCAATAACTTACTTACACAGGTTTATTGCATAAATAGATATAAAGGGTGAAGATATTTTCCTTAAGCGGAGTTTATCCACGTAAATATATCAACACTTTCCAATCCTATTTATAACGTATTATAAGTACAAAATGCTCATTAGCTAACACATTCGTTAATCAAGCTCGACATGATTCAAGTATGCACATATGATACAAAAATCAGCCTATGTGTTTATCACGAAATCAATTATCCAGTTATTTCATAAGCAAATTAAGAATGCTCATGGCTAAGTCCTTTTTGCCAGTGGACTTTCCTTTTACAAGACAAACACCATGATATTACTTAATCCTCACATACATACATGTATCGGTAGGTTTTACACCATTTCTAGCAATATAGGCATCCTACAAGTTAACTGTCAAAAATCAAATTACACTATCTTAGATTCCAGACTAGTGCAGTTGCGCCATGGCTAAGCCTAGGAGCGGTGCAGCTGCACAGTCCTTTGGCTAAGCCAAGACTCAGCTGTTGCCTTATGGTTTCTATTCGGCATGAGCACAACATTCATACATAATATATTTTGTCATGTTAAAGGTCTTTTTTATGCTCCTCTAGTCAATCTAGGTTTCTTTTTTTAAAAAAATAATTCTAAGTTTAAACATTTCAACAATTTAAGGTCATTCGAGGTCGTGAAACCACAAGGTCTAACATGCTTGTCTTCTAAACATACACGATAGTCATATAACTCATATTAGGCATGCTTCTCAGTATTCATAACACATATGTGAAATTAGCATCACTTTGGTTGAAAATATGCTTCGTTTATGCCAAGACTAGTTTAGCTTCAAGCCAGTGTCAACCTTCATCGCCATACTCATTTTTGACGACATGAATTCTGGTCCACGTGAGTGATATTGCAAATCTAAGAGTGTATTCATTACTTATCATAATAATCCTAATAATCATATCATATATATAATAATCATATATTCACGGAAAATAACTAATATTATTAGTATTACAAAATTAATTTATTATAGGAATATAATCTATAACGATCAATAATTCTTAAAAAGAATTTGTTTACTATTAATCATGTAATAAAAAATTTGTCTATTTGTCTATTTGCATACACAATCACTTCAAGTAAATCCCGATCAGATTCGATCGGACTGACATTTAATTATTTCGCATAAAGTTTTTCTATTTGCTTAAACAAAAATTTGATTTCTAATAGAACTCAAATTCCTCCTTCAAAATTTCTTTATAAAATAATATACTATATATATACGAAAATCATATATAAGAAAATAAAATTGATTCGAATAAAACCTAGAGTTCCATCCTCGGCTGTTACGGTATCCTGAACAGTCATATTGTAGACTCTTGCGGTTGATTTTGTTAAAGTTGGTCCCGTTATCGCTAGTGTTCTGCTACTTTTCCCCACATTCCTTCTTCCTACATCCATTCTCCTTTTTGGACAGTCCTTTATCTTATGTTCCATTGATCCACACAGAAAACACCCACTATTCATCCTAGGGTTGGGGTAGTTGGGAGAGATATGTCCCTCCTGCCCACACTTATAGCACACGAACTTACCACTAAGACACACACCAGAATGATTCTTCCCACAATCCTTACACTGCACTGCCTACTTCTTCACACCTTCCTGTTTGACTTGGACATTCCCAAAATTATTCCACTTTCTTTTTCCATTCCCACTACCACTACCTACTTCTACCTTTACTACTCCATCAACCTTACCCTTATTCTTTTTCTCCTTATTGTAGAGGCTCATGGCCTCACTTCCCTCCTCGACAATGATAGCCTTCTCTAAAAGTGTGCCAAACATATTGATCTGCAACACCGCCACCTTATTGTAGAGCCAGGGTTTTAGGCCTAGCTCAAACCTCATTGTCTTCCTTTCCTCCGTATCAACTTGATGCGGAGCGAACCTAGCTAATTTGTTAAACTTTGAGGCATACTCCGCAACTGTCAAGCAGTGATGCCCCAAAATAGGTATAAATCAACCATTCTGAGTAACCAAACACATGGTACAGAAACAACTAAAACTTTATTAATACAATTGTCGTGCAAAATACGACAACATATAAACTGTGAGTTTAAATACAAATATTGTTTTCTAGACAATATCCACACTCAAATAAGTCCTCGTTATAATTATTAAGATATTATTGTATAAAATAGTGAGGACTACTATAACAACTGCTTTGGAACATCACTCCACACCCCGACTACTCCCCGCTATATTCTCGCCTCCTAAGAAGAAAAATGGAACAAAAAGGAATAGGGTGAGCTCAACTAGCCTAGTAAAGAAAACATTATGACTAAGATAATATAGAACAAATTATCGTTAGTCCTCAACAGGGAAAAATCTGATAGAATATAATAGACAACAAATTTCAGATCAATATTTGCAGCGGAATTAATAATTCATTAAAAGAGTTACGTAGATAATGAAATCTAGTATCTTCTATGATTTTAAAAGTTCATCATCAATATTTTATCCCTGTAACATTAATCAATATACATCTTGAATTAAATAGTCATCTTTGTACTATAGGCCAAAGATATTCATCAGTTGGTCATGTTCATCTCAACACCTGCTCATCTTTGCACTACGGCCAAAGATGTTCATCAGGAAATCATTCATCTTTGCACTACAGGCCAAAGATATTCAGTTATATAATCATTTAGGACTGAGGATGATGAAAAATATTTTAAAGGAAACGAATCTAGTGAAACAAAAGAACAAATATTAAGGATTCGTACTTTAAACAATCCAAGTTCAAAAATACTTTAAAAATAACCATAGTGGAGTAAAATTCAAGAATGAAGACCAAAACATGGATACAATCAAAGCTAGTATCCATAATAGATATCTTGGATAAAAAATAAAAATTTAATTTTTCTGTGAATAGTGTCGTATTCGTGAATAGAACCGTATACGTGAATAGTGTCGTATACGTGAAAATTAACCCCGACACTAAAAGACAAAAATTTCACAAGAAAAATCTTTTCAATATTCTGGCATAATGATATTGAAAGAAATAATATCATTTATATATAAAAAAATAACATTCTTTACCTAAAAAAAACAGTACTTCTGACTGGAATACTGGATATAGTGCTGAAGGAACTTGCACCTTATAGCAATACTCAAAGTATCAAAATACTCACAAGAATATGCTCGATAATATAGAGAGAGAAAACATTAGTTTCTGGTGTGATTTTTAATTCTAACCTAAGCACCCTATTTATAGAAAAATGCTTAGAACACCATAGCAGAAAATTTAATAGAATATTATTATTTTTAATAAATTTCCTAGGCACACCAAAGACTTTTGATTTCAGCAATTAACAAGTGCAAGTGGGGCCCACCAAATGGAAAAAATATTTTTCTAAAAAAAACATTTTAAACTCCAAAAATCAATTATTCCAGAACATCAATAATTCATAACAAATAGCCCTTTTATCAGAAAAATTCAAAATTTATGTTCATTCCATAGGAAATTCAATTCTCTACAACGTTGTAGTTTAAGTTTTTCCAAATTCCAAACAGAAATTGACTGAAATCCACATACGGACAATTTTACAGGCTATAATCAAATTTAAGTCAAGAAATGGGGTCCACAAACATGAAAAACATGTTTTAAATATTTTTAGTAACAAAAATACTGTTCCTCCTCATTTATTCATATATTCCACATTCATTGTAAAAATATCACAATTATTATATTATTATAGTATAATAATATATTTAAATGAATTATTTTATCAGAAAAGATAAAATATCAATTTTCAACAATTGTCACATTAAAAATTTTCTCCATCTATATCCAAATAAAATGAATATTTTCCTTATCATATAAATCAATAATTAATTATTCACAAATAATATTACAGAATCACAATACTGGCAACCAGGCCGTTCCCAAGAAAGAAGTGACTTTCCAATAAGGATTTATCCTTACTGGCGCGCAATTAGGTGACCAAACCTCTCTTTAGACAGAACATTTTAGACATTGCCAATAATGTTATCTAATAATATTAATCAAATAATATGAATTATTGATCTGAAAATGGAAAATACTGTGTACTGACAATTATTAAAACAACAATAATATAAAATATCAATGTAGCAATTATGGAATCAATAAAATAAAATATTGAACAGTAATTACTGTAACAATTATTGAGTAGTGCCTTCTTACGTAAGAATTAATAATTGGTGCAATATCATGTGCTACTGTACAACAACGCGTATTACTGTGTTTTAACCACCGGGTATTCCAACAGTATTAATGGTAACAACTACGCCATTATTTATAAACAACTTATACTTGTTTTTGTCATCCAATCGCTTTCCATTATGAGGCCCACACAAGGCTGCGTCGTCGTACGAATATTTCCCGACAGTAAGAATATTTCACGACCAAACGAATATTCCCCGACAATAATGAATATTTTATAACCACTTGCTTATTTAAGATATTTGCGCATTTTACCCGTAACTAACCACATTAATCAAATCAACCCTTACTATTTCAAAATAATAAATAGAGAAAATTCAATTTTATTTATAATAAGTTGGGGTCTTACAACCTCGCCTCCTTATAAAATTTTGTCCTCGAAATTGACGTACGTACCTGGTGTTTCGAAAAGGTGAGGATACCTCACTTTCATTTCCGTTTCCAACTCAAGGTTATTTCCTCAATAGCATGGTTCCTCCACAAAACTTTGACTTATGGTATGACCTTTATGCGTAGGACATGCTCCTTCCTATCCAAGATCTTGATTGGTACCTCCTCGTACATTAAATCTTCGGCTATTTCATCTGGTTCTAACTCAATAATGTGGTTTAAGTCTTTCACATATTTACGAAGCACAAATATGTGAATAACATTATGAACACGAGACATACTTGGAGGTAACGCGAGTCTATAGGCCACATTTCCTACTCGGTCAAGAATCTGAAATGGACCAATAAATCATGGATTCAGCTTTCCTCTTTTTCCAAATCTTGTAACTCCCTTCCATGGAGCAACACGCAACAATACATGATCCCAAATACTAAATTCCACGTCCTTTTGATGATGATCCGCATAACTCTTTTGTCGATCCTGTGCCATTTGTATACATTGTCGAATCATTTGGATCTTTTCTATAGTAATACGTACCAACTCTGATCCCAACAATGTTTCTTCACCCACCTCATCCCAACATACTGGAGAGTGACACTTTCGTCCATACAATGCTTCGAATGGAGCTACACCTATACTTTCCTGATAACTGTTGTTGTAGGAGAATTCCACCAATGGTAAATACTTATCCCAACTCCCTTTGAAGTCTAGGACATAGAGTCTTAATAGATCTTCAAGAGTTTGAATAGTCCTCTCTGATTGTCCGTCCGTTTGAGGATGGTATGCCAAACTGAATCGTAAATCCGTGCCCATACCTTTTTGCAAGCTAACCCAAAATCGTGAAGTGAATCTTGGGTCACGATCCGAAACTATGGATACTGGCATGCCATGCAATCTCACAATCTCATTTACGTACATACGAGCAAGACGTTCAAGGGAATAAGTCTCCCGTATCGACAAGATATGAGCAGACTTAGTTAATCTATCAACAATAACCCAAATCTCATCTATGCCTTGAGAAACTGTGGGAAGACCCATAACGAAATCCATGGTAATCACTTCCATTTCAGAATCTCAAGTGGTTGCAATGGACCCTTAGGCACTTGATGCTACGCCTTTACACATTGACAAGTTAAATACCTCGAGATAAACTTCGCGATCTCTCTCTTCATATTGTTCCACTAAAATGTATGTCGAAGATCACAATACATTTTAGTACTTCCAAGATGGATTGCAAACGGTGTATTGTGTGCCTCCATCATGATCTTGTACTTTAAATCAGAGTCGTTAGGAAAACAAAGTCTAGAGTTGACTCGAAGTATTCTTTCTTCATTGATTCTTGCTTCTAGGATAACACCTTGTACATTCTTCTTCATATGCATCAATTCTGGGTCTGTGGCTTGAGCAACTTTAACTTTATCGATTAAATTTGGTTCTATGCATATACTTGACGTCATCGCATGGGTCCCCGGAGTCTTGAATTATATCTTCATCTTTTGTAAATCACACAAAATGGGGCTTTGTGTTGACTACATCATACTCGTTCCTGCATATGATCTTCTACTCAATGCGTCAGCTACCACGTTTGTTTTTTTAGGATGGTATTGAATGGTTTGGTCGTAGTCTTTCAACAGCTCAAGCCATCGTCGTTGCCACAAGTTGAGTTCCTTTTGGGTGAAGATATATTTGAGGCTTTTATGATCTGAATATATCTCCACTTTCTCCCCATATAGATATTGCCTCCAGATCTTTAGAGCGAAAATGACTGTTGGCAACTCTAGATCATGAGTAGGATGATTCCTCTCATATTCTTTAAGTTATCGTGAGGCATAGCTATAACTTTCCCATGTTTCATGAGAACACATTCTAACCCTTTGCATAACGCATCGTTGTAGATAACAAATCCATCTAAACCAGATGGTATTATCAGAACAGGTGCCGAAATGAGTCTCCTCTTGAGCTCTTGGAAACTCTTCTCGCATTCCTCGCTCCATACGAATTTTATATCTTTTCGAGTCAGCTAAGTTAACGGAGTAGTGATTCGAGAAAATCCTTCCACGAATCTCCGATAATAACCAGCTAATCCCAGAAAGCTACGTACTTCAGTCACCGACTTCAGTTACTCCCAACTTTGTATTGCTTCAATCTTCACCAGGTGAACAGATACTCCATATTTTGACACCACGTGCCCAAGGAATGTTACTTCCTCAAGCCAGAACTCGCATTTCTTCAACTTGGCATATAGCTTATTTTCACGAAGCCTTTGGAGTACCAGCTTCAAATGGTGCTTATGATCTTCATGGCTTTTGGAATATATGAGGATGTCATCAATAAAGACAACAACGAACTGATCCAAAAATTCCTTAAATACACAGTTCATCATATCCATAAAAGCCGCAGGAGCATTAGTCAATCCAAAAGACATGACTAAGAATTCATAATGCCCGTACCAAGTTCTAAAGGCAGTCTTTGGAATATCCTCAGTTCTAACCTTCAATTGATGATATCCAGAACGAAGATCGATCTTTGAAAAGAATTATGCTACTTGCAACTGGTCAAACAGGTCATCAATGCGAGGTAGCGGATAACTATTCTTAATGGTGACATGGTTCAATTCCCGATAGTCAATACAAAGTCGCATACTCCCGTCTTTCTTCTTTACAAATAAAATAGGAGCACCCCAAGGAGATGTACTAGGACGAATGAAACCGATGTCCAATAACTCTTGTAGTTTGACCTTTAACTCCTGAAGTTCAATAGGAGCCATTCGATATGGGGTTTTAGAAATGGGCTTTGTACCAGGTTCAAGATCAATAAATAATTCAACTTCACATTCTGGGGGTAGACCGGGAAATTCTTCAGGAAATACGTCAGGAAATTTACTAACAACAGGAATATTATTCAAATCTGACTTGTCTTTATTCAAATCCATAACATGGGCTAAGAAAGCTTGACATCCATTTTTTAATAAACGAATGGCTTTATGGCTTGATATGACAATGATTTATTTTAGTGGTTTAGTTTCTTGAATTCGCATAACAAGTTGGTTAGGAATATGAAAACTAACAACCTTACGAAAACAATCAATTTTGGCATGATGAGTAGTTAACCAATCAATCCCTAAAATAATGTCAAATGCAAGTATCTTTAAAGAGATAAGGTCAACATGTAATGTGATGGTGCCAACTTGGATCAAACAATATTTATAAACAGTGGATGTAATGAAAGTTTCTCCTAACGGAGTCTCCGTAGATAAGTTAAAGTCTAATTTCTCCAGAGTCAAGTTTAAATGTTGAGCACAAGCAGGAGAGATAAATGAATGGGTAGCACTGGTATCTAGTAAGGTATAAACTTTATAAGAATTTATGATTAGCTTACACGTGATCACCTCGTTTGGGTTCCTCGCATTTTGACCAGTCACGACAAACGCTCTTCCAGGAACCGTTGACTTTGACTTTTCTGGGACAACCTTTTGAGTCACCATCCCCGCTGGACTTGGTTTCGCTACAGTACAATCTCGAGCGACATGTCTTTCCTTTCTACAATTATAGCATACCTTGAATTGTTGTGGGCAGTTTGGGCTGATATGTCCCTCTTTCCCGCATTTATAGCATACGACTGGTGGTCGTTCTCCTCCCTTAGAACCAGTTTGTTGTTGGTGCTGACATCTTCACATTGTCGTTGATGTACCTTCTCTTTTTAAAATCTCCTCCTGACTTGCTTCTTCTATTATCATGGCCACGATTACCACCAGAGTGATTACCACTTTTATCCGTATTCTTTCCTCCTCGCTGGTTATCATTTCTCTGATGACTACTTCCACTGATTTGACCCTGGTTGTTGTCCCTCGGTTGAACGTACTCATTTTCTCGCTCTAATAATTGAGCCCTCACTTGAGTTAAAAGCTCAAGTTACTAAGCCCGGCTTTCCCCAGAATTCTGATGGTCCCAACTCTTTGAACTGCTTGGCTATGACAAACCGTGCGTTTCTATCATTTCCACCTATATTTTGTACACGAGTCTCCCTCGTCTGATTTTGCATGAACTGCAAAAAACTTCTAAATATTCCATCGTTCATCGTTTGATCAGTGGTGTTTTTTCAAGGAGGAACATTGCCAGCCTATTGCACATTCTCCTCGTTGGTGATTAATGGTGTCTCCACGGTCTCATTTACTCCATCGTTAATATTTTCAGCTGCCATTCTTAAATACTACCACAAAACAAGGGTTAATTAAAGAAATTGACATGCAACATAATAACCCTATATTTTGACCAACCAACAAATAAGCTTAGGTAGGACATACTAGCGAAGGATTTACTCGTCTCTCCCCTCCTAGTTCTATTCCCCAATCTCCACCAGAGATTATATCCCTAAGCTCTGATACCAACTGTGACACCCCCAAAATAGGTATACACCACCCATTCTGAGTCGCCAAACACATGGTACAGAAACAACTACAACTTTATTAATATAATTGTCGTGAAAAATATGATAACACATAAACTGTGAATTTAAATACAAATATTGTCTTCTAGACATTATCCACACTCAAATAAGTCCTCATTACAATTATTGAGATACTATTTTACAAAATAGTGAGGACTACTATAACAACTGCTTTGGAACATCACTCCATACCCGGACTACTCCCCGCTATATTCTCGCTTCCTGAGAAGAAAAATGGAACAAAAAGGAAAAGGGTGAGGTCAACTAGCCCAGTAAAGAACATTATGACTAAGATAATATAGAACAAATTATCGTTAGTCCTCAACAAGGAAAAATCTGATAGAAAATAATAGATAACAAATTTAGATCAATATTCGCAGCGAAAATAACAATTCATTAGAAGAGTTACGTAGAGAATGAAATCTAATATCTTCTATGATTTTAAAAGTCCATCATCAATATTTTATCCCTTTAACATCAATCAATATACATCTAGAATTAAATAGTCATCTTTGCACTACAGGCCAAAGATATTCATCAGTTGGTCATGTTCATCTCAATACCTGCTCATCTTTGCACTACGACCAAAGATGTTTATTAGGAAATCATTCATCTTTGCACTACAGGCCAAAGATATTCAGTTATATCATCATTTAGGACTGAGGATGAAGAAAAATATTTTAAAGGAAACAAATCTAGTGAAACAAAAGAACAAATATTAAGGATTCGTACTTTAAACAATCCAAGTTCAAAAATACTTTATAAATAACCATAGTGGAGTAAAATTCAAGAATGAAGACCAAAACATGGATACAATCAAAGCTAGTATGCATAATAGATATCTTGGACCAAAAACAAAATTTTAATTTTTTTGTTAATAGTGTCGTATTCGTGAATAGTACCGTATACGTGAATAGTGCCGTATGCGTGAATAGTAACCCCGACACTAAAAGACCAGAATTTCACAAGAAAAATCTTTTCAATATTCCGGCATAATGATATTGAAAGAAATAATATCATTTATATAAAAAAAATAACATCCCTTACCTAAAAAAAATAGTACTTCTGATTGGAATACTAGATATAGTGCTGAAGGAACTTGAACCATATAGCGACACTCAAAGTATCAAAATACTCACAAGAATACGCTCGATAATATAGAGAGAGAAAACTTTTGTTTCTGATGTGATTTTCAATTCTAACCTAAACACCATATTTATAGGAAAATGCTTAAAACACCAAAACAGAAAATTTAATAAAATATTATTATTTTTTAATAAATTTCCTACACACACCAAAGACATCTAATTTCAGCAATTAACATGTGCAAGTGGGGCCCACCAAATCGAAAAAACGTTTTTCTAAAAAAAATATTTTAAACTCCAAAAATCAATTATTCCGGAACTTCAATAATTCATAATAAATAGCCCTTTTATCAGAAAAAATTGAATCTTATGTCCATTCCATAGGAAATTCATTTCTCTACAACTTTGTAAGTTTAAGTTTTTCCAAATTCCAAACAAAAATTGACCGAAATCCACATGCGGACGATTTTACAAGCTATAATCAAATTTCAGTCAAGAAATGGGGTCCACAAACATGAAAAACATGTTTTAAATATTTTTAGTAACAAAAATACTCTTCCTCCTCGTTTATTCATATATCCCACATTCATTGTAAAAATATCACGATTATTATATTATTATAATATAATAATATATTTAAATAAATTATTTTATTAGAAAAGATAAAATATCAATTTTCAACAATTGTCACATTAAAATTTTTCTCCATCTATATCCATATAAAATGAATATTTTCCTTATCATATAAATCAATAATTAATTATTCATAAATAATATTACAGAATCACAATAATCGACAACCAGTAGTTCTGTGAAAGAGGGGGGCTTTCCAATAAGGATTTATCCTTCTTCAAGCGTGCAATTAGGTGACCAAACCTCTCCTTAGACAGAACTTTCTAGACATTGCCAATAATGCTATCTAATAATATTATTCAAATAATATGAATTATTGATTTAATAATGGAAAATACTGTGTAGTGACAATTATTGAAACAACAATAATATAAACGTAGAAGTTATGGAATCAATAAAATAAAATATTGAACAGTAATTACTATAACAATTATTGAGTAGTGCCTTCTTACGTAAGAATTAATAATTAGTGAAATACCGTTTGCTACTTTACAACAACATGTATTACTGTGTTTTAACCACCAGGTATTCCAACAGTATTAACGGTAACAACAACAAGTTATTTATAAACAACTTATACTTGTCATTTTAAATCATCCAATCGCTTTACATTATGGGGCTCACACAAAGTCAGCGCCATCGTCTTTAATAATACTCCGAGCGGTAAAGAATATTCCACGACCAAAGGAATATTCTCCGACAACAATGAATATTTTATAACCACTTGCTTATTTAAGATATTTGCGCATTTTACCCATAACTAACCACATTAATCAAATCAACCCTTACTATTTAAAAATAATAAATAGAGGAAATTGAAAAAACTTCAATTCCAAAAACTTCACCTCCATCCTAGCTTGCACATTAGACGAGAAATAGTTCTCAAAGAACAGCGTCCTAAACCTAGTCCATGCTATCACTCCTTCTCCTGCCCTAGCTTGATTTGCCTCCCACCAAAAATTCGTCTCTCCTTTCATCATATGGGTGGCAAAAGTTATCTTTTGCCCCTCAGCTACCCTAGCGAATACACACGCTTTTTCTATTTCCTTAACCCAAGTTTGGGCTTCTATCGGGTCAGTGGTACCTCTAAATTTTGGGGATCCTACAACCTTAAAATCCTTGAAGTTCACAAATTGATTGTTTGGTTAATTTCCCGCGGCCGGCATTCCATTCTGCATGGCTTGAGCCACAATGTTCGCGAAATTCTACATCAGATCTGGTTGTTGTCCTTCAGTATTATTGACAGATTCTTCTACCCTTTGGTTTCGAGTTTGACGTCTTGGCGGCATTATCTGATCATAATTTAGCTTTCATCGACTTACATTATATATCTTAGGGTATACATATAATGCGAAATTTTCTACTCAAATAATTATATATTCAAAATATTATATTTTGAAAACTTGGTTTACTATATTAACTAGTGTTCAAATAAATAATTACTATTTATATACCAACTTATTTCATTAATCCAACATAGATTCATATTCATAGCACTTAACATACCATAGCACATACTGCTTTAAACATCCACTATCCCCTTGTGACTTAAAAGTCGGGATTCGCTGCCACAACTTATACAAAAGTTAAGAATATTACATTATACCACATACCTATCATATACGCATCATATAATCATACATATTCAAGTAATATTAATACTACTTATTTCTTACGCCTTTACTAAGGATCAATTGCTTAGTATTCTATATATTTTCATTATCCTCAATAATCCATTTACACCTAACTATACCAAGTTCATCAAACTTACTACACATTATGAGTTTAGGAACTCACCACAAACATATGAGTTTAAGAACTCGAGATTGACCTTATATTCTTTAACTATACTCTACCTATTAGTTATACTATCGTTTTTGGGTCCAATACTACATTTTTCCAGTATAACCACCTCATTAGGGTTGCTTTCAATGTAAGCCTCTATTTCAGTTATTTACTTTGATATTAGCTCGGGCATGGAGATTGGCTCCATCTTTACGATCTGAGGGTATCCTAATCCTTTTCTATCTGACATCTATACACATAAAGCATCCTGATTAGCATATAATATATACACACAACAAATAATAGTTTTATTTAAGTTATCTTTTATTTTTGTTTGACGACAAATTTATTCACTTCATCTCCTTTTAAACTCTATGTGAGTTATTCGTACTTTCAACGTTTCCTTCTTCTCTAAGGTTATAGCCTAAGGTCTACCCCCACTTATGGTTTCTAACCCTAATGATCTGATACCAACATGTGACGCCCCCAAGTTAGAAATTCTTAAAGGAAGAATTACTATATAATCAAGAAAATTTAGAGAAGAATCTTGAAGAGATATTAAGATAAGAAATGGGAGTTGCCTAACTCCAATAGTCAAGATAACGAATAATGTCGTAAATGATGAAAAAGGAAAGAAAGAGGATCGTAAAATAAAACAATCACGAGTTAAGAAAAGAATTTTAAGGGAGATGATTATAGAATAAGATCACGATGTGATCAGTTTAAGTTATAAAAGAAAGATGGTCTGTAATGTTTGAATAATTATAGCTTGATACTATGAAGTTAATGTACTATGATATAGTATGAGATAAACTCACGAGGAGTTATAGATAATGTGATACGAGGAATTCATATCGAGCAAAGAGCAAGTAATAAGCAAGATAAAGTTATGTGGGATTTCAATTGAGAACTTATGTGATGGCTGAGTTATACAAACCTTTGTATGGGCGAGGGTTTTGTGCTTGCACTCAGTTTGTCACATTGATAATCATTGGAATGTTGGTGTCGCGCTATCAATGTATATGTGGCAAAAAGGTGATTCTTTTCTCATGTGTATATTTGATAGTTAGAAACTATTAAGATTAGTAAGATATTATTAGGATTAGGTGAGGTTTTTAAAACTAATACATATGGTGAGTTCGTGACTCATAATAATATGGTATGTTTTGAACCCCTCAGCGAATGGATGCCTATGGTCTGACTAGGAAAAGTTCTTAAACTCATATTATTGTGGCAAGTTCCTGGAATTCCAATGTATAGTAAGTTTGATGAACTATTTTGGGTAGAAAACGGTTATAGTATAGAGAGCATTGATGAAGTTGAAGATTGATAAAATGGTTAAGTAATGAAATAATGAAGTAAAGATTGAAGTTGATGGATACTTGGATATTCTAAATCTATTAGCTATGCTAGACTTTTATTGACTTTGTGCCAATGGTTGTACTTTTGATTTTTGAAAAAAAAAATGTTGGATCACACTAGTGAACCAAATAATTTGTAAAACAGTGCAATTATTTGCATATCTATGTTGTTTGTTTTGGCTAGATAAAAAACTAATTTTTAAATTTTCAAAATATATTTTAACTATATGTATCGGGTGATATGATAAATGATGAAGTCATCAATGCAATGGAACCTGGTGTTGGATGTGATCATATGATCGCCAGCCCACTATGGTGAGATGTAGTATGACAACGTCATAATCATGACGCCATAAAAGGATTTTTGAGATTTCTTTATGATATGAGAATATATATATATATATATATATATATATATATATCGATTGATGTCCGAATTGTTGTAGAAGTCTATGCTATTTGATTCAGCTAGACGAATATTGAAAGATGATCATAAAATTCAAGTGTTTTTGAGAAGTTATGTCAAACCAAATTGTTTAGGTGCAGATTCAGATGTTTAAAAGCTGAGATGAACAACCATTTTATAGGGGATTACGCGGAAGCGTTTAGATGTTTGTGCACAATACATGGTACGAAGGGCTGATCACCCTAAGTACGGGAATCCCTATAGTCTAATGACTATTAAGGTTTAAGTTGAAAGAGTATTTATAACCATGGACAAAGTTCACAATACATCATACGAAGGGCATAACACCCTAAGTACAGGAGTCCTTATAGTCTAATGACTGTTAAGGTTTAAGTTGAAAGAGTACTTGTAACCGTGGACGTAGTTCAAGGTCTTATGACCCTCAGCATGATTTAGAATCTTTTAAATTCCTATTATTTATATCGCTTCCCAATTATTGAGCAATTGTGGAAGATTCTTGCTATTCTAAAAGGCGAATGTGGTAAGGATTATTTTCCTTAGGAAGAAGTAAGTCGTAGAATGCGACACTGAATGATGAATATGTTGAATATGTGAGAAAAGAAATTTTGAAGTGAGAAGGAGATAAGTTATCAAAGAGTAATGTAAAACTTTTAATAGAAAAGTTTAATAATTGTAGAAATATCTTTGTGGAAAGAATTTGGTTGCAGAACCCAATAAATAAATAAAGTATTAAAGTAAAATCTATTTTGATAGATTGAATGAATAAAGATTAATAAATAAAATTTCGAGGGCGAAATTCTTAGAAGAAAGGGTGAATGTAATATCCCGAGTGTTTATGATAACGATCCTTAGAGAAGGAAATGAACGGGTCAAAGAATATGTAATACTCAAATATAATTTAGTCTAAGTAAATGTTATGAAATAAAACTTACAATAATTTATTATGAATAATGGTGGGAGTAGGAAATATAAAACCTATATCAAGGTCATGTGTTGAAGTTATTCAATGATGAATTTTGAAAAGAGTTTTGGTGAAAATCGAGTAAGGGAGGTTTCATTGATTCCGAGGATGGAATCCTTATAAGGGGGAAAGATGTGACAACCCGAATTTTTATAAGTTATTAAAATAGGAATTTAATAATTAAGTTTCTTATTATGAGATGTTTTGAGTTTGAGTATGTATATATACGTGCTATATATTTTGAAATATGTGATCTGGTGTGAAAAAAAATATATATTCATATATTGGAAAAGTGAGGTTTAATAGTTGAGTTAACTATTGAAGAAATTAAATGAATTTTGTAATTTATTTTAAATATTTAGTGAAATAAATCAATATTTTAAATAATTTATTTATTGAGAAAAATAAATAATTTATGAAATTGAGGTATAATAATTTAGTTACGTGTGTATGATAATTAAATTAAAGCAAAGGTAAATTTTATTCTTTGAGGATTTAATTTAATGAATTAATTAAATTAAATGAGTTGTTTAATATTAAAGAAAATAAGTAATTATATAAAGTGATGTTTAAGTCTAATTTATTAATTAAATTAGATATATAATTATTTATTAATCATCGAAATAATTATAATAAAAATTATTATAATTATTATTGTAAGTTATGTAAATTGGTTACAAGTGTGACAAATAAAAACTATATAATATAATATTATCAAAAATAAATTAAAAAGGGTTTGTGGGTCTAGCTAAAAACAGCCTTCTGACCCTTTACCTTTTGTAACAGATGGGTCTCTTGGTTTGTATAACTGATAAAACTACGTAAAGACTAATATTCAGTTATTTTGGGTTACGCTTATTATTTTCCTAAGTTTGAGAGCAGAGAAGAAGGGAAGAATTTGAGAGAGACATATTTTCTGGGAAATTAAAAAAGAGGTGATTGTGAGAATCAAAGAAGGCAGAGGAAGGATAATCAAGCCATTCTCATCCTCTAGTTAAGCTTATGGAGAAATTAAAAGGTAATAATATAGCCCTAGTTCTTAGTTGTGTTTTATCAAAACTTCTTCTCTTTAATTAGTTATGGCGCATGATTTGAGTAAAGAATTGGTTTATAAAGATTATTGGCTATGTATAATCTGTTAATTATAATATATGAGTGTTGTTTGAGTATCAAACACGTGAAATTGGGATTGTAGGAAGAATTAAAATAACAGTGGTTATGTATGAAAAAAATGGTTTAAGAAAGTATAACATTTCATGCTCAATATGTGTTATAATCTGTAAATTGATGTTGGATTATGTTAGTATGTGAAGAAAAGAAAACAATGTAGTTTAAATCGTGTCAATTGGTTAAGTAATGAAGTCGTGGCGATCGAATTCGCTAGAGACGTTAAAACATGAAAATAGTCTATGAACACGTGTTTTGGGTAAAATTTTAGGTTGGTTAATGTTTTTATAAATTGTTTTAATTCTAGTATGTTGTAGTTCTATGAATTAAGAATCCATAGAATCAAAAACGGACTAATTTGTATGTGTATAACTCATGTTATGAAGATTAGTAGCAGAAAAGGGTCAAAAAATCGCGAGAACGATAACTTTAGGTCCCGTTTCTGCTAAAGGGCATAGTTGCGTTGTGCCCTAAGTCATTTAGGGCACAGCTATGTTGTGCCCAAGGCTTAATTGGGCGCAGCTGCGCCCAAAGTATGTCAGGTGTGACTATTTTGACCTGGTTTAGTAAAATAGGCATAACGTTTTCATACGAACTCCGATTGAGGTGATTCAAGATGATCCGGAACAATGACGAATAGAATTACAACTTTCATCCTTTAAATGTTTCAATTTGAGGTCAGGAATAGGTGTTAAAATGATTTTCTTTAGGACTATTGTGTTTTCGGAGGCAATTGGAGGGCGTCGGGCATGCACATATGCAAGTGTAATGCTCTTGACGATAAAAGATGTTGTTCTAAGTTATAGAACATGAATATTATGAAGTATAATAATGGTTAACATTAATAAATGATATATTACATAAGTTGTATACGCATACTAAGCACACACAAGAGAGACAAATTAGGCGTGTGACGAATAAACGTTGAAACGTCATGATAAGTGTTAATGAACGTAAAAAGTGTTTTAAATCAAATGAAATGAATATTATAAGATATTGAATAGAGTTAATATAAAACAAATAATTAAATAGTTCTAGCAAGACTTAAACACTTGAATGAACTTCGAGTTTGACTAAGAAGAAATATAGTGAGTTATAAGTCTAAAGTTAACACAATCAAATTGAACATTGTGTATTGATTAATAGGAAGGGTTATAGGATGTAGATTAAAGTTTACATTACAAATACTATGCGTTGCTATGTAACTAATAGTTACTATGAATGATTATATAATTGTGTAGGACACGTGAAGTGCATATATCTATAAGCTGTTAAACTGTTATTGGTAAACAACGATCAAGGCAAGTCTTTCAGTTCCTATTTGTTATGTTCACTTGATAATTAACTGTTTTAAATCTTTATTGCAAAGAGCATGATGTGTTATATATATGTTGAATGTATAAAATAATAAAGTCAATTTATGACTACGTTGATTGAGTAATGAATGTTGATTGAGTAAGGAACTCAATCTTTATACTTGTTATGTGAACTGCAACATATTTTTTTTTATGTTATTTTAATGTTTATGAGATGTATGATAAGCATGTTATTATGTGCTATGTGATGCATGAAAACTGTTAGATTTAATGGGCTGTCGAGCTCAACCTTGCAAATAACCATTTTTGCAGGTTAAGGATTGAAGGTAACACTATGTGCTACTTGAATGACGTGGATTAGAAATAATACACGAAGATTAATATTTTACCTAAAGTTGTTATTTCTTTAAACCATGATTAAGATTCATGAGATGTACTAAATTTTTTATGATGTATAGTTTTATGTTGAGTTGTAAAGTTAAAGTTCGAGTTATCTGATATGCAAAGGTCAGCGAATTGAAATGTAAAATTTTATATATTAACTGTGATGAAGTGAATTATGGATTATATATGATTCAAAGATATGTAGATGATAAAGGTTTTGATTCAGGGAATTAAAGTAAGAAGATAGAAAATTTAAATTATTCTGCATATTATTAAGTTTGAAATCGAATAATGATGTAAAATAAGAAGTTGAACGTATTTTTAACGACCGAAGTCGGTAATTGAATTGTGTGAAATTTGGGGTCGTTACAAGGGTGATCTGCCCAATGTGCCCTGTATTGATCAATACTACATACAAAAATGATATTTTTGTTCAACACATCCACCTTAGGCGCATAAAAGTTTCCTAGATTCGGGATGTTCTTACTTAGTCGGGAATCCGAACCAAAACAATTCGGTTGGATACAATAAAGTTCTATCATGTTCAACGATATTTCTAAATCTGTGTCTAGCAGAGTCAAATAACTTAGACGACTTTTAATTAAGGTATACATACTGGAAATAAACAAGTATGTATCAACATGTACAATAATTATCCAAGTGAGGACACTTGTATAACCATACTTAGAATTTAACTAACAAAATATATATGTACTAATGAACAAATAAGGTCCGAGAACTTGTATGAATACAAATGATTAGATAAATAATCAATAACAATAAAGTTTAAAAACTCGTATAATCGAAATATAATCCAATAACTTACTTATATATGTTTATTGCATAAATAGATATAACCGGTGAAGATACTTGCCTTAAGCGTAGTTTATCCACGTAAATATATCAACACTTTCCAATCCTATTTATAACGTATTATAAGTACAAAATGTTCATTAGCTAACACATTCGTTAATCAAGCTTGACATGATTCAAGTATGCACATATGATACAAAAATCAGCTTATGTGTTTATCACGAAATCAATTATCCAGTTATTTCATAAGCAAATTAAGAATGCTCATGGCTATGTCCTTTTTACCCATGGACATTCCTTTTACAAGATAAACACCATGATATTACTTAATCCTCACATATATACATGTATCGGTAGGTTTTACACCATTTCTAGCAATATAAGCATCCTACAAGTTAACTGTCAAAAATCAGATTACACTATCTCAGATTCCAGACTGGCGCAGTTGCGCCATGGCAAAGCCTAGGACCAGCTCAGCTGCATAGTCCTTTAGCCAAGCCAAGACTCAGCTGTTGCCTTATGGTTTCTATTCGGCATAAGCACAACATTATTACATAATATATTTTGTCATGTTAAAGGTATTTTTCATGCTCCTCTAGTCAATCTAGGTTTCTTTTTTTAAAAAAAATAATTCTAAGTTTAAACATTTCAACAAGTTAAGGCCATTCGAGGTCGTGAAACCACAAGGTCTGACATGCTTGTCTTCAAAACATACAAGATAGTCATATAACTTATATTAGGCATGCTTGTGAGTATTCATAACACATATGTGAAATTAGCACCGCTTTGGTTGAAAATATGTTTCGTTTATGCTTTACTTGAATTATGATACACAAGTATGGTATATATACATATATATATATATATGTTTATGTTACATGAGTGAGTCTAAGAGTATCATCAAATATGGTCGCAATTATCAGATTCTAACCCTCAAGTTAGTATTTTAACATTCTTGTATTTTCATTAGTAACCTTTCTAGTAGGTTCTATATGTTCAATATATATGGATCATGTATAGGGATATTATAGACATAACATGACATCTTTAACCCTTTAGAATCTAGATATTCATGTGATGCAACTATATCTTGAAAATATGTTCAAGTTTTTTTTGAAACTATTTTAAACTTGAACAATGCCATTTAATACATACAAGACAACTTTAAGGCTTTATTCATATGTAGTCAAGTCATGTTATCATGTTCGCCAGGTCAGAATATAAAGCATATAGTAGTCATGCATGTTAGCTCACTATACTAAGTTAAAAACTTCTTTAATACTAATCCTATATAAGGTGGTTATGAGCAAAGGAACTATGAATCATATAAACACAAGTTAAAGATTTATTCATGCCTTTCTAAATAATACCAATATTCTTGTAAAGTCAGTATATGAACATAGCATACATACATCTCAAGTTCCTTTCTAAAGTCCTAAATCCATTTTAAACTTTACTCCTTCGTTAATCATGTATGCTAATCTTAACATGCTCTCATTAGGTTAACTATACTTATATATACACATTACACATATTTACATGCTAGTTTAAGTAATTATAATCGATCACACTTAGCAGAATTTTTAACAGAAATCAGAAACTAAAAACAAAGACTAGCGCAGCTGCGCTGCGCCTCAGTGTTATTACGGCGCAGTTGCGCCATGCCTAGTTCGAGCCAGAAATAGTCTGCTTCGGCAGAACTTTATCCCAAACACAAAAATTACACACAAAATTGACTCAAAACATTCATATATCAGTTCAAACATGCATTTATAATTATATAACAACTATATGAACATTATGCAACCCTTTTTAACATCTAATTCCACATAATCAAGAATTTGAAATTCAAGAACTCTAAGAATTCTTTTGACAGAGAATGAAAATGAAAAGCAAGGAAGTGAGGTTATACCTCTGTAATATGAAATGAACTTGCTGCTAAATGAACTTCCAACTTCTTAGAATACTTGTATGCTCTCAATCTCACTCTTAGAAATTCTAAACAATGGAAATTGATAAAGATGGGTGGTATTTATAGAGAAATAAAAACACAGACAATGCAATTTCCCATTGAATCAAACTCATGGATTGAAGGATTGTATGAAGGTTAAGAGAGAGTTGGTAAATGGTAGTTGAAATCATCATAACCACCACTGCCCCATAATCATCAGCTAGACAATCATGGAAGAAAGAAAAGGAAATAGGTCTTAGCCTTTTGCTATGCACGTGAATGTGAAAATAGGGAGCAATTTGGATACTAAATTTGGGACAACCCAAATACTCAGCAATCATGTAATACATATACAATTTCCTAATCTTATGTTATATTCTATATACACATTCTCCAAACATGGCTATATCCTAATTCCCCATTATAATTTAATATTTCAAGGTAGTAGATGTAATATAAAAATGTAACATACATATAGTACATGTATAATTCTTATCACACTGGTATACTTTATTAAAAATAATAGCTTACAATATGTTCATGGTAGATTATTTTAATATATACCCACATACATTTTGTCACATACACCTTCACGATGTATTCATACCATATAGCTTTAATATGCATAATCACATTGCTTCATACAATATAGTTTCATAGAACTTAATATATAGTCACATAAAAGTCACACTACGCTATATAGTATAGTCATAATATTGCTCACATGCACATAATCGTTAATCTAATATTATTATATTAATAACTTATTTATTTATGTCAATTAAATAAATTATTCACTTCCATGATTAATTAACACCAAAATTAATTACTCCAATCATCTTCGGTTAATGTATTTATGGATCTCCATAATCATTAATTATCTATATAATTCTTATTATATTTATAGATGTATTGCAAATAATAGTAATCATATATTACTAATTAATTACCAAGTAATCAATATTCTACCACAATTAATTAATATTAATTAATGGTTTACTTTATATTTATTCGTCAAACATAACACACTTTATTTCATGGTTTATCAATGTTACGCATATAAAAAAAATTTCCATTTTATTTGTAAAGAAGAAAAAATAATTTTCTCCAACAGACCACTAGCGCCAAAGAAGAATTAAATTTATCTTCTTTGGAGGGCCTGCAATTTACGCCATACCTCGCGATGCAAAGGCTAAGACTGGTTTAGCTTCAAGCCAGTGTCAACCTTCATCGCCATACTCATTTTTCATGATATAAATTCAGGTTCATGTGAATGATATTGCAAATCTAAGAGTGTAACGCCCCAAAATCTAGTCTATTTTCACATCCGGATTTCGTACATCACGATCCCATCTTCTTCCAAACATAAATCGTTATATAGCTAAATATAACAACATACATCCTCAAATCCCAGGTTCTAAAACCTTATAACCTCTTCCATTACAAATAATAATAATAATTACATTATTCTTTACATCTTATACAAGTGACTTTTATCCGCCACCAAGGATACACAATCATTCATTAAACTATTCCATAATTTAATTCTATCATTCTATATTACAAGTCTTCACTTGATCTTCACGCTCATTCATATAATGAATGATACTTCTTCTAGATACCGATCAACTTGATCTTTATAGGATCCTTCAGTTCTTCTAACATCGTTCACTGAAAATGTTTTTATTTAAAGCAAGTGTGAGCATTCAATTGCCCAGCAAGTCATAATAGTTGAACAAACAACTTTAAGAATTCAAATATTCTTTTAAGACCTCCATAACAGAACAAAGGTTATGAAGTAGCTTGAATAATAGGAATAATCTCGATTCCTATCATTTTATAACATTAGTCACATTCACTTTGAAACACTTTCATTCTCTACTCTCTTTTATACGCATTCTGTCTGGCTAGAATCAATATCATAGACTTAACAATAACGGTTCATGTATAAACAGAACATTCTCTTGTTGAAGAGTTAAATCACATAACAGTTCATCTCATAGAAACACCGAAGTGTTCAAATTGTGGCACAAGGCCTCATACATTCTAACACATTGTACAAATATCACACATTTGAACATAGACAGAACTGCTCAAGTTCAACATCTGAGAAGTTTTAGAAACTAGCATTCATTTAAAATAAGAATGAAGTTAGGAAACTTGCCTTACGCATAACTACAACTTATAGTTTACGCTGAACTGCTCATTCCAATTCCTATGTAACACATAAGGAAATAACACATATACCAATTAGTCATATACTTGACTTAGGCATTGGTTTACTTAACTTTACTTCTTAGGGTTTACGTTCTTACAAATTAAGTTTACGCGACAAACTTCCTTTACCGGTTAACGGCTTCATGACATACAGAGATGTCATACTTAATACGTTCATCATCTTTGATGATTTACATTTTTATCTTCTTCTTATAACTCTCATAGGACTCAACACTCATCGTCTATCTGCTAGTAGTCCATATGGTACTCTGAGTGGTTTCCCACAAACAACCAATAAACAAGTTCCCATCTCATTTACACGTCCCATAACAGTGAGTTAGATCGGTTGCCAGTTTTGTATATACCTTCGCTCTCTGAAGGAATTGTTTAGCCCATCTCCCATATGTCAACCATCAAAGGTTACAATTCCACCACAACCTAACTTATCTTAACTTATCTGAACTATTAAACTATAATGTTCGTTAAGTCAATTTCTTATTCCTTATGGCTTTCTGATAAATAAATGTCATACCTCGGGATTTATTCCTCATTGTCTAAGTCATACAGTCTTTTGTATACTCAGGACGATCATTCAATATTCATTCTATGCATTTATAGCGTTAACCATTTTTCATTACGTTATTCTTATCTTACAACGTCCGATTCATTTGACTCGGAACGTCATCCAAGTTATAAACATTAACTGGGCTTCTTTTAAGTTATATGTACTTGTCTTTAATTTAGCTTCTTCATCGTTCACAGGTTTAATCATTGACCTTCATTATCTTACGGTCAAACCATACACAGGGTGTAGGTTCTACTGATTTAATATTCGTGTACACTTAACCTTTACGTCGGTTCAAAGGTTCAACGCTTACATTTCATTTTAACATTCTCCTCCGACTCACATTCGGCTTTCATTAATCTTATTACCGTTTACTATGGCTTTCTTGATAATTCATATCTTACTTACTACTTTTGCTAACGTTTAAGTTATACAACCAATGTACACCTAGAACGTCCGCTCTACGTGAATACGATTCACGAGGACCGTTTACGTATTCCATGTTTATGTTGTTCATCCCTTAATCTCTTATTCAACCTTTATCTAAGGATTTAAATGCTTTCATTCATTACTCATCACCTGGACCCCATGTTCATTATACTTTCTTAATGTTGAAGCCATACGATTCATTATATGCTAAGACCGATCGCTCATCGCAACAGCGCTGCATTCACAGCGTCTATACGCTTTACATTCTTCTCTCATTACCATGTCATAACATCGAAATGTTATACATTACCCGCATCACTTAACGTCTAAGGAATCACAATCATAGTAATTCCCCATGTTTATTTATCGTGACTACGGTCCTCGGATATTGGTTACGTAATCTATCGCTTAACTTCTCTGTCTTTTAATCCCATTCAATCTTTCCATTCAACCTTTACTAAAGATTTAATTCACTTGATTAAGTATTACATTAATTGAATTACATGTTCATATTTCTTTCTTGCACATCCCCAAGTAATTGAGTAGTAAAAATCTCATTTCTGGGCATTGCCCTACACCGGCAATATTCTTATTTCATATACTTCCTTTTATTTCATGCTGCGGTGCCACTTTCAAGATGTCGATGGCCTAAGCTCGCATGTGTATCGGCCCCCTAAGGCACGACTCGCTTCTGTTGCCAATGGCATGAATCCTAGAAAAATTTTCTCAGTCTTTTACAAGCTTGAGACGCTGATTTCAAAATCTCATATCTTATTCGTTATAACTTGGAACGAGATCGTTCCAAAGCCATTTTCTTCCTTATCTTACTTACTTCGATTACTCTCAGACATAAATTTGTTCTGAATCCATTAACGTGCCATTCAATTGGTTTAATATTCGCTCTTCGTTCGTTTTATGGTTTTAACGTTCTTTGTTCGTTCGTCCGTAATTCAGTCATCCGAACTCGGAACTCATTCGTTCTTGAGTCCACGACTTATGTTTTCTATGTTCTCTTACATTCTTATGAAACCCTACATGTTTGGGTTCATTTAAATACTTTCTATTTCTCGTTCATCTTTTACTAATTTTCATCTTAACTTCGTTATAGCTCAATTTTATTCCGTTCTTCATGACCGTTTCTAACGTTCCTAACCAAGTAATAAGCAACTAACTTATACGTGATGGTTTTAAACTTGTCCATCAACAACAATTATCCTACGATGGTTTTAAATTTATCCATCAACAACGTTCTTCGCGTGTTCTTCGTGTTTTTTGTTCGTTCTTCATTTTTAATCGATATTTTGATTACAATTTTACATTTTCTTGGAATATGATGTTATAGAAAATCATTCCTTACTTAATTCACCTACTCATTCATATAATCCACTCGGATCGTTCTAATTCATTACGAATCTTACACTTCTTTATGAGATTTATAAAATAAACTTCTAATTCTTATTTCTTCATTTTCTTACGATTTCAACCATATGAAACAATTTCTAACATCATCTACTTATTATTCTCAGTAAGTTATGATTTAAACATATAAACTTAAAGAAAATTATCTAGAAGTTAGGTTTTCAGATTACCTTTCTTCTTTAATCTCATTTCGTCGGAAAAAGCGTGCACTCGGGCAAGATTTTCCTCTTCCTTTTCCTCTCTTCCCCATCTGAACTCTCTCTCTCTCTCTCAAAGTTGTAGGATTTTTCAAAATCCCAAAACAATGAAGGTAGCTTCCTATTTATAGATTTTCAAGGCTAGGCGTATTTTAGTCATTTTGCCCCCCTTAACGTCCTTACTATTCAAAGCTTAAGGACCAAGTTAACTTAGCCCCCAAGTTTGCTCAGCCCTTAAGTTTCGTGGTTCTATCATTCGGTTTTTGTCCGACAGTTTTAAAAATTGTGATTCTCGGAATCCAAATATTTTTGGATATTTTGTCTTTCCTTTATCGATTAACTTTTACGTATTCCTCGGATCTCTGAAAAACTAAAAAACACTTTTCTACGATAAGCATTTTCCTTCACGTTATCCCCGAACGTAGCCAAACGAATGAAAAGTACATAACAGTACTTTTCGTTGTTTTTATTTCGTCCGATTTCTTCACGTTTTTCAAGAAAAACTTTTACTGGTATATTTAACATTTCACGATATATTATCGTTAAATCTTTCAACGGAATGTCATTTCGACATACCAAACTCTCGAAATGGCTTAAGTTATTCGAACCCTAACCTTTAGGGTTTCGTTGGGTGAATAGTGCATATTTCGTCTTTTTCCCCAGAAATATTTTTATCCCAAAAAATTTTTATTTTCATCTTGAAAATTCTTACTCGTTCAGTCTAGCTCATAGTCAAAATCCTCCCTATTAATAATCATTTTAGGTTCTAGAATGATTAATAAACACATAGCACAAAATAGTATTAATAAAAATTCATTTTATTAATAACTAATTCTTTAACTCTTAAATTCTGGACAATCTGATTTTTCGGGTTGTCACAAAGAGTGTATTCATTACTTATCATAATAATCTTAATAATCATATCATATATACAATAATCATATATTCACAAAAAAATAACTAATACTATTATTATTACAAAATTAATTTATTATAGGAATATAATCTATAACGATTAACAATTCTTAAAAAGAATTTATTTACTATTATTCATGTAATAAATAATTTTATTTATCACATATATACATATACTTTATTTTGCACATATTCCCACCCTTATATATATAAAGAAAATTAATTGCAAAATTTCTTATTGAAAATATTGGGTTATTACACTAGATGCCACCAAAAATGGTGAAGTATGATCAATACGGCTAACTGTCGAAGAAGACATCTGTGCGGGTCGTGTCATAAGACCATCAAGGGGTCAATGCTTAATATCTCTGGACATACATACATATGCATAACATAATAACATGTATGATACAATAGATGGAAATATGATATAGGGAATGGAAAACTGTATATACATTCCTAAGTATATAATCATCTAATACATCTCTATACAGCTAAAATACAAGGAAATGGGGCACAGTCGCCCTACATCTAATAGAGGCCTATCAAAAGATATAGCGAGAATGGGTCGAAGCTACCCAATATCTAACAAGAGGACTGTGACGCCCCCAAAATCGGACCTCCACTTGGTCATTCGAATTCGGTTCATCAAGCTCTCATGGTAAAATCATAATAACTAAAAATAACGCATATACAACGGAAAATCTACTTTAGAATAATATACAATGATTTATTACAATTATTCCCCCAAGTCTCGCAACCTACGGTACTTAATAGATTACATAATAGTATCGAATAAAGACCTATTACATAAACCTACTTAAGTTTTAACATAGTCCACAAATAGTCTTAACATAACATGATAGCTTTAAACATAAAAAGGAAAAACTAGTCGGTAGCCTTGCCCTTTCCCTTGTCTGTTCCAGAGACACTGTAACGCCCCCAAAATAGGTGCATTCCATCTAACCCATTCTGAGTCGCCAAATTTATGGTATGGAAAACAACTACAACTTTATTACAACAATTGTCGTGCAAAATACAACAACACATATGATCTGAGTTTGGATACAAATATATACCAAGCTGTAGTACGTCCACAATGACACCTTACATAAAGGTATAGTCAAAACTGCTTTTAGAAATTAGAATCTTTGGGAAGTGCTCAAGAAAAACCTTCGTACATGGGAGGCCATGCTTTTAGGTTATGGTAGATATCATATGGCCACGAAATTATCCTTGGTTGATTGAATAGACCCCAAAAGAAAAATGAGAAGATTACTATCATATTCTTCCCAATGGTGAGTCTTCTCTTGACATATCATTGTCTCCACTGTCTCTAATTGGGTATTATACTCCAAACAAACACCAAGATTATATAGGTAGTGCTTGTAAATATACTCAGCAAGTGGATGAGCACAACCATGTCTTATGATGACACGAGGTTGTATGTCATTACACATCTTGTATGATAGTGGCAAAACATCCTTCCAAGTTAAATTCACCTCACCCTCAACATCTATAGACCACCTTTCTATTCCCTCGCTATCCCCTGCTCGACTCAGCTACACTTTAATTACCTGAAAGGAATTGTGAAATAAAAGGGTGAGCACAACTAGCTCAGTATAGAATATTATGACTAAAGATAAATAAATTATCAATAGTCTTCATCGATGTAAATCGAGATTTAGAACATATGGTAGATGATAAAACTTTTCAACCATAGTTGCAATGAACGAAGCGATCCATTAAAAGAGTCAAATAGACTATAAAGTCTATTGTCTTCTCCACGTTAAAAAGTCCACCAACAATGTTTTATCCTGTAACATCAATCAACAGTTCCTTTCCACAATCATATGAATAACTCATAATCATAATTGTGATTCTAAATTCATCTTCTCATCCAAGACGAAGATAATTTTCATCACTGTCTTTACACCAAAACATCAAAGATCATGTTTATACCAAATCACATTTCTGTTCATAATCATACTAATAAATTCATCTTTTGCACTACGGGCCAAAGATATTCATCAACAGATTCATCTTTACTACTGCTAAAGATATTCAACAACAGTCATCTTTGCATTACGAGCCAAAGATATTCATCAATAATGCATCTTTGCATTACAAAGCTAAAGATATTCAACAACGGTCATCTTTTGCTCTACTACGGGCCAAAGATATTCATATCTCAAATAAATACATAATCATTTCGGAATTTATATAAATCATAATTATAATCATGTTGATCAATTCGCCTTTGTACTTAAGCTAAAAATATTCAATTGTAAATTCAATGGTCATGATCATACCAATTAATGATTCAGCTTTGCACTACTGACCAAAGAGAACTCATAGTCACGATCATACCAATAATCTACCCATTTTTACACTCAAGTCAAAGAGAAATTTCTTCACCAGGATTATAAAAATGTTATATATGATAATAAAAATAAAATTATCAAAACATGGATTCAATCAATAATAACCATAATAAACATCTTGGATAAAAAGAAAAATTTTATTTTTTTGTGAATTGTGTCGTATTATTAAGTGAATAGTCTTGATATCGTGAATAGTAACTCAACAAAAAAATAAACTTTCACAAAAAATCATATCAATATTTATAACACCTTAATCCAAATGTTATAAAATCACTTAATAATATCAAAATCTTAATATTCTTAATATTACAACAATATTTAATAATTTCTAAAACTTATAAACAATTTAATTAAATTGTTTACACTTTACTAATTAATGCATTTAATCATCATAAAATGCCAAACTCATAAGATTTCATCACCAATAACCAAAACTCTCATAAAAAATCTGCATATACATCATATATGATTCTCAAGCCATAAAATCATATTTTCCAATTTTCTTACTTCACATAACATATTTAATTCATTTACTCATAACTAGAACATTTTCATGAAAAATACCAAATCAGTTCCCAAAATATTTCTTTTCTGGGATTTAGCATAACATAGTCCCATATTGAACATATATTTTTCTCTAAATTTTAAAAATTCATTTACTATTTTTCACATGGCCAAAACCACCGAATATTTAAACATTTAACATAAATTGTACTTTTTTCCAAAAATTCCGAAATTAATACAGTATACTGATATTATATAGATGTACTCCCAATAAAAATTTCATCAATTTTAGAGTTAACCACAAGGAGTTATAAGCGGATACTTTTAAAATAGTATTTTCTCATAAAATCCATAACTCTAATCTATACATCCAAAATCGCCATTTTGGACACAATCTAAAACTCATCAAAATATCATTTCAAATTTTTTCAGAATTTTTGAAGGTTCAGAAAAATTTCAAAACTAAAAAACATTATAACCCTTAAAATCCCATACTATCCCTTACCTCAAAAGAAGCGATCTTGGAATGTCCAGAATAACATATTGAATCGAACTTGCACAGTATAGCAACACTCAAGATATCTAAATACTCACAAAAATACATTTCGATAATATAGAGAGAAAACTTCAAAACTTCAATTTACGGTGTGATTTTCAATTCTAACCTAAGCACCTATTTATAGGAAAATGCTTAGAACACCAAAGTAGAAAATTTAATATAATATTAATATATATTTAATAAATTCTCTCGCCCATCTAGAAAATCTGATCTCGACCATCAACACATGTTAAAGATGCCCACAAACATTTAAAAACGTTTTTTCTTATTTAAATTATTTTAAACTTCCAAAAATTAATTATTTGAACTTGAAACTTCAATAATTCATAATAAATAGCCATTTTATCATAAAATTTCTAATCTCGCTTTTTTTCATAGGAAATTCAATTCTCTACAACTTTACAAAAGAAAGTTTTTCCAAATTCCAAATGCGAAATTGGTGAAATCCACAAACAGAGATTTTTTTATAAAGTTATAATAAATTTCAATCAAGAAATGGGGTCCAAACACACAAAAACATGCTTTTAAATATTTTGGTAACAAAAATACTCCTCCTCCACATATATTCATATATCCCACATTCATCGTAAAAATATCATCATTATTATATTATTAAAATATAATAATATATTTAAATGAATTATTTTATCGGAAAAAGATAAAATTTCAATTTTCAACAATTGTCACTTTAAAAATTTTCTCCATCTATATCCACATAAAATGAATATTTTCCTTATCATATTAATCAAAAATTAATTATTCACAAATAATATTACGAGAATCACAATAATGCCAACCAGGCGGTTCCTGGAAAGAGGGGCTTTCCAATAAAGATTTCTCCTTCTTGGCATGATTAGGTGACCAAACCTCTCCTTAGATAAAACTTTCTAGACATTGCCAATAATGTTTTCTAATAATATTATTCAGGATAATATGAATTATTGCTTCGATAATGGAAAATCTTGTGTAGTGACAATTATTAAAACAACGATAATATAAAATATCAACGCAACAATTATTGAATCAATAAAATAAAATATTGAGCAATAATTACTGTAACTATTATTGAGTAGTGCCTTATTACGTAAGAATCAATAATTGGTGCAATCACAGTGCAATACCATGTCTCAACAACGCAATGACATATTATTTTACTTTTAACCAAGGGTATTCCAATAGTATTAATGGCAACAACTACGCCATTATTTATAAAAACTTATTCTTGTGCGTTTTCTTCATCCAATCGCTTTTACATTATAGGGCCCACATAATTTTGCGTGTAAATGCGAATATTCCCAGAAGCGGAAAGAATATTCCCCTACGACCAAAGAATATTCCTCGACAATAATGAATATTTTATAACCACTTGCTTATTTTGAAAAATTATATATATCACCCTTAACTTTAACTTTTATCAATTTAACCATTTACTGAATAGTAATTATAAGAAAAATTGAATACTTTTATTTCATAAAATTAGGGGCCTTACAATCTCCCTCCTTATGAAATTTCGTTCCGAAATTTACGTGCACAGTATTTTAAAGAGTTGAGAATACCTTGCTTTCATTTCGATTCTATCTCCCCAATAATCATCATGATTTCTCCATTGCTCATCTCCCGTATTTGAGATATCATTCTAGAATACAACTTCAAAACAAGGGTTAATTTAACAAATTAACATATTACATAATATCCGATATTATGGTGACCAACAAATAAGCTTAGGTAGGACACACTAGCGAAGGATTTACTCATCTCTCCCTCCTAGTTCTAATCCCGATCTCCGCCGGAGATCATATCCCTAAGCTCTGATACCAAATGTAACGCCCCCAAAATAGGTTCATTGCATCCAACCCATTCTGAGTCTCCAAATATATGGTACGGAAAACAACTACAACTTTATTACAACAATTGTCGTGCAAAATACAACAACACATATCTTTGTGAGTTTGGATACAAATATATACCAAGCTGTAAGTACGTCACAATGACACCTTACATAAAGGTATAGTCAAAAAGCTGTTTTAGAAATTAGAATCTTTGGGAAGTGCTCAAGGAAACCTTCCATACATGGGAGGCCATGCTTTTAGTTTATGGTAGATATCATATGGCCACAAAATTTATCCTTGGTTGACCCAATAGACCCCAAAGAAAAACGAGAAGATTACTATCATATTCTTCCCAATGGTGAGTCTTCTCTTGACATATCATTATCTCCACTGTCTCTAATTGGGTATTATACTCCAAACAAACACCAAGATTATATAGGTAGTGCTTGTAAATATACTCAGCAAGTGGATGAGCACAACCATGTCTTATGATGACACGAGGTTGTATGTCATTACACATCTTGTATGATAGTGGCAAAACATCCTTCCAAGTTAAATTCACCTCACCCTCAATATCTATAGACCACCATTCTATTCCCTCGCTATCCCCTGCTCGACTCAGCTACACTTTTATTACCTGAAAGGAATTGTGAAGTAAAAGGGTGAGCACAACTAGCTTAGTATAGAATATTATGATTAAAGATAAATAAATTATCAATAGTCTTCATCAGTAATAAATCAGAGATTTAGAACATATGGTAGATGATAAAACTTTTCAACCATAGTCGCAGCGGAACGAGCAATCCATTAAAAGAGTCAAATAGACTATAAAGTCTATTGTCTTCTCCACGTTAAAAGTCCACCAACAATGTTTTATCCTTGTAACATCAATCAACAGTTCCTTTCCACAATCATATGAATAACTCATAATCATAATTGTGATTCTAAATTCCTCTTCGCATCCAAGACGAATATAATTTTCATCACCTGTCTTTACCTGAAACATCAAAGATCATGGTTATACCAAATCACAGTTCCTGTTCATAATCATATTAATAAATTCATCTTTACATTACGGGCCAAAGATATTCATCAACAGTTCATCTTTACACTACAGGCTAAAGATATTCAACAACAGGTCATCTTTGCATTACGAGCCAAAGATATTCATCAATAATGCATCTTTGCACTACAGGCTAAAGATATTCAACAACAGGTCATCTTTGCACTACGGGCCAAAGATATTCATATCTCAAATAAATATATAATCATTTCAGAATTTATATAAATCATAATTATAATCATGTTGATCAATTCGCCTTTGTACTTAAGCTAAAAATATTCAATTGTAAATTCAATGGTCATGATTATACCAGTTAATGATTCAACTTTGCACTACTGACCAAAGAGAACTCATAGTCACGATCATACCAATAATCTACCCATTTTTACACTCAAGTCAAAGAGAAATTTCTTCACTAGGATTATAAAAATGTTATATATGATAATAAAAATAAAATTATCAAAACATGGATTCAATCAATAATAACCATAATAAACATCTTGGATAAAAAGAAAAATTTTATTTTTACGTGAATAGTCTCGCGTTATTCGTGAATAGTCTTGAGTATCGTGAATAAGAACTCAAAACAAAAAAAATAAACTTTCACAATAAAATCCATATCAATATTTATAACACCTTAATCCAAATGTTATAAAATCATTTGATAATATCAAAATCTTAATATTCTTAATATTACAACAATATTTAATAATTTCTAAAACTTATAAACAATTTAATTAAATTGTTTACACTTTACTAATTAATGCATTTAATCATCATATAATGCCAAACTCATAAGATTTCATCACCAATAACCAAAACCCTCATAAAAAATTTGCATATACCTCATATATGATTCTCAAGCCATAAAATCATATTTTCCAATTTTCTTACTTCACATAACATATTTAATTCATTTACTTATAACTAGAATATTTTCATGAAAAATACCAAATCAGTTCCCAAAATATTTCTTTTCTCGGATTTAGCATAACATAATCCTATATTGAACATATATTTTTCTCAAAATTTTAAAAATTCATTTACTATTTTTCACATGGCCAAAACAACCGAATATTTAAACATTTATCATAAATTGTACTTTTTTCCAAAAATTCCGAAATTAATACGGTATACTGATATTATATAGATGTACTCCCAATAAAAATTTCATCAATTTTGGAGTTAACCACAAGGAGTTATAAGCGGTTACTTTTAAAATAGTATTTTCTCATAAATTCCATAACTCCTAATCTATACATCCAAAAATCGTCATTTTTGGACACAATCTACAAAACTCATCAAAATATCATTTAAATTTTTTTCAGAATTTTTAAAGGTTCAGAAAAATTTTGAAACTAAAAAAACATAATAACCCTTAAAATCTCATACTATCCCTTACCTCAAAAGAGCGATCTTCTAAATAGAATACAACGTTGAATCGAACTTGCACCGTAGTATAGCAACACTCAAGATATCTAAATACTCACAAAGATACACTCGATAATATAGAGAGAAAAAACTTGGTTTACGGTGTGATTTTCAATTCTAACCTAAGCACCTATTTATAGGAAAATGCTTAGAACACCAAAGTAGAAAATTTAATATAATATTAATATATATTTAATAAATTCTCTCGCCCATCTAGACAATCTGATCTCACCATCAACACATGTTAAAGATGCCCACAAACATTTAAAAACGTTTTCTTATTTAAATTATTTTAAACTTCCAAAATCAATTATTTGAACTTGAAACTTCAATAATTCATAATAAATAGCCATTTTATCGAAAAATTTGAATCTCCGATTTTTATAGGAAATTCAATTTTTACAACTTTACGAGAAGAAAGTTTTTCCAAATTCCAAATGAAATTGGCCAAAATCCACAAACAGGCGATTTTACATTTATAATCAAATTTCGATCAAGAAATGGGGTCCACCGACATAAAACATGCTTTAAATATTTTTGCCACAAAATACTCTTCCTCCACATATATTCTCATATATCCCACATTCATCATAAAAATATCATCATTATTATATTATTAAGATATAATAATATATTTAAATGAATTATTTTATCGAGAAAAAGATAAAATTTTAATTTTCAACAATTGTCACTTTAAAATTTTCTCCATCTATATCCACATAAAATGAATATTTTTCTTATCATATTAATCAATAATTAATTATTCACAAATAATATTACATAATCACAATAATGACAACCGATAGCCTCCTGGAAAGAGGGGCTTTCGAATAAAGATTTCTCTCTTCTTGGCGGCGCAATTAGGTGACCAAACCTCTCCTTAGACATAACTTTCTAGACATTGCCAATAATGTTTTCTAATAATATTATTCAGATAATATGAATTATTGCTTCGATAATGGAAAATATTGTGTAGTCACAATTATTAAAACAACAATAATATAAAATATCAATGCAGCAATTATTGAATCAATAAAATAAAATATTGAACAGTAATTACTGTAACAATTATTGAGTAGTGCCTTCTTACGTAAGAATCAATAATTGGTGCAATACTGCAGCAATCTGCTTGCTGACAACGCGTATTATTGTGTTTTAACCACCCGTATTCCAACAAGATATTAATCTTGAAACAACTTCTGTTGTTATTTATAACCAACTTATTCTTGTCGTTTTCTTCATCCAATCGCTTTTTACATTATGGGGCCCACAATAAGGTCAAACTGCTGTCAAATCGTATGAATATTCCCCGATAGAAAGAATATTCCTCGACAATAATGAATATTTTATAACCACTTGCTTATTTTGAAAAAATTATATATATCACCCTTAACTTTAACTTTTATCAATTTAACCATTTACTGAATAGTAATTATAAGAAAAATTGAATACTTTTATTTCATAAAATTCATGGCCTTACAGACACCTCCTTGTTCCTCCTTAATTGAAAGGTTTTAAATAAGCAAGGATGAGCACAAATTGCCCAACAAGTAATATACAACAAGGGTGTAGGATATAATATCACAAGGTTTGAAATATCGAAGGGTTATTTCTAGGATAGTTCAAAGTGTCAGAATAACATCGTGAATAAGGGATATGGCAATTCATTATAAATCAACAGATATATATGAATTCAACGGCTAACAATGTATCCAACTGGATAAGCAATTTATACTTAACAGTCACTAAGGACCATCGAACTTTAACTATGGTTACCAATATTAAACTGATAACCAAAAATATCAAGTACTATAGATGATCAGTCTACAATACTTTACGTTATGCATAACATCACAATAATATTTATTCATGTGTTGGGGTTTCCAACAACATACACTCCCCTTACCAAAAGGGTTGTCCAACTCAGTTTTCAAGATTTCCGCACCAATCAATTGGTTTGGACAGATTTTATAAACATGCATATAGTCTAGCCGAATCAAAAGGCATCGACTCTTTCACAATATTCAAGGTCAATACCAATTTTAACATGAATAATAGCTTTCACAAGGGTTTAACATACTAGCTCATTTGATCGAGGAAATAATATAACTTGTATTCAAAAGGGATAAGCTTACAGTATTCGTCGAATAAAGTAATGCAAAGGTTTAGGATACTTGCACAATGTAAGATACGGTTTGGATACTTGCCTTAAGCGTAGTTTATCCACGTTAATAAATCAACACTTTTGAATCATATTTATAACGCATTATATGTTCAAGACGTTAATTGGCTAACACATTCTTTAAATAAGCTCAACACGATTCAAGTATGCACATATGGTACAAAATCAGTTTATAAATCATCCTGAATCAACTACTTAGATACTTCATAAGCAAATCAAGAATGCTCAAGTTTAAGACCTCCCACTCATGGACTTTCCAATTCAATGGAACACCAACTTATCAACTAAGCATCACACATATATATGCACCTTAGTAGGTTTTAGATCACATTTAGCATCATAGGCATCATGTAAGTTGCTGTCCAAAAGTTAGAATTTACTAACTATGATTCCAGATCAAGGCGCAATGCTCCATGGTTAAGTTTAGGGGCCTACAAGTTCTTGCTGCTCAGATCCCTTCCCATGCCAAGACTCAAATGCTGCCTTATGGTTTTTGTCCGACTCAACCAAAATAATCACACATAATATATTTGTCATGCTAAAGGTCTTTTCATGCTCCTTAAGTCAATCTAGGTTCCTTCTTTCATAACATGGTTCTAATTTGCTTATTTCAATAATTTAAGGTCATTCAAGGTCATGAAACCACAAAGTCTAGCATGCTTGCTTTCTAAACATACAAGATAGTTATAAAACTCATATTAGGCATGCTTGTGCGTATTCATAACACCTACGTGAAACCAACACCGCTTTAGTTGAAAATAGTCTTCGTTTATGCTTTTCTTGAAATGTGATACACAAGCATGGTATATATACTTTTATGCTACATAAGTAAGTCTAAGAGAGTCATTAAATATGATCACAAATGTCAGATTCTAGTCTTCAAGATATCATGACAATATTCATATTCTAAACTTGCTAATAAGTTTAACATGTTCATGTTTCTTTGCTAATCACATAAACACAAGCTAAAGGTTTATTCATGCATTTCCAAGTCATACTCACATGCTTTCAAAGTCAGAATTGAAAGTAGTATGCACACAAGCCAATCATGTTTGATGATAAAGCATATACTTTGTAACAATCTTAGTCATTTATTAATAATAAGTATTAAAGGCTTTTAATTATCTACATGATGCTGTTTTATAATATGTGATAAACCCATAGTTTTAAGCAATGCTTTTAGAATAATGATGATGATCATTCTAATGAGATCTAAATTCTTTGAAAGCTTAAAACTAAAATAGTTCCCAAACGTTGGATTACTAAATTGGGGATTAGTGAATCCGGATAGATTGGGTACATCGTTGCTTGCTTTCGTTGGATGAGGATGATTGATCTCATGATCATTTGTGTGGAGACACTAAAGCAAGTATGTAGGTGCTTATTAGAGAATAAGTTCATTTGAACGTGGCTCGCTAAGGAATACCTAATGGAGTTTTACTTGCTGTCAATAGGAATTCTGTAGTAATAGTAGTACAAGTAATCCTTGGACTTGAGATCATCATAGTATCTTGTGTATGCGATGAGTTATTCTTTGACTTATTCCTTAAGACCCTTAGGGTATATCAAAAAGGGTATGCTTGCATGTATAATAAGTTGTACATGGAGATAGTGTATGATCAATAAAAATCTACCACTTCTATTAAAGAAGAGAAATGTCCTATGTGATTCGATAAATGACAACTCGGTAGTCCTTGGCGGCGGCGAATGAAATTAGAAAGGAGTTTCTAATTTGCATTATTTGAGTTAGCATTTAAGAGTCGAAATACATATAATTAAATAAAATAAGACTTGACGATAATTCCATGTCTTATATTTAATTGGGACATTGTATGGTGGAAGGATTGAATTGTCACGGTAACTATTTACTCAAAGGTTCTTTTATGATTAATGTTGAAATCTATATTATCCGGAAAGTCGTTGATCGCTGGGGAGGCTTATCCTATTGTAGAATAAATATTATTTATTTAAATAAATTAATTGTTTAATTTATTTATTTAAATAAGATTAAATTGTTCTAATTGATTTATTCACAACCGGTTTAATATGGAGAACCTAAAGGGTCACACCATAAAAGGAAGAATAATTATTTAAGAAGTTAATGGCATAATCGTAATAATATATTAAGTATATTTAATTTAATCTATGGTGATAGAATAAATTAAATAGCTTAATATTATTATTTAATATTTTAGAAATATTAAATATAAATTAATAAGAGGAGTCTTATTAATATTATTACAATTATTATTATTATTTTAATTTCTAAAAGAGTTTAGAAATTAATTTAATATAAGTATTCTCATTAATTCCTAATAGGATTAGGAGGAAAAATTAGTTAAAGGAGTTTATTTAATTATCCCTAATAAGATTAGGGGCCCATTTAATTAAAAGAGTTTAATTAAATAATACCTTATTTTAATAATAGGTTACTTGATATCTTTATAAGAGGAGTTTTATATCGATATTAATATATACTTATATAATTCCAATTTGTTGGAGAGTACGTTCTTTTCTATAGAGATAGAAAACTAGGGTTTGAGCCAAATACCCATCTTCTTGAATTCCTTTTCTTCCTTGGTGGATCACCTCTAGAGGCCAAACACTTGGGTGGCTAACGTTGATCAAAGGAAGGAACCAAACCCGGTGGATTCAAGTTGAATGCGAAAAGGATTGGAGGTGAACTTGTACCTGAAGAAGCTCGGATCTTCAAGGGTATGTTTGTTCTTCATATCTTTTCGTTTAATTAATAATTGTGCATAAAGGGTGATCCGGGTATATAGTTTGTAAAATTTTAAACTCTGATTTTTACACGTTTCCGCTTATTTTTGCAATTTGATTGCGTTAATGAATATTACAAACCTAACAAGAATATCCATCGTGTAGAAATCATGCAAATTAGTTCACTAGACTAAGTCTCTTCTTGAATACATATCTAACACAAGGCTTAATAAGTTTGTTCATGCTCAAAAGGACTAGGTTCACTACAACATGCTCATCTATGTGCAAAATCAGTCATGTATAGCTCACTAGGTTCACAATTTGTAAAACATGACCTTTTACATAGTTTGTTTTCAAAACTTATGGTTCAAATCTCCATGTAAACCATATACTATCGTTAATCATGCAAATCTATTAAAACATGCTCCACTTAGCATAATATACATATACATACATATTACACATGCTTACATGCTATTATAAGTCTTAGTAGTATATCGGTATCAAAAAATGAAGCTAAAAAAAAGCTGAACTCAATAGTCAGGCCTCAATACAAATGTGGTGCATTGCGCTACTTTTTCGGTATGAGCGATCTACTTCACTTGAAACTTTAACCCAACCTCAAAATTTACCCACGAAATCATTCCTAAACACTCACATATCAATTGCAACATGCTTATATGATCATATAACATCTATATGGGCATTACCCAACCTTATTAACATACAATTTCATGAATTCAAGAATTTGGATTTCAAGACTAAAACTCCATTTTTACATAGAATGAAAATGGTAACAAGGAAAAAGGAGTTATACCTCTGTAATGTGATAAAAACTTGCTCCAAATGGACTTCTAAGCTCTAAGAATGCTTGTATGCTCTCACCCTCACACTTGACAATTCTCAGACAATTTCAAGCAACACCAATTGATCAACATGACTGCTATTTATAGAAGAGTTTTGGACTGGGCATTGGTGTTGCACAAAACTTGAACTCATGGTGCAATGCAATGAAACAATGGTTGCTCAAGGGTGGCCAACCACCCTCAAGCTTAACCATCATCCTCCTAGAGCTAGCCTTTTGGAAGAATATGTATTATAGCTTTGAGTTACTGTGCATTGTACTTGGTGACACTAATTATGGGACAAGAGATAAAATCCTAGCATTTCAAGTTATCTAGGCTTGGTTTGATTTATTTAAATCCCCATAATGTAATCTTAATCTAAAATTGTTACCATTTAGGAATTTAGGGACTAATTATACACTCACATCAAATAGTCCATGTACATTAAATATACGCAATAAAATAATGCAGTCAGATATTATTGTCTAGGTAGTTCCATAATTATTCCTACCACTCCTATAATCACATTTTAAATGTCTACTCACCTTCATATTGTTACATACACATTTCATGATATATCTATACCATATAGTTTCAATATGTTTAATTACATTGTTTCTTACAACATATTTGTTAGGTTTGTAATATACATGAACGCAACCATATTGCACAAAATAAGCGGAAACGTGTAAAAATCAGAGTTTAAAAAATTTACAAACCATATACCCGGATCATCCTTTATGCGCAATTATTAATTAAACAAAAAAGAAAGAACAAGAATCATACAATTGAAGATCCGAGCTTCCTCAGGTACAAGTTCACCTCCAATCCTTTTCGCGTTCAACTTGAATCCACCGGGTTTGGTTCCTTCCTTTGATCAACGTTAGCCACCCAACTGTTTGGCCTCTAGAGGTGATCCACCAAGGAAGAAGAAGAATTCAAGAAGATGGGTATTTGGCAAAACCCTAGTTTTTCTATCTCTCATAGAAAGGGGTGTACTCTCCCAACTATTGGAATTACGTATTCTATGAATACGTCAACAACCCCTCACCCATAATAAGACTCCTCTTATTTATAGATGTGGGCAACCCTCCTTAACAATTAAGGATTTGGGTTTTATTTTAATTAATTAAATTCTTTTAATTAATTAAGCTCCCTAATCTTATTAAGGATAATTAATTATGCTCCCTAATCCTATTAGGGATAATTAATTAAACTCTTTTAATTAATTTGCCTTCTAATCCTATTAGGATATTTGAGAGTACTTTTATTAATTAATTCCCAAGCTCCTTTAGGAATTAAATAATAATAATAGTAATAATAATAATAAGACTCCTCTTATTAATTTATATTTAATATTTCAAAATATTAAATAATAAATAAGCTATTTAATGTATTCTATCCCCATAGATTAAATTAAATATACTTAACTTATTATTACGATTATGCCATTTGCTTCTTAAATAATTATTCTTCCTTTTATGGTGTGACCCTTTAGGTTCTCCATATTAAACCTATTGTGAATAAATCAATTAGAACAATTATAATCTTATTTAAATAAATAAATTAAACTAATAATTTATTTAAATAAATAATATTTATTCTACAATAGGGATAAGCCTCCCAGCGATTAACGACTTTCCGGATAATATAGATTTCAACATTAATCATAAAAGAACCTTTGAGTAAATAGTTCTGCATCTGATTCAATCCTTCCACCATACAATGTCCCAATTAAATATAAGACATGGAATTACTGTCAAGTCTTATTTTATTTAATTATATGTATTTCGACTCTTAAATGCACAACTCCAAATAATGCAAATTAGAAACTCCTTTCTAATTTCATTCTGCCTTGGCCAAGGACTACTGAGTTATCATTTATCGAATCACATAGGACATTTCTCTTCTTTTACTAGAAGTGGTAGATTCTTTATTGATCATACATTATCTCCACGTATAACTTATTATACCCAAGCATACCCTTTGATATACCCTAAGGGTCTTAAGGAATAAGTCAAAGTATAACTCATCATACACAAGATACTATGATGATCTCAAGTCCAAGGATCACTTGTCTACTACTATCACTACAGAATTCCTATCGACATGCAAGTAAAACTCCATTAGGTATTCCTTAGCGAGTCACGCTTCAATGAACTTATTCTCTAATAAGCACCTCGGTACTTGCTTTAGTGTCTCCACACAAATAATCATGAGATCAATCATCCTCATCCAATGAGCAAGCAACGTATGTACCAATCTATCCGGATTTACTAATCCCCAATTTAGTAATCCAACGATTGGGAACTATTTTAGTTTTAAGCTTTCTAAGAATTTAGATCTCATTAGAATGATCATCATCATTATTCTAAAAGCATTGCTTAAAACTATGGGTTTATCACATATTATAAAACAGCATCATGTAGATAATTAAAAGCCTTTAATACTTATTATTAATAAATGACTAAGATTGTTACAAAGTATATGCTTTATCATCAAACATGATTGGCTTGTGTGCATACTACTTTCAATATTTTCATACAACAAAATATATAGTCACATAAATGCCACACCATACTATATAGTTATATTTGTATTATTATTCACATGCACATAACTATCAATATAATATTATTATATTAATAACTCACTTAATTATGTTAAATAAATAACAATGCCCTTCCTTAATTAATTAACATCAATATTAATTAATCCACCCATTGATTAATGTATTTATGGATTTCCATACTCATTATTCATCTTTATAATATATTGCAAATAATAGTAATCACACATTATTAGTAAAATTCCATATTCTATCACAACCATTATCAATCAATTAATATAATCCTTAATTAATCTTCATTATTAAATAATTAATCTACCACACATCAATGAACAACTAATAGTATACTACAACAACAATTAACAATTAATATTACTTAATTTCTCATCTTATAATTTCTTCGCCACTTATCATTACCATTTTTATTTCCATCACCACGCCACACAAGGCTTTCCACGAGTTTTCCACAAACTCCACGTATTCTCAATTATTAAATTATTTAATATAATTGAGTTATCTCATTTCATAGCACGAAATTGTTCATATTCAAATAGATATTTATTTCCATTAATATATTTATTTAATAATAATACGCGGAAATTCTCGGGTATTACAAGGCCTATCAAAAGAGATAACAAGAATATGCATCAAAAGAAGACAATGGTGTCAATGTCTACATCATAAATATTGTCCATCTGATGTAACTCCTTCTAAGTCACTGGATCTCTATCCACAGGGATGTCAGGCCTATACAAGGGAGGATCTGCACCGGTAAAACCATATAGGTCACCTGAGGGGCCAGCGCTAGAGCTGGAAGGATCAAAAGTATCTGTCTCTGAAGTATCTCTACCCAAGTGTCGGATAAAGAAATGGGCCCGGTCCAACTGCTGGGTTAAACTATCGATCTGTGTCACATGAGTCGGATCTCTGACACAGGCTAGCCAATCCGTCACCATCACGGATCTTGGAACCATATCCCCCATAAACTGAGTGGCGCGGGTCTGAGCTCCAATGGTACGACGGAACCACTAATGCAGGAACATCTCCTGGGTGCAGGGATCCTCTGATAATGTGAAACCGTCAATCCCCAATAATGGGATATCAATGACGGGTGACTGTGAAATAGGCAAATAACACCTGGCAGGAAGCAAGATCGGCATACAAATCTCTCATATAGTGCTCCTGATAGCACGCTCTCCTAAAAAGAGCTCCCATCCTCCATCTGTGAACAGAGGAATCCTACGGGTGGAAATTACATGCTTAACACCAGTCGGATACCCATCCTCAAATCTAATGCTCAAGTGCTCCCCAGAATAAGGAACCCACGTGATGACATTTGCTATCAAAAACTCCAGCTGTAGGTGGCAATGAGTGAAACCCTCTGCAACAGGGACCTCCGTCAGTATGGAATGATGCCATCTCCGTCCTCGTGGATAGGTATCTAAACCTAACACACTCACAGGACGCAAATATGGAAGCCTCTCATAGGTCCAAAACTGCCAACACAAAGGCAAACATCTGCTGTCAGTTAACGCTCTTAACCTGTAGATGGGAAAAGACAAGAGAAATACTCACTAGCAGAAACGGGTAGAATCCTAACCAAGCTTCGGTCAAGCCTTGTGATCGCATGCGCATTCCCTTGAGAAAATAGGCAAAGGTATAGGAACCTCAATCATAATCTCCTATACGATCCACGTGTCGAGTGGCGCTGATCAAAGCGAAGGATACCGTAGAAGAGTTATCTGCTATGAAGCAGCCCCTAATGATCCTCAAGAACAATCGCCGAAGAATGCGATCCCTGACTCTCACATCATCGGGTATGGGCTCACTCAACAGCCCACTCATAGCATCTACACTCAAAGGACCTGTACGATCTATCCTTCCCTTGAGTGCCTCCGCCGGAACTCCTAGCAAGGATCTGACGGCAGTAGGAGTGATATCCTCCGTACAAAGCACTAGATCCCTTCCAAACTCCATACCTGTGATAAACTGCCAATCCATCGGCGTCATCATCACCACACAGTCCATCAAATAAAGTGACTGAGTCTGATGAAACCTGTAACGCCCTGGAAAATCAAACATTTTGTAATTACCTTTAATAATGAATAAAATAATATTATTTATTATTATTACTTGTTGAGAAGATGAAGGTCGTTCTATGGCCTAGAAACGTCAGAACGTCGTAGTATTTTCACTACGTGGGAGAATTAAAGTGTTTGAATTTCTAAAACGAAAATAAAAGTTTTCCGAGAAATTTTTCGAAAAACACTATTCATCGATTTCTGCTCGGGAACTATTTTTGAACTTCCGAGAAATATGTAATGTTATAATATCGAGGTGATATTAATTATGTTATAATAATCTAAGTATGGAAAACGTAATATTTCGCATGCGGACTTAATTTGGGAACGTTAGGTTATTAAGCGTTAAGGGAAGAGAGTTGTGATTATATAATGTGTATACATTATATGAAGTAATGGATGTAAGTATAATACGACATATTGTACTATTATGTATGAAGAATGAGATAACGTATATTAAGAATTAGTATACGAGTTAACATAGGAAGATTATACGTAGGGTATAAATGTTAAGTTATTGAATTAAAGCTAATGGACTTGTAGGATTGCTAGCTTATTGGTAGAAGTCCAATAGAATGTGTTTCTCAAGCCAAGTGTTTGTTAATCATGAGTCCAAACAATGGTAGTGTAAGCCCGATAAGAAAACTAGCTAGATTAAACTAGCAAGCCCAATGATTTAGCCATGATCCATGGAGCGATCCAAGTGTAAGTGGGTAGACTTGATGGGCAAGGTTAATGTGTGGTGACCAAGTGATGTGATGAGCAAGTGTTGTGGCTAGCAAGTTTACTTAGTGGCTAGATAATGAATAGTAAGGAGGTGGGGTATGAGGAGGTGGAATGAGGAGGTGGAAATGAGGAGGTGGGATGTGTTAATGACCATTCTACCCTAGCTTTTGATAGCCTATAAATACCAAACTCATTTCGTTATTTCATCCAACTTTCCTCTCAACATAAAGCTACTTATTGGTTAGGAAGAATAAGCCACTTAAGCACTTATAAGCCACTTCAACCTTTGCTAGTTTTCCAAAGTGAATTGAAGTCTTAGTCTTCAAGGGTAAGACTCATCTCTTTTATCTACATCTTTTCTATGATAGGATTGATAGAGAAGGGGGATGGTTTGAGGATAACATGTAATAAGTTATTAAAGAATGAACTTAAGCCGAATAAGTTGAATAAGTAACTTGAACATTAATAAGTTGCTCAGACCATGAAGAACCTATCATATGTTGTCATATGATGTTTAGTATGTTGAATATAGCATGAGAACTTTGATTGAAGGACTTAAGTTATTAATAAGTCATGTGCATGAAGATTTCTAGTTCATAAGCTAAATAAGTTAATGACTTATGAAAATAAGTCAAAACCTACCTTGTTTATAAGATGGGTTAATAAGTAATTTGTAATGATCATATGTTGATTAAAATCCATAAGAACGCTTAGTAATGAATGTTTGCCGGAATTCACACGATTGGACGATTATCGTCGAATTCGTGAAATTCTTGGAATGGAAGTCGTATTTTGTGTTTGAAGTCAGAAACATTGGTTTTTGATGGAGACAAGTCATTTTAGTCATTATAGAGTTGCGGATTCAAAAATGACCGGATTCTGACTTAAAACGAAGAAACGAGGGTTGAACGTTCACGAATGTTTATCGTTTTCGTTAAAAATAAACTCATAGGTGAATTTTTAGCAAATGAAGTCAAATAGATAAAATTCTTTCATGAACGCGTAGATTATGAAATTTTTGAACCGTAGGCTTTTGAACGGACCAATTCGGACTTAAAACGAAGAAGTTATGCGTCCGGGAAGTTCGTAAAAATGTCAAAACTGAAAAATTTTCTGAGGCACAGAGTCTGCGCCGCGGCGCGACTCTAAGCCTAGAATGGCCGTGCCGTAGCGCAAGGCCGGAGGCTTGTGCACTGCTAACTCACGCCGTAGTGCGAGTCACAGAGCAATCCTTGGCGCCGCGGGGCCAGTCCAAGAAAAATGATAGTGAAGAATTTTTTCAAGTGTAGAAGGAAAGAGAACTTGTTAGTAATGAATTAAGATGTAATCATAATATGGTTAAGACATTGTAAGGTACTTGTAAGACACTATTGCATGTTGATTAAGAATTTATAATCAATCAAAGATGAGTGGAATGAGAATGACGTAAGGAAAGTCGGAAACCCTAATAACGAATCTAAGTTAGGAATTACGTTGAGATGAAGGGTAAGATATAATAGTAATCATACTTGATGGTGTATGACTTAATGTGGTACGTTATGTGATTATTTATTGTAGAATCATAAAGACTTAAAGTACTTTACGAATATTAATCAGTAATCAGACGTCAAAGGCAAGTATTCTAACCCTTGTTCCAGTTTTGTCTGGACAAGCTTTGTAATTCATGTATTCTTTCACATGAAGTTTTGAATGATGAAGTCTTAAGCCATTTCTCTTGGCTAGACTTATATTATGAATCTGTCAAGCATGATTAATGTTTACCGAGTTATATTGGTATGGTTTTCAATCGAAGACCAAGTATACTAAAATGTATTTGTCTTTTAACGACAGGCACGTGAGGTTGCCACAACTTAAACGTATACACGTTTAATGAATGTAGTGTTAATCAACATAGAGTACTATGAGCTGATCACTCAGAAGTGCTCGTAAGCTATAATTTTACTTACTTGACTTAGTGTTGGGTTGTCCTTTTCAAAAGAACTTATGAATGTTCATATACTTGAGCCATAATTGTTATTCCACTAAGTATGGTTGTGTAAAACGTTTTGAAGGAAAAGAAGTGCTATTTTGAATTATCGATAGTACTTCATAACTATTGTTCAGTTATTGAAGATATATGAGTTCTATGTTCAAGCATGTTGTTTATTAGAATGGTAGTACTTGCTGAGCTAGTCATGCTCACTCTTGCTTGAACCATATGAACACAGCTAAAATCGAGCGGACCGAAGGCTCCGGCAAGGATAAAGGCAGGGCAAAGACGAACCCATAGTATACTTATGTAATAGTATAGGATGAATGTTTGTAATATATTGATATTATGACAAGAACAACTGAAAGGGTTACAAAGAACCTGAGGAATGTAATATTATTTTGAATATATATAAGTTATATTAGTCCTTTTGAGACTATTCAATGGGATGTATGAATGAATGGTAGTACCGTGTAGCACCATCTGTCGGGTTGGAAGAGACCCGGATTTGGGGGTGTCACAAAACCAGCGCTCAGACAATGCCCTGAGGTAACCCAGGGACAACGACGGGGAAGAATGGAAAAGAATGTCTCGAATCCCCAGCCATGTACAATCGCTCTATAGTCATCATGCAAAGCCTGATACATAGAGTGTATGCTGAACCAGTTCCCTTGAGGCTGTGTAAAGCCAGGAACCTACATCAAATGCAAATCAACATCTGAACCCTTTACTCCTCATGAATAAGAAATAAGGAAGATTAAGATCTAACTTTATACCTCGTTTGCGTGCAAGTAAACTGAAGGGTGTCAACTCAAGTCGCCAGAAGCTCTGGGTTTGCCACCTGAATGCCTGGCAAATCCCTATGGGAAACACGTGAAGTAAGAGCTGGAGCCTCAACCGGTACATCTTCCTCCTCGTCCTCGACATCCGACACTTCAACCTGGATAGGACGTATCATCGCCTCCACCAAACGATGAGGTTGTCTAACAGAACGGGATCGAGGCATTTCAGAAGCCCTTCTCCATACACTAGAAGTGGTCCTGCGGGAACTACTCGGCTGATCTGGATCCATAATATTTGGACAACAAGTCTCCAAATAACCTCAAAAAGGGTGTGGTAAATTCTTACCTGGAGCTTTTCAAAATGCATTTTATGACTACATGCATGCATACATTATTTTAACATACATCTACAGTAGAGTTAAAAATGCATGACTACCCAATGCCTATGTTTTGGAAAATTTTGACATAGTCCCCTTTGTAAATAGGACTATCCACATGCACATAGGCATGACTAGGTGGTCATTCAGTAGCACACCTACCCACAGTCATATACACCCTTCATGCATTAATACATCATAGTAAAAAATCCGTAAGTGCAGTCTAATTACCAAAATTATTTTGTTTTTCTACCTTTACTCATTTGTCCTCAAATAGGATCAGAAATTACAGTAAAAGGTGCCAATTTAACTGTTTCAAAAGTCAAATTTTTTCATATCATTATGTTCAGCATGGTTTAATATTAACATTTACTATGTTGAATATTTTTTATCAAGTCATATCAGCATGCATATTCACTACTATGTGTCTAAATGCATTTCATGTGATAAGTCATTTTCTAGCAGATAGAAACTGGAAAAGAATACATGCATATGTTACCAGGAAAGTGAAAAACACTTGTATGGTAACAGAATTTGCAAAAAGTCGCCCGAACTCAGCAGATCTGAAGAAGAGCTCTCGGATTTCCTTTAAGGCGCAGCTTGAAAATGACTTATGAAAGCAACCCGCAGGCATTAAATACCAACGGTTGGCCGCAGGTGCACCTGCGGCACCCCTACATGGGTCCCACGCCTCTGGCTCAGTTCAGTTCGAGTTGCAAAGGTGGTCTCACAAGCTGAAAAGGCTAAATCAGGAATAAAAACGCTACACGATTGAGCGGAATAGCCTGGAATCATGGTTTTTACGGGCCAAACTCTGGCTCCGCACATCACTCATTGGTATTCGCCTGAATGCAATGTATACCATACCGATGAGCTCAGCTTTTGCAAATCATATTCGAGAATACCTCATGTGACGCCCCCAAAATAGGTATACATCACCCAACCTATTCTGAGTCACCAAATACATGGTACAGAAATATCTACAACTTCATTATTACAATTGTCATGCAAAATATGACAACACATATACTGTGAGTTTAAATACAAATATTATCATCTAGACAATATCCACACTCAAATAAATCCCCATTATAATTATTGATACACTATTTTACAAAATAGTGAGGACTACTAAAACAACTATCTTGAACCATCACTCCAAACCCCGACTAGTTCCCACTATATTCTCGCCTCCTAAGAAGAAAAATGGAACAAAAAGGAAAAGGGTGAGCTCAACTAGCCCAGTAAAGAACATTATGGCTAAGATAATATAGAACAAATTATCGTTAGTCCTCAACAGGGTAAAATCTGATAGAATATAATGGAAAATAAGTTTAAGATCAATATTCGCAGCGAAAATAATAATTCATTAGAAGAGTTAAGTAGAGAATGAAATCTACTATCATCTATGAATTTAAAAGTCTATCATCGATATTTTATCCCTGTAACATCAATCAATATACATCTTGAATCAAATAGTCATCGTTGCACTACAGGCCAAAGATATTATTCAGTCGGTCATGTTCATCTCAACACCTGTTCATCTTTGCACTACGGGCTAAAGATATTAATCAGGAAATCATTCATCTTTGCACTACAGGCCAAAGATATTCAGTTATATCAACATTTAGGACTGATGATGATGAAAAATATTTTAAAGAAAACGAATCTAGTGAGACAAAAGAATAAATATCAGGGATTCGTACTTTAGACAATCCAAGTTCAAAAATACTCCATAATAAACTATTGTGGAGCAGAATTCAAAAATGAAGGTCAAAACATAGAACCAATCAAAGATAGGAACCATAACAGACAATCTTGGACACAGAAATGAAAATTTAATTTTTCTGTGAATAGTGTCGTATTCGTGAATAGTGTCGTATACGTGAATAGTAACTCCGATACTAATAGGTAGAAATTCCACAAGAAAAATCATCATGCTTCATGAATAGTAATTCGTGAATAGTAACTCATAAATAGTAACTCGTGAATAGTAACCCATGAATAGTAACTCGTGAATAGTAACCCCGACATGAAAAGATAAGAATTTCATAAGAAAAATCTTACCAATATTCCGGTATAATGATATTAAAAGAAATAATATCATTTATAAAAAAAATAACATCCCTTACCTCAAAGGAATGATACTTCTGGCTGGAATATCAGATATAACGCTGAAGGAAACTTGCACCGTATAGCAATACTCAAGATATCTAAATACCCACAAAAATACGCTCTATAATATAGAGAGAGAAAACTTCAGTTTCTGGTGTTATTTTCAATTCTAACCTAAACACCTTATTTATAGGAAAATTCTTAGAACACCAAAGTAGAAAATTTAATAAAATAATAATATTTATTAATAAATTTCATGCCCACCTCTTCAAATCTGAATTTAGCATGTTTACCACTCATGTGGAGCCCACCAAAATGAAAAACATGTTTTTATCATTTAATGCAACAAAATCAATTTAGACCCAATATTTCAGAACTTCAATAATTTATAATAAATAGCCCTTTTAACAGAAAAATTCAAATATTATGTCCATTCCATAGGAAATTTAATTATCTACAACTTTGCAGAAGAAAGGTTTTTCAAATTCCAAACAGAAATTGACTGAAATCCATATACGGACGATTTAACAGGCTATAATCAAATTTCAGTCAAAAATAGGGTCCACCAACACACATAACATGTGTTAATCATTTTTTGTAACAAAAATACACTTCCTCCTCATTTATTCATATATCACGCATTCATTGTAAAATATCACCATTATTATATTATTATAATATAATAATATATTTAAATGAATTATTTTATCAAAAAAGATAAAATATCAATTTTTAACAATTGTCACAATAACAATTTTCTCCATCTATATCCAAATAAAATGAATATTTTCCTTATCATATAAATTAATACTTAATTATTTAAAAATAATATTACAGAATCAAAATACTAACAACCAAGCCATTCCCCAGGAAAGAGAAGGCTTTCCAATAAGGATTTCTCCTTACTTACACGCAATTAGGTAACCAAACCTCTCCTTAGACAGAACTTTCTAGACATTGCCAATAATGCTATCTAATAATATTATTCAAATAATATGAATTATTGATCTGATAATTAAAAATACTGTGTAGTGACAATTATTGAAACAACAATAATATAAAATATCAACGTAGCAATTATCGAATCAATAAAATAAAATATTGAACAATAATTACTGTAACAATTATTGAGTAGTGCCTTCTTACGTAAGAATCAATAATTGGTGCAATACCGTGTGATACTATGTAACATCGCGTATTACTATATTTTAACCACCGATTATTCCAACAGTATTAACGGTAACCATTATGCCGTTATTTATAAAAGAACATATACTTGTCGTTTTCTTCAACCAATCACTTTCCGTTATGGGGCCCACACAAGTTTGCGCCGTCATACGAATATTCCGCGACCAAACGAATATCCCCCGACAATAATGAATATTTTATAACCACTTGCTTATAATTTGTGAACGTGATACTAATGGATATCATTGGCCTGTAGTGCAGGGATGATTCGATGATGTGATTTATTTATTAAGCTGAGTCTCGGCGATAAAATTGATGATAAACTTTTTAAATCATAGAAGATAGTAGATATCATGTAATAACCCGATATTTTCTATATAAATAAATAAGAAATTTTGCATAAAATTATTTATTTATTTATTTTAAATGATGAGAATATGTGTCAACTAATGTGAATATAAATGCAAATATATTTATTACCTAAAAAATTAGAAATAATTTTATTTTAGAAAATATTGATAATGTAAATTATATTCTTATAGTAAAAAATTTTATAAGTAAAAATATTTTTATCAATTATTTTCCATGAAAAATGATTTTATATTATTTAATTAATATATGAAATGACTATTAGAATAATGATAATAAATATTTTATTATATGAATTTGTTCAGAATATTTAAGTTAATTGTTTTAACTTAATGTTGTATATGAAAGATAAACCAAGATATGGAATCCAAACCCTAAATCTGGGTTTTGATCAAGAATGAGAATAATAATATAATATTAATAATATTTTGATTTTTCAAAGGCTATAATAATTAATCTTGTATATGTGTGACGGATATAATGGTTGGTTAATTATGATAAATTATGTCATAACCCTTATATCGTGTTTTACACCCTAATTGTTAAACTCAATTATGAGTTCGAGACTGTGTAGTAATTGTGTTATATGAATTTTACTGTGTATTATAGAATTTTTGTAATTAGGAAAAACCCTAATTATTATTTAAACCCTAATTGCTAAAATTAGAAACCCTGATTACTGTTTTAGTAAATTATAATGATAATTAGGAAACCCTAATTGTTAATTTAATTGGGAACCCTAATGATATTAAGGAACCCTAATTTTAAAAACCCTAATTTTCTATTAAAAATCCTAATTTTAAATTAGTGTATTTTAATTAAAATTTTATTACACTTTAATTTTAACTTTTCAAACCATAGAAATTTTTTTGGGAAATTTTAAGATTTAAAATCTAGTGATTAAACCCTAGATTCAAGTACATTGGACAAGAATACCCTTGAAATTAAAATAAAATTACCAAAGTGCCCTTTTTGTCCCATTTGGTGTATTATTGCTAGCCAAATCTTTGCAAATCTGGCCAGCCACCCTACACCACCCTATGCCAACCTATCAGCTAGCAATTCCAACACATGATCAGCCAATACAAATACATTGCACCAATTGATTTGCTAGATTCAAGAGAGAGAAATTGCACATTTGGCCTAAAATTATTCACAAATACCTAGCCATTTTCTCTCAAGCTCAAACCCATAAAATTTTTGTGTTAGATCAGTCCTCAATCAATCCCCACAAACACCAATAACAAATCAGAAGGTCAGAATAAGGATCAAAGCTTAGAAAAGGTACCAAAAACCCTAACTTAAAAATTTTGTGATTTGATGTTAGATGTTATAATTGATTGTTAAAACATGTTGTTTGTAGTCTATTTAAGTGATCTGGGTTGGTATCTTGTGGATCCATAACATCTAAGTACTCAAAATTAAAGTTTTCAAAAATCTGGAAAAAGTTTAAAAATGAAGTCTTACAATGAATGTCAGGCCTTATATCTCTGTGATCTTTCATGCTTTTTGTGTTTTGAAATTTCTTTCTTGTAGTATGTTATGAGCACTTTAATATGGAACTTGAATCAGGTCCATATCTATTGTATATTAAAAGATATTCGTGGTCAAAGTGAGTTGACCGATCAGATATTCTGAGTTTCTAGGCAACCCGAAAACCGAAATTCAGACGATTATATTCGAGCTTCGTGTTTGCTTGATCTGTTATAGTATGGCCATGTTCTTGTTAGACACTTGTAGTCTATTAGGCGATCTTTAATATTCAACTTGAATCAGGTCCATATCTGTTGTGGATTAATAGTTATTTAAGGTCAAAGTGGGTTGACCGGCATTGACCGGCTGTTCTTGAAGCCCAGAATCAGCCCAGAAACCTCTGAAAGTGTTTTTGCAGGGCTTGGATCTTGCTATGTTTAAGTTGTTTTGCCATGTTGTTGTTTTGTAGTTGTATAATGACATGAATACTACATGTTAAAGCTTTTATATCACCTAGACACTTTACAGAATCGATTTTAATGATGGTCAAACTTAGCTAACCGAAACTGCTCAAGAACATTTCTGGGAAACCCAGAAATGTTCAAGAATAGTTCCGGGAGAGTACTTTGACCGGCCTATAGATCTTGATTTTGTTAATGATATGATGATCTGATGTTGTTTTATTGTTTCCTGTCATGTAATCTATAAGTATGAATCGTTATATCACATGAAACAAGTTGGAACCTAAATTAAATTGAGCATGAACCAAGGGACTAGAATTTCTGGGTTTCTGGGAAAACCCAGAAACGCCTGACAGGAAGTTTGAATGGTTAGATTTTCACGATGTTGTATGTTATGACCTGGATTTTGATTGTTAATTGTAGTGTTACATAAGCACTACATGAAAAATATTTTACATGACCTAGAAACATTTCGAGATAAGAATTAGATTCGGTCAAACAGGGCACCTCAACCACTGACTTGTTAGTGTTCTTAAGGCCAAGAACACCTAACATGATAGATAAGTGTCGCTATATCCTATAGCGACGGTTATTAATAATTTTATTTTACTAAATTCTGGAAAATGATTAAAAATAGAAAAAATTAGTTTTTAATTATTAAAAATATAAAATAAATTATTTAAAATTATTTTAAAGTCCGAAAATTAGTTTTTAATTATTTTAAGTATATTTAATAAATATTTCATATTTTTGGAATATAAAGGTATTTAATTTATTTAAGTGTAATATTAAATAAATTATGTAAAAATGATTTTAATGCATGATAAATCATTTAAAAATATATATTATGGTATGAGAAGATATTTTAAGTTATTTTCTATGACTTTTAATATTTTTGATGAATTTCATTAATTAATTAATATTAATGATGATTAAGTTATTTAATAAATGTATTAAATAAATGATGAAAAATAGAATTAATGATTTAAAATTAATATAAAAATGATTTAAAGGTTATAAAATATTTAAAGTTATAAAATATAACTTTTGATATTTTGTCATGAAAAATATTAATATTTTAATATTAATGATATTAGATTTATTTAATAATTATATTAAATAAAGTAATTTAGAAATGATTTTAATATTAGAAAAAATCATTTTAAATGAAAATAAAGTGTTTAAAGATATTTTAAGTTATAAAATATAACTTTTAATATTTAAAGGATAATTTCATTAATAACTCAATATTAATGATAATAATGTAATATTATGGATATTAAATTTATTTAATAATTATATTAAATAAATAGTTTTAAATGGTTTTAATAATTTAAAAATTATTTAAAAGGATATAAATGAATTGAAAAATATTTGAAGTTATAATTAATGACTTTTAATATTTGGATAAATAGTACATTAATATTTAAATATTAATGATAATTATTTAAAAATGATTTTAAATATTTTAAAAATCATTTAAGGGTAATATTAATACTTTAAAAATATTTTGAGTTATTATAAATGACTTTAATATTTTGGCAATGGTTCTATTAATAGTTTAATATTGATTAAATATTAATGATAGTAGAATTGTTTAATATTTAAATCATTTAATTATGATTCCGATGTTTGAAAATTATGATAAATTATAATAAGTGTTTAAAAATTATTTTAAGTCATTTAAAATAATATGATCGATAATTACGCTTATTGAACTAATCTGGATAGAGTCTTAGACTTGATTATTACCCGATAAAGCCGCTTGTGATACCAACAATGTTTCAAAAATTATTCTGACTTACATAATGTGTTTGTATATGTGTTTGTTTGTGATTTAATGACTGTGAAACATGTGTGACAATGTGATTAGGTTATGTGTTGACTGCAATAAGCAGTACTATGTGTTGTGATATGTTATTCTAATCAGTAAAATGATCTTATTACTGATAAGTGATTACATAAAAGATAAAACTAAGTTGCGAATTATAAGCAGCGTACCAGGCAAGTATTCTACCTTTGCATTTCCTTTATGCAATGGATATGAGTAAGAAGGTTTCAGAATTATATTATTATTATGCTATATTATTAACCCTATTGTGATACATTCTATATCCGATCATTGTTTATCAACATGTTAATATATGGTAATTCAGATATATATTCTGTTCGTTAATTTCTAAACATGGTTATACAAGTGTCCCCACTTGGATAATCATTGTAATTAATCACATGTTGATATATATATATATATATATATATATATATATATATATATATATATATACCTCTAAGCTATTTGATCAGCTAGAGACATATTTAGAAATATCGTTGAATATGATAGAACTTTTTTGTATCCAATCAAATTGTTTTGGTTCGGTTTCCAGAGTAAGTATGAACATCCCGATCAAGGGAAAACTTTTATGGACTCAAGGTGGATAAAGTGAACGATGATATCATTCTTGTATGTAGTATTGATCAATACATGGTACAACGGGCTGATCACCTCCCGTGCCCGTAAGTTATGACGATTTGCGGATGAAGTTCTACTAAACCTATTCGAAAATTGAAAACAATGTTCATAGTATGTCACCTTAACCCTATTTATAGTCAATACGTAGTTTCAAAAATTTGATAGAGAGTTTTTATGTTATTATTATTAGTTCAGATTACTTCATAACTATTGACTTGTTGTAGAAGGGTAGTACAAAGAAAACATTTAACCCCTTTCAGTTAATATTTATAATTGTTATTACTTGCTAGGCACTCAAATGCTCTCTCTTGCTTAAATTAAATGTTTTCAGTTAAGTATGATCAACCCGAAGGCTCAGACAAGAACAAGGGGAAAGGAAAGCTGTTCGAATAAGATTTATAATATTCTGTGTAATAGTTATAGTTTATTAAGACATTGATACTTATTATCTATGATGTAATGAATGTTTAAAGGTCTCGTACCTGGGAGTAACCTTTGATGCATATGTAAATTAAGTTTGAATTTTATATTATTGATATTATTATTAGTATTATTCAGCTTATAGAAATGGTATCGTGAAGCACCGAGTTCGGGTTTCAAGTACCCAGATTTGGGGGCGTCACAGGTTGGTATCAGAGCTTAGGGTTAGAAACCTTAGGTGGGATAAACCTTAGGCTATAACCTTAGAACAGAGGGAAACGTTGAAAGTATAAATGACTCATATAGAGTTTAAAAGGAGATGAATTGAATAAATTCATCGTTAAATAAAATAAAAGATAACTTCTATAAAATTATTAATTGCTGTATGTATATACTTTGTGCTGATCAAGACAATTTATGTGTATAAATGTTAGATAGAAAGAATTAGGATACCCTCATATCAAAAAGAAGGATTCAACCTCCATAACCTAGCTAATATCAAAGTAAATAACTGAAATAGAAGCTCACCTTGAAAGTAACCCTAGTGAGGTTATTATGCTTTGGAAAATGTAATACGGACCCGAAACGATAGTATAAACCGATAGGTAGAATATAGTTAGAGAATATAAAGTTATGCTCGAGTTCTTAAAACTCATACTTATGGTAAGTTCATGACTCATAATTATATGAAATTTTTGAACCCCTCGGCGAATGGATGCCAAAGGTCTGACTAGGACAAATTCTTAAACTCATATGATTGTGGTAAGTTCCTGAACTTATAATGTGTGGTAAGTTTGATGAACTTGGTATAGTTATGTGAGAATGGCTTATTGAGGATAATAGGAATATATAAAATGCTAAGCATTAATCCTTAGTGAAGGTGTAAGAAATAAGTAGTATTTGTATTAATTGAATGTGTATGATTTTATATGATGCGTAAATGATAAGTATGTCGCTTAATAATATAATATTCTTAACTTTTGTATAAGTTATAAGCGGCGTGATTCCGATTTTTTCGAGTCATAAAGGGATAACGGATGTTTAAAGCAATATGTGTTATGCTATAAAAGTATTATGAGAATAGTTAGATAATGACATAATCTTATTTAAAGATAGTAATAATTTATCCAAGATGAAAACGAAAACCAAAAGGATTACGATTATTTGAAGAAAATTTTGCGTTATGTGTATACCTAAGACATAGAAGAGAAGTTGATGAAAGATAAATTATGACACAAAATTTGGTGAATATGGAAATCAACGCTCAAGAACTATGATAAAAGAAAAGGATTACCGGTAAATTTTGGAAATCAAGCGAATAATCGATTGATAAACTTCAAAGAAATTCGAAGACAATTGAAAGACGCCATGATTTAGAGGATCAACTGACCACAGAGAAGTGTTTGTGATAGATGGGGTAACGGAGGGGCAAAAGACAACTTTTGTCACCTATACAATGAAAGGGAGAGCAAATTTTTGGTGGGAAGCAAATCAAGCTAGAGATGGAGAAGGGAGTAGTAGTGGTAGTAGGAATGGAAAAAGGAAAGGAGAGAATTTGGAAATTTTGGTAATACCAAATTTAGGCTAGGAGGTGGAAAAAATAGTTCTATGCAATGTAGAAATTGAGGAAAGAATCACTCGGGAAAGTGCCTTAAGGGAAAGTTTGTGTGTTACAAGTGTGGGCAGGAGGGACATATCTCTCCCAACTGCCCCAATTCAAGGATGAATAAAGGCTGTTTTATGTGTGGATCAACAGAGCATAAGGTGAAGGACTGTACAAAAAGTGGAAGGGATACAGGGAGCGTGAATATAAGTAAAGGCAGCGGGACTCTAGCGATAACGGAACCAACTTCAACTAAAAAACCAACAGAACCAACCGCAAGAGTCTTCAATATGACGGTCCAGTATACAATGACAGCAGAGAATACAACTCCAAGTATTATTCGTATAACTTGTATATTTTGATAAATATGATTTTCTTATATATATAGCAAATTATTTTATAAAGAAATTTTGAAGAAGGAATTTGAGTTCTTTTATAAATCAAACTTTAGTTTAATTAGATAGATAAGCTTTATGTTAGTAGTTAAAGATCAGTTCGATCAAAGTTGGTCGAGATCTACTTGCAATGATTGTATATGCTATGTACTCTTGTATGTATAGGTTTTAAAACGGTGATTACGGGGACGGAATCCTTATAAGGGAGGGTGAATGTAATAACCCGATATTTTCTATATAAATAATTAAATAAGAAATTTTGCATATATTTTTTTTTTATTTTAAATGATGAGAATATGTGTCAAGTAATGTGAACGATAAATGCAAATATATTTATCACCTGAAAAAATTATAAATAATTTTATTTTAGAAAATATTGATAATGTAAATTATATTCTTATAGTAATTAAAATTTTATAAGCGAAATGTTTTTATCAATTATTTTCTATAAAAAATATAATTTTATATTATTTAATAATATATGAAATGACTATTAAAATATAATAATAAATATTTTATTATATGAATTTGTTCAGAATATTTATGTTAATTGTTTTAACTTAATGTTGTATATGAAAGATAAACCAGATATGGAATCCAAACCCTAAATCTGGGTTTTGATCAAGGAATGAGAATAATAATATAATATTAATAATATTTTGATTTTTCAGTGCTATAATAATCAGTACTGTATATGTGTGGACAGATAATGGTTGGTTAATTATGATAAATTATGTCATAACCCTTATATCGCGTTTTTACACCCTAATTGTTAAACTCAGTTATGAGTTCGAGACTGTGTAGTAATTGTGTTATATAAATTTTACTGTGTATTATAGAATTTTTGTAATTAGGAAAAATCCTAATTATTATTTAAACCCTAATTGCTAAAATTAGAAACCCTGATTACTATTTTAGTAAATTATGATGATAATTAGGAAACCCTAATTGTTAATTTGGGAACCCTAATGATATTAAGGAACCCTAATTTTAAAAACTATAATTTTATATTAAAATGCTAATTTTAAATTAGTGTATTTTAATTAAAATTTTATTACACTTCAATTTTAATTTTTTAAACCCAAGAAATATTTTTGGGAAATTTTAAGATTTAAAATCTAGTGATTAAACCCTAGATTCAAGTACCTTGGACAAGAATACCCTTGAAATTAAAATAAAATTACCAAAGTGCCCTTTTTGTCCCATTTAGTGTATTATTGCTAGCCAAATCTTTACAAATCTGGCCAGCCACCCTACACCACCCTAGGCCAACCTATCAGCTAGCAATTCCAACACATGATCAGCCAATACAAATATATTGCACCAATTGATTTGCTACATTCAAGAGAGAGAAAGTGCACATTTGGCCTAAAATTATTCACAAATACCTAGCCATTTTCTCTCAAGCTCAAACCCATGAAATTTTGGTGTTAGATCAGTCCCCAATCAATCCCCACGAACACCAATAACAAATCAGAAAGTCAGAATAAGGATCAAAGCTTAGAAAATGTACCAAAAATCCTAACTTAAAAATTCTATGATTTGATGTTAGATGTTATAATTAATTGTTAAAACATGTTGTTTGTAGTCTATTTAAGTGATCTGGGTTGGTATCTTGTGGATTCATAACATCTAAGTACTCAAAATTAAAGTTTTCAAAAATCTGGAAAAAGTTTAAAAATGAAGTCTAACAATGAATGTTAGGCCTTATATCTCTGTGATCTTTCATGCTTTTTGTGTTTTGAACTTTCTTTCTTGTAGTATGTTTTGAGCACTTTAATATGGAACTTGAATCAGGTCCATATCTATTGTATATTAAAAGATATTCGTGGTCAAAGTGAGTTGACCGATCAGATATTCTGAGTTTCTGGGCAACCCGAAACCCGTAAATTCAATATCATATTTGGAGCTCCTGTGTTTGCTGATCCGTTATAGTATGGCCATGTTTTTATTAGACACTTGTAGTCTGTTAGGCGATTTTTAATATTCAACTTGAATCAGGTCCATATCTGTTGGGGATTAAAAGTTATTTAAGGTCAAAGTGGGTTGACCGACATTGACCGGCTGTTCTTGAAGCCCAGAATCAGCCTAGAAACCTCTGAAAGTGTTTTTGTAGGGCTTGGATCTTGCTATGTTTAAGTTGTTTTGCCATGTTGTTGTTTTGTAGTTGTATAATGACATGAATACTACATGTTAAAGATTTTATATCACCTAGACACTTTACAGAATCGATTTTAATGATGGTCAAACTTAGCTAGCCGAAACTGCTCAAGAACATTTCTGGGAAACCTAGAAATGTTCAAGAATAGTTCTGGGAGGGTACTTTGACCGGCCTATAGATCTTGATTTTGTTAATGATATGATAATCTGATGTTGTTTTATTGTTCCCTGTCATGTAATCTATAAGTATGAATCGTTATATCACATGAAACAAGCTGGAACCTAAATTAAATTGAGCATAAACCAAGGGACTAGAATTTCTGGGTTTCTGGGAAAACCCAGAAACGCCTGACAGGAAATTTGAATGGCCAGATTTTAATGATGTTGTATGTTATGACCTGGATTTTGTTTGTTAATTGTAGTGTTACATAAGCACTACATGAAAAATATTTTACATTACCTAGAAACATTTCGAGATAAGAATTAGAATCGGTCAAACACGGCACCTCGACCACTGACTTGTCAGTGTTTTTGAGGCCAAGAACACCTAACATGATAGATAAGTGTCGCTATATCCTATAGCGACGGTTATTAATAATTTTATTTTACTAAATTCTGGAAAATGATTTAAAATAGAAAAAAATAGTTTTTAATTATTAAAAATACAAAATAAATTATTAAAAATTATTTTAAACTCCGAAAATTAGTTTTTAATTATTTTAAGTATATTTCATAAATATTTCATATTTTGGAATATAAAAGGTATTTAATTTATTTATGTGTAATATTAAATAAATTATGTAAACATGATTTTATACATTATAAATTATTTAAAAATATATTGTGGTATGAGAAGATATTTTAAGTTATTTTCTATGATTTTTTAATATTTTTGTGATGAATTTCATTAATTAATTAATATTAATGATGATTAAGTTATTTAATAAATGTATTAAATAAATGATGAAAAATAGAATTAATGATTTAAAATAATATAAAAAAATGATTTAAAGGTTATAAAAATATTTTAAGTTATAAAATATAACTTTTGATACTTTGTCATGAAAAATATTAATATTTTAATATTAAGGATATTAAATTTATTTAATAATTATATTAAATAAAGTAATTTAGAAATGATTTTAATATTAGAAAAAATCATTTTAAATGAAAATAAAGTGTTTAAAGATATTCTAAGTTATAAAATATAACTTTTAATATTTAAAAGATAATTTCATTAATAACTTAATATTAATGATAATAATGTAATATTATGGATATTAAATTTATTTAATAATTATATTAAATAAATAGTTTTAAAATGGTTTTAATAATTTAGAAATCATTTAAAAGGATATAAATGAATTAAAAATATTTTAAATTATAATTAATGACTTTTAATATTTGGATAAATAGTACATTAATATTTAAATATTAATGATAATTATTTAAAAATGATTTTAAATATTTTAAAATCATTTAAGGGTAATATTAATACTTTAAAAATATTTTGAGTTATTATAAATAACTTTAATATTTTGGCAATGGTTTCATTAATAGTTTAATATTGATTAAATATTAATGATAGTAGAATTGTTTAATATTTAAATTATTTAATTATGATTTCGGTGTTTAAAAATTATGATAAATTATAATAAGTGTTTAAAAATTATTTTAAGTCATTTAAAAATAATATGACTGATAATTACAGATATTGAACTAACTGGATAGAGTCTTAGACTTGATTATTACCCGATAAAGCCATCGGTATACCGACAGGTTTCAAAAAAATTTCTAGACTTACATAATGTGTTTGTATATGTGTTTGTTTGTGATTTAATGACTGTGAAACATGTGTGACAATGTGATTAAGTTATGTGTTGACTGTAATAAGCAATACTATGCGTTGTGATATGTTATTCTAATCAGTTAAATGATCTTATTACTGATAGGTGATTACATAATAGATAAAACTAAGTTGCGAATTGTAAGTAGCGTACCAGGCAAGTATTCTACCTTTGCATTTCCTTTATGCAATGGATATGAGTAAGAAGGTTTCAGAATTATATTATTATTATGTTATATTATTAACCCTATTGTGATATATTCTATATCCGATCATTGTTTATCAACATGTTAGTATATGGTAATTCAGATATATATTCTGTTCGTTAATTTCTAAACATGGTTATACAAGTGTCCCCACTTGGATAATCATTGTATTTAATCACATGTTGATATATATATATATATATATATATATATATATATATATACACCTCTAAGCTATTGGATCAGCTAGAGACATATTTAGAAATATAGTTGAATATGATAGAACCTTTTTGTATCCAATAAAATTATTTTGGTTCGGATTCCAGTCTAAGTATGAACATCCCGATCAAGGGAAAACTTTTATGGACCCAAGGTGGATAAAGTGAATAATGATATCATTCTTGTATGTTGTATTGATCAATACAGGGTACAACGGGCTGATCACCCCCTTGCCCGTAAGTTATGACGGTTTGTAGATGAAGTTCTACTAAACCTATTCGAAAATTGAAAACAATGTTCATAGTATGTCACCTTAACCCTATTTATAGTCAATACGTAATTTCAAAAATTTGATAGAGTTGTTATGTTATTATTATCGGTTCAGATTACTTCACAACTATTGACTTGTTGTAGAAGGTTAGTACAAAGAAAACATTTAACCCTTTTTAGTTAATATTTATAATTGTTATTACTTGTTGGGCACTCAAATGCTCACTCTTGCTTAAATTAAATGTTTTCAGTTAAGTATGATCAACCCGAAGGCTCAAGAAAGAACAAGGGGAAAGGAAAGCTGTTCGAATGAGATTTATAATATCATGTGTAATAGTTATAGTTTATTAAGACATTGATACTTATTATCTATGATGTAATGAATGTTTAAAGGTCTCGTACATGGGAGTAAACTTTGATGCATATGTAAATTAAGTTTGAAATTTATATTATTATTATTATTATTAGTATTATTCAGCTTATAGAAATGGTATCGTGAAGCACCGACTTTGGGTTTCAAGTACCCAGATTTGGGGGTGTCACATATCATGCTCTACTTGACTCTTTTAATGGATTACTTATTCCACTGCAGTCAAACTTGTGGTATATTATATTCCATCAGTTTATCATTGTTAAAGGCTAATGATAATTTATTCTACATTATCTTAGACACAATATTTCTTAATGGGCTACTCGAGCTCACCCTTTTGCTTTTATTGTTCTCTTCAGGAAATAAGAACGTAGCCGGGACTAGTCGGGGAACAGAGTGATGGTCCACGATGGTGTTATAGTAGTCCTCACTATTCTATAAAATAGTGTGACAATAAATGTAATGAGGACTCCATTTGAGTTTGGATATTGTCTAGAAGACAACATTCGTATAAAAACTCTCAGCTTATGTTGTATAATTAAGTTTGTATTTGTGTTCAGTATCATGTATTTGGGGACCCAAGATGGGTGATGTATACCTATTTTGGGGGCATAATAGGGTGACGGTAGATCAGTTATTGCAGCATACTATGACTCTCCTAATGTTTCAAGTTCCCGTAGGCTTTGTAGAGGCTATGCTAGAGCATTGGATACCGGAGAGGCAGGTTTTCTGGTTTGGTATCCATGAGTTGACTCCTACCTTGGAGGAGTACGCACGGTTGATGGTACTACCACTGGATAGACCTTGCACGCGGATGGCTATCGGCTACATGAGCCGACAGTTCATGACCCTAATCGGGCTGAGGCGAGAGTTGTGCAGGATGAGATCACATCCAGCCATGTTGTATCCCAGCATTTTTTGATGGACATATTTGGCTCAGAGGATAGTTATACATGGCACTCCGATGATTTTACCATGCCAGAGGATCATTGGTATTTGGCCAGTGTAGATATACTGCTACTGTGCGTATTGTCATATGTATACATGCCACGGTACATGGATGAGCTGGACATTGGCGTTATTATGGCAATGAGAGCTCTCAGGGAGGGTCACACTATTGTACCAATGATTATAGCAGAGACGCTGAGGTCGACCACATATTGCAGTACTTACCCTGCAAGGGTATTCACAGGTAGTTCGGTCATGTTGTAAATGTGGTTCATGTCACACTTGAGACTGAGTGACACTTTTAGATGACATGGGTATTGTTTTAGCCATGAGATAGCCATGTCGTACTCCTTTCAGCCTGCAGAGTGTACAAATCCTACATCTTGATATGTTTTCCTAGAAGGGATTGGAGATCCATATGATGTATTTTCGTGTACGAGGCTTTATTCACCCTACAGCTTCATTACTCATGCTCTGGGCATGGATTATCTCCCTCTTGCTGGTTTGAGGGGCATGACTACTTACCACCTACTGGTTGTGATGTGTCAGTTTTACCAGTTCCAGGACTTCCATCCATTTAAGGGGGCATTGAGTCAGTGTTTTGCTTCCCGCCACTTGTCAGTAGAGGACAGATTTAGGGTGTATGCATGTTGGGATCAGTGTGAGCTAGCTGCATTTTTTGTTAGCTATCTGGGTTGTTTTGTAGAGTATCCTACATGGATGGAGATAGAGACTACATCGGCTGCGATAGTATCCACATTGCCGGGGATTGATTCTAATGAGGGGGAGCCCATAGAGGACATTGATATTCCCACTGAGGAGGAGCCACTCACTGGGTTGCCAGCAGTTCTTGCAGATTCTCCCAGTATGAGTGTTACTGTGATTCAGCATTCAACACAGTACCTGGAGAAGAGTCTTCATCTGATGACCTTTGAGAGAGATCAGGCTAGGGCCTTGATGTTAACAGCTCTTGATGGGAGAGACACCATTCTATTGGAGAGATATGAGGCCAGATCAGCCAGTGATGCATTGATTGTAGAGCAGGATGCTGCCCTATCTGCTCGGGATATGGTCATTACAGATAGTATGTGACGCCCCCAAAATAGGTATACATCACCCATTCTGAGTTGTCAATACATGGTACAGAAACAACTACAACTTTATTATTACAACAGTAAAACTGTGAGTTTAAATACAAATATTATCTTCTAGACAATATTTATACTCCAATAAATCCTCATCACATTTATTGATACATTATTTTACAAAAATGGTGAGGATTACTAAACAATCCTTTCTAAAACCTTCATTCCATACCCCACTTGTACTCGCTATATTCTCGCCTCCCCGAGAAGAATGGAACAAAAAGGAAAAGGGTGAGCTCAACTAGCTCAAGAAGAATATTATGACTAAGATAATATACAACAAATTATCGTTAGTCTTCAACAGGAAAAAATTTAATAGAATACAATAGACAACAAGTTTTAGATCAACATTATGTGAAATAATAATTCATAGAAGAGTTACGTAGAGAATGAAATCTACTATAATCTATGAATTTAACGGTCCATCATCAATATTTTATCCTGTAACATCAATCAATATTCATCTCAAATCAAATATTCATCTTTGCACTACGTGCCAAAGATATTCATCAATCGGTCATGTTCATCTCAACACCGCTCATCTTTGCACTAAAGGCCAAAGATATTCATCGACCATTCATGTTCATTTAAACACTGCTCATCTTTTACTACAGGTGCCAAAGATATTCTTTAGAAATCATTCATCTTTGCACTACAGCCAAAGATATTCAATAATATCATCATTTAAGACCGAGGATGATGAAAATATATTTTTAAAGAACGAATCCAAAAACAAAATGACAAGGATTAAGGATTAAGGATTCAGACTTTGTTTTATCCATGTCCAACAATACCTCAAAAATAATCATAGTGGTGTAAAATTCAAGAATGATCAAAACATGGATACAATCAAAGCTAGTATCCGCAATAGATATTTTGACGAAAAAGAAGAAATTTTATTTTTCTTGAATAGTGTCGATATCGTGAATAGTGCCGTATACGTGAATAGTAACTCCAACACCAAAAGATAGAAATTCCACAAAAAAACATCTTCACGCTTCATGAATAGTACTCGTGAATAGTAACTCGTGAATAGTAACTCATGAATAGTAACTCGTGAATAGTAACTCATGAATAGTAACCCCGACATGAAAAAGTTCCAAATTTGATAAAAGTTCCAAACAATATTTCAAAGATAATGATATTGAAGAAATAATATCATTACGAAAAAAAAAATATCCTTTACCTCAAAGAATCAAGATTTCTGGAAGGAAAGGCTCAAGTGATCTTTGAATGAAACTTATCTTTGAAAGAACTCTCAAAGTATCTAAATACTCATAAAATACGCCTCAATAATATAGAGAGAAAGAGAAAACTTTGTTTACGTGTGATTTTCAATTCTAACTTAGCCCTCTATTTATAGGAAAATGTTAGCCTACCAAGCAGACTTGACTTTTACTACTGATGGCTTTACTCGCTACTATTGCCACCCACCACATTTGAAATAAAATTCAGCACATTTCTTCACCAACCACAAGTGGGGCCCACTCAATTCTAGAATTTTCCACCAAAATCAATTATAACCCTAATTTCCGAATCAGTCACCTCTTAAAATTCATAACAAATCATTCGTTCATTTTTAACGGTTCAAAATTTGTGGACATATACTCAACTTATGTATGTATAACATATCCAAAAATTACAACGATCCAACGGTCGAATTAAAAATTATAACTCACGCAATACATCGTAAAAATACTGATTTGATTTTTAATACCTCCATTCCGACAAAATTACTGATAAAACACCTCAACATTAAATCATTCAATTTTAACCACATAAAATAAATAAATCCATCGTTTATAAATATTTTCTTATCATATCAATAATTAATTATTCACAAATAATATTACAGAATCACAATTATGACAACCAGGCCGTTCCCAGGAAAGAGGGGGCTTTCCGATAAGGATTTCTCCTTCTTGCGCCGCAATTAGGTGACCAAACCTCTCCTTGATGTAACTTTCTAGACATTGCCAATAATGCTATCTAATAATATTATTTATATAATATGAATTATTGATCCGATAATGGAGATAATGTGCAAGTGACAATTATTGAACAACAATAATATAAAATATCAACGCACAATTATTGAATCAATAAAATAAAATATCGAATAAGAATTATCGTAAATAATTATTGAGTAGTGCCTTCTTACATAAGGATCAATAATTGATGCAATACTGCAAATACCGTAAAGTATCTTGTGCAACCACGCCATTCTTCGTATTTTAACCAACGGGTATTCCAACGATCTTAACGGTGAGAATAACTACGCTAGTTATTTTTAACCAACTTATATTTGTCGCTTTCTTCATCCAATCGCTTTTCGTTATGGGGCCCACACATGGTCACATATTCGCATTTAATATTCTCCAAAGCATTTGAATATTCCACAACCAAACGAATATTCCCAGACAAAAAAAATGAATATTTTATAACCACTTGCTTATTTTGAAATATTTGCGTATTTAACCCTTAACTATCCACATTAATCAAATCAACCCTTACTATTTCAAAATAATAAATAAAGGAAATTCCTTTTTATTTAAAAAAATTTTGGGGTCTTACATAGTACTTCTGTGAGATCCCTTACGACTGGAATTCTTGCTGATATGAATACATATATTGATGAGCATCATGCCACCATGAAGTTGTCCTCAGATATTCTAGCTCGTGTATATACCATTAGGCAGGAGCTTGCAGCGTTACCAACTTCTTTAAAGATAGATGTTATGTTAAATCTGATAGTATTCATAAATACAGATCCGTAGATAGACTTGTATTTTCCTGCACAGAATAGCTTAGCCATTTTGTCATGTACAACACATATTGTATATATCAAATAACATTATATATGGCAGGGAAATATATTTTGTTTCACTTCCCTTTTAGTTATGCCTTGATACTTGCTTGATATTTGCCTCCTTCTTCAGGGCTTGTGATCTTGATGCATTTTGAAGTCATCCTTGATGTGTAGACATTGAGATGTCATAGGATCTTTTAGAGTATATCATTGATCTATGTGTATTCCAACCTTCTTTGGTGTCTTGGGACTGGTTTCTGTATGGAAATATGTAGAGGAGTGTGACTTTTCCTCTCTGAGATTCACTACACCACAGATGGTCGCTAGCACTCCTATTTAAGAGGAACTTAGTTAGTTCCGTCTCTTATGACCACCCCAAGCCCTCTATTTATAGAGGGGGGAGCCGCAGGTGTACCTACGGTAGAAGCAGGTGTACCTGCGGCTTCCCGGGGTGCCCCTAGTAATGTGGGTTCCGTCGTCTCGAAGTACATGCACTCAAATAACGCGGTGTTCGCTCGAACCTTCATAACTTTCAATCCGGGAGTCCGATAGAAGCGTGCCATACCATTCCGGAAATGTCTTTCTGAGAGCAATGCAATGACATAATATTTGCCATTTTTGGATTTCAGGAAGATGGGTCCATGACCAAAATAGCATTTTTGAGTCTCTGTTAGATAGTCCATTGAGTTGTTTTGCGTAGTTTGTGCTCAAGTCTCTTCAATTTTTGCACCGTTATAGTAGTCTTTTCTTAGGGTTATCTCTGAGGTTGGCCTGTTGTTGACTCTGACTATCCTCAGGGTTATCTATGAGGTGTACTTGACCTCTTGGGGTTATCTCTAGGCTTTGAAATTGATTTCTGGGTGTTATCTCCGGGGTTGGAACTGACTTTCCTAAGGTTATCTCCAGGGTTTGAAACTAATTTCCCGGGGTTACCTTCGGGGTTGAAAACTGGAACTCTCGGGGCTACTTTCGGGGTTGTAATTTATGTTGTGGTCCTCCAGGGTTATCTCTGGAGTATTAAAAAGACATTTTTATCCTCCTGCATAGTTAATAACAAGAAAATAAATTTTGAGTGTCTACAGATGCCCCTCTTTATCATGTTCATGCAATGCAATGGAATGGACATAATAAAGATTACTAGACACTTAAAATATGACAATGTATTTTTAATGGTGTAAATCACAATGTAATGAATGTCATGATGAATGTTAAAATATTTTCGTAAAATGCAGTCCGCAAATCACACATCGTATTTTGCACTTCGTAGATCGCTTTTCGTATTTGGCCAGTCGCACTTCATAACTCGCACATTGCATTTCGCATATCACAAATCGCACTTCGCACATCACATTTCGCATATCACAAATTGCAATGTAATGAATGTTATGATGAATGTTAAAATGTTTTCACAAATCACTTTACCTTTACCGATTATTACTGATGCGTATGTTGGTGTTGACTATAACGGTTTGGCTTTTTGTCGTTGTCGCCGATACCTATTTGATGAGGGGAAATTGAGATGTTTTCTACATCTCTTTTGGGGATGACATTTTGAAATCACTGGACCCTCCCGATGCATAAGCTAGCAGTTTACAATGGTGCCTACCCTGATGGTAGTGTTACAACGGATCCTATCATGCTGGTAATTGAATATGCTAACATTGTTAAACTCTTTCGATTCCCAATCAAACGGTGGTATACAAAGCTTTCACTGCTGAACTGTCTTGATGTTACGCTGAATTAATGCCATTGGTTTCGAATACCGGATATTCTGATGCATACGCTAAAGTAATATTCAAAGGTTTTCTTAACCTGACTCAGCCTTACCCTTTTTGAGGTGATTTAGAGTTTCCTTTTGTTACTGGGTGCTTATGCCCCATTTCCTTGAGTGTTTGATTTGCAACCCGACTAAACTGATGACTTTAATGCCGTTGACATCCCTGGAGGGTGCATCTCGTTCTTTCGCTGCCCAGATTTGAACTTCGGTGTAGAGGCTTTGACTTGTGAGGATTCGACACCAGTTGGCACATTTGATGATGAGGATTTCATTCGCTAGACCTTTCATCGTTGGCCTTATGCTCCTGAGTTAAGAACTTTTTTGAGAATTTTCCCCTTCTTTCGCAGGGGCACGCTTATGTTGCCTTGATTTCTTTTAGGAGTTTTCCCCTTTCTTTTGATGAGAGGCTTGATCTTACCTTAAACTCCTTCCATTTCCTAGAATCAAAAAATTCCCCAGTCCTTTCGTATGTTGTTACCGGGGATTCATATGAGAAAATCTTTTTGTTGACCAAGTCGCGGGTGAGTAATATCCTCACATGTGGATCATTCATTCTGATAATAGTATGATTGTAAAAGACCAAATAATCATACTGAATCGCTAGTGAGATTATGTGAGGGAAGCTCTGATGATGATGTACCGTGGTAATGGTGTTGATTGGTGCATTTTCCTCTTTAGGATGATTGATAAATGCCCCAGTGTTAACTTGTCCCTGTTTTCGATATTGCCTCAGTCTTATTGTAAGGGTCCCAATATCGGGTTGTCATTGATTTTGAAATTGCTCCAGCCTTGCTTGTTATCTGGGATAGTTGCTTTGATAGGATGCTGAGATCGCAAGAGGATTTTACCTCTGTACCAGATGGTGAACAGGTAGTGGATTTGGGCTTTGATGCCCTCAATCATTTTTTCTGACTTGCTCGCGCAAATGGATTTGATGGTTTTCTTCTGATTTGATGAAGACTTGTGATTGAGAGTGTCAACTCTTTGAAGGTCCTTGTTGTTGGTTGTCTTAGTGTATCACTGTTTCTTCATTTTTGGGATTTTTGCCAAAATTAATAGAATGACAATGAAGTGTTGTTGGGTCTTTTCAAAGTGGGTCGCTGACTTGGAGGTTTGTTCTTTGGTGTCTTGGGATTAATGTTTGGGTTTGGATATTTCTTTTGAGAGTCTTACCGCACCACTGATGGCTGCCTACGTACTCTCATGTGTGGGAATCAGGTCTACGTAGTTCCTATTTGATAAGATAAACGGTTTGAGAAGTGTTTGTTTGGGTTTTTTTTGGGGGTTTTTGTTTAGTTTGACCGCACCATAAATGGTTGCCTACGTACTCCCATTGATGAGGGGAGATCAGGTCTTTCGTAGTTCAGGCCTGGTGTAAGAGGTTCAACGCTATAGAAAGGTGTAAATGGGTGTAGAAATGTTTTTATTTGTGCAGAAGGGTTCGGAAATGTTTTTATTGCTTTTATTTTTTATTTTTTTATTGCTACCGGGCCATAAAAATGATTGCCTACGTATTCTGAGGTATCGGAGAGATCAGGTCGACGTAGTTCACCCCATTAGCTAAAACCTGACTGATTTAATTTTTGATTTTTGATTTTTTTTCTTTCTTTTTCTTTTTTTTTCTTTCTTCCTTTTTTTCAATATTTACTTGCATGGAAAATAAAAGGCATACTTCGAAGAAAATGATACCGTCCCAAAATCTCTTGGAACTAAAAACTTTATCCTCTAGATCTACACCTTCTTGGGTAGCTGAGGCTTGATAGTCCAGTTGTCAGTGGTTATGTTGCGTTCAAGGCTCGCGATAGAGGTTACCTCTTGATTATGAATATCTTCACTTATAGACATAACTTGATTTCTTCCTGATTTAATACATTCATTAGGGACGCTTGAACTGGACCCATCGCAATAAGGTATGAACTCCTGATTCTTTGATGGGTTGGTTTCCCCGATAACCTCACCACCTTTTCCTTCATCTGTTCCTTCACCTTTTTCTCGGGTTAGAGAGGATTCAACCATGAAATCCCCCTCAAACTATTGTTGTATTTCTTATACGGAACTTTCCTTTTTGGCTTCTTCTTCCTTGGAAATGATCAATATTTCCTCCTCATCACCCAGGTGATAAAATCAGGAACGTGGTTGTTATCTTTGGACCACAGGATGTTTGATGTTGGCGGAGGAATCTTCTTTGGGGATTCCCTTGTCTCCTCTGTCATTCCTTGCATTGGAATCAGTCCACCTAGTGTTCTGCCAGAATTGGCGTTTATAGCCTCCACCTCCCTTGAGTTGCCTATCTCGAGTGGACATTTTAATCTTTTTATTTCCTTTTCGCCTTTTTAGGTCATGGGGAATTCTATCTCAAGCTCTCCAATTTCAATGATATCCTGGATTTTATGTCGCAAAGACCAGCATTCCTCAGTCGCATGTCCAAGTGAGTTAGAATGATAGAGACACATCTTGGTGGAATCATAACTCTTTATCTTGGAATTTATAGGAGGCAACAACTCAGTAATCCTTTCTTCGCTTATCAAAAAGTGTAGCATTTCTTTATTTGATTTGTTTAGAGGAGTGAATTTTCGGACTCTTGTGGAGGTTGTTTTATCTTTCTTCTTTGAGAATTCGTATTCTCCCGAGCGATTTTTTCGTTGGTGAGATCTTCAAGCAATTTTATCAATCTCTTTTTCTTGTACTTTCAGCCCTCTTTGATATTCTTTATTTAGCCTACTCATCATGGAGAGATATGGACTTGTATTATAGTTAACCTCATTTTTCTCTCGGCTTTCTGATAGTTGAGTGAAAAACTGCCTAGTTTCTTGATGTTGGCGCACTATCAGCTTAGCCAGCACATTTATTTGATTCTGGATCGTCTCTAATTTTTGCATTACGATCATACCCTCCTCCAAGTCTTCCCATTTTAGGACATTTGATCTGTGCCTTTGGGGGTATTCCTCTATCATTTGAATGTACTTACGATTGGGATACATCTCAGCGCTTCCTGACCCGATCATGTTTACTTCCTCCGTATCATGCTGCTACGAAAGGTTGGTGTTGACATTTTGTTGGTCAGGTTGTTTGACCACAATACTGCCACTTTCGATCAAATTTTGAATCTTATGCTTTAAGGACCAACAATCTTGTGTATCGTGTCCTGGAGACCCTGAGTGGTAAGGACATCTTTGGCTTGGATTGTATCTTCTGCTCCCTAGTTCCAGAGGTGGAGCCAATTCTGTAATTTTCTTGCGATCCATTAATATCGCCAATACATTTTCATGGGAATCGCCTAGTGGAGTCAATACCCGATTTTCCTTTCTTTCAAATTTTCTCTTCCTGTCCGGGCACTGGTTAAAGGCAGCCTATTGTTGAAATTGTAGATTGTCTTGCTTTTTCCAATTGGGGGGACTGTAGTTTAGTTTCCTAGCTTGACCCTATAAAATAAGGGATACATCTTCAATGCCTTTATCGGGTACCCCCTTGGAATCACTCGCATATTGGCTAGTCTATATATTATTGGTGACTACTTCCAAGGCAATAAAGTCTTTAATCTTGCCTGCCTTCAGGCCCATCTCTTCCATTTCGTCGTGTTTGACCATTTCTGAGAATGGCTTTCCTATGCCTGCTAGGATCCTTTCATAGTAAGGAGCCTCTTGGATATTAATAAACATCATTACCATCTCATTTTCTGTCATTGATGGAATGACTTGTCCAGCTAGATGTCTCCACCTTTGGGCATATTCTCGAAAAGATTCAGTACTTTGCTTTTTGACTTTAGTAACTTGGTATCGATCCGGTGCCATCTTTGATTAAAAACTGTATTGATTGAGAAAGGCGTGGGCCAATTCTTCTCAGTTGTGGATTTTGGCATTGTTAAGTCGGGCACACTAGGCTTTAGCCTCTCTAGTGAGACTCTTTTGGAAAAGTTGCATTCTGAGGCTTTCATCTTGACAAAGATAAGACCCCATTTCGTGATATATACTTTTAGGTGCGTATAGGGATCGCCTGCCCCATTGTACTTTTCAAACTCTGGGACTTTGAATTTGTCAGGATATCGAGCCCTTGGGAATATGCAAAGATCGAAATAGGTGACACTTCCATAGTTTCCAGTCCCTTTAACTGACCGGATGGTTTCCTCCATTTATTGGACTTTCTTTCTTATATCCCCAGTTTCTCGATCATCCCTTAGTTTTACGATTTCAAGGGTTTTGTTGGTTTTGTCCAACTGAGATTCAGGGACTGGAATTTCTTAGTCCGGGCCCTGGGTTCCTCCTTGTGCAGAGGATTCTATATGTATGGGGATTCGTGGACCCTGAGTAGACTGATTTAGTTCTTTGAACATAACAACCAACTCTGTAATTTGATAACTTAATCTTTCAAACTCCTCGTGAGAGATAGGAGTAGGATTACACTGGCCAGATGAAGCCATGCTTGACTGTGGGCTTAATGCCTTTCTGGACTTTGAACGGGAAACGAGACCAATTTCTTCCCTACAAAAAGACTTACGTAGTTTAGTTCTAGGGAATGTATAAATGTTACATGCTATGTGATGTATCCATTTTAGGGATATTAGCCTGCAAAATGGATGTCAGCTGTTTATAATACAAGATAGCATGTCAGGCTTTAAATATGCATGTACACATACTTCTTCATATTTCCCATTACGTTGAGATTGATATGGAATGGAATTACAAGTAATTAAATCTTACAAGTAATTGAAATGGGAAAGTATGAAGAGACTTCCCTCCGCATTTGGTTTATCAGAGGCTGACCTATCTTAGGATTACTCTCGTGGCTTTTTGGCCTAAAGGTTCCCAGATCATCACAATTTACATGACGGGAAATTAATTCAGTCTTTTAACTGGAGCAAATCTGGGTGGTGCATTTCCTCAGTCTCGTTGGAATTAGTCTCCCTATGAGTCTAGTAATCAAACACCGACAGGATAGCCTCCTGGTGGAGGAACCACACAACATACATTCACATGCAACGTGTCTTACCATTATAGGAATGATGATATGTATGAAGCACTAATATCACAGATAGGTATATTGTAATGAAGTACGTAAAATGCATTCGTACACATTCATCAAAAAATGTAAATGCAACATCCACACATAAGCATTTAACAGTTTTGAAAATCTTTTAGTAGCGGCTTAAGTCCTCTTATTTGTGTCCCCAGCAGAGTCGCCACCTGTCGACTTCGGGATTTTAATTGTCCGTCTTCTGTTCTTGTCTTTTGGTGTTCTCATGTTAGGTGAGATTTGTTTGAAAAAACAAGTTGTGAAAAAGGTCCGACATTTATATGTCGCATTTATTCGACCGTAAGAGTCGCCATTGGTTTTTAAATGGTTGTACTAACACAACCGAGAAAAGGTTTGCACATTGACCCAGTGATGTGACACTGCTAAACGGGTCTGTGAAACCGAGATTCATTAGGGTTAGGGGACTTGCTTATGTGGACGAAAGGTGTAAGGCACACCCCGACATCCGTGTTACCACAGTTACCACCACTTTTCAATGAAACTGTTATATGAATGTGTGTGTGTGTGTGTATGGGTCAACGTGCAGTTATCTGGAAGTAGTGATATGCCTCGTTTGCACCTATATACACATGGTTTGAATTTGTATAAAAATTCACTTTTAAACAAGATATAATAGTGAGGTTTTATAAAAGAGGTTTTTCAAACCCGATGCTCAATAGTAATTGAGGCCTTTGATACTTTCATTTTATTAAATGTTCAGCTTCATTGCTTTTATTTTCGAGATCTAAGCATCTTCGAGAAAATAATATATAAAGTAGTGTCGAACTACTCATGGGCATGAAAGTCATCTAAGAAAATTCAAACACCGTGAATAATTTACAACCTGCTTACAGCTGAAAATGTCCATCACGGGAACCGAATCTAGATTCAGTAGACTGAATATGTGATCACATGATTCCTAGGTTCACATAATGCCGCAATTTATATGAAAGCAGTAAGCAGTTATATATATAAAAGTTGTAAATATATATACAGACATGATCAACCACCACGAAGCACCTCCATGGGGGATCAAAAATGTAAATATATAAAAGCGGTATATATATATATATATATATATATATATATATATATATATATATAGAGAGAGAGAGAGAGAGAGAGAGAGAAGAGAGAGACGATCAACCACCATGAAGCACCTCCATTGGGGATCAGAAATGTAAATATATAAAAGCGATAAATATATATATAGACATAATCAACCACCACAAAGCACCTCCATAGGGGATCATAAATTTAAATAAAGTAATAAATACGATCAACCGCCACGAAGTAAACTCCAGGCGGGCCTAAATGTAAATAAAGCAGTAAAAACGATCAACAACCATGAAGTAAACTCCAGGCGGGACGTAATGTAAATGTATATAAATATATAAGCGGTAAACGCACCAGATATAAAATCAAGGCTCATCAAACAGATTTCGACAACAATTCATATATATAAGTATATATATATATATTAATATATATATACATAAAAGAAGGAAACGCTCCGGATATATAAAATCTACGCTCATCGTGAATGAGTTCGACAATAGTTTATATATATATATATATATATATATATATATATATATATATATATATATATATATATATATATATATATATAAAAACGAAATAAAAAGCCACGAACCGAAATCTGGGCATACACACGCAACACGACTCTCAACATCAAGAACGATGTGTGCAAGATGTGGAGAAAAGATTTTGAAAGGTGTAAGAAGGCTTACAGTGGACTGACAAAGAAGACTTCTATAGCTTTAAATGGATGAACACTTTGCTCCCACTGGTAAAAATATGACAATATATGAGCTCAAAAGTGTTTAAGATGAGAAAACACTTAGTTTATAGTGTGTACAGAGCAAATTGGACAAGGCTTCCTCGCTTTTTCTCTTGAAAATATGGCCACCCCAAGTCCTTTATTTATAGAGAGGGAGTAGAAGGTGTACCTCTGACAAAGAACAGTGTGTACTGTGTGGCTGCCTTGGGTGCCTACAGGCAATGTGTAGGTCTCACTGTCTCGAAGTATGTGTACTCGGACAACGCGTTGTTCGCTCGAACCTTCATAACTGTCAATTCGGGAGTCCAATGGAAGAGTACCATACCATTCTGGAAATCTCTTTCCGAGTGCAATGCAATGACATAGTATTTTCCCTTTTTTTATTCTAGGAAGATGGGTCCATGACCGAAATAGCATTTTTGGGTTTCCGTTAGGAAGACCGTTGAGCTGTTTTGCGTAGTTTGTGCTCGGAAGTTATGATATGGTTCTTGTGGGACATATTTTGATGTAATTTGTATTGAAATGAGTTGATTTTATTTAATTTGAAGTTAATTTTTAAAATTAACCATTTTGCCCCTCCCGGGGCTATCTTCGATTTTCGCATTGTTGCAATAGTCTTTTCATACGGATATCTCTGAGGTTGGCCTGCTGTTGACTCTGATTGTCCTCAGGGTTATCTCTGAGGTGTACTTGACCTCCTGAGGTTATCTCCAGGCTTTGAACTTGATTCCCGTGGGTTATCTTCGGGGTTGGAACTGACTTTCCCGGGTTATCTCCGGGGTTGGAAACTGATTTCCCGGGGTTATCTCTTGGGTTGGGAACTGGATCTCCCGGGGCTACTTTCGGGGTTGGAATTAATGTTTTGGTCCTCCAAGGTTATCTCTGGAGTGTAAAAAAGACGTTTTTTTCCTCCTGCATAGTTACTAATAGGAAAACAATATTTCGAGTGTCTACAGACACATCAGTGCAAACTGTACACAGCAGTCCAAAGCATGCTATAATTGCGGAAGAGAAGGTCAACTAGCTCGATTTTATCATGCAGTGAAGCCAAGTCCATTTGGGATGGTGACACCAAATGCCGTCCTAAACAAGTCAAAGCTGGTAGTTCAAAGGAGAGCATTTGTCGTGACTTCCCAAAAAGTGAGGAACCCGAACGAGGTTATTAAGGGTAAGCTAATCATAAACTCTTACGAAGTCTATACCTTATTTGATACCGGTTCTACCCATTCTTTTATTTCTCCTACTTCTGCTCAACGTTTAAATTTAACTCCAGAGAAATTAGACTTTGACTTATCTATTAAAATTCCGTTGAGAGAAACCTTCATTACATCCATTATTTATAAGTCTTGTCTGATTCAAATCGGCAACCTCACATTACCTATCGATCTTATCTCTTTGAAAATACTTGCATTTGATGTGATTTTAGGGATTTATTGGTTAACTACTCATCATGCTAAAATTAATTATTTTCATAAAGTTGTTAGCTTTCATATTCCTAACCAACCTATTATGCAAATTCAAGCAACTAAACAACTAAAGTCAATCATTGTCATATCAAGCCATAAAGCTATTCGTTTATTAAAACACAGATGTCAAGCTTTCTTAGCTCATGTCACAGATTTAAACAAAAATACGTTAGATTTGATGATATTCCTATTGTTAATAAATTTTCTGATGTATTCCTTGAAGAACTTCCTGGTCTACCCCTAGAGCTTGAAATCAAATTTTGTATCGTCCTTGAACCCTGTACAAAACCCATTTCTAAAGCCCCATATCGAATGACACCTATTGAACTTCAGGAGTTAAAACACACAACTGCAGGAATGGTCAAATATTGGTTTCATTCGTCCTAGTACGTCTCCTTGGGGTGCTCATGTTCTATTCAGAAAGAAGAAAGATGGAAGTATGCGACTTTGTATTGATTATCGGGAGTCGAATCATGTCACCTTCAAAAATAGGTACCAATTTCCTCGCATTGATGACCTATTTGACCAGTTGCAGGCGCTAAATTCTTTTCAAAGATCGATCTTCGTTCCAGATATCGTCAGTTAAAGATTAAAACAGATGACATTCCAAATACTACTTTAAAAAATCGGTACGGGCATCACGTATTTCTAGTTATGTCTTTTGGATTGACTAATGCTCCTGCTGCCTTCATGGATATGATGAACCGAGTATTAAAGGAATATTTGGATCATTTTGTAGTCGTCTTTATTATTAACATCCACATATACTCGAAAAGTCATGAAGATTATGAGCAATACTTAAGGCTGATACTCCAAAAGCTTCGTGAAAATAAGTTATATGCCAAGTTGAAGAAATGTGAGTTATGGCTTGAGGAAGTAGCATTCCTTGAGCACGTGATATCAAATCATGGAATATATGTTGACCCAACAAAGATTGAAGCAATTCAAAGCTAGGTGCAACCTAAGTCAGTGACCGAAATATGTAGCTTTCTGGACTTAGCTGGTTATTATCGGAGATTCGTGGAAGGATTTTCTCGAATCGCTAGTCCATTAACTCAGCTGACTCAAAAAGATACAAAATTTGGTTGGAGGGAGGAATGTGAGAAAAGTTTTCAAGAACTCAAGAGGAGACTCATTTCAGCACCTGTTCTGACAATACCATCTGGTTCGGAGGGATTTGTCATATACAACGATGCTTCAGGAAAAAGGTTAGGATGTGTTATCATGCAACATGGGAAACTCATAGCCTATGCCTCACGACAACTCAAAGAATATGAGAGGAATTATCCTACTCATGATCTAGAGTTGGCAGCTGTTATTTTTGCGCTTAAAATCTGGAGGCATTACCTGTATGGGGAGAAAGTGGAGATCTATACGGATCATAAAAGCCTCAAATATTTCTTCACCAAAAAGGAGCTCAACATGCGACAACGACGTTGGCTTGAGCTATTGAAAGGTTACGATCATACCATTCAATACCATCCTTGAAAAGATAACGTAGTATCTGACGCATTAAGTAGAAGATCATATGCGGGTACGAGTGTGATATTTTCATCGCAAAGGCCCATTTTGTATGACTTACAAAGGATGAAGATAGAGTTAAAGACTCTAGGGAACCAGATGATGATGGCAAATATACGAGTAGAACTGACTTTAATAGATAAAGTTAAAGTTGCTCAAGCTATAGACCTAGCACCGATGCATATGAGGAAGAAAGTATAAGAAGTTGTTATCCTGGAAGCAAGAATCAATGAAGAAGTAATACTTCGAGTCAACTCCAAACTTTGTGTTCCTAATGAATCTGACTTAAAGTATAAAATCATGATGGAGGTGCACAATACACCGTTTTCAATCCATACTAGGAGTACCAAAATTTATCGTGATCTTCGACATTCATTTTGGTGGAGCAATATGAACAGAGAGATCGTAGAGTTTATCTTAAGGTGTTTAACTTGTCAACATGTCAAGGCGGAGCATCAAGTGCCAAAAGGTCCATTGCAACCACTTGAAATTCCAGAATGGAAGTAGGAGCACATTACCATGGACTTTGTTACTGGTCTTCCTAATGTTTCTCAAGGCATAGATGTGATTTGGGTCATTATCGATAGACTAACCAAGTCCGCTCATTTTTTACCTATACGAGAAACTTATTCACTTGAACGTCTTGCTCGTATGTACATAAATGAGATTGTAAGACTACATGGTATGCCAGTATCCATAGATTCTGATGGAGACCCAAGATTCACTTCACGATTTTGGGTTAGTTTGCAAAAAGCTATGGGCACGGATTTATGATTCAGTTCGGCATATCATCCTCAAACGGATGGGTAGTCGGAGAGGACTATTCAAACTCTTAAATATCTATTAAGACTTTGTATCCTTGACTTCAAAGGAAGTTGGGACAAGTTCTTGTCATTAGTGGAATTCTCCTACAACAACAGTTATTCGAGGCGTTGTATAGACGCAAGTGTTGCTCTCCAGTATGTTGGGATGAGGTGGGTGAAGCAACGTTGTTAGGACCAGAATTGGTACGCATGACTACGAAAAAGATTCAAATGATCCGGCAATGTATAAAGACCTCACAAGATCGACAAAAAAGTTATGTTGATCTTCATCGAAAGGATGTGGAATTCAATGTTGGAGAGCATGTGTTGTTATGCGTGGCTCCATGGAAAGGAGTTACAAGATTTGGAAATAGAGGAAAGCTCAATCCTCGATTCATTGGGCCATTCGAAATCCTCGATCGAGTAGGAACTGTGGCCTATAGACTTGCCTTACCGCTAAGTATGGTTCATGTTCATAACGTTTTTCACATATCTATGTTACGTAAAAATGTGAAAGACCCAAACCACATTATTGATTTAGAATCTGACAAAATAGTGGAAGATTTAACGTATAAAAAGATACCTGTTAAAATCTTGGATAAGAAGGAACATATTCTACGCTCCAAGGTTATACCTCAAGTCAAAGTTTTGTGGAGAAACCACGATGTTGAGGAAATGACCTGAGAGTTTGAATATGAAATTAAATCAAGGTATCCTCAACTCTTCGACATACCAGGTATGTACCCTAATTTCGAGGATGAAATTTCATAAGAAGGGGAGATTGTAAGACCTCAACTTTTATGAATAAAGATTAATTTTTCTCGAAATATATTTTTGAATATTATGGTGTGGATTTGATATAATGTTCTAGTTGTTGTGAGGGCCCCAAAATAGGTATACATCACCCATTCTGAGTCGCCAAATACATGGTACAGAATTTAAATACTAACTTCTCTTATACAATACGACAAAACGTAGTTGAGAGGTTTTACACGAATATTATCTTCTAGACAATATCCAAACTCAAATGGAGTCCTCATTACATTTATTATCATACTATTTTATAAAATAGTGAGGACTACTACAGCCACCATCTCGGACTGTCACTCCATTCCCCGACTAGTCCCAGCTACGTTTTCATTCCCTGAAGAGAACAATGAAAGCAAAAGGGAGAGCTCAACTAGTCCAGTAAGAAATATTATGACTAAGATAATGCAGAATAAATTATCGTTAGCCTTTAATAGTGTTAAATTTGTAAAATATAATAAACATCAAGTTTAACTACAGCGGAACAAGCAATACATTAGAAGAGTCAAGTAGAGCATGATATCTACTATCTTCTATGATTTAGAAAGTTTATCATCAATTTTATCGCTGAGACTCAACTTAATAAATAATCCACATCACTGAATCATCTATGCACTACAGGCCAATGATATTCATTAGTATCACAACCATGAATTATCCATGCACTATGGGCCAAGGATATTCGTGGTTTGACCAATGGTCATGATCATTCCAACAACTGTCATCAATGCACTACGGGCCAATGAGGACATTTACGACAATATTTTTAAAATTACGGTCATGATTATACCGAATAATACTTGGTCATAATCATACCAATCAACTGTCCATCTATGCTCTATGGGCCAAAGATGACTTTAATCATAATATAAGCATGAGGATGATGGCAATGATATAAGAATTCAATTAAAAGAAAGAAAAGGATAAATTTTTAAAGATTTATAAATTAATTTGTCCAGAATTCAATTATGTCCAAATTATCAACATGATACTGCTTTGTGGAGTAAAATTCAAGATTTATATTGTATCAAAAATGATTTGGACCAAAAATAAATCAATTTTTTTCATGAATAGTACCCTAGCTGAATAATACTCGAGTGAATAGTACCTCGTGAATAATAATTCTAGAATAGTACCCCGTGAATAGTACTCCAGCATGAAAAGATTAAAAAGTATCAAGAATATTCAGAATAATATTTTCATTAAAAGATACTAGATGAAACACAAATTTCAAGGATATTTCTACTAATTTCGTGGAGTATAGAAGCCAAAACTTAACAAAATGAGTGTAGAATTCGGAATCTGAAACGAAATAATATTACTCACATACTACGAAAGAAAATATTATTTCTTATGAATACTAAACAAAAATAATATTCGTTACCTTAAAAAGAAGAGTATTCCGACTGGTGTAGCGGGGATATTCTTGAAGAAAACTTGCAATGTTTTCTACACTCAAAGCTTTCTTAAACTCTAAAGAAATACGCTCAAGATTATAGAAGAAGAATTCTCTAATTCTAGTGTGATTTTCATTTCTAAAGTAAGCATCTAATTTATAGGAGAATAGTTGGGGCACTGTTAAGAATTTTCACGAACGAAATAATTTGTGATTCACGGATGTATTACACAAAGTCATGGATTGATTTTTCAATGCAACACACACACCCATCACTTTCACCATACACACACACATCACTTTCACACACACACACACACACACACACACACACACATCACTTTCGCTTCTTCTTCTTTTTCCACCACCACACATTTTCCTCCCACTTTCCCTCATTCCTACGACACACACAGAGGATTATATATATATATATATATATATATATATATATATATATATATATATATACACACACACACTTTATAACTTCCTACCGATTATTTTGAAAAATAGGTAAATGGAGGTCCAAATAATAAGCAACATTTACAACAAATACTTCATAAAAAAAGCCCCTCAATATTTTTAACAACATTTTTTCATCATTATTATAACTTATAATATTAACAACCAGATCGTTCCCAAGAAAGAAGGGGCTTTCCGATAGTCATTGTTAATTATACAAATAATAATATGAATAACTTGTCATCTCAATTATTGATTTAATAATATAAAATATTGATAGTAATTGAATCAAATAACGTGAGATACTATGCTGCAATTACTGTGGCAATAATTGAATATAACTGAGTGACTTCTCACATAAGCATCAATAATGAATACCGTATGCTACTATACAACCACGCGTACTATTGTACTTTTACCACCGGGTATTCTAACAGTTAACGTTAATACTTTCATCGTTATTTTTATAAAAAGATATTTCTGTCGTTTTTTAAGTCCGACAATAATTCTGTTGTGGGGTCTATCAATGAATGTGTCATCGTACAAATATTCCCTGTTAAAACGAATATTCCCTGACCAATCGAATATTTTATAACTGTAATAACCCGGGATTTCAAATAATCCAAATTTTTACAAATAATTTTTTTTATTAAATATTAATATTCACTGTTAATATTGTACTGTGTATCTGTGATACGAGTCTCGAGAAGTGGTCAATTTGTGTATTGACTAATAAAGAAGAGTAGAGTTGTGCTTAACAGCTTTAGAAATCCTAACCCTAATTCTGGATGGGGATTTGATAGAAAATATAATTAAAATAATTATATTGATAAGTACATGTTTGTACTGAAGAGAAATTTTGATCAATGATTGATCGGATAAGGTTTAAAATTAATAAACCCTAATAAGAGATTAGAAACCCTAATCTCAGGATTAGAAACCATAACACGCAGTTAAAAACCCTAATCGTATGCCGAAAAATCCTAATTTTAAATTTGGGCATCCTAAACCCTAATTAGGAAACCATAATCCTAATTAGTAAGCCCTAATGTACGTAATTGAAAACCATTAATATGATTAGAAAACCCTAATTTAATTAGAAAACCCTAATTATATATTAGTTATCTTAATTTCTATTTTACAAACCCTAATTTGAAAATCTTAAGAAACTAAAGTTTTAAAACCTAAGGGTTAGAACCTTAGGGTTAAACCCTAAGGGTTGGATCAAAAGTCTAGATTGCCATTAAAATTATATTGCAAATGTCCAAAATGCCCTTTTTCATTTTCTTTTATTGGTAACTTGTATAATTGCCAAGACCTTTAGTTGGCAACCTAATACTTTGACTTTGAGACTTCAAATCTCCAGTAAATCAAGCTAAGGTATCAGCAATGTGGATTATATCACATTATATATAGATTAAAGAGAGAGAAAGTGCATGTATTTGGCTTATTTGATATCTAACTCTCACACAAATCTCTTTCTCTACATATCCGAAATACACAAGTAAATCACTCATATAAACAACCCCTAGATCATCAATATCAGCTAAGGAGATCATAGATCAAGGATTTGAAAATAGAAGGTATAAACCCTAAATTGATTTTTGATCTTACATGTTAAGATAAAAGTTGTGTTTGTCTGTTTAATACTTTCTAGTAGATGTTTTATGATGATCTATGATGATAGCATCAAAGTGGGTAAAAACCATGTTTTTCAAAAACTGTCCAAGAACAATATTTTTGGTCTGACAAGCTAATGTCAGGCGCCACAGATTCTTCTATGTTCATGTTTTTTAATGTTTTATGTGTTAGATCTATAGTTTGCTATATGGTCTTGGATCTGAAAGTGAAATCATAGTCATTGGATGTCCAGATTTTGAGTTATTCTTGGTCAAAACCCGTTGACCGGGCATGACCAGAGGAATTTTGGGTAACCCATAAATCATTTTTATGTGTCTGACAATGTTTTCAAGCTCATTGATATGTCAGTGTTTAAGTCTTTTGATAATGTGTTTGTATCCAGATTGTAGATTGTTATATGGGCAATAGATCCATGTTATTATATTTCTTATACAACAAACATGTGGGATTTAATGGATGGTCAAATTAAGACATCCGGTCACGAAGCTATTTTTTGGAAATTCCGGAAATGATTAGATCAAGCCCTCTGACAGGGTTTGACCGAATCATAACTTATGATTCTGTTATACTTGGACTGTGATCATGTTATGTTGTTGTTCTTTGCAGTAAGTACTACCTGTTTAGACCAATAACCAACCTATTTGATGACCAGAACAGTTGGATAATTGAGCCACAAAGTGGTCAAACGAAGATGTCTGGGTTTCTGGGTAACCCAGAAAGCTTCTGATAGCCACTTTGAAGCTTTGGATTGTGCAGATATGATATTATAAGGCATAGATGATGATTGTTTTGTGTAGTGCTACATAAACACTACATGAACAATGTTTAACAAGACCCTGAAAATGCATGGACTGAAATTTAAATGTAGTCAAACCTAGCATGCTGGTAACTATCTGCCAGTGTTCTTGAAGCTCAAGAACACCAACAACGACGATTACTGTCGCTTATGCCTATAGCGACAGTTTTATTTATGTTATTTTCCTAATTTTTGAAAAATGATTAAAAATAGAAAATAAATTCTAAAAATTACCAAAAATGGTTTTAAAATTATTTTAAATATTGAAAAATAATTCTTGAGAATTTGAAATATTTTTCATTAATAATTATAATTATTTGAATAAAAATGATATTTAATATTATAAAAATCATTTTAAATAAGAATAAAGTATTTAAAAATATTTTGAGTTATAAAATGTAACTTTTAATATTTTTAGAGAATTATCATTAATAATTTAATATTAATGATATTAGATTTATTTATTTATTATATTAAATAAATGAATTAAAATGATTCTAATAATATAAAAATCATTTTAAAGGAGAATAAAGTGTTAGAAAATATTTTGAATTATAAAATATAATTTTCAATATTTTTAGAGAATTCTCATTAATAAATTAATATTAATGATAATAGATTCATTTAATTATTGTATTAAATAAATGAATTAAAAATGATTTTATTGATTTAAAAATCATTTAAAAATGAGAAAAATGATTTAAAAATATTTTAAGTTATAATTAATAACTTTTAATATTTTTGATGATAATTTCATTAATATTTAAATATTAATGGTGATGGTTTAAAAATGATTTTAATTAATTTAAAAATCATTTAGGTAGAATATTGATGATCTAAAAATATTTTGAGTTATTAATAATAACTTTAATATTTTGACAAGTATAACTTTTATATTTTAAATTATTAAATATTAATGATGATAAAATTATTTGATAATTAAATCATTTAAAAATGATTTATGTGTTTGAAAAATTATTATAAATTATAATAATTGTTTATAAATTATTAAAAACTTCCGAAAAAGATTATAAAAGGATAATTGACTTATCTAAAATAATATTGAAGTTTAGAAACCAAGTTTAATTGACAATCAATGTGTTAATTATCGGATAGGGTGACCAGTACACTGAAAATTGATCGAAGTCCAACTAGACCAAACTAGTTAGACCTGATAAGTGTTTATATAGGTTATAAACACTGATGTGGCTATGTGGTAATGTGCCTTGGAAAAGGTTTGACTGTAAATTACAGTGATACATGTTATGAAATATTGCTGATTGTGAGACTGATATTATTGGTTATAGGTCTTTCGACGCAGATAAGTTTATTGTGTAGCAATAATCAACGAAGAAGGCAAGTTTCCTAACTCAACCTTGAGTTATATCTGTTTAAATACTATAGTGGTTAATTATTGTTGATTAGACAACGTCCAAGAATTTATTGTTGATTATTCGCAGTTAGTGCATGTTTATTAATTCAAATGGAATCAATGATTCTGAAAATATATATTCGTAGAATAACTGTTGTTGGATATTTAAATCCGTAGAAGCTATTATTGAAAGTAAAGATAATTTCTGCCTATTGTCGAATTATGTTGAGAAATGTCTTAGCTAATTATTCTAGCTAGACGAACATTTGTTAGAACTTGATAGGTTTGAGAAGAGAATTCAATTATTATTGATAGATCGAAGCCAATTAATTCGGCTAGATCGAGAAAGTGATTAGATATTGAAATCATAGTATTTCGTTGTTAAATCAAATTTTGATTCTAAGATTGAGAAGAACAACCTTTTATACAAAGGGAACATTTTTGGTCGTATATTCGGCCTTTGCGCGCGTGTAAGTATTATGCATAATATACGGTACAAGGAGTTGGTCGCTCTAAGTACTTGCAGAGGGGTATAATTTAATCTTTATGGTTATCAGATACACCTGGGTATATCAAAGTCCAATCTTTGATAGTTACTCGAGAAGAGAAGTTCAAGATCTAATGGATCGCTCAGCATAAATCTGGAAAATATTCCACTTTGTTATTGCGTAGAATTGATTCTTAATTATTCATTAAAATATCGTAGAAACTTTGAAAGCGTTGTACTCTTTTATTATCAGATTATTGTGTTGCATAGAATGCGAGAAGACTTATTAGTTATTAAAGCTTTGTTCAGCTATTTCAAAGTTCCCCGAACTTTGGTTTCATTCTATCAAAATAGATAGTTTATTATTCTGATTTTTATACATTTATTGTATGTCTTAACTTGTGGGGCAAATTTGTTGATCATCCTTGCTAAATAAAACTTTTCAACTAGGGATGAAATGGCATGAGGTGCTGCAAAGGATAAAGGCAAAGGCATAGTGATAGCATAGTTGTATAAACATTATTATTATGTTGTATTTGTGAACCCTTTTTGTATATTTAAAGGGTATGTTTGTAATGTTAAGGTTAGAGAACCTAGGACTTATGTATTAACTATATCAGTTAATGATATGTATGCTCCTATTTCTAATTAAATGTGTAGTTAAATGTTATTTATCTTGTGGATCGTGAGCACCAAACTCGGGGGTCAGGTAACCCAGATTTGGGGGCATCACAATAATAACTTGCATACTTTGCAAAATTTATAAATATTACCCACAACTATAAAATTATATCAAATCCACACCGTAATATTCAAAAATATATTTCAAGAAAAATTAATCTTTATTTTTGAAAGTTGGGGTCTTAGAACCTCCCCTTCTTATAAAATTTCATCCTCGAAATTAGGGTACGTACCTGGTATGATGAAGAGGTGAGGATATCTTGATTTCATTTCAGATTCTAACTCCCAGGTAATTTCCTCAATATCGTGTTTTCTCCACAAAACTTGGACTTGAGGTATAACCTTTGAGCGTAGAATATGTTCCTTCTTATCCAAGATTTTAACAAGTACCTATTCATATGTTAAATCTTTCGCTATCTCGTCTGGTTCTAATTCAATAATGTGGTTCGGGTCTTTCACATATTTACATAACATGGATATTTGAAAAACGTTATGAACACGAGACATACTTGGCAGTAAGTCGAGCCTATAGGCCACCGTTCCTACTCGATCAAGGGTTTTAAATGGGCCAATGAATCGAGGATTGAGCTTTCCTCTATTTCCAACTCTTGTAACTCCTTTCCATGGAGAAACGCGTAACAACATATGATCTCCAACACTGAAATCCACGTCCTTTCGATGAAGATCAAAACTCTTTTGTCAATCTTGTGAGGTTTTTATACATTGTCTGATCATTTGAATATTTTCCATTGTCATGCATACAAATTTCGGTCCTAACAACATTACTTCACCCACCTCATCCCCGCATACTGGAGAAAAACACTTGCGTCCATACAACGCCTCAAATGGAGCCATGCCAATAATTGCTTGATAACTGTTGTTGTAGGAGAATTCCACCAATGGAAAGAACTTGCCCCAACTTTCTTTGAAGTCAAGGACATATAGTCTTAATAGATCTTCAAGAGTTTGAATAGTCCACTTTGACTGCCCGTCCATTTGAGGATGATATGCCGAACTAAATTATAAATTTGTGCCCATAGCTTTTTGCAAACTAACCCAAAATCGTGAAGTGAATATTGGGTCTCGATTGGAAACTATGGATACTGGCATACCATGCAGTCTTACAATCTCATTTATGTATATACGAGCAAAGACGTTCAAGTGGATAAGTTTCTTGTATAGGTAAAAAATGAGCAGTCTTGGTCAATCTATCAATAATGACCCAAATTGCATTTATGCCTTCAGAAACCTTGGGAAGACCAGTAACGAAATCCATAGTAATGTGCTCCAACTTCCATTTTAGAATTTCAAGTGGTTGTAATGGACCTTTTGGCACTTGATGCTCCGTCTTGACTCGTCGACAAGTTAAAAACCTTGAGATAAACTCCGTTATCTCTCTTTTCATATTGCTCCACCAAAATGTATGTCTAAGATCACGATACATTTTGGTACTCCCAGGATGGATTGCAAACAGTGTGTTGCGTGCCTCCATCATAATTTTATACTTTAAATCAGGGTCATTAGGAACACAAAGTCTGGAGTTGACTCAAAGTATTCCTTCTTCATCGATTCTTACTTCTAAAATATCACCTTCTTGCACTTTCTTCTTTATACGCATCAGCTCCAGGTCCGTGGTTTGAGCAGCTTTAACTTTATCGATTAAAGTCGATTCTACTCGTATATTTGACATCATCACGTGGGTCCTTAGAGTCTTTAACTCTATCTCCATCCTTTGCGAGTCATACAAAATAGGCCTTTGCATTGACAATATCGCACTCGTACCCGCATATAATATTCTACTCAACACTGCAACTATCACGTTCGTTTTTCTAGGATGGTATTGAATGGTATGATCGTAATCTTTCAACAGCTCAATTTTATTTTAGGGTTTTTGATTAATTCCTTTTTAAACGCTATATATATATATATATATATATATATATATATATATTAATTCTTACTTAATTAATATACCTATATATAAATTATCTTATTAATTTAAATTCATAATTTAAATACTATCAATCATATTGACATATTTAAATCTTTATAATTTAAATTATTTCCCTTTTAATTACGTTCTTTGTGTGTGACCCTATAGGTCATTATTACATTGGCAATAATTTTAAAATCATATTATAAAATTATAAACAATGAGCGACATCTAGTAATGCATCACTGCTACCCAAGTAATAATAAGATCGATGATTTGATGCAACCTTTTCGTGACCAATGTTTCAATGTAATTTAATCCTTTTAACCTTGACATCCTAGATTAAAATCGAGTCATGGAATGTGTCATACTCTTCATAATTTAATCTGTGTTTTCTTGATCAATGAGTAGACTATATAAAACAAATCACTATTTGAGTATGGCCATGCATTTCATAGTCCTACTCAATCAAAAGGCCTATGGATATTACCCCTAATATATAGGAGGGTTAAATTCCATCTAAATCATTCATATTCCTCACACGATTCATGGTGTACCCAATAATCATCTTTATAGTCCAACCTATTAAAGGTGATATTTAATGAAATCAAAGTACATAAATTCCCGTGTAGTAATATAGTGATTTCAGGTCGGAGGACCATTACATCATTGTAACTATGAGAATCGCTAATGACACTTTGCATACTGTTCCATGTAGAATTCTCATGGTGGGTCTGTCTAGTACATCGTTCTCTAACATGTACTTATGCATTGACTTAATATGACATATATTTATGACCAATGGGATTTGGATATCAATTAATCCACATACTAGTCTCAATGCATCATTGTTGTCCCATCGACAATGATACTCGACTAGGGACATTTAAGAGCAATGATACTAATTGTAATTATATAATCTCATGTTCAAGTCACATACTTGAAACTATATAATTTGTATCGCTATTCTAAGGAATTTTATTATGTTAACATTTATATAACACAATAAATAAAACCATAATAAAATCATTCATTTATTCAATCAAATATAATATCAAAATGTTAAGCAATTATATCAAATAATTGGCCTCTAGGGCATAAACTCTAATAATTGGCCTTTGGTTGCCACAGGTACACATGCGGCCAACCGTGGGTTGATTTAACCTGTAGATTGCTTTCATAATTCATTTCTAAGTTGCGCCACACAAGAAAATCAAGAGATCTTCTTCAAATCTGCTGAGTTTGAGCGTCTTTATGCAAATTCTGTCACTGTACAAGTGTTCTACGCTGCCCTGATAACATATGCATGCCTTCTTTTCCAGTTTTTATCTGTTGGAAAATGAAATATCACATAAAATGCTTCTAAACACATAGTAGTGAATATGCATACTCATATGACTTGATAAAAAATATTCAATATAGTAAATGTTAGTATTTAACCATGCTGAACATAATGATGTGAAAAAAATGACTTTTGAAATAGTCAAATTGGCACCTTTTTCTGCTATTTCTTATCCTATTTCAGGACAAATGAGCTAAGGTGAAAAGGCAATGTAATCCTGGTAATTAGGCTACCCTTATGGATTATGTCTTTGATAATGTAATGCATGTAGGATATTTATGACTGTGGGTAGGTGTGCTACTGAATGGCCACCTAGTCATGCCTATGTGCATGTGGATAGTCCTATTTATAAAGGGGACTATGACAAAAAAAAATTCAAAATGTAGGCTTTGGATAGTCATGCATTTTTAACTCTACTGTAGGCATATGTTAAATTAATGCATGCATGCATGTAGTCATAAAATGCATTTGAAAAAGCTCCAGATTAGAGTTTACCATACCCTTTCTGAGGTGATTTGGAGACTCGTGTCCAGATATATGGATCCGAATCAGCTGAGTAGTTCCCGCAGGACCACTTCAGGTGTGTGGAAGAGGGCTTTTGATGTGCCTCGACCCCATTTAGTTAGACAGCCTCATCGTCTGGTAGAGACGGTGATACATCATATCTGGATTGAGGTACCAGATGTGGCGGACGAGGAGGAGGATGTACCGATTGTGGACCCTGCTCCTATTGCTCCTGTTCCCCGTAGAGATTTCCCAGGCATTGAGGTGGCGATCCCAGATCTTCTGGGAGATTTGAGTCGACACCCCTCAGTTTACTTGCATACAAATGAGGTACGAGCTGGATTTTGATCTTCCTTTTTTCCTATTGATGAGGAGTAAGGATTCTGATATTGATTTACTTTATAATGCAGGTTCCCAGCATCACACAGCCTAGAAGGAACCGGTTCAACATTCACTCCACATATCAGGCTCTACATCCTGACTATCGAGCGATTATGCGTGGTTGGGGTTTTAGGGCGTTCATTTCCATCCTCCCCCGTCGTTGTCCCTGGGGTTATCTCAGGGCATTATCTAAGCACTGGTTTCACCAAACTCAGTCTCTCCATTTGTTAAACAGTGAGGTGATGATGACGCCGATGGATTGGCGATTTATCACCGATATAGATTTTGGAGGGGCGCTAGTGCATTGTATGGCGGATATTACCCCGACTGCCATTAGATCCTTGCTAGGAGTCCCGGCTGAGGTGCTCAAGGGAAGGAATGTCTGTACAGGTCCTTTGAGCGTAGATGCTATGAGCGGGCTATTGAGTTAGCCCATACCCGATGATGTGAGAGTCAGGGATCACATTCTTTGGCAATTGTTCCTGATAATCATTAGGGGCTTCTTCATAGCAGATAACTCTTTCACGGTATCATTCACTTTGGTGAGCGCTACACGAGATATGGACCGTATAGGAGAGTATGACTGGGGCTCCTATACCTTCGCCTATTTTCTTAGGGGCATGCACATGCATTCGCAGAGCTTGACAGAGACTTGGCTAGGATTTTATCCATTTCTACTGGTGAGTATTTCTCTTATAATTTCCCATGTACAAGTTAAGAGTGTTGACTGACAGCAGATGTTTGCTTTTGTGTTGGAAGTTTTGGGCCTACGAGAGGCTCCCATGTTTACGTCCTGTGAGTGTGCTAGGCTTGGAGACCTATCCACGAGGACGGTGATGGCATCACTCCTTATTGACCGAGGTTCCTGTAGCTGAGGGGTTCACCCATTGTCGACTATAGTTGGAGTTATTTACAGCTAATGCTATCACATAGATTCCCTATTCTGGGGAACATTTACCCATTGGGTTTGAGGACGAATACCTGACTGGTGTCGAGTATGTGATATCCACCCGTAGGATTCCTGTGACAACCCGAGAATTTAAATAATTTATTAAAATCTTAAATGGTGGATTTAAGGTCAAATAATAGACCTAGACAGAAAATAAGTGTATGCATTTTATATTTTTAGGAAGGAATTTTCAGGATTTCAAAATTCTGTGAAGGATTTTGGTGAATTATTCACGATTAAGGGTATACGTGAATATGTTCTGTGTATATGCTTACGTATGTGTTCAGAATGTGGTTAAGGGTCAAGGGTTGACCAGATAAATTTTATTAGTGTTAAACCCTAATATTATATTCGAACGTCAACGTTCAGTTAGAAAACCCTAACAATTGATAAGAAATCCTAAAACCGGTTCTAGAAACCCTAATTTCATTTCTGGGAATCCGAAACCCTAATTTGGAAATTGGAAACCCTAATCTGGGGATTTAAAGGATAATTATAATGTTTAAGTGATATTAATTATAATATTAATTAGGGTAAAGCTTAATTAATTAGCAAACCCTAATTTCAAATTTTTAAACCCTAATTGTTCCGTCAGAAACCCTAATGTACAATTGTGGATTTAATTACTAAATTAGCAATATTAATTAGGAAATATTAATCCTAATTAGCAAACTTGAATTATAATTAAGAAATCTTAGTATAATTAGAGAATCTTAATTATAATTTAGAAATGTTAATTTTCTATTTTGAAAATCGGAATTTGAAAATCCTAGAAAATAATTTTTGGAAACCTTAGGTTTTAACCCCAAGGGTCAAACCCTAAGGGTTTGATCAAATGATAATTCTAGAATTAAAATGGTGAGGAAATGACTAAAATGGCCTTTTCTTAAACTAAAGCAAAAGATTTTGCAATCTTGGTGAGTCATCACTCTAATGTTTATCCCATGTGACTTAAATCTTTACAAGATCAAATTTGTACCACCTAGCAACTTCTTGGTTCATTGGATCATGTCATTTATTGAGATTAAGAAAGAGTAAATGTATACTTTCATTTTCATTTTTTCTCCAAGACTTTCTCTCTCTATAATTCGAAATGTAGAGTGAGAATAAGTGATTAGATAAGCCAAGATCATGTAATAACAAGCCAAGATCAGATCATTAAGGATCAATTCATGAACCAAAGCCTAAGAGGTATAACAAACTTTAAATCTTGAAATCTTTGTATTTGATGTTAGATGTTGTAAGTTATTGGTTAAAGTTGTGTATTAGGATGTTAATAAGTGATATGGGTTGATAGATCATAGATCTATAACACTTAGATGCACGAATCTAGTATTTTTAGAAATCTGGAAAAGTTGAAGAATAAGGTCTGACAAGCAAATGTCAGAGCCTCTAGATTCTTCTGTGTTAGATGTTTATGGTATTATATGTTATGAATCTATAGTATGCCATGTGGTCTTTATTCTGCAACTTGAATCAGGGTCATAGCATGTCTATATCGTAAGTTACAAGCGGTCAAAAGGGGTTGACTGACCACGAAAATTTGAATCTGGGTAACCCAGATTTCCCAATAGTCGTCTGACAACATTTTGTAGGCCTTAGATCTTGCAGTGTTTTATGTTTTTGGTCATCTTGTTGTGTTGATATTGGAGGCTGGTATATGAACTACAAATATATGCTTTTAGATCACCCAGATCCGTAACTGAATTGTAGAAATATGTGGTCAAACCACCATTGACCAACTGGCCTTATGAAGATCTGGGTAACTGTAGCGTCCCCGTTTTGCCGCGGATCTGGTTCGCTATTTCTATAACTGTTGCGGAAGATATAAACATAAATTGTTTATACATTAAACATTATACACTATCCCCAAGGTCGAGTAACCATAACTTATATTAATATAAATACCACATTATTCCTTGATCATTATCATTTATTTAATATTAAATTTTAATTAAAATCATAACATAATATTATAATATCACAAAGTATTTTTAATATCTTAAAATCATATTTATATAATTTTAAACAATCAAATCCATTATCATATAATTAAAATATTAATATTTTCATGCCAAAATATGAAAAGTTATATTTTATAAATTAAAATATTTTATAACACTTAAATCATTTTTATATAATTTTAAAGCATTAATTCTATTTTTCCATAATTTATCTAATATATTTATAAAATAAACTAATTATCATTTATAATAAATATTAATGAAATTCATCACAAAATATCAAAAGTCATCCGTAATAACTTAAAATATTTTTTAACATCATAATATAATTTTTCACGATTTTTCATGAATTAAAACTATTTTTAAATAATTTATCTAATATTATAATTAAATAAATAAATACCATTTATATTCCAAAAATATTAAATATTTTCAAATATACTCCAAATAATTAAAAACTATTTTTCAAGCTTTAAAATAATTTTTCGAATTTAATATGTATTTTAATAATTTAAAACCATTTATTTCTATTTATTTATTAAAATAATCTATTTTCTGAAAATAAGCGTCGCTAAAGGGCCCTATAGCGACAAAACTGTCGCTATAGGTGTTCTTGAGCCCAACCCGTAAAAATCGTGTACGTGCTTTCGAGGGGTAGGTTTTCGACCGGTATATAATCACGATGATGATTGTTTTCGGGTAGATAAATTGTTATAGTTGTAGTATTAGTGTAATACTATTATTATCCATCGATATCATGGCTATCCAACAACAAAACAAAGAAGATCTCGGGCGATTAAAACCTTGTCGAGACGGTTTCGGGTTTCCCGAAACCCAAAGAGCTCGTCTAGGTAATTTCTAGGTCATTTTAATCTAGGTTCTGTTCTTGCTTTTGATGGTTTTATGATTTAAACTGGTAGTATTCGTGACAAGGAACAACAACATATTAAAATCACAGTTCAATAACATCCCAAACACTAGATAAAACTTAGTCAAAGCCTGACAGAAATAACGTTCTTAGAGTTTCTGGGAAATTCCTAGAAACTGTAAATATGAAGGTCATGCCTGGTTTGACCAACTGTCACGCCCGATCTATTGATTATTAGTGGGATCTAAAGATATAAATTTAAAGTACATATACAAGGCTACAAGTATGCTACAACAACAACGTCCTAACACATTAAATCTGACAGATCTGGGCCATGTAAAAAGTTTTCAGACGCTGTTCATGCAGTTCGTGTTGCCCAGATTTTCGGCCACGCCCACATCAACGGTTTTCAATAGAGTATATCTTGTAATCTAGACATCCAATGGCTAAAATACCACTTCCAGATGAAAGACCTCCTACCATACTACCAATCCAAAACACCAAACAACAAAAATCATGATTAAACAAGGATCTACAGCCACAGACATAAGGCTGTCAGACAACATTTCAACATTTTTCCAGATTTCTAAAAATGCAAGATTCGAGTATTTTTGATGTTATGGATCTGGGATTTAACAACCCAGATCACTAAATGACACCTAAATACACCACATTAACTAATCAACAACAACTTCTAACATAGAATCATAGGATTTCTAAGATTAGGGTTTATACCTCAAAAATCCTTTGATCTTGACTCTGGTCTTTATGATCTGTTTCTGGCTTGCTAATGTTCTTACTAGTGACTGATTTACTCAACATTTTCGTGGGTAAGAAGAGAGAAAGGTTTGGTTGAGTGTAAGGATGCAATTGAGCTTGGTTTTGTAACTTTTCCTCTCTTTGATCCATATATATAATGATAATATGTAATGGCTGATCATGTGATCAATTTGTTGATTGATTGAAGTAGCTTTCTAGACCACATGGCTATCCTAGGGTTGGTTACCAACCACAAGTAAGGTTAGATCCACACTCCACCTTATTAAAATAATATAAGGGCACTTTGGTCATTTGGTTTGTACTTTTAGTGGCTAAATTGTCACCTTACACCTTACACCGTGCACCTTACACCATACACCATACTGCTTACACCAATTTATACACATCACATGCTACCCAATACACCACTCACAAGAGCAAAAGTTTTCAAATTGTGCTGAGGGGTCATATAGACCATGAACTACTGAGGTTTATAGGTATTACTACCCGCTACCTATTTCAATTAAGAAAAAGGTAATCTACCCCCTTTATAAAGGTTAACAGTATGTTTACAATCACGAAGAAGGTAAACTACTAGTACTTTAGGTGATTAGCCTATCGTACTCTTACGTCATGCATAACGTATTAATCATTTTTAGCGAATATTTACGCTACTAGATTGGATTATTTATCCAAACAATATCGTTCACCTCAGTCTTATCATAGGATTCCACACCAAAACAATTTAGTTCGGGAAATTTCTATCAATGAATATTTAGAGTTTTCATAACATTAGTCTAGCTGAATCAAATAGCATAGACTCATATCGATAATTCAATTCAATCGAATTATTTAGGTGTAGCCAAACCCCGTTGGCAAATTAAACATTTTGAAAACATTTTTGAGAATGACGTCATGATGTCGTACTGTATTAACAGTCCGTTTGAGGATGCCATCATTGTATGACTTTGTCATAACACATCATACAATAGTGGAACAACGACTTCAGGTCAAGTTCACACTATGTATTCCTGTATTTACAACTCCATCACATTTTTATCATCTCTGCACCAGGTTACATGGTACATGAGTGATAATTAAAAACAAATTTTGATATTTCAAATCATTTGCGTCTAGCCAAAAGAAGTAGCATATACTGTACTTTAAAACGTTTCAAAAATGGTTACGAGTCTACATATATTTTTTTTTAAAAGGCATATAGTTCGTATTTAGCTTGATGTCAAAAATTTGAAGTTTAGCATAGCTAGGAGTTTAGGAAAACCTAATGCCTCCACTAACAATCATTTGCTTAAAATTCTATCTGTTCCTATAATCCTTAACACTCCATTCACAAAAACTATTCCCAGTTCATAAAACCACACTTATGAGTTCATTAATTGTCACAATCATATGAGTTTAAGAACTTACCCTAGTCAGACCTTTGGCGTCCATTCGCTGAGGGGTTCATAAATATTTCATATAACTATGAGTCAAGAATGTCACATAAGTATGAGTTTTAAGAACTCGTATTTAACCTTATATTCTCTACCTATGACCTCCATCTATTTGTTATATACACATGAGAAAGGAATCACCCTCTTAACTGCATATAGCAAATAAAATAGCGACACAAAACATTTCAATGATTATCAATGCCGTAAACTAAGTGGTTTTTACACCAAGTACAATTCCCGCCCATAACAAGGAATCATACAACTCAACTACTAACATGAGTCCTCAATTGAAATCCCCACCTAATCTTAACCCCCTTTTCCATACGAATTTCATTTAATTCGTATTCATAATCCATAACTCTTTCATGAGTTTTGATAGTACCATATCATAGTACAACTGATACACAGCATCTTGCTGTAGACTTTTCAATCATCAGATTGATTCTTTCTGGCTGTCATAACCTTATCAGACCACGGGGTCATCTCATCATATATATTACGATTCAATTTTATGACTTGATTGTTTTGTTTTACGATCTCTTATCCCTGCAGTTTCAGTCTTTTAGACTCGATCTATCCACTTTCTATACGTGGTACACATCGAGTCTCTAACAGTTTCAATATGGTACGCTGAGTGGTTTCCCACAAACAACCAACAAACTAGGCTCCGAGTTGCTAGTTCGTAAATACCACCGCTCTATAAAGGAATCGTTTAGCCCAGATACCATACATCAACTATTAAAGAGTACAATTGTACCATACTTAAATGTAACTTTTTAATACTTAACTTCTTTATCAGAGTTAGGGAACTCTGTGTCTTTATAACTCTCCGAGATTCGTCTTTGAATCTCACCGACACACTAACTCTATGTGAGTTAGATCTTATCCTAATCACTGCGGTTATTAGTCTAAGGTAACTCTACCCTAGGTTTATAACCAACTCTAATGACTCGATACCAAATGTAATCGTCCTCGAATCGTCATGGATCCGGGTTCACTATTCTATAATAAGCATGTAAGATATAAACATAAATTTTTATACATTAAACATTATATACTATCCCCAAGGTCGAGTAACCATAACTTATACACATTTCATAACTTATCCGACACACGATATTATCATCATACAAGACTATTACAAATCTAATCGCGATATTAACTCTAAGTCGGGCCGTCTTTAACTTTCCTTGATCCAAGCATTCATCTTATCTCTGCAATGTTTTATCATGATATAGCAAGGGTGAGCATGAAAGTTTCCCAGCAAGTTTAAATACAATTTAAGGATATATCATGATTGAAAGAGTTTGAATAATAAGCTGGATATAATTCACAATGTAGTTGTAAATTAGCATGAACAAACTTTTGACTGAACAAGTATTACATATGAACAATATATATCTGGACCAACTGGTAAAGAAGGTGATCAGCCTTTCATACCTTAATTATACATACAAGATGTACGGAGTACAATTCTACATGGCAATCAGTAATGATTAACCATAAGCATATCTGAATGAAACACTCTTAATAGAGTTAAGAAAAACAAACTTGCCTGTTCCGTTGATTACCGATACGAAAAATAACTTAGCTTTATCCGAAGACCTAATATAGATAATACCGATCTCTAAATATTAGAATAATATCATCACAGTATAAAATAACCTAAACACATTATCACATAATCCTATCACCATATACAACACATAAGACTTAGCATCAAATCGACTATTTAAGTTCTGGTTGAGCGAAACCAATTCAATCATCCCGACGATCAATCGGACAATATCGAAGTTTAAGTTCAATTAAACTCTTGCTAAACAATTAACAATAATCTTAGATAATCATAGTATCACCAAAAACATTTTTCATAAACTTGCAAAAATTTTCGATAATTAATATCATTTAACAACATTTTTCAATCATTAATACGTATTTTTAAATGAATTAAATACCACAATATTCTAATATCATTAATATTTATTTAATATTAAACATTAATGAAACACAAGACATAATATTATAACATATTTGTAATATCTCAAAGTATTTTCAATACTTTATCATTTCCTTTAAAAAATTTAAAGTAATTAAAGACATTAATCAATAATCGATATTAATAAAATACCACATTATTCCTCGATCATTAACATTTATTTAATATTAAATTTAAATGAAAATCAAAAATAATATTATAATATAATTATAATATCACAAAGTATTTTTAATATCTTAAAATCATATTTATATAATTTTTAAACAATCAAATCCATTATCCGATAATTAAAATAATAATATTTTCATGCCAAAATATCAAAAGTTATATTTTATAAATTAAAATATTTTTATAACACTTAAATCATTTTTATATGATTTTTAAAGCATTAATTCTATTTTCCATAATTTATCTAATATATTTATTAAATAAACTAATTATCATTAATAATAAATATTAATGAAATTCATCACAAAATATCAAAAGTCATCCAAAATAACTTAAAATATTTTTAACACCATAATATAATTTTTTTCATGATTTTTCATGAATTAAAACTATTTTTAAATAATTTATCTAATATTATAATTAAATAAATAAATACCATTTATATTCCAAAAATATTAAATATTTTGAAATATACTCCAAATAATTAAAAACTATTTTTCAGTGCTTTAAAATAATTTTTAGAATTTAATATATATTTTAATAATTTAAAACCATTTATTTCTATTTATTTATTAAAATAATCTATTTTCCTAAAATAAGCGTCATTAAAGGGCCCTATAGTGACAAAAATCTGTCGCTATAGGTGTTCTTGAGCCCAACCCAAAAAAAACCGTATCGTTGCTCAAGGGGTAGGTTTGACCAAATATATAATCACGATGATTGTGTTTTCGTGGCGATAAATTATTATAGTTGTAATATTAGTGTAATACTATTATTATCCATCAAGATCATGGCTATCCAACAACAAAACAAAGAAGATCTCGGGCGATCAAAATCCTTGTCGACGGTTTACTTTCGGTTTCCCGAAAACCCAGTAAGTTCGTCTCAGTACTTTCTAGTCATTTTAATCTAGGTTATGTTCTTGCTTTTGATGGTTTTATGGTTCAAACTGGTAGTATTCGTGACAAGGAACAACAACATATTAAAATTACAGTTCAATAGCATCCCAAACACTAGCTAAAACTTAGTCAAAGCCTGACAGAAATAACGTTCTTAGAGTTTCTGGGAAATTCCCAGAAACTGTAAATATGAAGGTCATGCCTGGTTTGACCAACTGTCACGCCCGATCTGTTGATTATTAGTGGGATCTAAAGATATAAATTTAAAGTAAATATAAAAGGCTACAAGTATGCTACAACAACAACGTCCTAACACATTAAATCTGACAGATCTGGGCCATGTAAAAAGTTGTTGAAGACCATTTGCTCATGCAATTCGTGTGTTGCCCAGATTTTTGACCGGTCATGCCCGGTCAACGGGTTTTGACCGAGTATATCTTGTAATCTAGACATCCAATGGCCAAAATACCACTTCTAGATGAAAGACCTCCTACCATACTACCAATCCAAAACATCAAACAACAAAAATCATTATTAAACAAAGATCTACAACCAATCGACATAATAAAGTCATCGAACAACATTTCAACATTTTTCCGATTTCTAAAATGCAAGATTCGAGTATTTTGATGTTATGGATCCGGGATTTAACAACCCGCATCATCTACTAAATGACACCTAAATACACCACATTAACTAATCAACAACAACATCTAACATAGAATCATAGGATTTCTAGGATTAGGGTTTATACCTCAAAAATGCTTTGATCTTGACTCGATCTTTATGATCTGCTTTACGGCTTGCTAATGTTCTTACTAGTGACCCCATTTACTCAACATTTTCATGGCTAAGAAGAGAGAAAGGTTTGGTTGAGTGTAAGGATGCAATTGAGCTTGGTTTTGTAACTTTTCCACTCTTTGATCCATATATATAATGATAATATGTAATGGCTTATCATGCGATCAATTTGTTGATTGATTATAGTAGCTTTCTAGACCACATGGCTATCCTAGGGTTGGTTACCAACCACAAGTAAGGTTAGATCCACACTCCACCTTATTAAAATAATATAAGGGCACTTTGGTCATTTGGTTTGTACTTTTAGTGGCTAAATTGTCAAATGCTCCAACCCTTAGGGTTTAGGGTTTAAGCCTTTAGGGTTTAGGGTTTGAACCCTTAGGATTTAAAAAATAAATTTCTAGGATTTCCAATTTAAGTTTTCAAAATATAAAATTAATATTTCTAAATTATAATTAGGATTTGATAATTATATTAAAATTTCCTAATCATAAATTAAGCTTTCCAATTAGGATTATTATTTCATAATTAAATTTGCTAATTTTGAAATTATGATAATAATTGGTCACTAGAGTTTATAACCCACTAATTAGGATTTTACATAGAAAATAATCTTTCTAATTTAGAAATTAGGTTTCCTAATTTAGATTAGGGTTTCCTAATTACTTATATCTTGAAAATTAGGATTAATGTTTCCTAATTAACATTAAACACTATAAATACATAATTAGGTTTTCTCTAATCGTACATTAGGGTTTCCAACATTAGAAATTAGGGCTCTCCAATTAATCAATTAGGGTTATCCCTAATTACTCTTACAATTTAATAACATAGAAACTCTATACTTATCTTTAAGCTTCCCACTTAGGGTTTTAATATCCCGAATTAGGGTTACGGATTCTCAAAACTGTAATTAGGGTTTCCATAGCCGGTAATAGGGTTTTCTAATAAGTACTTAGGGTTTCAAGTAATTCATTATGTTTTTCCCTAATAAATTTATAATTCGTTAAACTTATTCATAGCATTTAAATTCCCGAATTAGAGTTTTGGATTCTCGGAACTGTAATTAGGGTTTCAGAACCGATTTCTAGGGTTTCTTATCAAACGTTAGGGTTTTCTAACATAACGTTGTCGTTCTTTAATATATATTTAGGATTTGACAAATGATAAGTTTTATCCGTCAACCTCAATTCTTGACCAAAACCACATTAAGAACACATACATAACCATATACACCGAACCATATCCACATACACAGATATTCTTAACACTTTAAACCTTTACCAAAAGTTTTTAAATTCACAAAATTCATTCCTAAAATGTTAAATACATACACTTATTTTCTGTCTAGGTTTATTATTTGACCTTTAAATCAATCATTTAAGATTTTAATAAATTGTCTAAATTCTCGGGTTGTCACATTCACCCTCCTTATAAGAATTTCGTCCCCAAAATTCACTTTACACCTTACACCGTGCACACTTACACCACTCACACATTTATACACATCACATGCTACCCAATACACCACTCACAAGAGCAAAAGTTTTCAAATTGTCTTTGAGGGGTCATATAGACCATGAACTATCGAGGTTTATAGGTATTACTACCCGCTACCTATTTCAATTAAGAAAAGGTAATCTACCCTTTATAAAGGTTAATAGTATGTTTACAATCACAAAGAAGGTAAACTACCATTACTAGTACTTTAGGTGATTAGCCTATCGTACTCTTACGTCATGCATAACGTATTAATCATTTTTAGCGAATATTTACGCTACTAGATTGGATTATTTATCCAAACAATATCGTTCACCTCAGTCTTATCATAGGATTCCACACCAAAACAATTTGGTTCGGAAAATTTCTATCAATGAATATTTAGAGTTTTCATAACATTAGTCTAGCTGAATCAAATAGCATAGACTCGTATCGATAATTCAATTCAATCGAATTATTTAGGTGTAGCCAAACCCCATTGGCAAATTAAACTTTTTGAAAACATTTTTTAGAAATGACGCCATGATGTCGTCTTCATTAAAATCGCTTGAGGATGCCGTCATTGTATGACTTTGTCATAACACATCATACAATAGTGGAACAACAACTTCAAGTCAAGTTCACACTAAGTATTCCTGTATTTATAACTCCATCACATTTTTGTCATCTCTGCACCAAGTTACATGGTACATGAGTGATAATTAAAAACAAATTTTGATATTTCAAATCATTTGCATCTAGCCGAAATAAGTAGCATAGACTATACTTTAAACCGTTTCAAAAATGGTTACGAGTCTACATATATATATATATATATATATATATATTTTAAAAGGCACATAGTGTGTATTTAGCTTGATGTCAAAAATTTGATGTTTAGCATAGCTGGGAGTTTAGGAAAACCTAATGCCTCCACTAACAATCATTTGCTTAAACATTCTATCTGTTCCTATAATCCTTAACACTCCATTCACACAAAACTATACCCAGTTCATAAAACCACACTTATGAGTTCATTAATTGCCACAATCATATGAGTTTAAGAACTTACCCTAGTCAGACCTTTGGCGTCCATTCGCTGAGGGGTTCATAAATATTTCATATAACTATGAGTCAAGAATGTCACATAAGTATGAGTTTTAAGAACTCGTATTTAAACCTTATATTCTCTACTCTATGACCTATCTATTTGTTATACACATGAGAAAGGAATCACCCTCTTAACTACGCATATAACAAATAATACGACACAAACATTTCAATGATTATCAATGCCGAAACTAAGTGGTTTTAACACCAAGTACAATTCCCCGCCCATAACAAGGAATCATACAACTCAACTACTAACATGAGTCCTCAATTGAAATCCCCACCTAATCTTAACCCCCCTTTCCATACGAATTTCATTTAATTCGTATTCATAATCCATAACTCTTTCATGAGTTTTCTTAGTACCATTTCATAGTACAACCGATACACACATCTTCTTGTCAGACTTTTCAATCATCGATTGATTCTTTCTTATCATAACCTTATCGATCATCGGGGGTGATCTCATCGTATATATTACGATTCAATTTTATGACTTGATCGTTTTGTTTTACGATCTCCTATCCCTGCACTTTCAGTCTTTTAGACTCGATCTATCCACTTTCTATACTTGGTACACATCGAGTCTCTAACAGTTTCAATATGGTACGCGATGGTGGTTTCCCACAAACAACCAACAAACTAGGCTCGAGTTGCTAGTTCGTATATATCTCCGCTCTATGAAGGAATCGTTTAGCCCAGATACCATACATCAACTATTAAAGAGTACAATTGTACCATACTTAAATATAACTTTTTGATTCTTAACTTCTTTATCAAGAGTTAGGGAACTCTGATCTTTATAACTCATGAGATTCGCTTTGAATCTTACCCACACACACTAACTCTATGTGAGTTAGATCTTATCCTAATCATCATAGCATTATTAGTCTAAGGTAACTCTACCCTAGGTTTATAACCAATAGCTCTGATACCAAAATGTATCATCCCCGAATCATCAATCACCATGATCCGGTTCATTATTTTTATAATCATTGCATAAGATATAAAACATAAATTGTTTATACATTAAACATTATACACTATCCCCAAGGTCGAGTAACCATAACTTATACACATTTCATAACTTATCTAACACATGATATTATTATCATATAAAGACTATTACAAATCTAATCGCAGCATATTAACTAACTAAGTCGAAACTGCTTTTAACTTTCCTTATATCCGAAGCATTCATCTTTATCTGCAATGTTTTATCATGATATAGCAAAGGTGAACATGAAAGTTGCCTAGCAAGTTTAAATACAATTTAAGGATATATCATGATTGAAAGAGTCTGAATAATAAGCTGGCTATAATTCACAATGTAGTTGTAAATTAGCATGAACAAACTTTTGACTGAACAAGTATTACATATGAACAATATATATCTGGACCAACTGGTAATGAAGGTGAACAACCTTTCATACCTGACTTATACATACAAAATGTACAGAGTATAATTCTACATGGCAATCAGTAATGATTAACCATAAGCATATCTGAATGAAACACTCTTAATAGAGTTAAGAAAAAAACAAACTTGCTCGCACTGCTGATTATCGATACGAAAAATAACTTAGCTTTATCCGAAGACCTAATACAAATAATACTGATCTCCAAATTTTAGAATAATATCATCACAGTATAAAATAACCTAAACACATTATCACATAATCCTGTCAGTCTATACAACACATAAGACTTAGCATCAAATCAAACTATTTAAGTTGAAACCGACACAATTCAATCATCCCGACGGTCAAATCGGACAATATCGAGTTTAAGTTCAATTAAACTCTGCCTAAACAATTAATAATAATCTTAGATAATCATAGTATCAGTCAAAATATTTTTCATAAACTTGCAAAAATTTTTAGATAATTAATATCATTTAACAACATTTTTCAATCATTAATACTGTATTTAAATGAATTAAATACCACAATATTCTAATATCATTAATATTTATTTAATATTAAACATTAATGAAACACAAGAAATAATATTATAACATATTTGTAATATCTCAAAGTATTTTCAATAATTTATTATTTCCTTTAAATTTTTTAAAGTAATTAAAACATTAATCAATAATCGATATTAATATAAATACCACATTATTCCTTGATCATTAACATTTATTTAATATTAAATTTAATGAAAATCATAACATAATATTATAATATAATTATAATATCACAAAAGTATTTTTAATATTTTAAAATCATATTTATATAATTTTAAACAATCAAATCCATTATCCGATAATTATAAATATTAAAATATTAATATTTTCATGCCAAAATATCAAAAGTTATATTTTATAAATTAAAATATTTTTATAACACTTAAATCATTTTTATATGATTTTTAAAGCATTAATTCTATTTTTCCATAATTTATCTAATATATTTATTAAATAAACTAATTATCATTAATAATAAATATTAATGAAATTCATCACAAAATATCAAAAGTCATCCAGAATAACTTAAAATATTTTTTAACACCATAATATATATTTTCACGATTTTTCATGAATTAAAACTATTTTTAAATAATTTATCTAATATTATAATTAAATAAATAAATACCATTTATATTCCAAAAATATTAAATATTTTCAAATATACTCAAAATAATTAAAAACTATTTTTCAGTGCTTTAAAATAATTTTTCAAAATTTAATATGTATTTTTAATAATTTAAAAACCATTTATTTCTATTTATTTATTAAAATAATCTATTTTCCGAAAATAAGCGTCGCTAAAGGGCCCTATAGCGACGAAACTGTCGCTATAGGTGTTCTTGAGCCCAACCCAAAAAAACCGTGTCGATCGGGCTCAAGGGTAGTTCGACCAAATATATATAATCATGATGATTGTGTTTTCGTGATATAAATTGTTATAGTTGTAGTATTAGTGTAATACTATTATTATCCATCCATAAGTATCATGGCTATCCATCCAACAAAAAAAAGAAGATCAAAAAAACTTGTCGAGACGGTTTCGGTTTCCCAAACCCGTAAGTTCGCTCTGTGTACTTTCTAGGTCATTTTAATCTAGGTTCTGTTCTTGCTTTTGATGGTTTTATGATTCAAACTGGTAGTATTCGTGACAAGGAACAACAACATATTAAAATCACAGTTCAATAACATCCCAAACACTAGCTAAAACTTAGTCAAAGCCCCGATGAAATAACGTTCTTAGAGTTTCGGAAATTCCTTAAAATCAAATATGAAGGTCATACTGGTTTTGACCAACTGTCACGCCCGATCTGGTTGATTATTAGTGGGATCTAAAGATATAAATTTAAAGTACATATACAAGGCTACAAGTATGCTACAACAACAACGTCCTAACACATTAAATCTGACAGATCCGGGCCATGTAAAAAGTTGTTAGACGTTGTTCATGCAGTTCGTGTTGCCCAAATTTTTGACCGGTCATGCCCGGTCAACGGGTTTTGACCGAGTATATCTTGTAATCTAGACATCCAATGGCCAAAATACCACTTCCGGATGAAAGACCTCCTACCATACTACCAATCCAAAACATCAAACAACAAAAATCATGATTAAACAAAGATCTACGACCAATCGACATAAAGTTCATCGGACAACATTTCAACATTTTTCCAGATTTCTAAAAATGCAAGATTCGAGTAGTTTTTTTATGTTATGGATCTGGGATTTAACAACCCAGATCACTAAAAGATACCTAAATACACCACATTAACTAATCAACAACAACATCTAACATAGAATCATAGGATTTCTAGGATTAGGGTTTATACCTCAAAAATGCTTTGATCTTGACTCTGATCTTTATGATCTGTTTCTGGCTTGCTAATGTTCTTACTAGTGACTGATTTACTCAACATTTTCGTGGCTAAGAAGAGAGAAAGGTTTGGTTGAGTGTAAGGATGCAATTGAGCTTGGTTTTGTAACTTTTCCTCTCTTTGATCCATATATATAATGATAATATGTAATGGCTGATCATGTGATCAATTTGTTGATTGATTAAAGTAGCTTTCTAGACCACATGGCTATCCTAGGGTTGGTTACCAACCACAAGTAGGGTTAGATCCACACTCCACCTTATTAAAATAATATAAGGGCACTTTGGTCATTTGGTTTGTACTTTTAGTGGCTAAATTGTCAAATGCTCCAACCCTTAGGGTTTAGGGTTTGAGCCTTTAGGGTTTAGGGTTTGAACCCTTAGGATTTAAAAAAATAAATTTCTAGGATTTCCAATTTAAGTTTTCAAAATATAAAATTAATATTTCTAAATTATAATTAGGATTTGATAATTATATTAAAATTTCCTAATCATAAATTAAGCTTGCCAATTAGGATTATTATTTCCTAATTAAATTTGCTAATTTAGAAATTAGGATCATAATTGGTCACTAGAGTTTATAACCCACTAATTAGGATTTTACATAAAAATAATCTTTCTAATTTAGAAATTAGGTTTCCTAATTTAGATTAGGGTTTTCTAATTACTTATATCTTGAAAATTAGGATTAATGTTTCCTAATTAACATTAAACACTATAAATTTATAATTAGGTTTTCTCTAATCGCATATTAGGGTTTCCAACATTAGAAATTAGGGCTTTCAATTAATCAATTAGGGTTTTCCTAATTACTCTTACAATTTAATAACATAGAAACTCTATACTTATCTTCAAGTTTCCCACTTAGGGTTTTAATATCCCAATTAGGGTTACTGATTCTCTAAAATCGTAATTAGGGTTTCCATAGCCGTAAATGGGGTTTTCTAATAAGCACTTAGGGTTTCAAGTAATTCATTAGGTTTTTTTCTAATAAATTTATAATTAATGACGTTAAACTTATTCATAGCATTTAAATTCCCGAATTAGAGTTTGATTCTCGAAATCTGTAATTAGGGTTTCGAAACCCATTTCTAGGGTTTTCTTATCGACGTTAGGGTTTTCTAACATAACGTTGTCGTTTTTAATATATATTTAGGATTTGACAAAGGATAAGTTTTATCTGGTCAAACCTCACCCTTAACCACATTAAGAACACATACATAACCATATAAACCTAACATATCCACACATATTCTTAACACTGTAAACCTTCTTAAATTTTTTTTTTTTTTTAAAATTCACAAAATTCATTCCTAAAATGTTAAATACATACACATTATTTTCCTTAAATCAGTTCATTATTCGACCTTAAATCAATTGTTAAGATTTTAATTCTCTAAAATTCTTGTCACGGTATGTCACAAGAAATCTTGAAATTAAGAACACTATTCGGAACATTACACTAAGAAGATTATATAGGACCTCGCCATAGACCCCTTCAATGACATCTAATTAATGAAAATTATTAAATTATTAAATAAATTGAAATGAATAGTTTTAATTATTAAAATACATAAGAAATTATAAAAAATTATTTTAAAGCCTAAAAATTAGTTTTTAATTATTTTGAGTATATTTCAAAAATATTTAATATTTTTGGAATATAAAAGGTATTTTTTATTTAATTATAATATTAAATAAATTATATAAAAATAATTTTAATACATGAAAAGTATATTATGATATTAGAAAATGTTTTAAGTTATTTTTGATGACTTCTAATATTTTGTGATGAATTTCGTTAATAATATATTATTAATGGTAATTAATTTATTTAATAAATATATTAAATAAATTATAAAAAATAGAATTAATGATTTTAAAATCATATAAAATGATTTAAGTTTTATAAAAATATTTTAAGTTATAAAATATAACTTTTGATATTTTGTCATGAAATTATTAATATTTTAATATTAAAAGCAATTATCGAATAATGGATTTAGTTGCTTAAAAATCATATAAATATGATTTTAAAGTATTAAAAATACTTTGTGATATTATAAATATATTATTATAATATTATGTTATGATTTTCATTAATATTTAATATTAAATAAATATTAATGATTAAGGAATTATGTGATATTTATATTATATAAATACTATATAAATGATTGAATTTTTTTGATAAATAGTAATAATTATCTGAAAATTATTACAAGCCTATGAAAATTATTTTGACTGATAATAAAATTATCTAAGATATCTGTAAACCAGTTTAGACCGATTCTTAATAATTTTAGACTCGAGTTTTGTCCGACTAGACCATCGGGATGATAGAATTATGTCGGTTTCATGTCAAACTGAAATAGTTTGACCTGATACCAAGTCTTATGTATGCTGTAGACTGATAGGGTTATGTGTTATGTGTTTAGGTTATTCTATGTATATATATATATATATATATATATATATAATAATAGTATTATACTGTGATGATATTATTCTAATTTTGGAGATTTATATTATTAATATTAGGTCTTCGGATAAAGCGTTATAAATTACGTAGCGGTAATCAACGGTTTAGGCAAGTTTTTCTTAACTCTACTAAGAGTTATTTTATTCTGATACGCTTATGGTTAATCATTGCTAATTGTCCTGTAGAATTATACTATGTACATCTTGCATGTATAAGTCAGGTATGAAAGGGTAATCACCTTCATTACCGGTTGGTCCAGATATATTTGTTCATGTTTAATACTTGTTCAGTCAAAAGTTTATTCGTGCTAGTTCTCAATTATATTGATAAATTATAGCCAGCTTATTATTCAGACTCTTTTAATCATGATATATCCTTAAATTGTATTTAAACTTGCTGGGCAACTTTCATGCTCACCCTTGCTATATCATGATAAACATTGCAGATAAAGTGAATACGTTCGGATACAGGAAAAGGATAATGCCAAGTTCAGCTTGGGATAAAATGTGCAGCTAATTTGTAATAGTATAGTTTGATAAATATGTTATATGTTAGATAGTTTATGAATTGTGTATAAGTTAAGGTTACTCGATTTTGGGGAAATAGTGTGTAAAGTGAATTGTATAAACAATTTATGTTTATATCTTCCGCAATAGTTATAGAATGATTAAACCATATCCGTGGTGATTCGAGACCAGGATTTGGGCTTTTCATAGTTGGTATCAAAGGTGTTGGTTATGAACCTTAGGAAGGAATAACTGAGACTAATAACCGCAGTGATTAGGATAAGATCTAACTCACATAGAGTTAGTCGGTCGGTAAGATTCAAAGATGAATCTCGGCGAGTTGTAAAGATACAGAGTTCCCTAACTCTGATAATAAAGTTGAACAGTAGTGGTGAACAGTAGTGTAGGGATAGGAGATCGTAAAACAAAACGATCAAGATATAGAAATGAGTCGTAATATATACGATGAGATAACCCCATGATCTGATAAGGTTATAATATGGGAAAAGAATCAATCTGATGATTGGAAAGTTTATAGCAAGATTGTTGTATGAATCGGTACAGATTCAGGAAAGGCTTATGAATACAGATTAAATGAAATTCGTATTGAGAAGGGTGTTAAGATTAGGTGGGGATTTCAATTAGGGACTCGTGTCAGCAGTTGAGTTGTATGATTCCTTGTATGGGTGGGGAATTGTACTTGGTATAAAAACTACTTAGTTTTTGGCTCTAATAATCATTGAAATGTTTGTGTCGCGCTATTTGCTATATGCATGTTAAGAGGATGATTATTTTCTCATGTGTATAACAGATAGATAGGTCATAGGTAGAGAATATATGATTAAGTACGAGTTCTTAAAACTCATACTTATGTGACATTCTTGACTAATAGTTATATGAAATGTTTATGAATCCCTCAATGAATGGACGCCAAAGGTCTAACTAGGGCATGTTCTTAAACTCATATGATTGTGGCAAGTTTATGAACTCATAAATGTAGTTTAACGAACTGCGTATAGTAGTGTGTAAATGGAGTATTGAGGATTATAGGAACAGATAGATTGTTAAGCAAATAATTATTAGTGGAGACATAGGTTTTCTAAAACTCCTAGCTATGCTAGATTTTGAAATTTTGACATCAAGCTAAATACGCACTATGTGTTTTTTTTAAAAAAAATAATAATTATGTAGACTCGTAATCATTTTTGAAACGGTTTAAAGTATAGTCTATGCTACTTATTTCGGCTAGACGCAAATGATTTGAAATATCAAAATATATTTTATTTATCACATATGTACCATGTAACATGGTGCAGATATGATAAAAAGGTGATGGAGTTGTAAATACAGGAATACTTAGTCTGAATTTGATCTAAAATCGTTATTCCACTATTTTATGATGTGTTATGACAAAGTCATACGATGACGGCAACCTCAAATGGACTGTTAATACAGTACGACATCATGACGTCATTCTAAAAAATGTTTTCAAAATTTTAATTTGCCAACGGGGTTTGGCTACACCTAAATAATTCGATTGAATTGAATTATTAATATGAGTCTATGTTATTCAATTCAGCTAGACTAATGTTTATGAAAACTCTAAGTGTTCATTGAAAGAAATTTCCTGAACCAAATTATTTTGGTGCGAAATCCAACAAGACTGAGGTAAAAAAATTTGTACGCCTAAGGCAGATAAGAGGAACAAATTGTTCTGACCAGCAGTACTTGATCATTATAGAGCATACCGGGCTAATCACCCTTTATGTCCGTAAGTAATGACGATTTACGGATGAATTTCCATAAAACCTTTGCGAAAATGACAGACAAATAGTCTATACGACTCCTCAGCACAATTTGAAAACTTTTACTCTTGTGAGTAGTGTATTGGGTAGCATGAGATATGTGTGAATGATGTAAGTAATATGGTGTAAGGTGTAAGGTGAATTTCGGGGACGAAATTCTTAGATGAAGGGGTGAATGTGACAACCCGAGAATTTAGACAATTTATTAAAATCTTAAATGATGGATTAACCTAAACAGAAAATAAGTGTATGCGTTTGATATTTTTAGGAAGGAATTTTGAGGATTTCAAAATTCTGTGAAGGATTTTGGTGAATTATTCAGGATTAAGGGTATACGTGAATATGTTTTGTGTATATGGTTATGTATGTGTTCAGAATGTGGTTAAGGGTCAAGGGTTAACTAGATAAATTTTATTAGTGTTAAACCCTAATATTATATTCGAACGTCAACGTTCAGTTAAAAAACCCTAACGACTGATAAGAAACCCTAAAATCGGTTCTAGAAACCCTAATTTCATTTTTGGGAATCCGAAACCCTAATTCAAAAATTGGAAACCCTAATCTGGGGATTTAAAGGATATTTATAATGTTTAAGTGATATTAATTATAATATTAATTAGGGTAAAGCTTAATTAATTAGCAAACCATAATTTCAAATTTTTAAACCCCTAATTATTCCGTCAGAAATCCTAATGTACAATTGTGGATTTAATTACTAAATTAGCAATATTAATTAGGAAATATTAATCCTAATTAGCAAACTTGAATTATGATTAAGAAATATTAGTATAATTAGAGAATCTTAATTATAATTTAGAAATGTTAATTTTCTATTTTGAAAATCGGAATTTAGAATTCCTAGAAAATAATTTTTGGAAACCTTAGGTTTTAACCCCAAGGGTCAAACCCTAAGGGTTTGATCAAATGAGAATTCTAGAATTAAAATGGTGAGGAAATGACTAAAATGGCCTTTTCTTAAACTAAAGCAAAAGATTTTGCAATCTTGGTGAGTCATCACTCTAATGTTTATCCCATGTGACTTAAATCTTTACAAGATCAAATTTGTGCCACCTAGCAACTTCTTGGTTCATTGGATCATGTCATTTATTGAGATTAAGAGAGAGAAAATGTATACTTTCATTTTCATTTTTTCTCCAAGACTTTCTCTCTCTATAATTAGAAATGTAGAGTGAGAATGAGTGATTAGATAAGCCAAGATCATGTAATAACAAGCCAAGATCAGATCATCAAGGATCAATTCATGAATCAAATCCTAAGAGGTATAACAAACTTTAAATCTTGAAATCTTTGTATTTGATGTTAGATGTTGTAAGTTGTTGGTTAAAGTTGTGTATTAGGATGTTAATAAGTGATATGGGTTGATAGCTCATAGATCTATAACACTTAGATGCACGATTCTAGCATTTTTAGAAATTTGGAAAAGTTGAAGAATAAGGTCTGACAATCAAATGTCAGAGCCTCTAGATTCTTCTGTGTTAGATGTTTATGGTGTTTTATGTTATGAATCTATAGTATGCCATGTGGTCTCTATTCTGCAACTTGAATCAGGGTCATAGCATGTCTATATCGTAAGTTACAAGCGGTCAAAAGGCGTTGACTAACCACTAAAATTTGAATCTGTGTAACCCAGATTTTCCCATAGTCGTCTGACAACATTTTGTAGGCCTTAGATCTTGCAGTGTTTTATGTTTTTGGTCGTGTTGTTGTGTTGATGTTGGAGGCTGGCATATGAACTACAAATATATGCTTTTAGATCACCCAGATCCGTAACCGAATTATAGAAATATGTGGTCAAACCACCATTGACCAACTGACCTTATGAAGATCTGGGTAACCCGGAATCTTCAAGAAATGTTTCCTGATCAGTAGTTTGACCCACCATGATTTCTTAAACGTGTTGTTGTTAGACCGACCTGTTGATATATTATTGTAGCCTGACATCTACTCTACAAGATTGAACCATTCGATTATACAAACAAAACATAGACCGCATGTTATAAGGATTTAAAGATAGTCACTTGGTTTGTTCTTCATTTCTGGAAAACCCAAAAATGAAGAACAGCCTCTGACAAGTATTATGGAGGCTTAGATCTATCTAGTAGGTTGTTGTATAGCCATGAACTCGATTGATTATGATAGTATTACACTTATATTACAACATCAATACATTAGATAGCCCAGAAAACACTTCGACCATAGGTCAAATTCTGGTCAAACTTGGTACCTTAGCAACTGACATGAAGATCTGGGCAAGCTCAAGAACACTCAAGAACACCTATAGCGACGGTTCTGTCGCTATAGGACCCCTTCAGCGACATTTAATTATTGAAAATTATTAAATTATTAAATAAATTGAAATAAATCGTTTTTAATTATTAAAAATACATAAAAAATTATTTTAAAGCCTAAAAATTAGTTTTTAATTATTTTGAGTATATTTCAAAAATATTTAATATTTTTGAATATAAAAGGTATTTATTTAATTATAATATTAAATAAATTATATAAAAATGATTTTAATTCATGAAAAAGTATATTATGATATTAAAAATATTTTAAGTTATTTTGATGACTTCTAATATTTTTGTGATGAATTTCATTAATAATTTATTATTAATGGTAATTAATTTATTTAATAAATATATTAAATAAATTATGGAAAAAAGAATTAATGATTTAAAATCATATAAAATGATTTAAGTGTTATAAAATATTTTAAGTTATAAAATATAACTTTTGATATTTTGTCATGAAATTATTAATATTTTAATATTAAAAGAAATTATCGAATAATGGATTTAGTTGCTTAAAATCATATAAATATGATTTTAAAGTATAAAAATACTTTGTGATATTATAAATATATTATAATATTATGTTATGATTTTCATTAATATTTAATATTAAATAAATATTAATGATTAAGGAATTATGTGATATTTATATTTTATAAATACTATATAAATGATTGAATTTTTTGATAAATAGTAATAATTATCTAAAAATTATTACAAGCTTCTATGAAAATTATTTTGGATGATAATAAAATTACCAAAGATATCTAGAACCCGTTTTGTAATTAGGCATTCTTAATAATTTTAGACTCGATTTTTGTCCCATTGTAATCGTCAGATGATAGAATTATGCCTGGTTTCAAGTCGACCGAAATAGTTTGACACGATACCAAGTCTTATGTGTGTTATAGACTAATAGGGTATGTGTTATGTGTTTAGGTTATTTATATGTATATATATATATATATATATATATATATATATATATATATATAATAGTATTATACTTTGATGATATTATTCTAATTTTGGAGATTTATATTATTAATATTAGGTCATCTGATAAAGCGTTATAAATTACTTAGCGGTAATCAATCTGCTCAGCAAGTTTTCTTAACTCTACTAAGAGTTATTTCATTCGATATGCTTATGGTTAATCATTGCTAATTCTTGTAGTAGAATTGTACTCTGTATATCTTGCATGTATAAGTCGGTATGAATGGTCGATCACCTTCATTACTGGGTTGGTCCGGATATATTTGTTCATGTTTAATAATTATTCACCAAAAGTTTATTCGTATTAGTTCTCAATTATATTGATGAATTATAGCCACTTATTATTCATGTGACGCCCCAAAATTAGTCTACGCCATTGCCATCTTGGGTCGCCACTTACATGGTACATAAATTCAAATACAACTTACTAATATAACTGTCAGTGTATGCATACGACATAAACTATGAGTTTGAATACAAATTTTGTCTACTAGATATTATACAAACTCAAAAGGAGTCCTCATTACAACTATTATCACACTATTTCACGCAAATAGTGAGGACTACTAATGCTATCCTCTGGACCATTACTTTGTTCCCCGACTCGTCTCCCAATTTATGTTCTCATTTCAAGAGAACAAAGGAAAGAAAGGGTGAGCTCAACTAGCCTAGTAAGAAATATTATGACTAAGATAATGCGTAATAAATTATCATTAGCCTTCAACAGTTGTTAAACCGATAAAATACAATAGACAACAAGTTTAATCTGCAGCTGGAATAAGCAATCCATTAACAGAGTCAAGTAAAGAATAAAGTCTACTATCTTTTAGGTTTTAAAAGGTTTTCATCAATTTTATCACGAGACTCACTTTAATAAATAAACCACCACATCTAATCATCCCCGCACTACCTGGCCAAGGATTTTCATCAAGTTATCAATGGTCATGACTATACCTCAATCACCCCCGGTCATAATCATACCAAAAACTATCCATCATCGCATTACAAAGCCAACGAGGACTTTTGTCACATCATTTATATCAAGTCATGATTATACCGAATGATCCTCGGTCATAATCATACTAAGTTCATCTATGCACGTAAGCCAAAGATAACATAATATAACATGAGGATGATGACAATGACATAATAATTCAATAAAACAAGTTCAAGAATTATTTAATCCATGAATTATTAACGTCCAAATTGTCAACATAATACTGCTTTTATAGAGTAAAATTCAAGAATGATCGGAAGAATATTTCCGTGAAAAGATCTATCGATGAAACGCAAATATCAAGGATATTCTACTAATTTCATGGAGTATAGAAGTCAAAGTTTTAACCAACTGGGTATAATAAAGAATGGAATAACAAAAGAAATCACCATGCATGCGGTATTTCGCGATGTATGTGTTATTCCAACAGTAATAATAATAACGGAACCAAAGTCGTGAAATTCACACCAATGTGTGATGTTCCAATGTAATAATAAAGATGGAACCGGATCCTGTAAAACACATGTATAGGATATTCCAACGGAAATGATAAAGATTTTAACCAGTCCTGTAAAAAACACACGCATGTGATGTTCCAATGTATAATAAAATCGGAACCCGTGTCCCATGTAAAACACATGCATGTGATGTTCCAATGTAATAATAGAAGAATGTCACCAAGTATAGGGTAAATCACAGATTCAAAGTTATTCCAATGTAATAAAAAAGCAATGGAATAACATAAGGATTTCACCAAGTATAGGGTATGCCACAGACACAAAGTTATGTATAGGGTATGCCACTTTTACAAAATTATTCCAATGTAATAATAATCAATGGAATAATGTGTTCTCTTCAAGAAGAAAGAATAACACCCCTCACCGTAAAAAGAACCTAATATAGAAGTAGTGAAGTAGCGGTATACTCTTCTTCTTTCTATAATTTTCTCTATAGCTTCTCTCTATAATTTCTCTCTCAGAGTTTCAATGAATTCGTAAGAAAATAATGAAGGAATGAGCTTCTATTTATAGGAAAATGGAATGCATAAGAATTAATCCATGAACGGTCCAGATTGATTTACTTTAATCGACGGTCCATATTTAAAGAAAAATCTTTTAAATAAAATATAATATATTCTATTTATATAAAAACATTTTACTATGCAGAATACTATGCAATACTATGCAAAACACTATGCAAAACTATGCATAATAAAATATATATATTCTATTTATAGAATAACTTTAATAAAGTATTCTATTTTATATAAAGATGTTTCGCTTTTATTACGTTAATAATACGAATAAAACAAAAAGTCATTATCGCTATAATAATTCATATTATTAATCGACAATAATGGAATCAAACCGAGTGACTTCTCACATAAGCATCAATAATCAATACCGTAAAGCTACTTATGCAACCACACGACATCGTACTTTTTACTACCGAAGTAGTTCAACAAGAACTACGGTAAAAACTTCCTACCGTTATTTCAATAAAATATTTTTGTCGTTTTCTCAATCCGACAATAATTACATTAGGGTCCACCAATGATTGAGTCATTGTACGAATATTCCCTCGCTAAACCTAATATTCCCAACCAATCGAATATAATATAACCACTTGCATACTTTGCAAAATTTATAAATACTACCCACAACTATAATATTATCTCAAATTCACACCATAATATTAAAAAATTATTTTGACAAAATTTAAATCTTTATCGACAAAATCGGGGTCTCACAATCTCCTTCCTTATGGAATTTCTACTCGAAATTAGGGTACGATACTGGTATGATAAAGAGGTGAGGATACCTTGAATACCTTTATTGTTAAAAATATTAAATTCATCTTCGTAATCCGCCAAAGATATTCATTAATAATTCATCTTTGCACTACAGGCCAAAGATATTTATTAACAATTCATCTTTGCACTACAAGCCAAAGATATATAACTGTAAAACCAATAATACTGAGACTCAGCTTAATAGTATCACGACCACGAATTATCCATGCACTACTGGCCAAGGATATTCGTGTTTTCAATTACGATCATGATTATACCGAATAATCCGTGGTCATAATCATACCAAGTCTATCAATGCACTACGGCCAAAGATGACTTTTACCACATCCATGAATTAATATTTCATTCTTTGAGACTCATTTCAATAATTAATCCATATCATCGAATCATCCACGCACTACGTGCCAAGGATATTCATTAAGTATCACCACCACGAAATTATCCATGCACTACTACCAAAGATAATCGTGTATTCATTAGTATCACGACCACAAATTATCCATGCACTACTACCAAAGATAATTGTGTATTCATTAAGTATCACGACCACGAATTATCCATGCACTACTACCAAAGATAATCGTGTATTCATTAAGATATCCGACCACAAATTATCCATGCACTACTACCAAAGATAATTGTGTATTCATTAAGATCACGACCACAAATTATCCATGCACTACTACCAAAGATAATTGTGTATTCATTAGTATCACGACCACAAATTATCCATGCACTACTACCAAAGATAATTGTGTATTCATTAAGATCACGACCACAAATTATCCATGCACTACTACCAAAGATAATTGTGTTTTCAATTACTATTATGATTATACCGAACAATCCTCGGTCATAATCATACCAAGTCCATCTATGCACTGAGCCACGATGACTTTCAACATAATATAAGCATGAGGATAATGATATAAAGAATCAATCAAATGAGATAAAGGATAAATATTAAACATTTATAATATAATTTATCCAGATTCAAGAATATCCCCATGTTATCAATCACTTAATAATCTCATAATCTAATAACATTAATATTATAATAATATTTTAATCACTTCTTAAATTTATAAACAATTTATCTCAATTGTTTACGCTTTACCATATAATGCATTTAATCATTCAAAATGTCATACTCATAAAATATCATCACCAATTATCAAATCCTCATCAAAAAAAAAATGCATATATTCTATATAGGATTCTCTAGCCATAAAATCCTATTTTCAACTTTGTTACTTCACATAACATATTTAACTCATATGTTCAGTAATTAAACTATTTTCATGAAAAATACCAAATTAGTCCCAAAATATTTTCTTTTCTGGAATTTAGCATAATATAGTCCCATAATGAAAATGTATTTTTCTCGAATTTTTAAAATTCATTTACTATTTTTCAAAAATCAATTTCTAATTAATTCCTTAAGAAATTTGCTACCTCAATTTTAACTCCAAAAATTCCCAAATCTTGGCAGGATCTTACACATGTTAACGTGAGCTTCTAGTTTAAATTTCATGGTCATCGAGTTATAGAACTCCTCGGTTATAACGTTTTTGTCTAAAAACCTAAATATTGAAATAGTCATAACTTGCTCATTTTAAGTCGAATGAGCTCATTTTTGGACAGGAGGTACTTTATACCATATACTTTCATGTCCCAAAAACCCAGAATTTTTCTCATAATTTAAGTGGCCGAAACAGTCCCTTAAAGTTTCTGGGCAGTAGCATTTTCGAAATTTACAGCTTTGGCCTCCTTTGCTAAAATCAGTCCACACAAAATCCACAACACCTTTTCCAGTAATTCCACTTGGATTAGTTAGGTAACTCGTAGATCTAACTCTAGGACTTGACCACATTCAAAATTCAAAATATAATAAGAGATATGGTCAATTGAATTTCATGTTACGCTTTTCACCAAAATCTGATTTTCAACTCTTTGTGATTTCTAAGAAACTTTCATGTTTTTACATACTAACCAACATAACTCATCATAAAACTTACTAATACCACGAATACCCATGATTTTCATTATTCCAATGCTTTTATTATGACTTTCATCATAAACCACGTAAACCTGCTCATTTTAGTTGAAGAAATATTTGAGTGTTTAAGAAATGGGTTTTGTCTTTGGGGTCAATACAAAATTCGATTTCACGCTCTAAGTAGGCTAAGAAGTCTTCAAGAATACGCCAGAAATTTATTAATAATAGAAATATCATTCAATCTGTGACTCTTATCCAAGACTTGGATAGTCGTCACATTGATACCAATCTGTGACTTCTATCCCTTAACCTAGATAGTACCTCACAATGATACCTATAACCTTGCCATCTTCATTCACGATGTCGCCACTGAAAGTCCGGCTTGGTGCATTCCACACAAGGAAGTCAACAATGAAAGGTTCGGGGCTCTTTACTTATGGCTTGATATAACAAAGATTAACTTTAGGGTTTGGTTACTTTGAATTCGTATAACAGTTGGTTATAAATATAAAAGCTAACAACCTTACGAAAAGAATAATGAGTAGTTAATCAATCGTTTTCAAAAATTACCTCAAAGGCAAGAATTTTTAAAGATATAAGATCGTGAAAGTGTTTATTTGAAATAACAAGATTAATAAACAGTGGAGGTAACGAAGGTTTCTCCCAACGAAGTTTCAATAGATAAATCAAAGTCTAATTTTTTTTTCGAGTCAAATTTAAACATTGAACGCAACTAGGTAGAATAAAAGAGTGGGTAGAACTTGTATTGAATAAAGTATAGACTTCGCAATAATTAATTTACCCGTAATAACTTCGTTCGGGTTTCTCGACAAACGCCTCGCTTAAATTACCGAGTTTGACTTTACTATAGGGTACATTCCACCCTTAAGTGCTTCTTCACATTCCTGATCCATGATTTGAATCATTATTCTCCGATCCATATCGAATTCGGGTTGACCGCTATGCACAGGGTAATTCCGAATTCGATGTTGGGTTCTCCCAATTCTCTATTCAAAAAGCAAAGTCCATTTCATCTATTTTGGCTTTATTGGATCGGACGACTTTTTCTACACTATCAACGCGTTTTACCCATGCATCGCCTATTCTCCTTCGTTCAGTTGTTTCTTCTTTCAGCTGATCTTTGATTTTTAAATTCTCGATTCCAACTTTAATATCTAACACCACCTTAAAGCGTGATTTTGTTCGAGCATCACATATCGGGTAACCCAATTTTGAATTGTTGTATCCCTTTGTTCCACGACCGCTTTCCGCTCTTCTTCAAACTGTTCTTCTAGCTCACGAACACGATTTTGTAATTCTACGTTTTGATCATAAATTTCTTCTAACCAATTCTCCTCGTGTTCCTCTTCTTCCTCTTCTTCCTCTTCTTCCTCACTTTCACCGCTACCTCTCAACAACTAGCTCGGGTGCAACAATTAGTTCTTCATTTACTACGTGGATATCTCTAATTTGTTCCTCGTCCGACAATCCTTTGCATTAACTTTGATTAGTGATTAAAGGTGTCACAACCGTCACATTCACTCCATTGTGAATATTTTCAGCTGCCATTTCCAAACACTGCCACAACACAAGGGTTAATTAATATATCAAATAGTATCCCTATACTCTGACCGACCAATTAAATACCAAATAAACTTAGGTAGGTCATACTAGCGAAGGAATTTCCCGTCTCTCCCCTCCTAGTTCTTATCTCACATCTTAGCTAGGGATCATATCCCTAAGCTTTGATACCAACTGTGACGCCCCCAAAATTAGGTATACGTCACCCATCTTGGGTCGCCACTTACATGGTACATAAATTCAAATACAACTTACTAATATAACTGTGCTGTATACAATACGACATAAACCGTGAGTTTGAATACAAATTTTGTCTACTAGATATTATACAAACTCAAAAGAAGTCCTCATTACAACTATTATCACACTATTTCACGTAATAGTGAGGACTACTAATGCTATCCTCTGACCATTACTTTGTTCCCCGACTAAGTCCCAAATATGTTCTCATTTCTGAGAGAACAAAGTGAAAGAAAGGGTGAGCTCAACTAGCCTAGTAAGAAATATTATGACTAAGATAATGCAGAATAAATTATCATTAGCCTTCAACAGTGTTAAACTGATAAAATACAATAGACAACAAGTTTAACTGCAGCGGAATAAGCAATCCATTAATAGAGTCAAGTAGAGAATAAAGTCTACTATCTTTTAGGTTTTAAAAGGTTTTCATCAATTTTTATCACGAGACTCAAATTAATAAATAAACCACCACATCTAATCATCCCCGTACTTACTATCCAAGGATTTTCATCAAGTTATCAATGGTCATGACTATACCGAATCACCCCGGTCATAATCATACCAAAAACTATCCATCATCGCATTACGTGCCACCGAGGACTTTTGTCACATCATTTATATCAAGTCATGATTATACCGAATGATCCTCGGTCATAATCATACTAAGTTCATCTATGCACGTAAGCCAAAGATAACATAATATAACATGAGGATGATGACAATGACATAATAATTCAATAAAACAAGTTCAAGAATTATTTAATCCATGAATTATTAACGCCCAAATTGTCAACATAATATCGTTTCATAGAGTAAAATTCAAGAATGATCGTAAGAATATTTCCGTGAAAAATCTATCGATGAAACGCAAAATATCAAGGATATTCTACTAATTTTATGGAGTATAGAAGTCAAAGTTTTAACCAACCGGGTATAATAAAGAATGGAATAACAAAAGAAATCACCATGCATGCGGTGCCAGATGTACGTGTTATTCCAACAGTAATAATAATAACGGAACCAAAGTCGTGTGAAATTCACAATTCAAGCGAGATGTTCCAACAGAATAATAAAGATGGAACCGGATCCGGTGTAAAACACACGAGATAGGATATTCCAATGAATGATAAAGATTTTAACCAATGTCCTGTAAAACACTGCATGCAAGGATGTTCCAATGTATAATAAAAAGCGGAACCAGTCCTGTAAAAACACACGCATGTGATGTTCCAATGTAATAATAGAAGAATGTCACCAAGTATAGGGTAAACCACGTATTCAAAGTTATTCCAATGTAATAATAAGCAATGGAATAACATAAGGATTTCACCAAGTATAGGGTATCGCCATATACTGGTTATGTATAGGGTATGCCACTTTTACAAAAGTTATTCCAATGTAATAATAATGAATGGAATAATGTAAGTTCTCTTCAAGAAGAAAGAATAACACCCCTTACCGTAAAAGAACCTAATATAGAAGTAGTGAAGTAGCGAATACTCTTCTTCTTTCTATAATTTTCTCTATAGCTTCTCTCTATAATTTCTCTCTCTGAGTTTCAATGAATTCGTAAGAAAATAATGAAGGAATGAGCTTCTATTTATAGGAAAATGGAATGCATAGTAACTAATCCATGAACGGTCCAGATTGATTTACTTTAATCGACGGTCCATATTTAAAGAAAATCTTTTAAATAAAATATAATATATTCTATTTATATAAAAACATTTTACTATGCGAACACTATGCAATACTATGCAAAACACTATGCAAAACACTATGCAACACTATGCATAATAAAATATAATATATTCTATTTATAGAATAACTTTAATAAAGTATTCTATTTTATATAAAAAGATGTTTCGCTTTTATTACGTTAATAATACTGAATAAAACAAAATGTCATTATCGCTATAATAATTCATATTATTAATCGACAATAATGGAATCAAACCGAGTGACTTCTCACATAAGCATCAATAATCAATACCGTATGTACTACTATGCAACCACACGTATTCTCGTACTTTTACTACCGAAAGTAGTTCAACAAAACCACTACCAGTAAAACTTCCGCCGTTATTTCAATAAAATATTTTTGTCGCTTTTCTCGATCCGACAATAATTACATTGTGGAGTCCACCAATGATTGAGTAGTTATGCGAATATTCCCTCGCTAAACCGAATATTCCCCGACCAATCGAATATAATATAACCACTTGCATACTTTGCAAAATTTATAAATACTACCCACAACTATAATATTATCTCAAATTCACACCATAATATTAAAAAAATTATTTTGACAAAATTTAAATCTTTATTGATAAAATCTGGGGTCTCACAATTTAGACTCTTTCAATCATGATATATCCTTAAATTGTATTTAAACTTGCTGGGCAACTTTCATGCTCACCCTTGCTATATCATGAAAAACATTGCAGATAAAGTGAATGCGTTCGGATACAGGAAAAGGATAATGCCAAGTTCAGCTTGGGATAAAATGTGCAGCTAATTTGTAATAGTATAGTTTGATAAATATGTTATATGTTAGATAGTTTATGAATTGTGTATAAGTTAAGGTTACTTGATTTTGGGGAAATAGTGTGTAAAGTGTATTGTATAAACAATTTATGTTTATATCTTCCGCAATAGTTATAGAATGATTGAACCATATCCGTGGTGATTCGGGACCCAGATTTGGGGTTTTTATAGCTGGTATCAAAGCTGTTGGTTATGAACCTTAGGTAGGAATACCTGAGACCAATAACCGCAATGATTAGGATAAGATCTAACTCACATAGAGTTAGTCGGTAGGTAAGATTCAAAGATGAATCTCGGCGAGTTGTAAAGATACAAAGTTCCCTAACTCTGATAATAAAGTTGACCAATAGTGGTGAACAGTAGTATAGGGATAGGAGATCGTAAAACAAAACAATCAAGATATAGAAATGAATCGTAATATATACGATGAGATCACCCCGTGATCTGATAAGGTTATAATATGGGAAAAGAATCAATCTGATAATTTGAAAGTTTACAGCAAGATTGTTGTATGAATCGGTACAAATTCAGGAAAGGCTTATGAATACAGATTAAATGAAATTCGTTTTGAGAAGGGTGTTAAGATTAGGTGGGGATTTCAATTAGGGACTCGTGTCAGCAGTTGAGTTGTATGATTCCTTGTATGGGTGGGGAATTATACTTGGTATAAAAACTACTTAGTTTCTGGCTCTAATAATCATTGAAATGTTTGTGTCACGCTATATGTTATATGCATGTTAAGAGGGTGATTCCTTTCTCATGTGTATAACAGATGGATAGGTCATAGGTAGAGAATATATGATTAAGTACAAGTTCTTAAAACTCATACTTATGTGACATTCTTGACTAATAGTTATATGAAATGTTTATGAATCCCTCAATGAATGGACGGCAAAGGTCTGACTAGGGTATGTTCTTAAACTCATATGATTGTGGCAAGTTTATGAACTCATAAGTGTAGTTTGACGAACTGGGTATAGTTGTGTGTAAATGGAGTATTGAGGATTATAGGAACAAATAGATTGTTAAGCAAATAATTATTAGTGGAGACATAGGTTTTTCAAAACTCCTAGCTAGGCTAGATTTTGAAATTTTTACATCAAGCTAAATACGCACTATGTGTTTTTTTTAAAAAATAATAATTATGTAGACTCGTAATCATTTTTGAAACGGTTTAAAGTATAGTCTATGCTACTTATTTCGGCTAGACGAAAATGATTTGAAATATCAAAATATATTTTATTTATCACTTATGTACCATATAACCTGGTGCAGAGATGATAAAAAGGTGATGGAGTTGTAAATACAGGAATACTTAGTCTGAATTTGATCTAAAATGTTTATTCCACTATTTTATGATGTGTTATGACAAAGTAATACGATGACGGCATCCTCAAACGAACTGTTAATACAGTACGACATCATGAGGTCATTCTAAAAAATGTTTTCAAAATTTTAATTTGCCAACGGGGTTTGGCTACACCTAAATAATTCGTTTGAATTGAATTATTGATATGAGTCTATGTTATTCAATTCAGCTAGACTAATGTTTATGAAAACTCTAAGTGTTCATTGAAAGAAATTTCCTGAACCAAATTGTTTTGGTGCGGAATCCAACAAGACTGAGGTAAGAAATTTTGTGCGCCTAAGGCGGATAAGAGGAACAAAATTTTCCGACCAATAGTACTTGATCAGTACAGGGCATACCGGGCTAATCACCCTTTATGTCCGTAAGTTATGACGATTTGCGGATGAATTTCCATAAAACCTTTGCGAAAATGACAGATCTACAAATAGTCTATACGACTCCTCAGCACAATTTGAAAACTTTTACTCTTGTGAGTAGTGTATTGGGTAGCATGAGATATGTGTGAATGATGTAAGTAATATAGTGTAAGGTGTAAGGTGAATTTCGGGGACGTAATTCTTAGATGAAGGGATGAATGTGACAAACCGAAAATTTAGAAAATTTATTAAAATCTTAAATGATGGATTAACCTAGACAGAAAATAAGTGTATGCATTTGATATTTTTAGGAAGGAATTTTGAGGATTTCAAAATTCTGTGAAGGATTTTGGTGAATTATTCAGGATTAAGGGTATACGTGAATATGTTTTGTGTATATGGTTATGTATGTGTTCAGAATGTGGTTAAGGGTCAAGGGTTGACCAGATAAATTTTATTAGTGTTAAACCCTAATATTATATTCGAACGTCAACGTTCGGTTAGAAAACCCTAACGACTAATAAGAAACCCTAAAACCGGTTCTAAAAACCCTAATTTCATTTTCGGGAATCCGAAACCCTAATTAAGAAATTGGAAACCCTAATCTGGGGATTTAAAGGATAATTATAATGTTTAAGTGATATTAATTATAATATTAATTAGGGTAAAGCTTAATTAATTAGCAAACCCTAATTTTAAATTTTTAAACCTTAATTGTTCCGTCAGAAACCCTAATGTACAATTATGGATTTAATTACTAAATTTGCAATATTAATTAGGAAATATTAATCCTAATTAGCAAACTTGAATTATGATTAAGAAATCTTAGTATAATTAGAGATTCTTAATTATAATTTAGAAATGTTAATTTTCTATTTTGAAAATCAAAATTTGGAAATCCTAGAAAATAATTTTTCGAAACCTTAGGTTTTAACCCCAAGGGTCAAACCCTAAGGGTTTGATCAAATGAGAATTCTAGAATTAAAATGATGAGGAAATGACTAAAATGGCCTTTTCTTAAACTAAAGCAAAAGATTTTGCAATCTTGGCGAGTCATCACTCTAATGTTTATCCCATGTGACTTAAATCTTTACAAGATCAAATTTGTGCCACCTAAAGAACTTCGTTCATTGGATCATGTCATTTATTGAGATTAAGAGAGAGAAAATGTATACTTTCATTTTCATTTTTTCTCCAAGACTTTCTCTCTCTATAATTCAAAATGTAGAGTGAGAATGAGTGATTAGATAAGCCAAGATCAGATCATCAAGGATCAATTCATGAATCAAAGCCTAAGAGGTATAACAAACTTTAAATCTTGAAATCTTTGTATTTGATGTTAGATGTTGTAAGTTGTTGGTTAAAATTGTGTATTAGGATGTTAATAAGTGATATGGGTTGGTAGATCATAGATCTATAAAACTTAGATGCACGAATCTAGCATTTTTAGAAATCTGGAAAAGTTGAAGAATAAGGTCTGACAAGCAAATGTCAGAGCCTCTAGATTCTTCTGTGTTAGATGTTTATGGTGTTTTATGTTATGAATCTATAGTATGCCATGTGGTCTTTATTCTGCAACTTGAATCAGGGTCATAGCATGTCTATATCGTAAGTTACAAGCTGTCAAAAGGCGTTGACTAACCACGAAAATTTGAATCTGGGTAACCCAGATTTCCCAATAGTCGTCTGACAACATTTTGTAGGCCTTAGATCTTGCAGTGTTTTATGTTTTTGGTCGTGTTGTTGTGTTGATGTTGGAGGCTGGTATATGAACTACAAATATATGCTTTTAGATCACCCAAATCCGTAACCGAATTATAGAATTATTTGGTCAAACCACCATTGACCAACTGGCCTTATGAAGATCTGGGTAACCCAGAATCTTCAAGAAATGTTTCCTGATCAGTAGTTTGACCCACCTTGATTTCTTAAACGTGTTGTTGTTAGACCGACCTGTTGATATATTATTGTAGCCTGACATCTACTCTACAAGATTGAACCATTCGATCATACAAACAAAACATAGACCGCATGTTACCAGGATTTAAAGATAGTCACTTGGTCTGTTCTTCATTTCTGGAAAACCCAAAAATGAAGAACAGCCTCTGACAAGTATTATGGAGGCTTAGATCTATCTAGTAGGTTGTTGTATAGCCATGAACTCGATTGATTATGATAGTATTACACTTATACTACAACATCAATACATTAGATAGCCCAGAAAACACTTAGATCATAGGTCAAATTCTGGTCAAACTTGGTAGCTTAGCAACTGACATGAAGATCTGGGCAAGCTCAAGAACACTCAAGAACACCTATAGCGATGGTTCTGTCACTATAGGACCCCTTCAGCAACATTTAATTACTAAAAATTATTAAATTATTAAATAAATTGAAATAAATAGTTTTTAATTATTAAAAATACATAAAAATTATAAAAATTATTTTAAAGCCTAAGAATTAGTTTTTAATTATTTTGAGTATATTTCAAAAATATTTAATATTTTTGGAATATAAAAGGTATTTATTTATTTAATTATAATATTAAATAAATTATATAAAAATGATTTTAATTCATGAAAAAAGTATATTATGATATTAGAAAATATTTTAAGTTATTTTTGATGACTTCTAATATTTTGTGATGAATTTCATTAATAATTTATTATTAATGGTAATTAATTTATTTAATAAATATATTAAATAAATTATGAAAAATAGAATTAATGATTTAAAAATCATATAAAAATGATTTAAAAATCATATAGTGTTATAAAAATATTTTAAGTTATAAAATATAACTTTTGATATTTTGTCATGAAATTATTAATATTTTAATATTAAAAGCAATTATCTGGATAATGGATTTAGTCATTTGTTTAAAATCATATAAATATGATTTTAAAGTATTAAAATACTTTGTGTTTTATAAATATATTATAATATTATGTTATGATTTTCATTAATATTTAATATTAATAAATATTAATGATTAAGGAATTACGTGATATTTATATTATTTAAATACTATATAAATGATTGAATTTTTTTGATAAATAGTAATAATTATCTGAAAATTATTATATGCCTATGAAAATTATTTTGACTGATAATAAAATTATCTAAGATATCTATAAACCAGTTTAGACCGAGTCTTAATAATTTTAGACACGAGTTTTATCCGACTAGACCGTCGGGATGATATAATTATGTCGGTTTCATGTCAGACTGAAATAGTTTGACCTGATACCAAGTCTTATGTGTGTTGTAGACTGATAGGGTTATGTGTTATGTGTTTAGGTTATTCTATATATATATATATATATATATATATATATATATATATATAATAGTATTATACTGTGATGATATTATTCTAATTTTGGAGATTTATATTATTAATATTAGGTCTTCGGATAAAGCGTTATAAATTACGTAGCGGTAATCAACGGTTCAGGCAAGTTTTTCTCAACTCTACTAAGAGTTGATTAAAAGCAATTATCAGATAATGGATTTAGCTGTTTAAAAATCATATAAATATGATTTTAAAGTATTAAAAATACTTTGTGATATTATAAATATATTATAATATTAAGTTATGATTTTCATTAATATTTAATATTAAATAAATATTAATGATTAAGGAATTATATGATATTTATATTATATAAATACTATATAAATGATTGAATTTTTTTGATAAATAGTAATAATTATCTGAAAATTATTACAAGCCTATGAAAATTATTTTGATTGATAATAAAATTATCTAAGATATCGTAAACTAGTTTTTAAATTCTAGTCTTAATAATTTTAGACTCGAGTTTTATCCGATTGTAGGCCAAATGATGATGATAGAATTACGTCGGTTTCATGTCGATCGAAATAGTTTGACACGATACCAAGTCTTATGTGTCTTTATATCTGAGATAGGGTTATGTGTTATGTGTTTAGGTTATTCTATGTATATATATATATATATATATATAATTGTATTATAATATGATGATATTATTCTAATTTTGGAGATTTATATTATTAATATCAGGTCTTCAGATAAAGCGTTATAAATTACGTAGCGGTAATCAACGGTTCAGGCAAGTTTTTCTTAACTCTACTAAGAGTTATTTCATTCTGATATGCTTATGGTTAATCATTGTTGATTGTCGTGTAGAATTCTATTCATGTATCTCTTGCGTATAAGTCGTGTATGAAAAGGTGATCACCTTCATTACCTAGGTTGGTCCGATATATTTGTTCATGTTTAATACTTGTTCGATTAAAAGTTTATTCGTATAGTTCTCAATTATATTGATGAATTATAGCCTGCTTATTATTCAGACTCTTTCAATCATGATATATCCTTAAATTGTATTTAAACTTGCTGGGCAACTTTCATACTCACCCTTGCTATATCATGATAAACATTGCAGATAAAGTGAATGCATTCGGATATAGGAAAAGGATAATGCCAAGTTCAGCTTGGGATAAAATGTGTAGCTAATTTGTAATAGTATAGTTTGATAAATATATTTTATGTTAGATAGTTTATGAATTGTGTATAAGTTAAGGTTACTCGATTTTGGGGAAATAGTGTGTAAAGTGTATTGCATAAACAATTTATGTTTATATCTTCCGCAATAGTTATAGAATGATTGAACCATATCCGTGGTGATTCGGGACCTGGATTTTGGGTTTTCATAGTTGGTATCAAAGTTGTTGGTTATGAACCTTAGGTAGGAATACATGTGACCAATAACCGCAGTGATTAGGATAAGATCTAACTCACATAGAGTTAATCGGTCGGTAAGATTCAAAGATTAATCTCGGCGAGTTGTAAAGATACAGAGTTCCCTAACTCTGATAATAAAGTTGAACAGTAGTGGTGAACAGTAGTGTAGGGATAGGAGATCGTAAAACAAAACGATCAAGATATAGAAATGAATCGTAATATATATGATGAGATCACCCCATGATCTGATAAAGTTATAATATGGGAAAAGAATCAATCTGATGATTGGAAAGTTTACAGCAAGATTGCTGTATGAATCGGTACAAATTCAGGAAAAGCTTATGAATACAGATTAAATGAAATTCGTATTGAGAAGGGTGTTAAGATTAGGTGGGGATTTCAATTAGGGACTCGTGTCAATAGCTGAGTTGTATGATTCCTTGTATGGGTGGGGAATTGTACTTGGTGTAAAAACTACTTAGTTTCTAGCTCTAATAATCATTGAAATGTTTGTGTCGCGCTATTTGCTATATGCATGTTAAGAGGGTGATTCCTTTCTCATGTGTATAACAGATAGATAGGTCATAGGTAGAGAATATATGATTAAGTACGAAATTCTTATGTTATTCCATTCTTTATCATTATGTTGGAATAACCTGTCTATGCAATGTACCGCATACATGGTAAAATTCTTCTGTTATTTCATTCTTTATCATTATGTTGTAATAACCTGTCTATGCGAAGTACCGCATACATGGTATAATTCTTCTGTTATTCCATTATTTATTATTCTGCATGGAATATCAATATACGTGTGTTCTACGCATGACTTTTGTTCCATTATTTATTATTCTGTTGGAATATCCTCACCTGCGTTCTTACGCACGACACTGATTCTCGTTATTTAATATTCTGCTTGAAATAACTTTTCTGCAAGCGGTTATCATCGCATGCCTGGTGATTTCTTTTGTTATTCCATTCTTTATTATACTTAGTTGGTTAAAAGTTTGGACTTCTATACTCCATGAAATTAGTGGAATATCCTTGATATTTGCGCTTCATCTAGTATCTTTTCATGGAAATATTCTTATGAGCATTCTTGAATTTTACTCTACAAAGAAGTATCATGTTGACAATTTGGACGTTATTAGTTCCTGGATAAATTAATTCTTGAACTTGATTTATTGAATTCTTATATCATTGTCATCATCCTCATGTTTATATTATGTTGATAGTCATCTATGGCCTGTAGTGCATAAATGGACTTGGTATGATTATGACCAGGGACTATTCGGTGTAATCATGACCGTAATATTACAAATGATGTGTTAAAAGTTCTCATTGGCCCGTAGTGCATTGATGGACAGTTGTTGGCATGATCATGACCATTGATGAATACACGAATATCCTTGGCCCGTAGTGCATGGATAATTTGTGGTCGTGATACTAATGAATATCTTTGGTAGTAGTGCGAGGATGATGTGGATTATTTATTAAAATTTGAGTCCCGATGATAAAAGTGATGAAAAACCTTTTAAATCATAAAAGATAGTAGATTTTATTCTCTACTTGACTCTTTTAATGGATTACTTGTTCATTCTTTGTTAAACTTGATGTTTGTTATATTGTATCGGTTTAACATGTTGTTGAAAAAACGATAATTTATTCTGCATTATCTTAGTCATAAAATTTCTTACTAGGCTAGTTGAGCTCACCCTTTTACTTTCATTGTTCTCTTCAGGAAATGAGAACGTAGCAGGGACTAGTCGAGGAATGGAGTGACGGTCCAGATGATAGCATTAGTAGTCGTCACTATTCTATGAAATAGTGTTATAATAAATGTATTGGGGACTTATTTTGAGTTTGAATACTGTCTAGAAGACAATATTTGTATTAAAACTCACAGCTCATGTTGTATATTTAAGATTGTATTTGTATTCTGTACCATGTATTTGGCGACTCAGAATAGGTGGTGTATACCTATTTTGGGGGCGTCACAGTTGGTATGAAAGCTTAGGGATATGATCCCTGGCTGAGATGTGAGACAAGAACTAGGAGGGGAGAGATGGGGAATTCCTTCGCTAGTATGACCTACCTAAGTTTATTTGGAATTTAATTGGTCGGTCAGAGTATAGGGATAATATGTGATATGCTAATTAACCCTTGTTTTATTGCAGTATTTGAAAATGGCATCCAAAAAATGTTGAGATAAGCAATGAAGAACATGAGACCATTGAGTCACCAACGATCAATACCCAGGATAATGTGCAACAGGAAGACAATAATCCCCATAAAATTAATAACATCGAGGAAATGGTGAACCATGGGATGTTCAGAGGCTTTATACAATTCATGCAATAGCAGGTAAGAAAGACTCCTGTTCAAAATATAGGTGGAAATAATGGCAACCCACGGTCGGTCACCGTTAAGCAGTTCAAGGAGTTGGGACCACCGGAGTTTTTGGGAAATCCAGAACCACTTAAGGCAGAGACGTGGTTAAAGCAGATTACCAAGATATTTGATGTCTTGGGATGCTCCGAGGAGCAAAAGGTTCCCTTTGCCACCTTTATGTTGCGTGAAGAGGCAGATTACTGGTGAGAATTTGTAAAACGTACCCAGCCTAACGCACTCAAGATGTCTTGGGAGAAGTTCCAAGAGCTGTTCAACGACAACTACTTTCCATAAAGTATTCGTCACATGAAGGAGGTGGAATTTATCAAGTTGGAGAAAAACAATATGACCGTGTCGCAATACGAGGCTAAATTTGCGGAGTTATCCCGGTTTACGTCCCATTTGGTCGATAATAAGGAGCGAATGACGCGAATGTTTCTAAGAGGTTTGAAACCCGATATACGTCAATACCTCATTTCTCACAAACGTTTTTTATATTCAGATGTTATTAATAGGGCTCAGTTATTAGAGCGCGATAATGAGTCAGCACAACCAAAAGGCAACGACCAACAACACGATAATAATCGTACCGGTGGCAACGACCATCGAAAAAATGATAACCTTTATGGGGGAAATCATCATGCTAAGAATGGTAACCACTTCGGTGGTAATCATGGCCAAGATAATAGAAGTAGAAATTTCAAGAGGAGGAGATTCAATAATGATGGAAAGACGTCAACACCAGCACCTGTTGTTATGGATGGAGAACGATCGCCGGTCGTATGTTACAAATGTTGAGGGGAAGGACACATAAGTCCAAACTGTATGCAGCAGTCCATAGCGTGTTTTAATTACGGAAGAGAAGGTCATTTAGCCCGATTTTGTCGTGCACCAAAGTCAAGTCCAGTTGGGACGGTGGCACCAAAGGCGAATACGGACAAAACAAAGTCGGTGGTTTTAGGAAGAGCGTTTTTTGTGACTTCTTAAAAAGCGAGTAACCCAAACAAAGTTAGCACGGGTTAGTTAATTATAAATTCTTGCGAAGTCTATATCTTATTAGATACCAGTTCTACCCATTCTTATAACTCTCTTGCTTGCGTTCAACGTTTAAATTTTACCCCATAGAAGTTAGACTTTGACTTATCGGTTGAAACTCGGTTAGGAGAAACCTTCGTTACCTCCACTGTTTATAAATCTTATTTGATTCAAATCAACACTTTCATGTTACTTGTCGATCTTATCTCTTTGAAAATACTTGCCTTTGATGTGATTTTAGGAAGCGATTGGTTAACTACTCATCAAGCTTTTCGTAAGGTTATTAGCTTTCATATTCCTAACCAACCTGTTATACGAATTCAAGCAACCTAACCACGAAAGTTAATCACTGTTATATCAAGTCCTAAGTAAAGAGCCCCGATCCTTTCATTGTTGACTTCCTTGTGTGGAATGCACCGAATCCAGACTTTCTGTAAGGGAAACCGCGAATGACGATGACAAGTTAATAGGTATCAATGTGACGTAGTATCCAAGTCTTTGATGAGGGTCATAGTTAATAAATTTCCTGGCGTATTCTTGAAGACTTCTTAGCTTACCCCTAGAGCGTGGAATCGAATTTTGTATTGACACCAGTACAAAACCCATTTCTAAAACCCTCAAATATTTCTTCAACTAAAACGAACGTAACATGCGCCAAAGACGTTGGCTCGAGCTGTTGAAGATTTCGATCATACCATTTAATACCATCGTGGAAAAGTGAACGTGGTAGCTGACGCGTTGAGTAGAAGATCGTATGCGTTTACGAGTGCGAATATACAAACCTACGTGAAGATAACGAATATATGATTAGAACCGACTTTAGTCGATAAAGTTAAAGTTGTGCAAGCTACATACTCAGAGCTGATGAATTTGAAGAAGAAGGTTCAAGAGGGCGTTATTCTAGAAGCAAGAATCGACGAAAAGAGAAAACCTCAACCCTCGATTTAATTGGCCCATTTGAAATTCTCGATCAAGTAGGAACTGTGGCCCATAGACTTGCTTTACCGCCAAGTGTGATGCGTGTTCATAACATTTTTCACGTATCGATGTTACGTAATTATGTGGAAGACCCGAACCACATTATTAAATTAAAACTAGACGAGATAGTAGAAGATTTAACATATGAGGAGATACGTGTTAAAATCATGATAAGAAGGATCGTATTCAACACTCAAAGGTTATACCTCAAGAGTTAGAATCTGAAATGAAGTCAAGGTATCCTCATCCCTTCGGCATACCAGGTACGTACGTAAATTTTGAGGGTGAAATTTCATAAGGAGGGGAGATTGTGAGACCCCAAATTTTATGAATAAAGATTTAAATTTCTCAAAATATTTTTTTGAATATTATGGTATGGATTTGATATAATGTTATAGTTGTGGGTAATATTTATAAATTTTGCAAAGTACACAAGTTGTTATATAATATTCGATTGGTCGGGGAATATTCATTTTAGCAGGGAATATTTGTACAATGGCACAATCATTAGTGGATCCCGCAACAGAATTATTTTCGGATTGAGAAAATGGCAAAAATATTTTATGAATATAACGGCGGAAGTTTTACCGTTAATTGTTGAAACAGCCGGTGCTAAAAGTACAGGAATACATGTGGTTGCATAGTAGCACACGGTATTGATTATTGATGCTTACGTGACAAGTCACTCAGTTTTGTTCAATTATTGCTTCAGTAATTGTTGCATAGTATCTCACATTAATTGATTCAATTATTGTCGATATTTTATATATTATTAAATCAATAATTGAGATAACAGAGTTATTAATATTATTATTTGTAATATTAACGATGTCTAGAACTTCTGCCAAGGAGAGTTTTGGTCACCTAATTGCGCGCCAATAGGGAGAAATCCTCATTGGAAAGCCCCCTCTTTCCTGGGAAAGATCTGGTCGATTAATATTGTGAATTATAATAATGATGATAAATGTTGTTAAATATATTGAGGTGTCTTTTTATGAAGTCACGGAAGTTTATATATATATATATATATATATATATATATATATATATATATATATAAATTTTATTTTATTATTATTATTAATGTAATAAAACATAAAAAGCTTTTATATAAAATAAAATACTTTTATAAAGTTATTTGTTTTATTAGACTATAAATAGAATATATTATATTCTATTATACATAGTGTTTGTATAGTAAAATCTTTTATATAAAATGCAATACTTTTATAAAGTTATTTGTTTTATTAGACTATAAATAAATTTATAATATTCTATTATTATGCATAGTGTTTGCATAAGTGTCTGCATAGTAGTTTTGTATAGTAAAATCTTTTTATATAAAATAGAATACTTTTATAAAGTTATTCGTTTTATTAGATTATAAATAGAATATATTATATTTTATTTAAAAGATTTTGTTTTATTAGAATATTTTATTAATCTTTGCATAGTAAATCAATATGGATGAATCATTTAAAAAGTAAATCAATCTGGACCGTTCATGAATTAGTTACTATTCAGTCCATTCTCCTATAAATAGAAGCTCATTCCTTCATTATTTCTTACGAATTCACTGAAACTCTAGATAGAGAACTATAGAGAGAAAGATGAAAAGTATTCTGCTACTTCACTATTCCTATATCCAGTTTCTACTAAGGTAAGGGGTATTATTTCTTTCGTATTCATGAAGAAAACATCTGTTATTCCATTCTTTATTATTACATTGAATAACATGTATTCGCTGAGCTACCCTATACTTGGTGAAATTCTTACATTATTCCATTCTTTATCATTATGTTGGAATAACTTTGCCTATCAATCTCACCGCACATACATGGTGAAATTCTTACGTTATTCCATTCTTTATCATTATGTTGGAATAACATGTCTATGCGAAGTACCGCATACATGGTGAAATTCTTCTGTTATTCCATTATTTATTATTCTATTAGAATATCATGTCTGTGTGTTTACGCATGACCTGGTTCCATTATTTATTATTCTGTTGGAATATCATGTCTGTGCGTTTACACATGATCTGGTTCCATTATTAATTATTCTGTTGGAATATCCTGCCTGTGCGTTTACGCATGACCTAGTTTTGTTATTTAATATTCTATTGGAATAACCTGTCTGTGCGGTCTATCGCATGCCTGGTGATTTCTTTTGTTATTCCATTCTTTATTATACTCTGTTGGTTAAAAGTTTGGACTTCTATACTCCATGAAATTAGTGGAATATCCTTGATATTTTCACTTCATCTAGTATCTTTTCATGGAAATATTCTTATGAGCATTCTTAAATTTTACTCTACAAAGAAGTATCATGTTGACAATTTGGACGTTATTAGTTCCTAGATAAATTAATTCTTGAACTTGTTTTATTGAATTCTTATATCATTGTCATCATCCTCATGTTTATATTATGTTGAAAGTCATCTGTGGCCTGTAGTGCATAGATGGACTTGGTATGATTATGACCGAGGATTATTCGATTGTAATCATTAATAGTAATGTTACAAATGATGTGGTAAAAGTCCTCATTGGCCCGTAGTGCATTGATGAACAGCTGTTGGCATGATCATGACCATTGATGAATACATGAATATCCTTGGCCCGTAGTGCATGGATAATTTGTGGTCGTGATACTAATGAATATCTTTGGCTGTAGTGCAGGGATGATGTGGATTATTTATTAAGCTAAGTCCCAGTGATAAAAGTAATGAAAAACCTTTTAAATCATAAAAAGATAGTAGATTTTATTCTCTACTTGACTCTTTTAATGGATTGCTTGTTTCGCTGCAGTTAAACTTGATGTTTGTTATATTGTATTAGTTTAACACTGTTAAAGGCTAATGATAATTTATTCTGCATTGTCTTAGTCATAATATTTCTTACTGGGCTAGTTGAGCTCACCCTTTTACTTTCATTGTTCTTTTTAGGAAATGAGAATGTAGCAGGGACTAGTCGGGGAATGGAGTGACGGTCCAGATGATAGCATTAGTAGCCCTCACCATTCTATGAAATAGTGTTATAATAAATGTATTGAGGACTTATTTTGAGTTTGAATACTGTCTAGAAGACAATATTTGTAAAAAAACTCACAGCTCATGTTGTATATTTAAGATTGTATTTGTATCCTGTACCATATATTTGGCGACTCAGAATAGGTGATGTATACCTATTTTGGGGGCGTCACATAATGATTAAGGAATTATGTGGTATTTATATTATATAAATACTATATAAATGATTGAATTTTTTTGATAAATAGTAATAATTATCTGAAAATTATTACAAGCCTATGAAAATTATTTTGGCTGATAATAAAATTATCTAAGATATCTGTAAACCAGTTTAGACCGAGTCTTAATAATTTTAGACTCGATTTTTGTCCGACTAGACCGTGAGGATGATAGAATTGTGTCGGTTTCAAGTCAGACTGAAATAGTTTGACCTGATACCAAGTCTTATGTGTGTTATAGACTAATAGGGTTATGTGTTATGTGTTTAGGTTATTCTATATATATATATATATATATATATATAATAGTATTATACTGTGATGATATTATTCTAATTTTGGAGATTTATATTATTAATATCAGGTCTTCGGATAAAGCGTTATAAATTGCGTAGCGGTAATCAACGGTTCAGGCAAGTTTTTCTTAACTCTACTAAGAGTTGTTTCATTCTGATATGTTTATGGTTAATCATTGTTGATTGCCATGTAGAATTGTACTCTGTACATCTTGCATGTATAAGTTAGTTATGAAAAGCTGATCACCTTCATTACCGGTTGGTCCATATATATTTGTTCATGTTTAATACTTGTTCAGTTAAAAGTTTGTTCGTGCTAGTTCTCAATTATATTGATGAATTATAGCCAGCTTATTATTCAGACTCTTTCAATCATAATACATCCTTAAATTGTATTTAAACTTCCTGGGAAACTTTCATGCTCACCCTTGCTATATCATGATAAATATTGCAGATAAGGCGAATGCATTCGGATACAGGAAAAGGATAATGCCAAGTTCAGCTTGGGATAAAATGTGCAGCTAATTTGTAATAGTATAGTTTGATAAATATGTTATATGTTAGATAGTTTATAATTTGTGTATAAGTTAAGGTTACTCGATTTTGGGGAAATAGTGTGTAAAGTGTATTGTATAAACAATTTATGTTTATATCTTCCGCAATAGTTATAGAATGATTGAACCAGATCTGTGGTGATTCGGGACCCGGATTTGGGGCTTTCACAGTTTGTGAATTAGCACGAACAAACTTTTGATTGAACAAGTATTGAACATGAACAAATATATCTGGACTAACTAGTAATGAAGGTGATCAGCCTTTCATACTTGACTTATACGTGCAATATGTACAGAGTACAATTCTACATGGCAATCAGCAATGGTTAACAATAAGCATATCTGAATGAAACAACTCTTAGTAGAGTTAAGTAAAACTTGCCTGAACCGTTGATTACCGCTACACAATTTATATCGCTTTATCCGAAGACCTAATATTTGTAATATAGATCTTTAATATTAGAATAATATCATCACATTATAATACTATTATATATATATATATACATAGAATAACCTAAACACATAACACATAACCCTATCAGTCTATTACACATATAAGACTTAGTATCAGGTCAAACTATTTCAATCTGACTTGAAACCGACACAATTCTATCTTCCCGACGGTCTAGTCGGATAATGCTCGAGTTTAAGTTCAATTAAACTCTGCCTAAACGCTTAACAATATCTTAGATAATTTTATTATCAGTCAAATTACTTTTCATAGGCTTGTAATAATTTTCAGATAATTATTATCATTTATCATGATTTTTCAATCATTAATATATCCTTAAATAATATTTAAACTTGTTGGGCAACTTTCATGCTCACCCTTGCAATATCATGATAAACATTGCAGATAAGGTGAATGCGTTCGGATACAGGAAAAGGATAATGCCAAGTTCAGCTTGGGATAAAATGTGCAGCTAATTTGTAATAGTATAGTTTGATAAATATGTTATATGTTAGATAGTTTATGAATTGTGTATAAGTTAAGGTTACTCGATTTTGGGGAAATAGTGTGTAAAGTGTATTGTATAAATAGTGTGTAAAGTGTATTGTATAAACAATTTATGTTTGTGATTCGGGACCCGGATTTGGGGCTTTCACAAATCCTCTCTTCACAGATGGAGGATGGGAGCTCTATTTAGGAGAGCGTGCTATTAGGAGCACCACAGGGGAGATTCATATACCGATATTACCTCCTGCCAGGCGTTATTAGCCTTTATCACAGTCGCCCATCATTGATATCCCATTGATGGGTGTTGACGATTTTACACTATCAGATGGTCCTTATACTCAGGAGATGTTCTAGTATTGGTGGTACCCTCATACCATCGGAGCCCAGACCCATGCCACTCAGTTTATGGGAGATATGGTTCCTGGATCCATGATGATGACGGATTGGATGGCATGTCAGAGATCTAACTCATTTGACAAAGATTGACAGTTTGACCCGACAGTTGGACCGGGAAAATTTCTTTATCCGACACTTGGGCAGAGATCCTTTAGAGGAAGATACCTTTGATCCTTCAAGCTCAGTCGTTGACCCTTCAGGTGACCTATATGGCTTTGCCGGTGTAGATCATCCATTATATAGGCCTGACATCCCCGTTAATGGAGATCTAGTGACTTAGGAAGATTTACATCAGGTGGATAGGATTGATGATGTAGACATTGACACCATTGTCCTCTTCTGATGTTTATTCTCATTATATCTTTTTATAGACCTCTGTTAGATACTGGGTGGATGTGCCCCATTCTCGCCATATCTTTTGATAGGCCTTTGTTAGTTGCTGGGCGTCTGTGCCCCTTTTCCTTGTATTTTTTAGTTGTACAAAGATGTATTAGATGATGATGTACTTAGGAATATATGTATTATTTTTCCCTACATCCAATTTATTGTTTATCATGCATATATTATGTTATGCATATGTAAGTATGTCCAGAGATATTCAGCATTGACCCCTAGATGGTCTTATGATACGACCCACGCAGATGCCTTCCTCGACAGTTAGCCACATTGATCATACCCCACAAGTGTTTGGGGCGTCCCGTCTGAGATCGTGGTATGATAGTATGTCACCTCCAGACAGGGTGACTGTAGATCAGTTGTTACAGCATTCTATGACCCTCCTAATGTTTTAGGTTCCTGTAGGCTGTGTAGAGGGTATGCTGGAGCACTAGATACTGGAGAGGCAAGTTTTCTGGTTTTGTATCCATGAGTTAACTCCTACCTTAGAGGAGTATGCATGATTGACGGCGCTGTCATTGGACAGACCTTGCGCGCGGATGGGTATCGGCGACATGAGTCGATAGTTTATGACCCTCACCAGGCTGAGGCTTAGATTCATATAGGATGAGATTACATCCGGCCACGTGGTATCCCAACATTTTTTGATGTACAGATTTGGCTCAGAGGACAGTTATACATGACACTCCTGGGATTTTACCATGTTGGAGGATCATTGGAGTCTAGCCAGAGTAGACGTATTGTTGATGTGTGTATTGTTATACGTGCACATGCCACTATATATGGATGAGCTGGACATTGGCATCATTATGGTAGTGAGAGATCTTAGTGAGGGTCACACCATCATACCGATGATTATAGTAGAGACGCTGAGATCGGCCACATATTGCAGCACCTACCCTGTAGGGGTATTTACTGGTAGCTCGGTCATGTTGTATGTGTGGTTTATGTCACACCTAAGACCGATTGGCATTTTTCGATGGCGTGGGTATTGTTTTACTCATAAAGTAGTTATGTCTTACTCCTTCTAGCCAGTGGAGTGTACATATGTTATGTCTTGGTCGATATTCTTGGCAGGGATCGGAGATCCATTTGACATTCTGCCGTGTATAGGGCTTAGTTCACCCTACAACTTCATTACTCATGCTCCTGGCATGGATTATCTCCCTCTAGCTGGTTTGAGGGGCATGACGACTTACCACCCATTGGCTGTGATGTCACAGTTTGACCAGTTCCAGGACTACCATCCTTTTGAGGGGGCATTGAGTTAGCGCTTAGCTTCCCGCCACTTGTCAACAAAGGACAGATACAGGGTGTATGCCTTTTGGGATCAGCCTGAGCTAGCTGTATTTTCTGTTAGCCATCCGGGCTGTTTGTCAAAGTATTCTGTATGGATGGAGACAGAGATAGCATCTACTGCGGTAGTATCCACAGTGCCGGAGATTGATTCTGATGATGGGGAGCCCATAGAGGACATTGATCTTCCCACCGAGGAGGAGCTATTCACTAGGTTAACAGCAACTCTTGTAGATTCTCCCAGTACGAGTGCTACTATGATCCAACATTCAGCATATTATTTAGAGCAGAGTCTTCATCTAATGACCTTTGAGAGAGATCAAGCTAGGGCCTTGATGTTGACAGCTCTTGATGGGAGAGATGCCGCTCTATTAGAGAGAAAGGAGGTTGGAGCTCATTGAGACACCACTATTATTGAGCGAGATGAGGTCAGATCATCCAGAGGTGCATTGATTATTGAGCGGGATGCTGCAATCTTCTTTGGATGTAGCCGTTATAGATAGTACTATAGTGAGATCCCTTACTACTGGCATGATTGCCGATATGAGTTCATATATTGATGAGCATCATGTCACCATGCAGTTGGCTGTGGATCTGTTAGCTCATGTAGATACCCTAGGGTAGGAGCTTGCAGCATTGCCTCCTTCTTCGAAGAGAGATACCATGTTGGACTTGATAGTTCATATATCCATGGGATTGTAGATAGACTTGTATTTTCTTGCATAGACTAGCTTAGCCATTTTGTCATGTACAACACATATTGTATATATCAAACAACATTATATATGGCAGGGAAATATATTTTGATTCACTTCCCTTTTAGTTGTGCCTTGATACTTGCTTGATATTTGTTTGTTTCTTCAGGGCTTGTGATCTGGATGTATTCTAAACTCATCCTTGATGGGTGGAAATTGAGATGTCGCAGGATCTTTCAGAATGGATCGTTGATCTGTGTGTATCCCTACCCGCTTTGGTGTCTTGGGACTTATTTCTGTATATAGAGGTGGAGAGAAGTGTGACGTTTCCTTTCTAAGATTCACCGCGCCATAGATGGTTGTTGATACTCCTATTGAAGAGGAGATCACAAATAGTTCCATCTCTTATGGATTGGCATTGCTCTTCGAGGAATCAACCGCAGCTTAAATGGTCACCAACTCCCACATTTATGGGGAGGCCATGTAGTTCCATCCCTTTAGTCTGAAGCCGATTAAATGTGGTGGATTAAAGTTTGATCCCAGTATCGCTGACAAGTATTTATTTTGGTAGGGGTAAGACCGAACCATAAATGGCTGCCTACGTACTCCTATTGAAAAGGAGATCAGGTCTGCGTAGTATGAACCTGGTGTAAGAGGTTCAACGCTGTATGTGAAGGGGTGGAAAGTGTAGAAATTTTTTTGTGATTTTTGTTTGTATAGAAGGGTGTAAAAATGTTTTTGTTGTTTTTGTTTTTTTTTATTGCGATCGGGCCATATAAAATAGTTTCCTATGTACTCCAATGTATTGGGGAGATCAGGTCGACGTAGTTCGCCCCATGTTCAGGATGATTTGCAGCCAAAAAATTTTGATCCCATGTTCAGGACAAACTGCAGGTGTGAAAAGTCTTATCCATAGTGAGACAAAACTGCGGTTGTTAAAGGTTCAATCCCTAGTGGGATAACCTGAAAGGTTTGAAATGAAGTTGAGTAAAAGATCTGATGATCTGAAAACCAGGCTGCTGGCTTGAAGAGCGTGTTTCCCTGATGGGGCAAATGGGTATGAAGAAAGGTTGTGTGTAGAAAGGGTTAGAAAACCTAAAATGACTGGTGATCTAGTGATCCAAAACCAGGATGTTTGCTTGATGGTAACTTCAGACATAGTACCTTTTCACGGTATCTGAGTTGATGAGCTATGGAAATTCATCGATGTCCATTTCCTGTAGTCTGAGAGCACCTCCTCCTATCAATACCTTCTTGACAATAAACGGTCTTTCCCAGTTTGGAGGAAATTTTCCTTTAGACTGATCTTAGTTGTCAGTGATCTACTTAAAAACCAAGTCAAGTTGTTTAAACTGCCATAGTTGGACTTTCTTGCTATAGGATCTGGCGATCCTTTGTTGGTATAACTGACCATGGAAGATAGCATCACTTCGCCTTTCGTCTATTAGAGACAATTGGTGATGCATGTCTTGTAACCATTGGTCTTTATCTAGCTGAGCGTCTATCAACACTCTGAGGGATTCCATTTCCACCTCTATGGGGAGCACTGCTTCCATCCATTGGTCAATGAGTAGGGGGTTACCCAGTAGAAGTACGCACTGAAGTTCTGTAGGCTAATACAAGAGGTCAGGTCATCCTTTGTGATTGGCAGACATCTTTTGCATGATCTTCTTGATGTTCTTAATAGTCGCTTCAACATCACCACTCATCTTTGGATGGTAGATGACGGAGTTAAGGTGTTTGATGTGGAATTTACTGCACAACTCCTCCATCATTTTGTTGTTGAGGTTTTTAGCATTGTCTGACACAATCACCTCTGGTTGTCCTTATTGACAAATAACATTATTTCTGATGAAAGCAATGATCACTTCTTTGGTAACCTTAGGGAAGGAGGATGTTTCTACCTATTTGGTGAAGTAGTTAATCATGGTGAAGATAAACTGATGCCCATTACTGGCTTTGGGCCCGATCACGTCCATTCCCCACATTGAGAATGGCCAAGGTGAACTCATGTTGAGTTCCTTTTGGGTGAAGAAATATTTGAAGCTTTTAGGATCTGTATAGATCTCCACCTTCTCCCCATACAAGTAATGCCTCCAAATTTTAAGCACAAAAATGACTGCGGCCAACTCTAGATCACGAGTAGGATAATTCTTCTCATATTCTTTGACTTCTCGTGAGGTATAGGCTATGAATTTCCCATGTTGCATGAGAACACATCCTAACCTTCTACTTGAAGCATCATTATAGATGATAAATCCCTTCGAACCAGATGTTATTGTCAGAACATGTGATGAAATGAGTCTCCTCTTGAGTTCTTGAAAACTCTTCTCACAGTCCTCGCTCTAACCGAATTTTGTATCTTTTCGAATTAGCTGGGTTAATGGAGTAGTGATTCGAGAAAACCCTTCTACGAATCTCAAATAATAACCAGCTAAGCCGAGAAAGCTACGTACTTCGGTCACTGACTTGGGTTGCTCCCAACATTGAATTGCTTCAATCTTTTTCGGGTCAACAGATATTGCATGATTTTATATCACGTGCCCAAGGAATGCTACTTCCTCAAGCCATAACTCACATTTCTTCTACTTGGCATATAGCTTGTTTTCACGAAGCTTTTGGAGTATCAGCCTCAAGTGTTGCTCATGATCTTCATGACTTTTGGAGTAAATAAGGATGTCATCAATAAAGACGACCACAAAATGATGCAAATATTCTTTGAATACTCGGTTCATCATATTCATAAAGGCAGCAGGAGCATTAGTCAATCGAAAAGACATGACTAGGAATTCTTAATGGTCGTACCGAGTTCTGAAAGAAGTCTTTGGAATGTCATCAGTTTTAAAATTTCACTACTACAAAACAGTAAATAGATAACGCTTAAAAGACAATGGTTTTTATAAAAACGTTGTGGTATTTTTTTTACAACATTTTTTAATAAAACGTTGTAGATACATATGAAAAAACGTTATGTATTTTATAAGGGTAATTTTTTGTTTTAAATAGATAACGTTTTTAAAAACAAAACGTTATCTATTTACAAAAACACGGAGCAAAAATAAAAATATGGAGCTTAAATTTTGAAATTAGAAGAAGGACGATAGTGAACCCTATCTCTTTCTTCTCTCTTGAACACGAATCTACTTTCTTCTCTCTTGAACACGAAACTACTTTCTTCTCTTAAGCTTAAACACGGATCTGCTCCTCTTCCCCCTCATTTATCTCTCTCTCTTTCTCTCTTGCTCTCTTACAGTAGATCAATAGTCACCTCGGATTCTAAGACTTCAGCCTCATCCGCCAAATCGGTAGCGGCGACATCGAAAAAGTGTACCTCTGCCATCTCTGGAGCGACGAGAGCTGCTATTACGCCATGAAAGTGGTGAAAAAGTAAGTTTTAGCTCTGAAAAAGGAAGCTCCTAAGAGCTGAAACAGAGACTCTTCATACCGAATTTGAAGCATCGTACTTTTTTGGCGTTGTAATGGAGTTTTGCCCCGGTGGCGATTTGCATTCTCTCTGCCATAAACAACCTCACAAACGCTTCTCTATCAGATCCTCAAGGTAAAAAATTCTGGTAAAAAGCTGTTTGTTTTTCTTCGAAGTCATATATTGATGGGAACTGGAAACAGAAAAGTAACAAACATCCTAAAATTATGTCATTAGAAAGCACTGATACTGGGTAATGTTTCTCTCTCAAGTTGTTTATGGTGCTTTTTATGGGTTTGTTGATAATTATTTTCTTTTATGTGACTCAAAAGGTCTTTGCTTTAGACTAGTCCTATTAGGTTGTATTAGTTGAATTTGTGTCATCTGGTACGAAAATTTATATAGAATATTGCATTTCCTAATCTGGGTCTGATGAGATGTTGTTGGTTAACTAGAATTTGTCATATATTCTTGCAAAATTTCTTGATTGGTGATATTGGGAGGCATTTTTGTTATTTGGTTAATCATTCATAGTGGGAATTTATTCATTTGAGGAAGTATTTTGAACTGGGAATCTCGAGTATAGATATTCTTGAATCATTAGATTCCCATTTGTAATTGAGTTGTGTAGATGGAATCAAGGTTAGTTTATGTGGGTACTTGATCTTGTTAACGTAAATGGAGAAGTGATGCTCTTATGTTTTGTAGAAAATTCAAAAAGAGAAGTGAAATTATGAACGAGAAGATTCAACTATAACTGAGCTTCTTTTTTCTGTGGCCTTGCAGGGTTCACAAATCCTCAAATTGCAAGTAGTGTTTTCACCCTGGGAACTATAGCTATTCTTACATTCTACACCCTTATGGTTTTGGCTCTAAAATCTGAGCTGGTAATTTTTATTACAAAACATGCTGACAGCTCCGATTGATTTCCATCTTCTATAATGTAATATGAAACCAAATAGTAAATATTGGAAAATTAAACTATGCGATTAATAGGTTTGCTTTGCTCCAAAATTCAGACCAAGAAGTCTATTGAAAGTGTCGTACCATATGTTGTGCTTGGACTTTTGTATGCATTTTTACTCTACCTCTCTTAGAAACCTGATACAATACGGCTGATGTTTGCTAGCCAATAGTGGCTACCTAAGGTGCGTCTTTGACTAGCACTAACAAATTTAGTTTCCTTTCTTGTTTTTTTCAAAACTGTTGTAAGAAGAAATTGATAATACTCATCCAAATTTTGCTTGTCCTGTTTGCTAAATAGTTATCTGGTATCCGACACTTTATGATGATCATGGCTAATTTTAACCACTTGATGTATAGGAAATTTGCTTGGTGTTGTTCATGGTATTGTCAAGTCCTTGTTTTAAAAGGTATACTGAGAATGGAATGAGTGAAGATTCGGCTTATAAGAATGTAGTTTTAATTTGGTATGTATTTCCATTTTGTATTCAAGAAATCATTAGAGCCTTGGTTTGGCATTATTCTTATTGATTGTTTATCAATAGAACTGCAGTTACTAAGTCTGGAGTGGTGGAAAGTGCGCTTCTCAGGGAAGATTTCAAGCGAGAAAGCAATGACCTTAAGAAAAGCGATGGAACAAAGAAAAATAAGATCACTTTGGGGTTCCTAAGCTAGAGGATGCTAATGAAGTATAGAACTTCAAAGTTTCTAGCCTTTTCTCTCTTATTTTTATAGATAAAATTGAAGACTCCTAGAATCTAGAAATCTTAGATTCTTCTTTGTATATATATCACAAATCCACACATCTTTCCCTTCTATGTTATAGCTAGTAACATACCGAGTTATAAAAGAGGTTGAAGCAATCATGGACCTAGTAACCTTCAATTGTCATGAGATTTTCTCTAATGACCATTCCTTTATCCCATTTGTATTATGAGCAAGAGGTGATGTTCGGACACGAAATTCGGGATAGAGTTGGGATTACGGGTCGATTTAGGCTATCTTATGCGAGCACTTGAAATGCTTACATCGATGCTAGGCATGCATCTTTTATTTCTATGTTTACTGTAAAAAACTCTAAAATTCATCATAGTTATTGTACAATGATAGTAAATTAGTTTTTATGTACATAAAGGTATAGCTTTGATGAACTGTGGATGACTTGTTCACGTAATTGTGGTTCCTTTGCTTGATGGTGTATTAGGAGCAATAGTTCCTATACATACCTAGTTTGGAGCTCTTATGTCTCTTATAGGAGTTGCATTGCTGGAATCCAGTGGATCTCCTCCAAAAGTAAGTATTCTGCTTATCCGTCTCTGTAGTTTAAGGCGGTTTTTGTGGCACATGATTATGAAAAGGACATGATTACCATTTATCTCTTATTGAGCTGTTTATTTTACGTGACCAATATAGATGCATACATATGTGCATGTCCTCACGGTTTTGTTATTCATATGTTCCAGGTTGGGGATCTATTGAACATTTTAAGTGCAGTATTTTTTGTTGTCCATATTTTAAGAACTGAACATATCTCTAGAAGCACAGATAAAGAAAACTTTCTACCGCTCCTTGGATATGAGGTAACAATTCGTACATTATGTTGGAGTTTAAAATTTATGCTTCTTCATTGAAGTTTACTTCATTATAGAGAAAATCAGCAGGATTTTCAATTTGTATTTTCCATTTTTTTCTGATTGAGTTAATTACAAGGATGAAGTATAATTTGAAACTACTTTTCTTAATTTCAGCTGATGATGATGCTATCTGAGTTGTCACAGCTCCATCTTGTTGTAAAGTATAGAATGTTGTTGCTCTATTTGCATGTTTTGTAGTGGAGAACTTGAGATTTGGATGTTTATTGAGAAGTAGAACGGTAATCAATATGGGAAACCTAGGTGAAACCTATTTAAATGTTGCAGTCAAGGATCTCAAGCGTGGTTATGTTGCATCCAACTCCAAGGATGACCCTGCCAAGGGAGCTGCCAACTTCACATCTCAAGTCATCATCATGAACCACCCTGGACAGATTGGAAATGGATATGCCCCAGTTCTTAATTGCCACACCTCTCACATTGCTGTCAAGTTTACTGAGCTCTTAACCAAGATCAACAGCTTAGGTAGTGCACCACAGCTTTGGTAGTGCTCCACAACTTAATTTTATGGATAATTTGGTATATTTTGTGGATGTAGTAATTTGAAACTGTAAACAAAATATATTATTGGGATGTATTTTGAATGGTTGATACCTTTTGGCTTTAAATTTAAATGAGAATTTAGACCTTTTAGCTATATATCATGTTATTAACATATTGCAGGTGCATTGGTAATATAGGTGAACCACAATTTATTTTCTTTTTTTTTCTTTATCTACAACATTTTAAAAATGTTGTATAAATTGGTTAAAAATGTTGTCTGATATATTAAACTACAACGTTTTTATCCAGAAAACGTTGTAGAATCATACATTCTACAACATTTTTAAGCATCTGTTAATTTATGGAAAACAAATCTACAACGTTTTTTTCTTAAAAATGTTGTGTAATGTGCTTAACTACAACGTTTTAAAAATGTTGTGTAACTGTGTCAAATAGATGACACCCTTGACCACGACATTTTTCTGACTGAAACCACAATGTTTTTTCCGCGTTATCTATTTACTGTTTTGTAGTAGTGTTTAACTGATTATATTTGGAACAAAGATCAATCTTTGAAAAGAATTTGGCGCCTTACAACTGGTCAAACAGGTCATCAATGCGTGGTAACGGGTACCTATTTTTTATGGTGACATGATTCAACTCCCGGTAGTCAATACAAAGTCGCATACTTTCATCTTTCTTCTTTATGAATAGAACAAAAGCACCCCAAGGAGACGTACTAGGACGAATGAAACCGATGACTAACAATTCTTACAGTTGGGTCTTTAACTCCTGAAGTTCAATAGGAGCAATTCGATATAGGGCTTTGGAAATGGGTTTTGTACAGGGTTCAAGGTCAATACAAAATTTGATTTCACGCTCTAGGGGTAGGCCAGAAAGTTCTTCAGGGAATATATCAAGAAATTTATTAACAATAGGAATATCATTCAAATTTAACGTATGTTTTGTTTAAATCTGTGACATGAGCTAAGAAAGCTTAACATCCATTTTTCAATGGTTTGGTTGATATGACAGTAATTGACTTTAGTGGTTTGGTTGCTTGAATTCTCATAATAGGTTGGTTAGGAATATGAAAGCTAATAACCTTAAGAAAATAATCAATTTTAGCATGATGGCTAGTTAACCAATCAATCCCTAAAATCACATCAAATGCAAGTATTTTCAAAGAGATAAGATTGACAGGTAATGTGTGGTTGCCGATTTGAATCAAACAAGACTTATAAATAGTGGATGTAATAAAGGTTTCTCCCAACGGAGTTTCAACAGATAAGTCAAAGTCTAATTTCTCCAGAGTTAAATTTAAACGTTGAGCGTAAGTAGGAAAAATAAAAGAATGGGTAGAACCGGTATAAAATAAGGTATAGACTTCGCTAGAGTTTATGATTAGCTTACCCGTGATGACCTCTTTTGGGTTCCTTACTTTTTGGGAGGTCACGACAAACACTCTCCCTTGAACTACAGGTTTTGATTTGTCTGGAATAGCATTTGATGTCATCATCCCAACTGGACTTAGCTTCACTGTACGACAAAATTGAGCTAGGTGACCTTCTCTTCTGAAATTTTAACAAGTTTTGGACTACTACATACAGTTCAGACTGATGTGTCCCTCCCCTCCACATTTGAAGCATACGATTGGTGGTCGTTCTCCTTCCTTAACAATGGGTGCTGGTGTTGACGTCTTTCCATCATTGTTAAATCTCCTCTTCTTGAAATTTCCACTTTTATTATCTTGGCCATGATTACAACCGAAGTGGTTACCATTTCTGGCATATTGATTCCCTCCACGTTTGTTATCACCGCTTCGATGACTGCTACCACTGGTATTATTGTTTTACCGACTGCTCTCTCTTTGTTGGGTTGACTTTTTATCGCGCTCCAATAACTGAGCCCTATTTACAATATCTGAATACAAAAATAGTTTGTGAGAAATGAGGTATTAACGTATCTCAGGTTTCAAACCTCTTAGAAACATCCATGTTATACGCTCCTCATTATCTACCAAATGGGATGTAAACCGGGACAACTCGTCAAACTTAGCTTCGTACTGTGACACGATCATATTATTTTGCTCTAACTTGATAAACTCCACCTCCTGCATGTGACAAATACTTTCGGGAAAGTATTTGTCATTGAACAGTTCTTGAAATTTCTCCGAAGACATCTTCAGTGTGGTAGGCTGAGTACGCTTTATAGATTCCCACCAGTAATCTGCCTCTCCTCGCAACATGAAGGTGGCAAAGGGAACCTTTTTCTCCTCGAAGCATCCCAAGACATCAAATATCTTGGTCATCTGCTTTATCCATGTCTCCACCTTAAGTGGTTATGGCTTTCCCAAAAACTCTGGTGGTCCCACCTCCTTAAACTGCTTAGCGGTGACCATCCGAGAGTTGCCAGTGTTTCCACCTGCATTTTGCATAGGAGTTTCTATTGCCTGATGTTGCACGAATTACAGAAAGCTCATAAACACCTCGTCGTTCATCGTTTGGTCTATGATGTTGTTTACATGAGGATTGTTGCCTTCCTGATGCACCTTGTTCTAGTTATTGATCTGTGGTGACTCAACGGTCTCCTGTGCTCCATTTCTTATCACAACATTTTCAGATGTCATTTTCAAATACTGCCAAAAAACAAGGGTTAATTGACATACCACATTTTATCTCTATATTTTGACTGACCAATTCAATAATAAATAAGCTTAGGTAGGTCATACTAGCGGAAGGAATTACCCATCTCTCCCCTCCTAGTTCTAGTCTCACAACTCAGCTAGGGATCATATCCTTAAGCTTTGATACCAACTATGACACCCCCAAAATAGGTATACATCACCCATTTTGAGTCGCCAAATACATGGTACAGAATTTAAATATAAACTTCTATAATATAATACAACAAAACGTAGGAGAGAGTTTTTACATGAATATTGTATTCTAGACAATATCCAAACTCAAATGGAGTCCTAATTACATTTATTATCATAATATTTTATAAAATAGTGAGGACTACTACAGCCATCATCTCGGACCGTCACTCAATTCCCCGACTAGTCTCGGCTACGTTCTCATTCCCTGAAGAGAACAATGAAAGGAAAAAGGGTGAGCTCAACTAGCCCAGTAAGAAATATTATGACTAAGATAATGCAGAATAAATTATCGTTAGCCTTCAACAGTGTTAAACTGATAAAATATAATAAACATCAAGTTTAACTGCAGCGGAACAAGCAATCCATTAGAAGAGTCATGTAGAGCATGATATCTACTATCTTCTATGATTTAGAAAAGTTATCATCGATTTTATCATTGAGACCCATCTTAATAAATAATCCACATCACTGAATCATTCATGTACTACATGCCAAGGATATTCATTAGTATCACAACCACGAATTATCCATGCACTATGGGCCAAGGATATTTATGTTTTCACCAATGGTTATGATCATGCCAACAACTGTCCATCAATGCACTACGGGCCAATGAGCACTTTTACCACATCATTTTTAACATTACTGCCTTGATTATACTAAATAATCCCTGGTCATAATCATACCAATCAACAGTCCATCTATGCACTACGGTCCAAAGAAAACTTTTATCATAATATAAGAATGAGGATGATGACAATGATATAAGAATTCAATTAAAAGAAAAGCAAAGGATAAATTTTTAAAGATTTATAAATTAATTTATCCAGAATTCAATTATGTCCAAATTGTTAACATGATACTTCTTTGTGGAGTAAAATTCAAGATTTATATTGTATCAAAAATGATTTGGACCAAAAAGAAATCAATTTTTGTCATGAATAGTACCCCAGGTAAATAGTACTCGAGTGAATAGTACCCATGAATAGTAATTTGGGAATAGTACCCCGCGAATAGTATTCCGGCATAAAAAGAATAAAAATTATCAAGAATGTTCAAAATAATATTTTCATGAAAAGATACTAGATGAAACGCAAATTTCAAGGATATTCTACTAATTTTGTGGAGTATAGAAGACAAAACTTAACAAAATGAGTGTAGAATTCGAAATCTGAAATGAAATAATATTTCTCACATACTACAGAGTATGGAAGAAAATATTATTTCTTACGAATACTGAACAAAAATAATATCCCTTACCTTAAAAAGAAGAGTATTGTGACTAGTATAGCAGGGATATTCTTGAAGAAAACTTGCACTGTTTTCTACGCTCAAAGCTTTCTTAAACTCTAAACAAATACGCTCAAGATTATAGAAGAAGAATTCTCTGATTCTAGTGTGATTTTCAATTCAAAACTAAGCATCCTATTTGTAGGAAAATAGGAGGGGCACTGTTAAGAATTTTCATGAACGAAATAATTTGCGATTCACGAATGTATTACGCAAAGTTACGGATTGATTTTTCAATGCAACACACACACCCATCACTTTTACCACACACACACACATCACTTTCACACACACATCACTTTCACTTCTTCTTCTTTTTTCCTCCCACTTTCCCTCATTCCTACGACACACACATGATTATATATATATACACTTTATAACTTCCTACCGATTATTTTGAAAAATGGGTAAATGGGGGTTCAAATAATAAGCAAAATTTACAACAAATACTTTATAAAAAATTACCTTAATAATTTTAACAATATTTATTCATTTTTATTATAACTCGCAATATCAACAACCAGATCGTTCCCAGGAAAGAGGGGCTTTCCGATAAGGATTTCTCCCTATTAACACGTAATTAGGTGACCGGACCCCTTTAATCGATAGAACTTTCAAGACATTGTTAATTATGGAAATAATAATATGAATAACTTGTCATCTTAATTATTTATTTAATATTATAAAATATTGAAAATAATTGAATCAAATAACGTGAGATACTATGCAACATTTATTATAGCAATAATTAAATATAATTGAGTGACTTCTCACGTAAGCATCAATAATCAATACCATGTGCTACTATGCAACCACGCGTATTATTGTACTTTTACCACCGGGTATTCGAACAGTTAACGGTAAAACTTTCTCCATTATTTTTATAAAAAGATATTTTTGTCGTTTTCTAACTCCGACAATAATTCCATTGTGGGGTCCATCAATGATTGTGCCATCATACGAATATTCCCTGTTAAAACGAATATTCCCCAACCAATCGAATATTTTATAACAACTTGCATACTTTTCAAAATTTATAAATACTATCCACAACTATAAAATTATATTAAATCCACACCGTAGAATTCAAAAATATATTTCGAAAAAAATTAATCTTTATTTATGAAAGTTGGGGTCTTACAGTTGTGCGTAATATTTACTGTAAGACCCCAACTTTTATGAACAAAGATGAATTTTTCTATAAATATCATTTTTTAATATTATGGTGTGGATTTAATATAATGTTATAGTTGTGGGTAATATTTACAAATTTTTTGAAGTATGCAAGTTGTTATATAATATTCAATTGGTCGGGGAATATTTATTTTAACAGAGAATATTCGTACAACGGCACAATCATTGGTGGACCCCACAATGGAATTATTGTCGGAGTTAGAAAATGACTAAAATATCTTTTTATGGAAGTAACGGTGAAAGTTTTACCATTAACTATTGAAATACCCGGTGTTAAAAGTATAGTAATACGCATGGTTGCATAGTAGCACACGGTATTGATTATTGATGCTTACGTGAGAAGTCACTCAGTTTTGTTCAATTATTGCTACAATAATTGTTGCATACTATCTTACGTTATTTGATTCAATTATTATCGATATTTTATATATTATTAAATCAATAATTGAGACGATACAGTTATTCATATCATTATTTGCAATATTGATGATTTCTAGAAAGTTCTATCGAGGAGAGGTTTGGTCACCTAATTGCGCACCAATAGAGAAAAATCCTTATTGGAAAGCCCCCTCTTTCCTGAGAATGATCTGGTTGTTAAATATCGCGAATAATAATAATGATGAATAAATGTTGATAAAAAAATATTGAGGGGATTTTTTTATGAAGTATTTTTTGTAAATTTTGCTTATTATTTGGACTTCCACTTATCCATTTTTGTCGGTAGAAGTTATCACAGTTTTGTTTTATGTATGTATATGTGTGTGTGTGTGTATATATATATATATATATATATATATATATGCTTGAAAAAATGTGTCAGAAAAGTGGGGGATGGGGGGAAAAGGGAAGTATCACGGGTTAGTAAGAAAAAAATGGCATGAAGGAATTGGAAGGAGTATATATATATAATTTATATTATAATAAGTTTTAATTTTTATGTAAATTAGAATATATTATATTTTATATAATGTTTTTATTTTACTTGAATATTATATTCTTATTTTATTTAAAAAGGACGTATATGAATTCTTAATTCAGTCCGTGAGTTTCTCCATTGTTTTTGCCCGTGAAAGTTTTAAACAGTGGTACCCTTCCATTCTCCTATAAATAGGATGCTTAGTTAGAATTGAAAATCACACCAGAATCAGAGAATTCTTCTTCTATAATATTGAGCGTATTTATTTCGAGTTTTAGAAAGCTTTGAGCGTAAAAAATAGTATAAGTTTTCTTCAAGAATATCCCCGCTATACCAGTTGGAATACTCTTCTTTTTAAGGTAAGGAATATTATTTGTGTTCAGTATTAATATGAAATAATATTTTCTTCCATACTCTGTAGTATGTAAGTAATATCATTTCGTTTTAGATTTCAAATTCTACACTAAATTTGTTAAAGTTTTAGCTTCTATACTCCATGAAATTAGTAGAATATCCATGATATTTGCGCTTCATCCAGTGTCTTTTCATGGAAATATTATTCTGAGCATTCATGATAAGTTTTAACTTTTTAATGCCGGAGTACTATTCACAGGGTTACTATTCCCAAAGTACTATTCACTCGGTTACTATTCACCCGGGGTACTCTTCATAACAAAAATTGATTTTTTTTGGTCCAAATCATTTTTGATACAATATTATTCTTGAATTTTACTCCACAAAGCAGTATCATGTTGACAATTTGGACATTATTGAATTTTGGATAAATTGAATTATAAATCTTTAAAAATTTATCCTTTGTTTTCTTTTAATTGAATTCTTATATCATTGTCATCATTCTCATGCTTATATTGTGATGAAAGTCATATGTGGCTTACGTGCATAGATGGACTGTTGATTGGTATGATTATGACCTAGGATTATTTGGTATAATCATGACTGTAATGTTATAAATGATGTGGTAAAAGTCCTCATTGGCCCGTAGTGCATTGATGGATAGTTGTTCGCATGATCATAACCATTGATGAAAACACGAATATCATTAGCCTGTAGTGCATGGATAATTTGTGGTCGTGATACTAATGAATATCCTTGGCCGTAGTGCAAGGATGATTCGATGATGTGGATTATTTATTAAGTTGAGTCTCAGCGATAAAATTGATGATAAACTTTTTAAAACATAGAAGATAGTGGATATCATGCTTTAATTGACTCTTCTAATGGATTGCTTGTTCCGCTGCAGTTAAATTTGATTTCTATTGTATTTTATCAGTTTAACACTTTTGAAGGTTAACGATAAATTATTCTGTATTATCTTAGTCATAATATTTCTTACTGGGCTAGTTGAGCTCACCCTTTGATTTCATTGTTCTCTTCAGAAAATGAGAATATAGTTGGGACTAGTCGGGGAAGGGAGTGACGGTCTAGATGTTTGCATTAGTAGTCCTCACTATTTTGTGAAATAGTGTGAAAATAAATGTAATAATATTGAATTTGAGTTTAGATATTGTCTAGATGACATTATTCATATAAAAACTATCAGCTACGCTTTTGGTAGTATTGTATGATTAAGTTTGTATTTGAATTTTGTACCATTTATTTGGCAACTCAAGATGGGTGATTTATACATATTTTGGGGGCGTCACATTTACAAATTTTACAAAGTAAGCAAGTTGTTAAAAAATATTCGATTGGTCCGGGAATATTCGTACGACGACATAATCATTGGTGGACCCCACAACGAAATTATTGTCGGAGTTAGAAAATGACAAAAATATCTTTTTATAAAAATAATGACAAAAGTTTTACCTTTAAACTGTTAAAATACCCGGTGGTAAAAGTACAGTAATACGCGTGGTTGTATAGTAGCACACAGTATTGATTATTGATGCTTACGTGAGAAGTTACTCAGTTATACTCAAGTATTGCTACGGTAATTGCTGCATACTATCTCTCATATTATTGGTTCAATTATTGTCATAGTATCATCTGCATAATATTTTATATTATTAAATCAATAATTGAGATGACAAAGTTATTCATATTATTATTTTCATTATTAACGATGTCTATAAAGTTCTGTTGAGGAAAGGGGTTTGGTCACCTAATTGCGCGTTAATAGGGAGAAATCCTTATCGGAAAGCCCCCTCTTTCCTAGGAATGATCTGGTTGTTAATATTGCAAGTTATATTATTAATGAATAAATGTTGTTAAAAATATTTCCATTGTATTGGAATTATTAGTGTTAGTGGAAAACGACATTTATTTCAATAATAGTTGATTTTTGGATGTTAAATTGACCAAACGGGTAATTAGTCTGATAAATAAGTAATTAATTGCTATTAGTTTATATGTAAATAACTATTTGGTCACATGCATAGAACTATTGGTTCACATGCATGTACTATTAGGGGAGGTTGTGCAAGATTGATAGGACTTGAAAGACTAAATTAAAAATGGAGGTATAGATGAAGGTACTATACTATAATAATTCGAGCCCCTAATCGTGCAACTATCGAAACTATGTTTTCCTATAAATAGAAGCTCATTCTTCTTTCATTCTCACCAATTCACTAAAACTCACAAGGGAAATTATAGAGAGAAAAAAGAAGAGTATTATGCTACTTTGCTATTGCAGTATCCAGCCTTCTACTAAGGTAAGGGATATTATTTTTGTTCAATATTCGTATTAAATAATATTTTTCTTCCATACTCTGTAGTATGTAAGTAATATTATTTTGTTTCGTATGTCTAATTCTACAATCATTTTGTTAAAGTATTGCTTCTATACTCCGTGAAATTAGTAGAATATCCTTAAAATTTGCGATTCATCTAGTATCGGTCACAAGGATATTTTTCTGAACATTCTTGTTAAATTTTAAGTTTTTCATGCCGAAGTACTATTCCTGGGGTACTATTCATGAAATACTATTCACAGGGTACTATTCACAAAGTACTATTCCTGAAGTATTATTCATGAAGTACTATTCACGGGTAACTATTCACTTGGGTATTATTCACCCGGTGTACTATTCATGATAAAAATTAACTTCTTTTGGTCCAAATTATTTTTGATACAATATTATTCTTGAATTTCACTCCACAAAGTAGTATCAAGTTGACAATTTATACATTATTGAATTCTGGATAAATTAAATTATAAATATTTAAAAAATTTCCTTTGTTTTGCTTTAATTGAATTCTTATATCATTGTCATCATCCTCATGCTTATATTGCGATGAAAGTCATATTTGGTCGTATTGCATAGATGGACTGTTGATTGGTATGATTATGATCAGTGATTATTCAGTATAATCATGAACCGTAATGTTACAAATGATGTGCTAAAAGTCCTCATTGGCTCGTAGTACATTGATGGACAGTTGTAGGCATAATCATGACCATTGGTGATTACACGAATATCATTGGCCCGTAGTGCATGGATAATTCGTGGACGTGATACTAATAAGTATCCTTGGCCCGTAGTGCATGGATAATTCAATGATGTGGAATATTTATTGAGCTGAGTCTCAGCGATAAAATTGATGATACCTTTTTAAATCATAAAAGATAGTAGATATCATGCTCTACTTGACTCTTCTAATGGATTGCTTGTTCTGCTGCAGTTAAACTTGTTGGTTATTAGTTTAACATTGTTGAAGGCTAACGATAATTTATTTTGCATTATCTTATTCAAAATATTTCTTACTGGGCTAGTTAAGCTCACCCTTTTGCTTTTATTGTTCTCTTCAGGAAATAAGAATGTAGCCAGGACTAGTCGGAGAACGGAGTGATGGTCCGAGATAGTGGCTATAGTATTCCTCACTATTCTATGAAATAGTGTGATAATAAATGTAATGCGGACTCCATTTAAGTTTGGATATTGTCTAGAAGACAATATTCGTGTAAAAACTCTCAGCTACGCTTTTTTCGTATTGTATAAAAGAAGTTTGTATTTGATTTTTGTACCAAGTATTTGGTGACTGAGAATGGGTGATGTATACCTATCTTGGGGGCGTGACACCCACTTACGCATTTTTTAAAATGTCGGGAGAAGTTATCTCAGTTTTGTTATATATATATATATATATATATATATATATATATATATATATATGAGTTAAGGGGAAATGGGGGAGGAGTTGGCGTGCGAGGGGAATGAAATGTATATATATATATATATATATATATATATATATACACACACACACACACACATATATATATATATATATATATATATATATATTATAATAAGTTTTGTTTTTTATGAAAAATAGAATATATTATATTTTATTATGCATATTGCTTGCATAATGTTTGTATAGTAAATCATGTGATTTTTAGCCGGCGAATTTGCGTGCGTGAGAAAAAAAATACTGTTCACCCGTGATTTTGTTCAAATAGTATCCTTTTCATTCTCCTATAAATAGGATGCTTAGTTTAGAATTGAAAATCACATCAGAATTAGAAAATTCTTCTTCTATAATATTGAGCATATTTCTTTCGAGTTTTAGGAAGCTTTGAGTGTAGAAAATAGGACAAGTTTTCTTCAAGAATATTTACGCCCTACTAATCAGAAGTAATCTCTTATTAAGGTAAGGGATATTATTTTTGTTCAGTATTCGTAAGAAATAATATTTTCTTCCATACTCTGTAGTATGTGAGTAATATTATTTCGTTTCTGATTCTGAATTCTACACTCATTTTGTTAAAGTATTGTTTCTATACTCCTTGAAATTAGTAGAATATCCTTGAAATTTGTGTTTCATCTAGTATCTTTTCACATAAATATTATTCTGAACATTCTTGGTAACTTTTTTTTTTCATGCCGGGGTACTATTCACAGGGTACTATTCCCAGAGTACTATTCACGGGGGTACTATTTACTCGGGTACTATTCACCCGGGGTACTATTTATGACAAAAATTGATTTCTTTTTGGCCCAGATCATTTTTGATACAATATTTTTCTTGAATTTTACTCTATAAAGCAGTATCATGTTGACAATTTGGACATTATTGAATTCTGGATAAATTAAATTATAAATCTTTAAAATTTATCTTTTGCTTTCATTTAATTGAATTCTTATATCATTGTCATCATCATCACGCTTATATTGTAATGAAAGTCATATGTGGCCCGTAGTGCATAGATGGACTATTGATTGGTATGATTATGACCAGGGATTATTCGGTATAATAATGACCCGAAATGTTACAAATGATGTGGTAAAAGTCCTCATTAGCCCGTAGTGCATTGATGGACAGTTGTTGGCATGATCATGACTATTTATGATAACACGAATATCTTTGGCTCGTAGTGCATGGATAATTCGTGGACGTGATACTAATGAATATCATTGGCCCATAGTGCATGGATAATTCAGTGATATGGATTATTTATTAAGCTGAGTCTCAACGATAAAATTGATGATAAACTTTTTAAATCATAGAAGATAGTAAATATCATTCTCTACTAGACTCTTCTAATGAATTTCTTGTTCTGCTGTAGTTAAACTTGTTGTTTATTATATTCTATCAGTTTAACACTGTTGAAGGCTAACGATAATTTATTATGCATTATCTTAGTCATAATATTTCTTACTGGGCTAGTTGAGCTCACCATTTTCTTTCATTGTTCTCTTCAGGAAATGAGAATATAGCTGGGATGAGTCGGGGAATAGAGTGATGGTCCAGGATGGTGGCTTTAGTAGTCCTCACTATTCTATAAAATAGTGTGATAATAAATGTAATGATGACTCTATTTGAGTTTGGATATTATCTATGAGACAATATTCGTGTAAAAACTCTCAGCTACACTTTTGTTGTATTGTATAGATGACGTTTTTATTTGAATTCGGTACCATGTATTTGGCGACTCAGAATGGGTGATGTATACCTATTTTTGGGGCTTCACACAAAAGAAGTATAGCACCAACAATGGTGGTGTGGGAGGAGGTCGTCCACCTTTCCTGAATCAGAGAGTTAACAAAATCTATAATCCATTTAACATGGATTTGGGCATTATTTTGGAACGGATAAAGAATAAGCCAAATTTTAATCCAGCTGAAGATAACACGAAGTTGAACAGGGGAAACCAAAATAGGTATTGTGATTATCACAAGTCGGCTGGGCACTCTACCGAAACATGTTGTACTTTGAAGGATCTAATTGAGAAGAATGTCCAGAATGAAGCATTGGTTCATTACGTCGTGGGATGGAAAGCTTTGGGGGCACATCATGTGAAAAACACCCCAATATAGAACCCGACCACCCAACCCCAATAATATGATCAGACCCAGGTAGTACGTTGAGTGGTGGATGTGATCACGGGCGGGTCAATCAGGAAGGTTACATGGAAAAAGCAATGAGAATTCTTGGATGTAATGCTATCTATGTCTAATCAGCCTATTAGGTGTGAAATACCCTACTCGGGCTCAGTAATAACTTTTATCGATGAAGATTTCATTACGAAGTTGATCGACCCACATAATGGGGCGCTGGTAATTATTACACAAGTGGGTTTGATGGGCATGAACATGATGATGATAGATAATGGCTCGTCAATAGATATCCCGTATAATCATACTTACCAGCCGATGGACCTGGAAGGAAGAAAGATGGAGGTTGGATATGAGCCTTCCCAATATGGCTTCAACAATGAGCAAGTTCGGGTTACAGTAACGATTGAGTTGCCAGTGTTCTTCAGGAAGGCTCCTCAACAGGTGGTGATATTGTGTAGATTTTTTGTGGTGCACGTGGATTCATTGTACAATGCAATTCTCAAGAGACTAGCCTTACTAGCTCTTCAGGTTGTGACTTCCATTCATCACTTTAAGATCAATTTTTTTATGCCAAACAGAGTTGGTAAAGTTGCTGGGATATTGACTTGGAAAGATGTTACAGGAATATATTGATCTTTTTGGGTGTGGGGGTAAGCAAATAGAAGAAGACCATGACGATAGAGATCGAGTCATTTTATGACAACCCAGAAAAATTGGATTGTCTAGAATTTAAGTTTAAAGAATTAGTTATTAATAAAATGAATTTTTATTAATAATATTATGTGTTATGTGTTTATTAATCGTTCTAGAACCTAGGATGATAAAATGGGAGGATTCTAGGTACGAGCTAGACTAAACGAGTAAGAATTTTCAAGACAAAAATAAAATTTTTCCGGGAACAAAAATATTTTCTGAGAAAAAAGACGAAATAGGCACTATTCACCTGACGAAACCCTAAGGGTTAGGGTTTGAATAACCTAAGTCTTTCCAAGAGTTGGTATGTCGAAATGAAATTCTGTCAAAAGATTTGACGATAATATATCATAAAAATTTAAGTTAGCCGATAAAAGTTTTTCTCGAAAAACTTACAGAAAACGGACTAAATAAAAATGATGAAAAGTACTATTATGCAGTTTTCATTCGTTTAACTATTTTAGGGGAAAACGTGAAAGAAAATACATATCATAAAAAAGTGTTTTTCTATTTTTTAAAGTTCCGATAAATGCGTAAAAGTTAATCTGTAAAAGAAAGACGTAATATCCAAAAATATTTGGATTCCGAGAATCGCAGTTTTTTGAACTATCGGATGAAGGAAATACGGAACCACGAAGCTTCCATGAGATACTTCGTGAATTGTAAGAAGGTTAGTTAAGGAGGTGGGAATAGTAACTTTGGTGGCAAAATGACTATTTTCCCCCTAGCCTTGGTTTTCTATATAAGGAGAGCCTTAGCTCATTTGTTGGTGATTTGAAAATCACCAACACTTAAGAGAGAGAGAGAGAGAGAGAGAAGTCGGATGAGGAGGAAAAAGAAGAGGAAAAGCTAGCCCGTGTGCAAACTTTGTCCAACGAAAGAAGATTAAATAAGAAAGGTAATCCTAAAATAATGACTAATATAAATTTTCTTTAAGTTTTATACGGAATCATATAGCTTAATGAGAATAGAATTAAAAGATGTTAAGAATGATTTTCATATGGTTAAAATCATGAGAAAATGAAGAAATAAGAATTAGAAGTTTAGGTTATAAATTTCTTAAAAAGCTTTCTTAAGGAGGTATGAATTTCGTAATAAATTTGAACGATCCGAATGAATCATATGAACAATTCAGTGAAATAAGTAAGGAATGGTGTTTTATAACACCAAATTCCAAGAAAAAGTGAAATCATAGTCAAAATATCGATTAAAAATGAAGTACAAACGAAGAACGCGAAGAACGCGTGAAGAACACGAAGAATGTTGTTGATGGACAAATTTAATACCATCGTAGTTATAAATTATTGTTGATGGATAAGTTTAAAACCATCGCTTATAAGTTAGATGCTTATTGATTTGTTAGGAACGATAGAAAAGTTCAATAAGAACAGATTAAACTTAGTTATAACGAAGTTATGGCAAAAATTTTGTAAAAGACGAGCGAAAAGTAGAAAGCATGTAAATAAACCCAAATGTGTAGGGTTTCATAAGAATGTAAGAAAACATAGAAAACGTGAGTCGTGGACTCAAGAATGAATGAATTTTGATTTTGGATGACTGAATTACAGACGAACGAACGAACGAAGAACGTTAATAACGTAAAACAAACTAATAATGAAATTTAAGCCAATCGAATAGCATGTTAATGGATTCAGAATGAAATTTTGTCCGAGGGAAGTTGAAGTACATGATGAGAGTAAGAAGATGGCTTTGGAATGACCTTGTTCCAAGTTATAACGAAGAAGTTACGAGATTAGAAAATAGGCAATTCGTACGCGTTCCAACACTTAGAAAAAAATGCTTGAAAACTGAGTTTTTAAACTGGCGCCGCAGCTCCAGTTTGAACTAGAAATGGGGTGTCACAGCGCCGGCTCTAGACGAAAGTTACTGGAGAGTGGCACTACAGCGCAGAAATAACAAAGGAAGGTGGCGCTGTAGCGCCGATAGAGGGAAAACCCCAGAGAAGAGCTTTTAATTACTCAACTCCTTGGGGAAGAGTAAGGAAATATAAAGAACATATAGTTCACATAATTTAACACTTAATCAAGTGAATTAAACCTTTAGTGAAGGTTGAATGGAAAGATTGAATGGGATTAAAAGACAAACAATTTAAACGTAAAATACGTAACCAATATCCGGGGACCGTAGTTGCGATAAAACGAACGTGTGGGATTACTATGATTGTGATTCCTTAGACGTTGAGAGATGAAGATTGAGTGTACGTGAATATTAAATGGTCAAAACCTACAACCGTGTATTGTTTGACCGTAAAGTAATGAATAATAATGATTAAACTTATGAACCGTGAAGAAACTGAATTAATGACAATGACATATACTGTTAAGAAGTCGAGTTAGTAATAATAACTTGGATGGCGTTCTAAGTCGAATGAACCGGACGTTATAAGATGTGAATAAGGTAATATAAAATTCTTAACGCTATGAGCGCATAGTATTAGAATTGAACGATCACTCTTAACATACTGAAAACTGTATGAATTAGACGATAAGAAATAAATCCTAAGGTATGGAATTTAGTTGCCAAAAATCCATAAGGAATGAGAAATCAACTTAACAAACGTTATAGTTTTAATGGTTCAGATAAGTTAAGCGAAGTTTACGTTGTGGTACAATCGTAATCTTTAATGATTGACATATGGGAGCTGAGCTAAATAATTCCTTTAGAGAGCGGAGGAATATACGAAACTAGCAACCAATCTAACTAGCTGTGAAAGACAGTGTAGATGAGACGGGAAACTAGTTTGTTGGTTGTTTGTGGGAAACCACTCAGAGTACCATATGGAATATTAGTAGAGATTCGATGTGTGCTAAGTTAAGACATCTCCGTATGTCGTAACACTGAAAAATGATAAAGAAAAATGGTTACATAAACTTATATTATAAAAACGAACCATAAGGAATAGGGTTATGCTTAAATTAATACGTAAGTCAAGTATATGACTAATTGGTACATGCTATTTTCTTATACGTTATATAGGGATTGGAATGAGCAGTTCATCGTAAACTCTAAGTTGTAGCTGTGTGTAAGGCAAGTTTCCTGACTTCATTCATATTTTAAGTGAATGCTAGTTTCTTAAACTTTCTTAGATGTTGAACTTGAGAAGTGTTATCTATGTGCAAATGTGTGATATTTTTATAAGGTGGTAAACTGTATAAGGCATTATGCCATAATTTTAACACTTTAGTGTTTTTATGAGATGAACTATTCTATGATTGAAATGTTTAATATGAAAATGTTATGTTTATACATGAACCGTTATTGTTAAGTCTGTGCTAATGATTCTAGCCAGACAGAATATGTATGAAAAAGGTAGAAAAATGAAAGTATTTCAAAGTGAATGTGACTAATGTTTTAAAATGATAGGAATCAGAATTATTCTTATTATTCAAGCTGCTACATAACCTTTGTTCGGTTGTTGAAGTTTTAAAAGACTATTTAAATTCTTGATGTTGTTTATTTAAATGCTACAACTTGCTGAGCAATTGAATGCTCATACTTGCTTTAACTAAAAAACATTTTCAGCATACAAATAGAAAAACTTAAGGATCCCGTAAAGATCAAGCTGACCGACATCCAGACGAAGTGTCATTCAGTATATGAATGAGCGTGAAGATCAAGCCAAAGACTTGTAATGAAGAATAGTTTAATGAACTATTATGTATCCTTGGTGGCGAATAAAAGTCACTCTTGTAAAATGTAAAGAATAATGTAACTATCATTATTTGTAATGAACAAGGTGATAAGTCATTAGAACTTGGGATTTGAGAATGTATGTTGTTATATTTAGCTATATAATGATGTATGTTTGGAAGAAGATAGAACCGTGATGTACGGAATCTGGGTGTGAAAATAGACCAGATTTCGGGGTATTACACATTTACTGAAGTAAGTACGGAACCTCTCATCATGCTGGCCGCATAAATAGAGGAGGTTGAGTTGGTACCAGGAAAGAAAGATAAGACTGTTAGGATCGGGTCGGGACTACAAGAACCTTTTTAGAAAATTTTGGTAGAATTACTTTAGTGTTACACAGAAATATTTTTATGGATCCCTAGTAACATGTCGGGGGTTGAGAAAAAGTTGTTGTGCATAGGCTACATGTTGACCCCACTAAAAACCTATTTAGGCAAAAGAGGAGGGTCTTCGCCCTGAAAAAACAGAAGATAATAGATGAGGAAATAACAAATCTTTTGGCAGCAAACTTTATCTTTGAAATTGATTACACGGAGTTGCTAGCGAATGTAGTGTTGGTACAGAGCATGTCCGAAGGACTTTTACCCACTCCCCCATATTGACCAGCTTATCGATGCCACTTCCGGGTATGCCCTGCTTAGCTTCATGGATGCAATTTTAGGATACCATCAAATTTCAATGCACAGGGAAGATATTCCAAAGACATCATTCATTACTCATCGGGAGTTTTATGCTTATAAGAAGATAACCATAGGGTTGTTAAATGTGGGGGCTACATATTAAAGGATGATAAACTATGTTTTTTTGAAGAAGTTAGGTCGAAGCATGGAGGTTTATGTTGATGATATAATAGTTAAGAGCATGTCAGTTTGGGGACATCTTGACCATTTGGAGAATTGCTTTCAGACAGTCATGTATTACAAACTTAGGCTAAATCCGACGCAGAGGACCTCCGAACTAAGAGAAGGAAAATTTATGGGTTATTTGATCAGGAAGAGGGGAATAGAGGCAAACCTGGAAAAGATCAAAGATATTTAGGATATGAAGTCTCCTCAGTCATATAAGGATGTTCAACAGCTGATGGGTCGGATAGTAGGCTTGAGAAGGTTCATGTCCAAATTAGCAGAGCGATGTTTGCCATTTTTTGATACGTTGAAATGACCAAAGAACGAGAAGACCTTCTAGTGGACTTCGGAATGCGAGGATGCTTTTCAGGGGATTAAGAGGTACTTGTCTTTGGCTCCTTTGTTGGTGAAACTGGTTCCTTCTGAACCATTATATTTGTACTTAGCGATCAGTTTATTGGTGGTGGGAGCAGTTCTAGTTCGAGAGATTGCAGGTCAGCAACATCATGTGTATTACGTGAATCATGCTCTTTAGGATAGAAAAATGCGGTATTTGAATCTTGAGAAGTTTGCCCATGCACTAATAATAGCCAATCAGAAACTATGTCAATAATTCCAAGGTCGATTAATTGTGGTGTATACTAATCAACCCTTGAAGAAAGTGTTGAGCAAACAAGACTTCTTGGCTCAACTTGTTGTGTGGGCGATGGAGTTGACACAATTTATTTTGGAGTATCATCATCGGACATCAATAAGAGGCCAGTCCTTGTCTGACTTGGGGGTGGAATGTTCATTTTTTGAATCAGATGACAGTGCGGGTTGATTAGAAGGGGTGATTCTGACGGTCACAGATGTTCAGCTGGCTCAGACTTCATGGACGTTGTACGCAGATGGGTCTTCAACTTCGGATGCCCACAGAGTAGGGGTTATTTTGACAAGTCCAGTGGGGTTCAAGGTACAACAGGCAATTTGCTTTGGGTTCAAGGAGACCAATTACGAGGCAGAGTATGAAGCAATTTAAGAAAGTCTTTAGTTGGTGTTAGCATATTTTGCGATCAACATATGCGTGCAAGTATACACAGTCAACAAGTAAAAAGAGTAAGTAGAGTATTGTTCCTACAGAGAATTATTTAATGAAAATTACCAAGCACTAACTCGTAACCAACTTAATCTTATTTAAAAGATAGATTTGATATTTTATATTTAAAAATATGTAATTAAACTAATAATCCCTAGAATGAAACTAGATAATAAAGCCTTGAGACTACAATTTCACCTATTGATTCATTTAAGCCAATACACTTCCTGTTAGGCTCAATTAGTTATACCGGATTGCTAATCAAGAATACGAAAGGAAAATATTGGCATCTCTCGATGTACCATACCTATATCACACTAAATTCATAGATGACAAAATGAATATGAATACCCTAATTAACTAACTCACTATATCTATATGTGAATTATAATTAAAGATTGTTGAAGCACGAGTTCTTATTAGATTACATGTGGTGCTTTGGTATATCTCAATCCTAGGCACGAATCATGAATTCCATCACCATGTAGATATCATAAACGTATGATACTATGATCAGATCTAAACCCATAGTCCGTCTCTTAATTTCATATAGGTTATCACGGTAATTGGTGGCCAGTCAATTAAGCAATTAATCACAAATCATAATAGACAATCCAATAATAATTAATTAAACACACAAGGAAACATATCAAAATAAACTACTCAATAGGATCCATTATAATCTCAAAATAGAGCTTTATTCATTCTTAAATCAAAATCAATAATCCACAATTGAATATATATTGAAAGATAAAAAAATGGACATAAAGAGAAGTTAGGGATTGAAGAAGGCAAATATGATCTCTCTTGCTCCCAATTTGAACTTTCAATGATCTTTAATTGTTTCAATCTTCAGATCTAATCTAATCTAGGGTTCTAATCTAATCTAGGAATTAAAGATGGAATATACAAGAGATCTATCCCGAAAGAGGGATTTATTAGGTCTTATATCTAGCTATCTATCTATATATCCATTACAAAATGTAAATATGCCTAAATATAGGCTAATTCACATCCCCTTGCCACAAGTTTCAATCCGATTGGCCATTTAAGTGAAAGTCAAAATTTACACTGCTAGATTGGCGCTTAATCGCACTGGCCCACAAGGCCAAATCAAGAATCGCACTTATAGAGTTTTGTCGATCGAGGTAGAGCACAATTCTTACCGTCCCTTAAGCTATTTAGGGCGTAGCTGCACCGTGCACTAGTTATGCAATCTTCGATTCTTTTGCTACTGTTGCTTCACTTCGTCTTGCCATTACTACAATATTTTATCAAATTAAGCATCATCACATCCCTTTTATCTTCAAATGCCACCAAGTTAGTTTCTGAGTCTAAATCCTATAAAATGGAAAGAAATGCATGAAAAGTTACTTATAAACCCTGGATTAAGCAACAAATGAAGTTAGTTGATAACAGATAAGTAGGTATAAAATTTACTTATCAAATGCCCCAAACTTAAATCATTTCTTGTCCCCAAGCAACAAAGCACAAATGTAATTCAAATAACTAAGCAGAATGTAACCTAAACCTAACACGCCTACGAATCCAAATACCAATCAGAATGAAATCTAAGCGATTTGGCTCAAAGAAACCACAATGACATCAAACAGGGAATCCAACTAAGAACAAGCCAATAATATATATCACTTTGCAAATCAAAACTTGTCATCACTGATATAGTGTGTGTGTGTGTGTGTGTGTGCTTAACAACCATTAAACTTGCAACATAATAATTACTTCACAGAATAGACTTCTTAGAGGAAAAAATATTGTTTTAACTCAAGAAAGGCAGCAAACAAATTAAGCTCCAACCAAGAATAAACATCAACTAAGCTAAGAGTCAACAAGGAGTTTATTATTTTTTTATTCAATCAAAAGGGCGATATTCGCACTTTCATGTGTTTACACCTGACTGTGCAATGTCTAGATCTCTTAGGCTTTTTAATGATACCCATGTAGCGAGCTTTCGACAAACGAATCCCAAACCAGATGGCTTTAAGACGCTGGGTGTAGAGACATCCCCTAGGCCGTACTTACTCAAGTATCAAAGGCCACAAAACTAAACTTGCCAAAGTGTTTATTCAACATATCTATTCTTTTTATTATTTTTTCTTTTTTATATATATAAAGCATGCATACACCCTGTTTTCACCAAAATATAAGGTTTTGCGTAATCCTAGTCATTACTAATTTTTTACTAAATCTCTATCATTAAAACACAAATTTCTCAGTAGAAGACAATTACATGACCATTTACACCGAGCAAATCATAATGATTACTCTAAAGTGCTATCCTATTACATCAATTTCAAATCGATTAAGATTTACCTCATGCTATAACATTATTGTAAGACCCCAACTTTTATAAATAAAGATGAATTTTCTCGAAATATATTTTTGAATATTACGGTGTGGATATGATATAATTTTATAGTTGTGGGTAGTATTTTTAAATTTTGCAAAGTATGCAAGTTATTATAAAATATTCGATTAGCCGGGGAATATTCATTTTAACAGGAAATATTCGTACGACGACACAATCATTAGTGGACCCCACAACAAAATTATTGTCGGAGTTAGAAAACGATAGAAATATCTTTTTATAAAAATAATGGCGAAAGTTTTACCGTTAACTGTTGAAATACTTTCATTGATAAAGAAATACGATGTCTGGCGTGGTTGCATAGTAGCACACGGTATTGATTTTTGATGCTTACGTGAGAAGTCACTCAATTTTATTCAATTATTGCTACAGTAATTTCTGCATAGTATCTCACGTTATTTGATACAATTATATTCAATATTTTATATTATTAAATCAATAATTGAGATGACAAATTATTCATATTATTATTTGCATAATTAACAATTTCTAGAAAGTTCTGTTGAGGAAAGGGGTTTGGTCACCTAATTGCGTGCCAATGGGGAGAAATCCTTATTAGAAAGCCCACTCTTTCCTGGGAACGATTTGATTGTTAATATTGCGAGTTATAATAATGATGAATAAATGTTGTTAAAAATATTGAGGGGATTTTTTTATGAAGTATTTGTTGTAAATTTTGCTTATTATTTGGACCCCCATTTACCCATTTTTCAAAATAATCGGTAGGAAGTTAGAAAGTATATATATATATATATATATATATATATATATATATATATATATATATCATGTGTGTGTGACATAGGAATGAGGGAAAGTGGGAGGAAAATGTGTAGTGGTGGTAAAAAAAAAGAAGAACTGAAAGTGATGTATGTGTGTGTGTGAAAGTGATGTGTGTGTATGGTAAAAATGATGGGTGTGTGTGTTGCGTTGAAAAATCAATCCGTGACTTTGTGTAATACATCCGTGAATCGCAAATTATTTCGTCCGTGAAAATTCTTAACAGTGCCCCTGGTATTCTCCTATAAATAGGATGCTTAGTTTAGAATTGAAAATCAAACAAGAATAAGAGAATTCTTCTTCTATAATCTTGAGCGTATTTCTTTAGAGTTTAAGAAAGCTTTGAGTGTAGAAAATAGTGCAATTTTTCTTCAAGAATATCTCCACTATACCTGTCGGAATACTCTTCTTTTTAAGGTAAGGGATATTATTTTTGTTCAGTATTCGTAAAAAATAATATTTTCTTCCATACACTGTAGTATGTGAGTAATATTATTTCGTTTCAGATTCTGAATTCTACACTGATTTTATTAAAGTATTGCTTTTATACTCCATGAAATTAGTAGAATATCCTTGAAATTTGCGTTTCAACTAGTATCTTTTCATGGAAATATTATTATGAGCATTCTTGATAATTTTTAATCTTTTCATGTCGGAGTACTATTCACGGGGTACTATTCACTCGAGTACTATTCACCTGGGGTACTATTCATGATAAAAATTGATTTCTTTTCGGTCCAAATCATTTTTGATACAATATAAATCTTGAATTTTACCAAACAAAGCAATATCATGATGACAATTTGGACATAATTAAATTATGTATAAATTAATTTATAAATCTTTAAAAATTTATCCTTTGCTTTCTTTTAATTGAATTCTTATATCATTGTCATCATCCTCATACTTATATTGTGATGAAAGTCATCTTTGGCCCGTAGTGCATAGATGGACTGTTGATTGGTATGATTATAACCAGGGATTATTCGATATAATCATGACCCGGAATGTTACAAATGATGTGGTAAAAGTCCGCATTGGCCCATAGTGCATTGATAGACAGTTGTTGGCATGATCATGACCATTGGTGAAAACACGAATATCCTTGCCCCATAGTGCATGGATAATTCTTGGTTGTGATACTAATGAATATCATTGGCCCGTAGTACATGGATGATTCAGTGATGTGGATTATTTATTAAGCTTAGTCTCAGTGATAAAATTGATGATAAACGTTCTAAATCATAAAAATAGTATATATCATGATCTACTTGACTCTTCTAATGGATTGCTTATTCCTCTACAGTTAAACTTGATGTTTATTATATTTTATCAGTTTAACACTGTTGAAGGCTAACAATAATTTATTCTGCATTATCTTAGTCATAATATTTCTTACTAGGCTAGTTAAGCTCACCCTTTTGCTTTCATTGTTCTCTTCAGGGAATGAGAGCGTAGCCGGACTAGTCGGGGAATGGAGTTACGGTCTAAAATTGTGGCTGTAGTAGTCCTCACTATTTTATAAAATAGTGTGATAATAAATGTAATTAGGACTCCATTTGAGTTTGGATATTATCTAGAAGACAATATTCGTGTAAAAAACTCTCAGCTACGTTTTGTCGTATTGTATAAGAGAAGTTTGTATTTAAATTCTGTACCATGTATTTTGCGACTGAGAATGGGTGATGTATACCTATTTTTGGGGTGCCATAGTTAGTATCAAAGCTTAGGGATATGATCCCTAACTGAGATATGAGACTAGAACTAGGAGGGGAGAGACGGATAATTCCTTCGCTAGTATGACCTACCTAAGCTTATTTGTTATTTAATTGACTGGTCAGGATATAGAGATAAAATGTGGTATGTCAATTAATCCTTGTTTTGTGGCAGTATTTGAAAATAGCATCTGAAAATGTGGAGATAAGCAATGGAGCACAGGAGACCGTTGAGTCACCACAGATCAATAACCAGGGTAATATGCATCAGGAAGGCAATAATCCTCATGAAAATAACAACACCGACCAAATGATGAATGACAAGGTGTTTAGGAGCTTTCTGCAATTCGTGCAACATCAAGCAAGAGAGACTCTTGCGAAAAATGCAGGTGGAAACACTGGCAACTCTAAGATGGTCACCGCTAAGAAGTTCAAGGAGGCTGGACCATCAGAGTTTTTGGGAAAGCCAGAACCACTTAAGGCGGAGACGTGGATAAAGCAGATCACCAAGATATTTGATGTCTTGGGATGCTCCGAGGAGCAAAAGGTTCCCTTTGCCACCTTCATGTTGCGAGGAGAGGTAGATTACTGGTGGGAATCTGTAAAGCGTACTCAACCTGCCGCACTGAAGATGTATTGGGAGAAGTTCCAAGAACTGTTCAACGACAAGTACTTTCCCGAAAGTATTCGTCACATGAAGGAAGTGGAGTTTATCAAGCTGGAGCAAAACAATATGACCGTGTCACAATACGAAGCTAAGTTTGCCAAGTTGTCCCGGTTTACATACTATTTGGTAGATAATGAGGAGCGTATAACGTGAACGTTTGTAAGAGGTTTGAAGCCCGAGATACGTTAATACCTCATTTCTCACAAACTGCGTTTATATTCAGATGTTGTAAATAGGGCTCAGTTATTGGAGCGCGAGAATGAGTCAACCTGTGACACCCCCAAATCTAGGTACTTCATTCCCACAAGACTTGGTGTTCACTTTCCATGCATTCACATCTAACTACCCAAATATAGTAGAATTTAAACCATAAATTCTCCCATTAAAAGGGTTACATCATTAAATCAATAATTCTCCTAGGTTATCTAACCTTTAACATAAATTAAGTGCAGAAATAAAATAAATTACATCACATCATTTAAAAATAAATTCTATCATCATTACATTAAATAAATTACAAGTGTTCATCACTTGCTCATTTTTCCTTTTCCTTTGCTAGTCGTAGGTTCATCAACCTTCTCAACCTTAGCAGCAATAAGTATATTTATGCAAGAGTGAGAAAAATAAATACTCACTTGGAATAGCAACGAATAACAACAGCATAATAACTGCCAACAACTAAGCTCAATAGAATTGAATAATACTCTATCAATGATAATCAAAACTGAAATCAACATACGAAATATAACTGAGGGTCACAAGACCACAAACTATGTCCAAGGTTACAAGTAATCTTTCAACTTTAACCTAAACAGTCATACTGTAGGGACTCCCCGTACTTAGGGTGATCAGACCTTCATACCATGTATTATGCACAAACATTTAAATGCATCCCGTAAAATAACTCCCTTATCATAGGGTTGTTCTTCTTAGTTTTAGAGTACAAGTCCACACCAAAGAAAGTTTGGTTTGGATAAGCTTCAAAGGTAATTTAGAGTTTCACAATCATCAACTAAAGGATTAGTTGAATCAACAAAATTTAACAGCACTACGAGTGATGAACAACAATTTAATGTAAAATGATTAAGAATCATAGGTGAACCAACTATACATTAAACTCATGCTTAGAAATAACTAAAAAGCATAAGCACTGAATAAAACAATAAACCTTGCCAGAACAATATTAAGCTAAGACTATGATCTTGTCAAATAAAAGAATTAATTTATTGAACATGCATTAGTGAATAACAAGTTTAGAACGAAACTTGCTCAAAGCAACAATAATGGTCAAAACTATGTAAAGTAAATGAGACAAGATAATTCATTTAAAGATATAAGTTCAAGAACTTGCATTCATTACAAAAAGAAAAGAACTAGGAAAAATTGCTTAACTATAAACAAGATAGGGCAAATCAAACAACTATTAGAGTTCAAAGCTTTCTCGAATAAAATTAGGGTTAAAGCTTGCTCAAATAAAGTTTAAGGATAAAAGAACTTGGTCAATTAAAGTTTAGGGTAAGGAACTTGCCTCGTGCGTAAGCTATAAATTACAACTCACGTTCACCTACACATATTATTAGAATGAAAAATATCTATTAGATATACTAACATCCACTTTTCAAAATAGAACTCACTTTTCGATAACATGTTACTTTAATACAAGTTTCAATTCACACCATATATATACACTTCAGAAATCTCAACTATTAGACTTGAAACACTTAGTCACTAATTCATGTGTTCAATAAATCACAACGTAACATTTTCACAAATTACTAATCTTTTTACAACTTTGAAATTACTAACTACATAACAAAAATCTATTTTAGTCTCTTCATTAAATGTCCATCTCATTAATATCTCATTATATTAGGTTACAATAAGTTTTTAAGGTCTACATAACCAGCAGGCATAACTACCTCTGATCTGGGTATGGGCGCGCAATTGCACTATATTTAAGCTTGGGATCTACAGTATTGCTTTGCTTCGGCCTTGACACCAAATAAATTGTATCAGTGGTGCATGTAAACCATGCAAGATTCGCTTCCAAGACTTCTAAGTTAAATGCTTTCTGAATTCACTATACTTATAAATTAATTTACAAACGGCCATCGAATTTTTTTTCTTCTTATAGTCAACTCAGTTAACTCTATTTTTCTAACAAAAATTTAAAACCCTGATTACACTTCGTTTGTTGTTAACTAAAAGTACACATCAATGCAATGAGTTGTCTGCTTCTGTTGTTGTGGCGGCTTTTGTGTGACGTGGCAGTGATTATGTGTATTTTTTGGAAAATTTTTATGAAAAAAATGTTTTAAAGTATAATATAAATTATAAAAATTATAAAATTAAAAATAATTTAAAATTAAAAATCTTTTCAAATTCGAACATTAAATTTATAATTGAGTCAATTTGGTGATAATTTTTTTTCTTTTCTAACTAGGATAACTTTTATCAAATAATTTTTATTTTAATTTTATCAAATAATTTTTATTTTAAAATTATTCAAAATTTAATTTTATAATTTAATTTAATCAAATTTAAGAATAATTATTTTTATTAAAAAATGCAATTTTTTAATAAAAATAAAATAAAAAACACAGTGTGTATTAAAATAAATAATTCTTATTATATTTTAAAACGAGAGTGTATTAAGAAAAAAGTTTGTCAGTAAATGAAAATTTTAAATGAAAATTTTGATGAGAACTGATGTTATTTATTCATTTGATACATTACACAATAAATTGGATTTAATTCAACTAAAAGTTTTTTTAAAAAAAAACTAAAACACTTTGTTGAACTGCTGGAACACTTTGGTCGAGCTCGAAAATTTGTTGACCGGCTGAAGCTGTTATTTCTCATCAATAGCCCAGAAAGCTTTAATCTTTGATCAACAATGGCGTTCTTTTCAACTGTTATTAGAAAAAGGATCCTCTTTTCTACCCATCCGATCAATTCTTTTTCTCTCTCTTCCTTTACTACTCCGCCGCCGCCTTCCGATGAGACCGCCGTCACAACCGCTGTCACCGTACTTAAGCACCACCGCTCTAATGAGAGTTCCAACTTTGTAATCCCAAAGCTGAATCACTCCGCTGTGAAGACTCGCTAAGATCCATGGCCTCTTGCTGTGAAAACTTAGCCCTTTCACTCTGTTACTCTTTGTCTCGAATTTCGTCAACATCTTCCACGCCTAATTCAAATCTCAATCCCTAATCAAACACAGCGTACAACATTCAATTGAATTCAATGTAAACTCAATACAGTTTCGAAATTTACCTCAGATCTGATAAATATAGATGTTGATCAGGAGGAACCCTGAGCAATGCTTAATAGATCACTGCGACAGAGAAGAATGGCCGACGGTGAAGTGAGACTTTTATTAAAAAAACTGCATTTTTTATTTTATTTTTATATAAAAAACTATGTTTTTTATTTTATTTTTATTAAAAAAATAAAAAAACTGCATTTTTAATAAAAATAATTATTTCTTAAATTTGATAATTTTGATAAAATTAAATTTTGTATAATTTTAAAATAAAAATTATTTGATAAAATTAAAATTAAAATTATTTGATAAAATTAAAAATTATTTGATAAAAATTATCCTAGTTAGAAAAGAAAAAAATATTATCACCAAATTAACTCAGTTATAAATTTAATGTCCGAATTTGAAAAGATTTTTAATTTTAAAATACTTTTAATTTTATAATTTATATTATACTTTAAAACATTTTTTTCATAAAAATTTTCCTAGAAATCCACATAATCACTGCCACGTCATTATTAGTTCGTTCACACATCACATAACGAATAACTCAATCATTGATGTGTACTTTCTTCCGTTAACAAATAAACGAGTTTAATCTGGGTTTTTAAATTTTGTTAGAAAAATAGAAGTTAAGTGAGTTATTTATAAGAAAAAAGTTCATCGACCCATTTGTAGAAATGAATTTATAAAGATAAATGACCTAAAGCATTTAACCCTCCAGTACTCTATTTAGCCCAACTATCACGAATTTCATTCACAAAACAGTGATTTAAACACACCCAAATGTTATAGAACTCATATAAACATTGTTCCTCACATATCTACCAACTTAGAACAATTAATCAACAACTACAGCCAATTTAAATCCTTTAAATTCCATGTTTTATACAAAAACTCCATTTTTGACATCCTTAACAAAAATTAACACTGAGGTCTCAGTAATACACCAAATTAGCTCATTCAAATTTCGTTCTCTTTGTTTCTTACTGAATTAACATATTCAAGGCTCAATTTATAGATTAGTTCACAAACTAACTACCAAATTTTGTACTTTCACAAACCATATACATAACTATAAACACTGTAAATTAGTTTCTTTCTTTTAAACATAATTAGGACACTAATTCTTTATCTAGATGTTAATTCTAACATCACAATTACACAAAAACACAATAATTCAGTTTGTCCAACAACAATTCATCAAACATACTATTACATAAAATGTTGAAAGTGAAGAACATGAACTCTTTTTATAAAAGTAATACTCAAGATTGAAAGGTTATACCTTCAATTACTCGGAGATAAAACACAGAATTGTTTGGAATCACAGAAGTCTTCCTCTCCTTTCTCAAGCTCTCTCTTTCTCTCAAATTCTTCTCTGTAAACTCTCCCTTCTTTCTCTCTCAGTTTCAGTGTAAGCCAACTCCCTTTTACGTAAAATAAACTAAGACTAACGCACAAAAATCAAACGTCTTTTAATAATGATAATAATAAGTTATCAGTTATAAAATTTAATATATTTTTATTTTATATATATATATATATTATAATTCAAATTCAAAATTTAAAATTCAAAATTCAAAAGTCATAAGGCCTTGTTTGGCAAAACAGTTTTAAAATAAAGACTTAATATCTTTAAGCCTTGTTTGGGTAAATCCATTTAAAACTACTTTAATTTATTTTAATTAACAATTTATACTATAGTTTATAGTCCCATATTATTTATTTGGATTCCATATCCAATCTTAGTTAAATAAACTAATTACAACATATTTAATAAATTCTCCACTTAACTAATTACCACAAAATTATAATTTCATTATAATTTTATTTAATAAATTAACATATCACTTTAATTAATGAATTTTAACAATATAACAATTCATGTAATCTTTAACAACTCTCTAACTATTAAATTAAATTAGAGTATTCACAAATAAATTAATTAATAAATATCTACTAACAACAACCACATCAATAAAATATTCAATTAATTTAATAAATATTTTAAATTACAAATATAAAATCTTGGATTGTTACATCCTTCCCTCCTTACAACGATTCTGTCCCCATAATCACAACTCAAATAATCATTCGTCACATTATTCCCTCCTTACAAAGATTTTGTCCCCAGAATCGAAGACACAGATTAAACAAATAACTCAGGGTAGTTCTTTATCATTTCATCTTCGAGTTCCCACGTATCCTCTTCGACTTTGTGGTTTCGCCATATTACCTTCACAGAAGGTATCACTTTATTCCTGAGCACTTGTTCTTTATTGTCAACTATCTAGATAGGAACCTCTTCATAAGCTAAATCCTTATTGAACTGTAACGGTTCATACTCGATCACATGTTTGTAATCGGGTTTATACAGTCGTAACATCGACATATAAAAGACGTTGTGAACATGTTCTAATTCTGGAGGTAAAGCTACCTCGTAAGCTACTTCTCCTACTCTTCGCAGCACCTCGAAGGATCCAATAAACATTGGACTTAGCTTTCCTTTCTTGCCGAAACTAATCTTCCCTTTCTAAGGAGAAACTTTTAGGAAAACAAAATTTCATACGTCAAATTCGCGATCTTGTCTATGTTGATCATCATATTTCTTCTGTCTATCTTGAGCAACTACCAGTCTTGCTTTGATGAGTTTGATAACTTCAATGGTCTGATGTACCAGTTTTGGTCCTAATAATTGATTTTCATCAACTTCATCCCAACACAGTGGAGTTCTGCACTTTCTGCCGTACAATGCCTCGTATGGCGGCATGCCAATGCTTACGTGGTAACTATTATTGTAGGTGAATTCAGCCAAGTCCCAGTTCCCTTTGAAATCCACGATGTATGCTCTAAGAATATCTTCTAACGTCTAGAGTGTTCGTTCGCTTTGACCATCGATTTGCGAATGATATGTCGTACTCATCTTCAGTTATGTTCCCATGCATTCTTGTAGTCTCTTCTAGAAGTTTGATGTGAATCTTGGATCTCTGTATGATACAATTGACACTGGAACTACATGTCTTAAAACGATCTCCTTGACGTACAGTTCTGCCAGTTAATCCAGATTAAATCTAATCTTTATTGGCAAAAAGTGTGACACCCCCAAAATAGGTATACATCACCTATCTTGAGTCGCCAAATACATGTTACAGAATACAAATACAAACTTAATTATACAATTGTCGTGTAATATATTACAATACATATGCTGTGAGTTTTAATACAAATATTGTCATCTAGACAATATCCACACTCAATTGAGTCCTCGTTATATTTATTATCACACTATTTAACAGAATAGTGAGGACTACTAATGCTATTATCTGGACCGTCACTCCTTTCTCCGACTAGTCCCTGCTACGTTCTCATTTCCTGAAGAGAACAATGAAAGTAAAAGGGTGAGCTCAACTAGCCCAGTAAGAAATATTATGACTAAGATAATGCAAAATAAATTATCATTAGTCTTCAACAATGTTAAACTGATAAAATGCAATAGACATCAAGTTTAACTGCAGCGGAATAAGCAATCCATTAAAAGGGTCAAGTAGAGAATAAAATCTACTATCTTTTATGATTTAAAAGGTTTTTCATCACTTTTATCGCTGGGACTCAGCTTAATAAATAATCCACATCATCCTTGCACTATAGCCAAGGATATTCATTAGTATCACAACCACAAATTATCCATACACTACGGCCAAGGATATTCGTGTATTCACCAATGGTCATTATCATGCCAACAACTGTCCATCAATGCACTACGGGTCAATGAGAACTTTTATCACATTATTTGTAACATTACAGTTATGATTACACCGAATAATCCTTGGTCATAATCATACCAAAGCCATCTATGCACTACAGGCCACAAATGACTTTCAACATAATATAAACATGAGGATGATGACAATGATATAAGAATTCAATAAAACAAGTTCAAGAATTAATTTAGCCAAGAACTAATAACGTCCAAATTGTCAACATGATACTTCTTTGTAGAGTAAAATTCAAGAATGCTCAGAAGAATATTTCCATGAAAAAAGATACTGGATGAAGCGCAAATATCAAGGATATTCCACTAATTTCATGGATTATAGAAGTTTAAACTTTAACCAACTGAGTATAATAAAGAATGAAATAACAAAAGAAATCACCATGCATGCAGATTGTGATATGAGCGAGTTATTCCAACAGAATAATAAATAACGGAACTGTGTCAAAGCGTAATACGCACTTGCATGGATATTCCAACGAGTAATATTAAAGAATATAATAACAATGTAAATCACCATGCATGCGGTATTTCACATAGATAGGTTATTCCAATGTAATAATAAATAATGAACCAGTCCGACGTAAACGCACAAAACAGGATATTCCAATGTAATAATAAAAGATTTTAACCAGTCCCACAGAAAACGCATGCATACGATATATTCCAATAGAATAATAAAGATGGAACTAGCTCCTACAGAAAACGCATGTATATGATATATATTCTAACGTAATAATAAAGAATGGAATAACAACAGAACAATAAAGAATGGAATAACAGAAGAATTTCACCAAGTATAGGGTAGTCCACGTATACAGGTTATTCCAACAAAATAATAAAGAATGGAATAACAAAAGTTCTCTTCACGAATACAAAAGGAATAATACCCTTTACGAGTACAACAAATAATATCCCTTACCTCAAAAGAAGACTGGATACTGGAATAGTGAGGTAGCAGACTTCTCTTCTTCTTTCTCTCTATAATTTCTCTCTATAATAATAGCTCTAAAGCTTTAGTGAATTGGTGAGAAATGAAGGAAGAATGAGCTTCTATTTATAGATAAATATAGTTTCGATAATTGCACGTTTTGGGGCTCGAAATATTATAGTACAATACCTTCAACTTTTCTTTCATTTTTAATTTAGTCCTGCAAGTATTATCAAACTTGCACCACCTCCCCTAATAGTAAATAATGTGAATCAATAGTTCAATCATGTGAATCAATAGTTATAATCATGTAAAAATACGAAATAAAGTATAGTTCCTCCATCTATACCTCCCTTTTTAACTTAGTCATGCAAGTATTATCAATCTTGCACCAACTCCCCTAATAGTAAGTGAATGTGACTCAATAGTACACACATGTGAACAAATAGTTATATAAGCATGTGAATTAGTAGCAATTAATTGCTCATTTATCCGATAAATTACCCGATTTATCAATATAACCCCAGACATCAATTATCATCAGAATAGATGTCGATTTCAACTAACACCAATAATCCCAACACAATGGAACTATCAAATTCATCTTTAATCAACATGAACTTATTCATCATTAATATCATAATTAACAATATTTAACAACCAGGTCGTTCCCAAGAAAGAGGGGGCTTTCCAATAAGGATTTCTCCCTATTGGCGCGCAATTAGGTGACCAAACCTTTCCTCGAAAGAACTTCCAAACATTGTAAATATTGCAATTTAATAATATGAATAACTTTGTCGTCTCAATTATTGATTTAATAATATATAAAATATTATGCAGATGATACTGTGACAATAATCGAATCAATAATATGAGAGATATGATGCAAAGAATTATCGTAGCAATATAATTGAGTATAAATGAGTGACTTATCACGTAAGCATCAATAACCAATACCGTGTGCTACTATGCAACCACGTGTATTACTGTACTTTTAACACCGGGTGTTTCAACAGTTAACGATAAAACTTCCGCCGTTATTTTCATAAAATATTTTTGTCATTTTCTCAATCGACAATAATTCCGTTGTAGGGTACACTTAATGATTGTGTCGTCGCATTTAATATTCCCCGTTAAAACGAATATTCCCCGACCAATCGAATATTATATAACAACTTGCGTACTTTGCAAAATTTATAAATATTACCCACAACTATAACATTATATGAAATCCACACCATAATATTAAAAAGAATATTTCTAGAAATTTAAATCTTTATTAATAAACTTTGGGGTCTCACAACCTCCCATCTTTATGAAATTTCGCCCTCAAAATTTATGTACGTACATGGTATGCCGAAGAGGTGTGGATACCTTGACTTCATGTCATATTCCAACTCTTGAGGTATAACCTTGAATACCTTTATCGTCGAAAACATTACACGTTGCATACGTGCATGCCCGATGTCCTCTGATTGCCTCTGAATGCACATTAGTCCCTAAAATAGCCATTTTAAGACTTGATACCGACCTCAAATCTCAACACATAAAGAATGAAAGTTGTAGGTCTATTCGTTATCTTTTCGAATCATTCTGAAACACCTCAATCGTAGTTCGTATGAAAATGTTATGCCCAATTTACTAAAGGACGTCCAGATAGATTTTGGCTTAACACTTGACCAGCGCCTAGGCGCCCAAATTTGGCCTTGGGCAAGTGCCTAGGCACCCAAGAACAGAATGTAAGCACCGAGCCTAGCGCCTAGGTGCTCAACTCTTGACACTTAACTCCAATTTTCCAGATTTTGCTACTTTTTACGCACATACTTCAAATCTTCATAACTTCTTCGTCCGTTATCGGAATTAGTCCGTTTTCGAGGCTATGGAAAGCTTGTAACATGCTCTATAAAACCCCCATGATTTCATAATTTTTCATATTCATTAATTATTTTGAAATTTGGCTCTAAAGTCCCCCAAGACTAAGTTTTTACTAACAACGTTACGTGAAAAATGTTATGAACACTCGACATACTTGGCGGTAAAACTAGTCTATAGGCCACAGATCCTACTTGATTGAGGATTTCAAATGGGCCTATTAAATCGAGGGTTGAGATAACGCTTTCTTGAACCTTCTTCTTCACATTCATCAGATTCGGGTGTGTAGCTTGCACGACTTTAACTTTATCGATTAAAGTCTATTCTAATCGTATATTCGTTATCTTCATGTGGGTCCCTAGAGTCTTTAACTCTATCTTTATCATTTGTAAGTTATACAAAATGGGTTTTTATGTTAACAACATCGCACTCGTAAACGCATACGATCTTCTACTCAACGCATCAGCTACCACGTTCGCTCTTCCACGATGATATTGAATGGTACGATCGTAATCTTCAATAGCTCGAGCCAATGTCCTTGACGCATGATACGTTTGTTTTGGTTGAAGAATATTTAAGGGTTTTAGAAATGGGTTTTGTACTGGGGTCAATACAAAATTTGATTTCACGCTCTAGGGTAGGCTAAGTAGTCTTCAAGAATACGTCAGGAAATTTATTAACAATAGAAATATCATTCAAAACTGTGACTCTAATCCATGACTTGGATAGTACGTCACATTGATATCTATTAACTTGCCATCGTTGTAAGACCCCAAAATTTTTTTAAATAAAAAGGAATTTCCTTTATTTATTATTTTGAAATAGTAAGGGTTGATTTGATTAATGTGGATAGTTAAGGGTTAAATACGCAAATATTTCAAAATAAGCAAGTGGTTATAAAATATTCATTTTTGTCTGGAATATTCGTTTGGTCGTGGAATATTCGCATCGCTTCGGGAATATTCGATGCACGACAAAGCGACCATGTGGGCCCCATAACGGAAAGCAATTGGATGAAGAAAACGACAAATATAAGTCAAGTTAAAAATAATCTGCGTAGTTGTTACTGTTAAGACCGTTGGAATACCCGGTGGTTAAAATACAAAGAATACGCTGCGGTGGTTGCAAGTAGCACACTCAGATTGCACGCAGATTGCATCAATTATTGATCCTTATGTAAGAAGGCACTACTCAATAATTGTTACAAAGAATTATCGCTCAAGATTTTATTTTATCGATTCAATAATTGTCAAGGTTGATATTTTATATTATTGTTGTTCAATAATTGTCACAAGACATTATCTCCATTATCGATCAATAATTCATATTATTTAAATAATATTATTAGATAGCATTATTGGCAATGTCTAGAAAGTTCATCAAGGAGAGGTTTGGTCACCTAATTACGCCGCCAAGAAGGAGAAATCCTTATCTAAAAGCCCCTCTTCCCGAGAACTACCGGGTCATAATAATTGTGATTCTCGTAATATTATTTGTGAATAATTAATTATTGATATGATAAGAAAATATTTATAAACGATGGATTTATTTATTTTATGTGGTTATAATTGAATGATTTAATGTTGAGGTGTTTTATCGGTAATTTTGTTTGAATGGAGGTATTAAAATCAAATCAAGATTTTTACGTTGTATTATGCGTGAGTTATAATTTTTAATCCGACCGCTGGATCGTTGTAATTTTTGGATATGTTATACATACATAAGTTGAGTATATGTCCACAAATTTTGAACCGTTAAAATGAACGAATGATTTGTTATGAATTTTAAGAGGTGACTGATTCTTAAATTAGGGTTATAATTGATTTTGGTGGAAAATTCTAGAATTGAGTGGGCCCACCCACTTGTGGTTGGTGAAGAAATGTGCTGAATTTTATTTCAAATGTGGTGGGTGGCAATAGTAGCGGTGTAAAGCCATCGTAGCAGTCAAGTCCGCTTTCTACGGCTAACATTTTCCTATAAATAGAGGGCTGTTAGAATTGAAAATCACACCGTAAACAAAGTTTTCTCTTTCTCTCTATATTATTGAGCGATTTTTTGTGAGTATTTAGATACTTTGAGAGTTGTTGTCAAAGACAAGTTTCATTCAAAGATCACTTCCGACCTTTCCTTCCGGCACTCGATTCTTTGAGGTAAGGGATATTATTTTTTTTCGAATGATATTATTTCTTCAATATCATTATCTCAAATATTGGTTGAACTTTTTATCAAATTTGGAACTTTTTCATGTCTGGGTTACTATTCATGAGTTACTATTCACGAAGTTACTATTCATGAGTTACTATTCACGAAGTTACTATTCACGAGTACTATTCATGAAGCGTGAAGATGTTTTTTTGTGGAATTTCTATCTTTTGGTGTCGAGTTACTATTCACGATACGACACTATTCACGATACGACACTATTCAATCAAAAATAAAATTTCTTCTTTTCGTCCAAAATATCTATTCGGATACTAGCTTTGATTGTATCCATGTTTTGATCATTCTTGAATTTTACACCACTATGATTATTTTTGAGGTATTGTTGACATGGATAAAACAAAGTACGAATCCTTAATCCTTAATCCTTGTCATTTTGTTTCAATCGATTCGCTCTTTAAAAATATTTTTTTCATCATCCTCGCCTTAAATGATGATATTATTGAATATCTTTGGCAGAGTAGTGCAAAGATGAATGATTTCAAGAATATCTTTGGCCTTTAGTGCAAAGATGAACAGTGTTTAAATGAATACGACCGATCGATGAATATCTTTGGCCTTTAGTGCAAAGATGAGCGGTGTTGAGATGAACACGACCGATTGATGAATATCTTTGGCTCAGTAGTGTAAAGATGAATATTTGATTTGAGATGAATATTGATTGATGTTACAGGATAAAATATTGATGATGGATCGTTAAATTCATAGATTATAGTAGATTTCATTCTCTACGTAACTCTTCTATGAATTATTATTTCACAATGAATGTTGATCCGAAACTTGTTGTCTATCAGATTCTATTAAATTTTTCCTCGTTGAAGACTAACGATAATTTGTTGTATATTATCTTAGTCATAATATTCTTTATCGAGCTAGTTGAGCTCACCCTTTTCCTTTTTGTTCCATTCTTCTCGTGAGGCGAGAATATAAGCGAGTACGAGTCGGCCTGTATGGAATGAAGGTTTTAGAAAGGATTGTTTAGTAATCCTCACCATTTTTGTAAAATAATGTATCAATAAATGTGATGAGGATTTATTGAGTATAAATATTGTCTAGAAGATAATATTTGTATTTAAACTCACGCTTTCTTGTTGTAATAATAAAGTTGTAGTTGTTTCGCACTCATGTATTGACAACTCGTAATGGGTGATGTATACCTATTTTGGGGCGCCACAACATATCGTAGCTTAGGATATGATCTCCATGCGAGATCTGAATAGAACTAGAGGGGAGAGACGAGTAAATCCTTCGCTAGTGTGTCCTACCTAAGCTTATTTGTTAGTTGGTCAAGATATAGGATATTATGTGATATATTGATTTCTTAATTAACCCTTGTTTTATGACAAGATTTGAGAATGTCGAATCGAGAATATTAACAAAGGAGTAAATGAGACCGTGGAGATGCCTGCATTTACCAACGAGGAGAACGTGCAACAGTCGGCAATGTTCCTCCCGTGAACAACACCACCGAAAGCGATGATGAACGAGGGATGTTTAGAAGCTTTTTACGCTTAATGCAAAATCGATTTAGGGAGACTCGTGTTCAAAATACAGAGGAAATGATAGCAATTCACGGGTTGTCACAAACAAGCAGCTCAAAGAGTCAGGACCACCGCATTTAAGGGAAAGCCAGATCCGATCATGGCGAAAACATGTGTCAAACAAATTACCAAGATATTCGATGTCTTGGGATGCACGGAGGAACAGAGTTTCCATTCGCCACCTTTATGTTCCGTGGCGAGGCAGACCATCGGTGGGAGTCTCAGTGAAGCGTACCATCCAAATCCACCGACTCAAAGATGTCTTGGGAGACGCTTTCAGAGATTATTTAATGACAAATACTTTCCCGAAAGTGTTCATCATATGAAGGAAGTGGAGTTCATCGATTAGAGCAAAAACAACACGACGGTGTCTCAAAGACGAGGCAAAGTTTGCAGAGTTATCCAGTGTTCAGACCTCATTTGGTGGAGAATGAGGAACGATGACGCGGATGTTTCTTAGAGGTTTGAAACCCAGATACGCCAAGATCTCATTTCTCATAAACTTTCTTTATTCAGATGTTGTAAATGTGGCTCAATTATTAGAGCGAGATAACGAGTACGGCCAACCGAGGGACCATAACCAGGATCGTACTCGTAGATAGCGACCAATGTAATAATGATAACTCATGCGAGAAAGAAACAGACGGACAGAAATGGTAACCACTCCGTGGTAATCATGGTCATGAAAATGTAAGAAGCGAAGAGGAGAGATTTTAAAAGAGAAGATTTAACAACGACTATGTGAAGACGACAAAGGCTTAAGAAGAATCGGGTTCTAAGGGAGGAGAACGACCACCGGCCATATGCTACAAATGCGAAAAGAGGGACATATCACCAAACCGCCCACAACAGCTTCAAGGTATGCTATAGTTGTGGAAAGGAAGGACATATCGCTTCGAGATTGTACGCAGAAGCGAAACCTAGTTCAATGGGGACTTGACTCAAAAGATCGTCCCCGTAAAAGTCAAAGTCAACGATTCCGGAAGAGCGTTTGTCAGATCGGTCATAATGCGAGGAACCCAAACGAGGTGATCACGGGTAAGCTATTTATAAATTCTTGTGAAGTTTATACCTTACTTGATACCGGTGGCTACCCATTCATTTATCTCCCGCATGTGCTCAACGCTTAAACTTGACTCGAGAAATTAGACTTTGACCTATCTGTGGAAACTCCGCTTAGAGAAACTTTCATCACATCCATCGCTTATAAATCTTGTTTGATTCAAGTTGGCACCATCACCTTACCGTCAATTTTATCTCTTTAAAGATACTTGCTTTTGATGTGATTTTAGGATTGATTGGTTAACTACTCATCATGCCAAAATTGATTGTTTTCGTAAGGTTGTTAGTTTTCATATTCCTAACCAACCCGTCAGTTGTACAATTCAAGCAAATAAACCATTAAAATCAATCACTATCATATCTAATCATAAAGCTATTCGCTTATTGAAAAACGGATGTCAAGCTTTCTTAGCCCATGTTATGGATTTGAATAAAGATACGCCAAATTTGAATAATATTCCCGTTGTTATCGACTTTCCCCGATGATTTCAAGAACTTCCCTGGCCTACCCCGTAACGTGAAGTTGAATTCTTTATTGATCTTGAACTGCACAAAGCCCATTTCTAAAACCCCATATCGAATGGCTCCTATTGAACTTCAGAGTTAAAGGTCCAACTACGTGAATTGTTGGACATCGGTTTCATTCGTCCCCAGTACATCTCCTCGGGGTGCTCCTGCTTTATTTGTAAAGAAGAAAGACTAAGTATGCGACTTTGTATTGACTATCTGGAATCGAACCATGTCACCATCAAGAATAGGTATCCTCTACCTCGTATTGATGACTTGTTTGACCAAATTGCAAGGGGCACAATTCTTTTCAAAATCGATCTTCGCTCGGATATCATCACCAAGATTAAAATCGAGGATATTCCAAAGACCGCCTTCGTAACTCCGGTAGATGGGCATTATGAATTCTTAGTCATGTCTTTCTGACTAACTAATGCTCCTCGCGGCTTTCATGGATATGATGAACCGAGTATTCAAGGAATATTTGGATCGGGCCGTTGTCATTCTTTATTGATGACATCCTTATATATTCCAAAAGTCGTGAAGATCATGAGCACCATTTGAAGTCGGGTACTCCAAAGGCTTCGTGAAAACCAACTATATGCCAAATTGAAGAAATGCGAGTTCGGCTTGAGGAAGTAGCCTTTCTTGGGCATGTGGTGTCAAAACATGGAGTATCTGCTGATCCGGCCAAGATTGAAGCAATACAAAGTTGGAGCAACCAAGTTTGTGATCAAGTACGTAGCTTTTTGGGCTTAGCCGGTTATTATCGAGATTCGTGGAAGGGTTTTCTCGAATCGCTACTCCATTAACTCATTTAACTCGAAGGATACGAAATTCGCTTTGGAGCGAAGAATGCGAGAAAAGTTTCCAAGAGCTTAAGAGGAGACTTATTTCTAAGACTGTTTCTAACAATACCATCCGGTTCTTGATGGATTTGTTATCTACAAATGATGCTTCGTGCAAAGGGTTAGGATGTGTTCTCATGCAACGTGGGAAAGTCATAGCCTATGCCTCGCGACAACTTAAAGAGTATGAGAGGAATTATCCTACTCATGATCTAGAGTCAGCAAAGCAATGCTTTGCTGCTTAAAGATATGGAGGCACTATCTATATGGGGAGAAAGTGGAGATATATTCAGATCATAAAAGCCTTAAATATTTCTTCACTCAAAAAGAACTCAACATGCGGCAATGACGCTGGCTCGAGCTATTGAAAGACTACGACCACACTATTTCAATACCATCCCGGTAAAGCGAACGTGGTAGCGACACATTGAGTAGAAGATTATATGCGGAACGAAAAGTGCGATGATGTCAAGTATACGACAGAGCCAACTTTAATAGAAAAAGTTAAGGTTGCTCAAGCCACCGAATCTTGAGCCGATGCGTATGAAGAAGAAAAAGTACAAGAAGGAGCTATTCGAAGCGAGAATTGATGAAGAAGGAATACTTCGAGTCCACTCTAAACTTTGTGTTCCTAACAACTCTAATTTGAAGTACAAGATTATGATGGAGGCACACAATACACCATTTGCAATCCATCCTGGAAGTACTAAAATGTATCGTGATCTTCGACATACATTTTGGTGGAACAATATGAAGAGAGAGATTGCAAAGTTTATCTCAATGTGTTTAACTTGTCAACGGTAAAGGCGAGCATCTAGTACCTAAGGGTCCGCTGCAACCACTTGAGATTCCTAATGGAAGTGGGAACACATTACCATGGATTTCATTCACGGGTCTTCCTACTTCGTTTCTCAAGGCATCAATGCTATTTGGGTTATTGTTGATAGATTAACCAAATCGCTTTCATTTCTTGCCGATACGGAGACTTATTCCTTGAACGCCTTGCTAGTATGTACGTAAATGAGATTGTGAGGTTGCATGGCATGCCCAGTATCCATAGTTTCGGATCGTGACCCAAGATTCACTTCAAGATTTTGGGTTAGCTTGCAAAAAGCTATGGGCACGGATTTGCGATTTAGTTCTAAGATACCATCCCCAAACCAGGACGACAATCGAGAGGACTATTCAAACTCTTGAAGATTTATTAAGACTCGTGTCCTAGACTTCAAGGCGCTTGGGATAAGTATTTACCATCAGTGGAATTCTCCTACAACAACAAATTATCGTGCAAGTATAGGTGTGGCTCCATTCAAGCATTATATGGACGAAAATGTCGCTTCTCCAATATGTTGGGATGAGGTGGGTGAAGCAACATTGTTGGGACCCGAAAGTTAAGTACGATGACTCACCGAAAAGATCCAAATGATTCGACAACGATACAAAACCGGCACAAGATCGACAAAAGAGTTATGCGGATCTTCATCGAAAGGACGTGGAATTTAATGTGGGGATCATGATTGTTACACGAGTTGCTCCATGGAAGGGAGTTACAAGATTTGGGAAGAGAGGAAAGCTCAATCCACGATTTATCGGTCCATTTCAAATTCTTGACCGAGTAGGAAATGTAGCCTATAGACTTGCGTTACCTCCGAGTATGTCTCGTGTTCATAATGTGTTTCACATATCCGTATTTCAGAAATATGTGAAAGACCCAACCACGTTATCGAAGTTAGAACCTGACGAGATAGCCAAGACTTAACGTATGAGGAGGTACCACAAAGATCTTGATAGAAGGAGCATGTCCTAAGAAAGGTCATACCACAAGTTAAAGTTTTGTGGAGGAATCATGCTATAGAGGAAATGACCTGGGAATTGAAAACTAAATGAAAGCGAGGTATCCTCACCTTTTCAAACACACCAGTATCGTACGCCAATTTCGAGGACGAAATTTCATAAGGAGGGAGGTTGTAAGACCCCAAAATTTTTTAAATAAAAAGGAATTTCCTTTATTTATTATTTTGAAATAGTAAGGGTTGATTTGATTAATGTGGATAGTTAAGGGTTAAATACGCAAATATTTCAAAATAAGCAAGTGGTTATAAAATATTCATTTTTGTCTGGGAATATTCGTTTGGTCGTGGAATATTCAGATCGCTTTGGGAATATTCGTATTTACTTGCCAGCAGCCCATGTGTGGGCCCCATAACGGAAAAGCGATTGGATGAAGAAAACGACAAATATAAGTTGGTTAAAAATAACTGCAGAAGTTGTTACCAAGTTAAGATCGCTTGGAATACCCTTGGTTAAAAAACAATGTCTGGCGTGGTTGCACAAAGAGCACACTCAGATTGCGACAGTATTGCATCAATTATTGATCCTTATGTAAGAAGGCACTACTCAATAATTGTTACAAAGAATTATCGCTCAAAGATTTTATTTTATTGATTCAATAATTGTCATTGATATTTTATATTATTGTTGTTCAATAATTGTCACCGCATTATATCTCCATTATCGATCAATAATTCATATTATTTAAATAATATTATTAGATAGCATTATTGGCAATGTCTAGAAAGTTCACAAGGAGAGGTTTGGTCACCTAATCAAGCGCCCAAGAAGGAGAAATCCTTTATCTGAAAGCCCCTCTTTCCTGGAACTACTGGTGTCATAATTGTGATTCTCGTAATATTATTTGTGAATAATTAATTATTGATATGATAAGAAAATATTTATAAACGATGGATTTATTTATTTTATGTGGTTATAATTGAATGATTTAATGTTGAGGTGTTTTATCAAGAATTTTGTTTGAATGGAGGTATTAAAAATCAAATCAAGATTTTTACGATGTATTATGTGAGTTATAATTTTTAATCCGACCGCTGGATCGTTGTAATTTTTGGATATGTTATACATACATAAGTTGAGTATATGTCCACAAATTTTGAACCGTTAAAAATGAACGAATGATTTGTTATGAATTTTAAGAGGTGACCGATTCGGAAATTAGGGTTATAATTGATTTTGGTGGAAAATTCTAGAATTGAGTGGGCCCCACTTGTGGTTGGTGAAGAAATGTGCTGAATTTTATTTCAAATGTGGTGGGTGGCAATAGTAGCGGTAAAAGCCATCGTGTAGCAGTCAAGTCAAGCCTTTCTACGGCTAACATTTTCCTATAAATAGAGGGCTAAGTTAGAATTGAAAATCACACCGTAAACAAAGTTTTCTCTTTTCTCTCTCTATATTATTGAGCGTATTTTGTGAGTATTTAGATACTTTGAGAGTTGTTGCTCAAGATAAAGTTTCATTCAAAGATCACTTCCGACCTTTCCTTCCGGCAGTCTTGATTCTTTGAGGTAAGGGATATTATTTTTTTTTCGAATGATATTATTTCTTCAATATCATTATCTTTGAAATATTGGTTGAACTTTTATCAAATTTGGAACTTTTTCATGCTCGGGGTTACTATTCATGAGTTACTATTCACGAGTTACTATTCATGAGTTACTATTCACGAGTTACTATTCAAGAGTACTATTCATGAAGCGTGAAGATGATGTTTTTTATGGAATTTCTATCTTTTGGTATCGAGTTACTATTCACGATATTTATTAACTATTCACGATACGACACTATTCAATTAAAAATAAAATTTCTTCTTTTCGTCTAAAATATCTATTCGGATACTAGCTTTGATTGTATCCATGTTTTGATCATTCTTGAATTTTACACCACTATGATTATTTTTGAGGTATTGTTGGACATGGATAAAACAAAGTACTGAATCCTTAATCCTTAATCCTTGTCATTTTGTTTCACCGATTCGTTCTTTAAAATATATTTTCATCATCCTCGGTCTTAAATGATGATATTATTGAATATCTTTGGCCAGTAGTGCAAAGATGAATGATTTCAAGAATATCTTTGGCCAGAGTGCAAAGATGAATGTGTGTTTAAATGAATACGATCGATCGATGAATATCTTTGGCCTTTAGTGCAAAAGATGAGCAGTGTGTTGAGATGAACATGACCGATTGATGAATATCTTTGGCCCAGTAGTGCAAAGATGAATATTTGATTTGAGATGAATATTGATTGATGTTACAGGGATAAAATATTGATGATGGATCGTTAAATTCATAGATTATAGTAGATTTCATTCTCTACATAACTCTTCTATGAATTATTATTTCACTATGAATGTTGATCCGAAACTTGTTGTCTATCAGATTCTATTAAATTTTTCCTCGTTGAAGACTAACGATAATTTGTTGTATATTATCTTAGTCATAATATTCTTTATCGAGCTAGTTGAGCTCACCCTTTTCCTTTTGTTCCATTCTTCTCGTGGAGGCGAGAATATAGCGAGTACGAAGCTCTGGGTATGGAATGAAGGTTTTAGAAAGGATTGTTTAGTAATCCTCACCATTTTTGTAAAATAATGTATCAATAAATGTGATGAAGATTTATTGGAGTATAAATATTGTCTAGAAGATAATATTTGTATTTAAACTCACAGTTTTACTGTTGTAATAATAAAGTTGTAGTTGTTTCTGTACCATGTATTGACAACTCAGAATGGGTGATGTATACCTATTTTGGGGGCGTCACAATCGTCATCCAGGACGTCGCCTATAGAAAGTCTGACTTCGGTGCATTCCACACAAAGAAGTCAACAACGAAAGGATCGGGGCTCTTTACTTATGGCTTGATATGACAATGATTGACTTTAGTGGTTTGGTTGCTTGAATTCGCATAACAGGTTGGTTAGGAATACGAAAGCTAACAACCTTACGAAAAGCATGATGAGTAGTTAATCAATCGATTTCTAAAATCACATCAAAGGCAAGTATTTTCAAAGAGATAAGATCGACAGTTAACGTAAAAGTGTCGATTTGAATCAAACAAGATTAATAAATAGTGAATGTAACAAAGGTTTATGTTAACGAAGTTTCAACCAATAAGTCAAAGTCTAACTTCTCTTGAGTTAAATTTAAACGTTGAGTGCAAGCAAGAGAGATAAAAGAATGGGTAGAATAGGTATCTAATAAGGTATAGATTTCGCAAGAATTTATAATTAACTAACCCGTGCTAACTTCGTTTGGGTTACTCGCTTTTTGAGAAATCATGAAAAACGCTCTTCCTGAAACCACCGACTTTGTTTTGTCCGTATCCACCTTTGGTGCCACCGTCCCAGCTGGACTTGTCTTCGGTGAACGACAAAATCGGGCTAAATGACCTTCTCTTCTTGAAATTTCCACTTCTATTATCTTGGCCATGATTACCACCGAAGTTGTTACCATTCTTGGCATGATAATTTCCCCCACGATGGTTATCATTGTTCCGATGGTCGTTGCCACCAGTACGATTATTATCGTGTTGTTGGTTGTTGCCTTTTGGTTGTGCTGACTCATTATCGCGCTCCCATAACTGAGCCCTATTCACAACATCTGAATACAAACACTGTCACAAAACAAGGGTTAATTAACATATCATAAATTATCCCTATACTCTGACCGATAAATTAAATACCAAATAAACTTAGGTAGGTTATACTAGCGAAAGAATTCCCCGTCTCTCCCCTCCTAGTTCTTGTCTCACATCTTAGCCAGGGATCATATCCCTAAGCTTTGATACCAACTGTGACGCCCCCAAAATAGGTATACATCACCCATCTTGAGTCGCCAAATACATGGTACAGAATACAAATACAAACTTAATTATACAACCGTCGTGTAATATACTACAATACATATGCTGTGAGTTTTAATAAAAATATTGTAATCTAGACAATATCCACACTCAATTGAGTCCTCATTACATTTATTATCACACTATTTAACAGAATAGTGAGGACTACTAATGCTATTATCTGGACCGTCACTCCTTTCCCCGACTAGTCCTTGCTACGTTCTCATTTCCTGAAGAGAACAATGAAAGTAAAAGGGTGAGCTCAACTAGCCCAATAAAAAATATTATGACTAAGATAATGCAAAATAAATTATCATTAGTCTTCAACAATGTTAAACCGATAAAATACAATAGACATCAACTTTAACTGCAGCGGAATAAGCAATCTATTAAAAGAGTCAAGTAGAGAATAAAATCTACTATTTTTTTATGATTTAAAAGGTTTTTCATAACTTTTATCGGTGGGACTCAGCTTAATAAATAATCCACATCATCCCTGCACTACGGCCAAGGATATTCATTAGTATCACAACCAAAAATTATCCATGCACTACGACCAAGGATATTCGTGTATTCAACAATGGTCATGATTATGCCAAAAACTGTTCATCAATGCACTACGTACCAATGAGGACTTTTATCACATCATTTATAACATTACGGTCATGATTACACCGAGTAATCCCTGGTCATAATCATACCAAGTCCATCTATGCACTACAGACCACAAATGACTTTTAACATAATATAAACATGAGGATGATGACAATGATATAAGAATTCAATAAAACAAGTTCAAGAATTAATTTAACCAAGAACTAATAACATCCAAATTGTCAACATGATACTTCTTTGTAGAGTAAAATTCAAGAATGCCCAGAAGAATATTTCCATTAAAAGATACTGGATGAAGCGCAAATATCAAGGATATTCCACTAATTTCATGGAGTATAGAAGTCAAAACTTTAACCAACTGAGTATAATAAAGAATGAAATAACAAAAGAAATCACCATGCATGCGGTACTTCACATAGACAGGTTATTCCAATAGAATAATAAATAACAGAACCAGGTCATGCGTAGTACGCACCGACGGGATATTCGAACAGAATAATAAAGAATGGAATAACAACAGAACAATAAAGAATGGAATAACAGAAGAATTTCACCAAGTATAGGCTAGTCCGCGTATACAGGTTATTCCAATAGAATAATAAAGAATGGAATAACAAAAGTTCTCTTCATGAATACAAAAGGAATAATACCCCTTACGAGTACAACAAATAATATCCCTTACCTCAAAAGAAGACTGGATACTGGAATAGTGAGGTAGCAGACTTCTCTTCTTCTTTCTATCTATAATTTCTCTCTATAATAATGGCTCTAAAGCTTTAGTGAATTGGTGAGAAGTGAAGGAAGAATGAGCTTCTATTTATAGTAAATAATGGTTTCGATAATTGCACGTTTTGGGGTTCGAAATATTATAGTACAATACCTTCAACTTTTCATTCATTTTTAATTTAGTCCTGCAAGTATTATCAAACTTGCACCACCTCCCCTAATAGTAAATAATGTGAATCAATAGTTCAATCATGTGAATCAATAGTTATAATCATGTGAAAATACGAAATAAAGTATAGTTCCTCCATCTATACCTCCCTTTTTAACTTAGTCATGCAAGTATTATCAATCTTGCACCAACTCCCCTAATAGTAAGTGAATGTGACTCAATAGTACACACATGTGAACAAATAGTTATATAAGCATGTGAATTAGTAGCAATTAATTGCTCATTTATCCGATAAATTACCCGATTTATCAATATAACCCCAGACATCAATTATCATCGGAATAGATGTTAATTTCAACTAACACCAATAATCCCAACACAATGAAACTATCAAATTCATCTTTAATCAACATGAACTTATTCATCATTAATATCATAATTAACAATATTTAACAACCAGGTCGTTCCCATGAAAGAGGGGGCTTTCCAATAAGGATTTCTCCCTATTGGCGCGCAATTAGGTGAACAAACCTTTCCTCGACAGAACTTCCAGACATTGTAAATATTGCAATTTAATAATATGAATAACTTTGTCGTCTCAATTATTGATTTAATAATATATAACATATTATGCGTGATGATAATCGTGACAATAATCGAATCAATAATATGAGAGATATGATGCAAAGAATTATCGTAGCAATAATTGAGTATAACCGAGTGACTTATCACGTAAGCATCAATAACCAATACCGCAATGCTACTACGCAACCACGCCAGTATTCTTTGTATTTTTAACACCGGGTGTTTCAACAGTTAACGATAAAACTTGCGCCGTTATTTTCATAAAATATTTTTGTCATTTTCTTAATCCGACAATAATTCCGTTGTGGGGTCCACCAATGATTGTGCCGTCGTAAGAATATTCCCTGTTAAAATGAATATTCCCCGACCAATCGAATATTATATAACAACTTGCGTACTTTGCAAAATTTATAAATATTACCCACAACTATAACATTATATCAAATCTACACCATAATATTAAAAAAAATATTTTGAGAAATTTAAATCTTTATTCATAAACTTTGGGGTCTCACAAAAAGTGTGCTGATTTCGTCAGCCTGTCCACTATTACCCATATCGCATCATATCCTTTATGAGTCCTTAGAAGTCCTACCACAAAATCCATTGTGATATGCTCCCACTTCAATTCTGGTATTTCTAACGGTTGAAGTAATCCTCTAGATCTCTAATGCTCAGCCTTCACTCTCTGACATGTGTAGCATTTCGCAACACATTCTATAACGTCTCTTTTCATATTTGGCCACCAAAAATATCGCCGCAAATCTTGATACATTTTTGTACTTCCCGGATGGATCGAATATCTTGAGCTATGAGCTTCTGTCAAGATTTCTTCTTTAATATCCGATACTATTAGAACCCAAATTCGTCCCTTGAATCTTAGCACTCCTTCAGTATCAACCTTGTATTTTATCTCACTATCCTCGACCATACTTTCCTTTTATTTTCTGCATTCCCCATCTTGTTTGGTTAACAACATCAACTTTTCTCGACCTTTTCTGCTCAAGGCATCAGCAACCACATTAGCTTTACCCGAATGATAAAAGATCTCATAATCGTAATCTTTTATCAATTCCAATCGCCTCCTTTGACGCATGTTGAGGTCCTTCTGTGTAAAAATATACTTCAGAGAGATAGTGTCTCCATATCTTCATAGCAAATACCACCGCCACCAACTCTAAGTCATGAGTTGGATAACCATTCTCGTAGTCTTTCAATTGCCTTGAGGCATACGTAATAACTTTGCCGTTCTACATAAGGACACAACCTAATCCTTTATGTTAGGCATCACTATACACCATAAAGTTTCCTGTATTACCTGGTAATGGCAATACAGGTGCCACACTGGGCTTCTTCTTCAAGTCTTGAAAACTCTCTTCGCACTTCTTCGTCCAGACAAATTTTACAGCTTTCCTTGTCAAATTTTGCAATGGAGTGGCAATCTTGAAAAAATCCTGAATAAACCTTCTATAATAACCTTCCAATCCCAAGAAACTTCTCACTTTTGATGGAGTTCTTGGTTGTTCCAAATTTATCACAGCTTCAACTTATGATAGATCCACTGAAATTCTATCTTTGTCAATTACATGCCCAAGAAATTGTACACGTTCCAGCCAAAATTCATATGTAGAGAATTTCGCGTATAAATTTTCTTTTCTTAGCATCTCCAGCATCAGATGTAAGTGTTCCACGTGTTCTTCTTGAAATTTGGAGTACACCAAAATATCATCAATAAATACCACTACAAACTTATCTAAAAATGGCATAAACACCCTATTTACCAAATCCATGAATGCAGTAGGGGCGTTGGTTAAACCAAAAGTCATTACCAGAAACTCTTAATGTCCATACCGAGTTCTGAATGCTGTCTTCGGTACATCCTCCTTCCTTCATTTTAATTGGTGATACCCACTCCTCAAATCTATTTTTGAGAAGTATCTAGTACCCTTTAATTGATCAAACAAGTCATCTATTCTTGGCAATAGATATTTATTCTTAATAGGGACTTTATTTAATTTCCTATAATCAATGCAAAGATGCATTGACCCATCATTCTTCTTCACTAATAACACCGACGCTCCCCACGATGATACACTTGGCTGAATATATTTCTTGTCTAGCAGTTCTTGCAATTTCACTATTAGTTCCTTCATCTCTACCAGTGGCATTCTGTACGGGACCTTCAATATTGGAGCAGTTCCTGGCGCCATCATGAACTCGATCTCTCTGTCAGGCAGAAGTCCTGGAAATTCTTCTAGAAATACGTCCACAAAATCCCTAACCACTGGTATCTCTTCCAGTTTCACACCTTTCTTCTTCTGAGTATCGACTATGTAAGCTAAATATCCTACACAGCCTTGACTCAATAACTTCTTGGCCTGCATAATCGTCAGACATCTCTCTTGTCTAGGCGATTTGCTACTATATAAAACTACCTTTGACGAAGTCATAAGGTTTACACATTTCTTTTGGCAATCAATTATCGCTCCATAATTGAATAGCCAATCCATTCCCAATATAACATCAAAATCTCCAAGTTTGATCGGGATTAAATCTACTGTCATAATATTCCCCTTAATATTCACCCTACAAATCTTATATATGAATAACAAGAATCACCTCCCTATTCGCAATTTCTATGTCTAAAGGGAAATTCAACTCCTCCCTAGGTAATTCTAACCTCTTATCAAATTCATCAGATATAAATGATCAAGTACCATACGAATCAAACAATACATATGCATTTATATTATTGATTGGGATAATACCTGACACGACATCTTTTAATTGCACCGCATCCTGCACCGTCTTGTTGAAGGTTCTGGTTGTGGGTTTGTTCGATGACGTTGGTCCAACAATAGTCAATGTACCTCCACTGCCACCTCCCTTACTTCCAGTTGTCTCACCGAATTTCTTCTTAGGACACTCGCGAGCAAATAGATCCTTTGACCCGCAGGTGTAGCAAGCATTCTTCTTGGGTTGTGGCAATTTGGGGCAATGTGACCCTCCTAGCCACAGTTAAAGCATACTCATTTTCCCATTAAGCACATGCCAGTGTGAAACCTCCCGCATGTAGCACATGCTTCAAACTTCTTTTTCTGCTGGTTTCCAACACCCACATTTCCATTCCATTTTCTCTTCAAGTTATTACTACCATTTCCACCACTACCACTACCATTCATAGCTTCGCCCTCACTTTTCTTCTTTCTCTGTTCTTGATTATACTTTGTTACCACCTCGCCTCCACCCTCAGCGAGAATTTCCTTCTCTAGTACCGCTGTAAATGTCTTTAGCTGAAACATGGAGACCCTACTATACAACCAGGGCTTCAGTCCCTGTTCAAACCTCCTAGCCTTACGCTCATTTGTGTTGACTTGATATGGCGCAAACCTCGTCAACTCATTAAATTTTGTGGCATACTCTAATACCGTCATTGTGCCCTACTTCAGTTCTATAAACTGCACCTCCATCTGATTTTTTAAACTTTCTTGGAAATAAGTCTCGAAAAATATTTCCTTAAACCTATCGCATGTCATCACCCCTTAACCTCCTCGAGTTTTATTGGCTTGCCACAAATAGATGGCCTCTACTTTCAACATAAATGTTATAAAAGTAGTCTTCTGATTCTCAACTAGTCTAGCAACATCGAAAACCTTCTCTATCTCCATGATCCAGGTCTGTGCCTCAACCGGATTCATGGACCCACGGAATTCTGGTGGCCCAACCTCCTTGAAGTCCTTAAATGTCGCAGCTTGATTCTGCGGCTGATTTTGTAATGCTTCCGTTAGTAATGTCACTAAATACTGAACTAGGTTAGCCTCTGCATTATTGTTGTTGGTAGATCCCTCAGGGGTCCTTTATCTTAGTTGACGTCTTGGAGTCATTTTTTGTTAAAATACCCTCATTAGATTATTATTCTATCTTTTAAGTATTATATACTCAACTTGAATAACACAAAAATTACCACATAACACACAATATCTTGAATAAATAGTAACTTTTATTTATTAATCATCTTTTAAAAACATAGTCATGATAGCATCCCTGCTATCTACATCACTTTCCTGAACTATAAAAGTTTCAGGATAACATCATCATCATCATATCCCATTAGTTATATAATACCCGGGATTTACATCTTATTTACTAATTAATCACATAATAATTTCATTCCTTACGATGACCAACTAAAATGTTGCATAGCCTTACGATTCTCCTATTCCATAATATGGAACATGGTTCGACGATCTAACATGTACCATGGCAGCATCTCGAACTGAATCGGGTAATACATGACTCGGTCTTGAGCTCGGTTGATCACAGTATTGAAAACACTATCCATCTCCTCCATCATGTTCTTCTTTTCTTGCACTTCCCCCTCAGCTACTTCTGCACGCTGAGAAGCTTTCTCGTACACGTCTTCGACTTTTTCTCTCTTAGTGGATTCTTCTTTCAATTTGTTCCTCAGCACCGCTATTTCCACGGTCAGCTACTTGTTCTCTCCTTTAGTATGAATCAACTTCCATTCGAAATTACCCAGATGCTCATCTAGATCCCAGATCTCTTCGTCCTTCTACGCTTCGAGGTCTTCTATTCAGCTACTATCTCTTCTAACTCCTCGACTCTATCCTGAAGTTCCACATTGCGGTCGTATACCTCGTCGTACATACGGGCAGCGATCGAGTTTGGTGAAATCTCTTCATCCTCTTCCTCCTCATCCCCATTCGACTGTGGCATCTCAATGGGGTCCTCCTCATCTGTCTCTACCTCATCATCCTCATCAGGTAACCCCTCCTGCTCATCCATTGTGACCAACGGAGATGACTCCCGTGGCAGTAGTTGTTCCTAAACCACCTGAATATCTCGAGGCTCCTCCTCTCTAGGCATCTGGGGTCCTTCCTCCCTAGCCTGACTGGATTCTCCTACATTAGCCACCCTGACAACGAAATTTTAAGTTTGAATTACAAATCATTACTACTCGACACTAAAAAGAGCATAGGTTGCAACCATATAAGCACATAAAGTGTTTTATTACTTCTTTCAAATTCCTATAAGGTTACTTCCTAAGTCTTTTCCCCACCTAAGGTTCATAACCTAAGGCTCTGATACCAACCTGTGACACCCCCAAATATAGGTACTTCATTCCCACAAGACTTGGTGTTCACTTTCTATACATTCACATCTAACTACCCAAATATAGTAGAATTTAAACCATAAATCCTCCCATTAAAAGGGTTACATCATTAAATCAATAATTCTCCCAGGTTATCTAACCTTTAATGTGACGTCCCCAAAATAGGTTCATTCCATCCAACCCATTCTGAGTCGCCAAATACATGGAACATAAATAACTACAACCTCATTATTACAATTGTCGTGCAAAATACGACAACACATACACTGTGAGTTTAAATACAAATATTGTCATCTAGACAATATCAATACTCAAATAAAGTCCTCATTACAATTATTGTTACACTATTTTACAGAATAGTGAGGACTACTAAAACAACGTGCTAACTTCTTTTGGGACAGTCTTTTGAGTCACCGTACAATCTCGAGCGATATGACCTTCTTTTCCATAATTATAACATACCTTGGAAGGCTGTGAACAGTTTGGACTTATATATCCCTCCTCTCCGCATTTGTAGCATCTAACCGGCGGTCGTTTCTCTCCCCTAGAATTTGTTGTTTGGTCTTTGGTCTGCTTGCCGACATCTTCCTCGCATCGTTAAATCTTCTCTTCTTGAAATTTCCACTGAGTTATTTCTTCTATTATCTTGCTACGATTATTACCACCGGGCGGTTAGCATTTCTGGCACAATAATTTCCTCCACGATGGTTATCTTTGTTCTGATGACCATTGCCATCGGTACAATTATCATTGAGTTGTAGGTCGTTATTCTTCTATTGAGCTGACTCATTATTGCGCTCCAATAACTGAGCCCTTTTCACAACATCTGAATATAGAGAAAATTTATGAGAAATGAGATATTGACGTATGTTGAGTTTCAAACCTCTCAAAAACATCCGCGTCATACGTTCCTCATTCTCCACCAAATGAGGTGCAAACCTGGATAACTCCGCGAACTTCACCTCGTACTAGGACACCGTCATGTTGTTATGTTCTAGTCTAATAAACTCTAGTTTCTAAATATCCCATCGTTCATCGTCTGATCAGTGGTGTTGTTTACAGGAGGAACATTGTCTTCCTGTTGCACGTTCTCCTGATTGGTGAGTAAAGGTGTCTCCACGGTCTCATTTACTCCACTGTTAACATTCTAAGTTGCCATTCTTAAATACTGCCACAAAATAAGGGTTAATTAAAGAAATTAACATGCATATAATAACCCTATACTCTAACCAACCAACAAATAAGCTTAGGTAGGACACACTAGCGAATGATTTACTCGTCTCTCCCCTCCTAGTTCTATTCCCTAATCTTCGCCAGAGATCATATACCTAAGCTCTGATACCAATTGTGACGCCCCCAAAGTAGGTTCATTCCATCCAACCCATTCTAAGTCACCAAATACATGGTACAGAAACAACTACAACCTCATTATTACAATTGTCGTGCAAAATACGACAACACATACACTGTGAGTTTAAATACAAATATTGTCATTTAGACAATATCAACACTCAAATAAAGTCCTCATTACACTTATTGATACACTATTTTACAGAATAGTGAGGACTACTAAAACAATTATCTTGAACCATCACTCCACACCCCGACTAGTTCCCGCTATATTCTCGCCTCTTGAGAAGAAAAATGGAACAAAAAGGAAAAGGGTGAGCTCAACTAGCCCAGGAAAGAACATTATGATTAAGATAATATAGAACAAATTATCGTTAGTCTTCAACAGAAAAAAATCTGATAGAATACAATAGACAACAAGTTTTAGATCAACAACTACAGTGAAAACAACAATTCATTAGAAGAGTTAAGTAGAGAATGAAATCTACTATCATCTATGAATTTAAAAGTCCATCATCAATATTTTATCCCTGTAACATCAATCAATATACATCTTGAATCAAATTGTCATCTTTGCACTACAAGCCAAAGATATTAATCAGTCGGTCATGTTCATTTCAACACCTGTTCATCTTTGCACTACGGGCCAAAGATATTCATCAAGAAATCATTCATCTTTGCACTACAGGCAAAAGATATTCAGTTATATCATCATTTAGGACTGAGGATGATGAAAAATATTTTAAAAAAACAAATCTAGTGAGACAAAAGAACAAATATTAAGGATTCGTACTTTAAACAATCCAAGTTCAAAAATACTCCATAATAAACCATTGTGGAGCAGAATTCAAAAAAATGAAGATCAAAACATAGATCCAATCAAAGATAGGAACCATAACAGACAATCTTGGACATAGAAAAGAAAATTTAATTTTTTTGTGAATAGTGTCGTATTCGTAAATAGTGCCGTATACGTGAATAGTGCCGTATACGTGAATAGTAACTCCGACACTAAAAGATAGAAATTCCACAAGAAAAATCATCACTCTTCGTGAATAGTACTCGTGAATAGTAACTCGTGAATAGTAACTCATGAATAGTAACTCGTGAATAGTAACTCATGAATAGTAACTCATGAATAGTTACTCCGACATAAAAAGATCAGAATTTCACAAGAAAAATCTTACCAATATTCCGACATAATGATATTGAAAGAAATAATATCATTTTGAAAAAAATTAACATCCCTTACCTCAAAAGAATAGTACTTCTGGCTTGAATTTAAGATATAACGCTGAAGGAAACTTGCACCGTATAGCAACACTCAAGATATCAAAATACTCACAAGAATACGCTCGATAATATAGAGAGAGAAAACTTCAGTTTCTGATGTGTTTTTCAATTCTAACCTAAGCACCCTATTTATAGGAAATTTCTTAGAACACCAAATCAGAAAATTTATTAAAATAATTTTATTTATTAAATTTTCAAGTCCACCACCAAAGAATCTGAATTCAGCTCATTTACCACACATGTGGGGCCCACCAATAATGAAAAAAAATGTTTTTCTTACAAAAAAAATTAAAACTTCAATAATTAATTATTTTGGAACTTCGGAACTTCAATAATTCATAATAAATAGCCCTTTTATCAGAAAAATTCAAACCTAAGTTCCCTTCCATAGGAAATTCCATTCTCTACAACTTTGAAAGTTTAAGTTTTTCCAAATTCCAAGCAGAAGTTGACCGAAATCCACAAACGGGCGATTTTACAGGCTATAATCAAATTTCAGTTAAGAAATGGGGTCCACAAACATGGAAAACATGTTTTTAATATTTATTGTAACAAAAATATTCTTCCTCCTCATTTATTCATATATCACACATTCATTGTAAAAATATCACCATTATTATATTATTAAAATATAATAATATATTTAAATAAATTATTTTATCAGAAAAGATAAAATATCAATATTCAACAATTGTCACATTAAAATTTTCTCCATCTATATCCACATAAAATGAATATTTTCCTTATCTTATAAATCAATAATTAATTATTCACAAATAATATTACGAAATCACAATATCGACAACCGTGCCGCTCCCGAAAGAGGGGCTTTCCAATAAGGATTTCTCCTTATTGGCGCGCAATTAGGTGACCAAACCTCTCCTTAGATGAACTTTCTAGACATTGCCAATAATGCTATCTAATAATATTATTCAAATAATATGAATTATTGATCTGATAATGAAAAATATTGTGTAGTGACAATTATTGAAACAACAATAATATAAAATATCAAGGTAGCAATTATTGAATCAATAAAATAAAATATTGAACATTAATTACTGTAACAATTATTGAGTAGTGCCTTCTTATGTAAGAATCAATAATTGGTGCAATACTGTGCTACTACTACGCAACAACGATATTATTGTGTTTTAACCATCTATTATTCCAACAAAGATTAATTGTGAACGACTACTATTGTTATTTATAAACAACTTATACTTGTTGTTTTCTTCATCCAATCGTTTTCTCATTATAGGCCACACAAGGTCATGTTCATTGCATTTAATATTCCCCTGCAAAGAAGAATATTCCATGACCAAACGAATATTCCCCGACAACAATGAATATTTTATAACCACTTGCTTATTTAAGATATTTGCGCATTTTACCCACAACTAACCACATTAATCAAATAAACCCTTACTATTTTAAAATAATAAATAAAGGAAATTCCATTTTATTTAAAAAAAATTTGGGCTCTTACATTTAACATAAATTAAGTGCGGAAATAAAATAAATTATATCACATCATTTAAAAATAAAGTCTATCATCATGACATTAAATAAATTATAAGTCTTCATCACTTGCTCATTTTTCTGTTTCATTTGCTAGTGGTAAGCTCATCAACCTTCTCAACCTTAGCTGCAATAATTATATTTATGTAAGAGTGAGCAAAACAAATGCTCACTTGGAATAGCAACGAATAATAACATCATAATAACTGCCAATAACAAGGCTCAACAGAATTGAATAATACTCTATCAATGATAATCAAAACTGAAATCAACATAGGAAATATAACTGAGGGTCACAAGACCACTAACTATGTCCAAGGTTACAAGTAATCTTTCAACTTTAACCTAAATAGTCATACTGTAGGGACTCCCCGTACTTAGGGTGATCAGCCCTTCGTACCATGTATTATGCACAAACATCTAAATACATCACGTAAAATAACTCCCCTATAATAGGGTTGTTCTTCTCAGTTTTAGAGTACAAGTCTGCACCAAAGGAAGTTTGGTTTGGATAAGCTTCAAGGGTAATTTAGAGTTTCACGATCATCAACTAAAGGATTAGTTGAATCAACAAAATTTAACAGCACTACGAGTGATGAACAACAATTTAATGTAAAATGATTAAGATTCATAGGTGAACCAACTATATATTAAACTCATGCTTAGAAATAACTAAAAAGCATAAGCACTGAATAAAACAATAAACCTTTCTTGAACAATATTAAGCTAAGGCTATGATCTTGTCAAATAAAAGAATTAATTTATTGAACATGCATTAGTGATTAACAAGCTTAGAACGAAATTTGCTCAAAGCAACAATAATGGTTAGAACTGTGTAAAGTAAATAAGACAAGATAACTCATTTAAAGATTTGAGTTCAAGAACTAGCATTCATTACAAAAAGAATAGAACTAGGAAAACTTGCTTAACTATAAACAAGTTAGGCTAAATCAAACAACTATTAGAGTTCAAAGCTTGCTCGAATAAAATTATGGTTAGAGCTTGCTCAAATAAAGTTTAAGGATAAAAGAACTTGCTCAATTAAATTTTAGGATAAGGAACTTTCCTCGTGCGTAAGTTATAAATTACAACTCACGTTCACCTACACATATGATTAGAATCACAATATCTATTAGATATACTAACATCCACTTTCCAAAATAGAACTCACTTTTAGATAACTTATTACTTTAATACAAGTTTCAATTCACAACATATATATACACTTCAGAAATCTCAAGTATTAGACTTGAAACACTTATTCACTAATTCATGTGTTCAATAAATCACAATGTAACATTTTCACAAATTACTAATCTTTTTACAACTGTAAATTACTAACTACATAACAAAAATCTATTTTAGTCTCTTCATTACATGTCCATCACATTAATATCCCATTATATTAGGTTATAGTAAGTTTTTAAGGTCTACATAACCAAAGCAGTATTGACTACCTCTCGATTTGATATGGCGGCTATTACGCCATATTTAAGTGGGGACCTACCAAATAAGCCATTTCGCCTTGACACCAAATAAGTAGCAAGCGATTGGTTGGTGCAAAATGTAAACTACGCAGTTTATTTCCAATACTTTGTTTAGTCAAACTATCACGAATTTCATTCACAAAACAGTGATTTAAACACACCCAAATGTTATAGAACTTATATAAACAGTGTTCCTCGCATATCTACCAACTTAGAACAATTAATAAACAACTACAACCAATTTAAATCCTTTAAATTCCATGTTTTATACAAAAACTCCATTTTTGACATCCTTGACAAAAATTAACATTGAGGTCTCAATAATACACCAAATTAGGTCATTCAAATTTCGTTCTCTTCGTTTCTTACTGAATTAACATATTCAATGCTCAATTTACATATTAGTTCACAAACTAACTACCATATTTTATACTTTCACAAACCATATACATAACTATAAACACTGTAAACTAGTTTCTTTCTTTTGAACATAATTAGCACACTAATTCTTTGTCTAGATGCTAATTCTATCATCACAATTACACAAAAAATAATAATTTAGGTTGTCCAACAACAATTCATCAAACATACAATTTACAGAAAATTTTGAAAGTGAAGAACATGAACTCTTTTTATAAACGTAACACTCAAGATTGAGAGGTTATACCTTCAATTGCTTGGAGATAAAACACAGAATTGTTTGGAATCACAGAAGTCTTCTTCTTCTTTCTCAAGCTCTCTATTTCTCTCAAATTCTTCTGTGTAAACTCGCCCTTCTTTCTCTCTCAGTTTTAGTATTAGCTAACTCCATTTTACATAAAATAAACTAAGACTAACGCACAAAAATCAAACGTCTATAACCGACATTTTAATAATGATACTAATAAGTTATCAGTTATAAAATTTAATATATTTTATTTTTATTTTTATTATATATATATTATAATTCAAATTCAAATTTAAAATTCAAAATTCAAAAGCCTTAAATACTTTTAAAATAAAGACTTAATATCTTTAAGCCTTGTTTGGGTAAATCCATTTAAAACTACTTTAATTTATTTTAATAAATAATTTATACTATAGCTTATAGTCCCATATTATTTATTTGGATTTCATATCTAATCTTAGTTAAATAAACTAATTACAACATATTTAATAAATTCTCCACTTAACAAATTACCACACAATTATAATTTCATTATAATTTTATTTAACAAATTAACATATCACTTTAATTAACAACTCTCTAACTATTAAATTAAATTAGAGTATTAACAAATAAATTAATTCACAAATATCTACTAACAACAACCACATCAATAAAATATTTATTTAATTTAATAAATATTTTAAATTACAAATATAAAATCTTGGATTGTTACACAACCCAACCAAGAAAGCAGCCAACAAAACGATAATACCAGTGGTAGTAGTTATCGAAGCGATGACAACAAACATAGAGGGAATTAACATGCCAGAAATGGTAACCACGTTAGTGGTAATCATGGCCAAGAAAATAAAAGTGGAAATTTCAAGAAGAAGAGATTCAACAATGATGGAAAGTTGTCAGCACTAACACTTGTTGTTAAGGAAGGAGAACGACCACCAATCGTATGCTTCAAATGCGGAGGGGAGGGACACATCAGTCCAAACTATACGCAGCAGTCCAAAACGTGTTACAATTATGGAAGAATAGGTCATCTAGCTCGATTTTGTCATGCAGTGAACCCAAGTCCAGTTGGGATGGTGACACCAAATGCTGTCCTAGACAAGTCAAAACCGGTAGTACATGGGAGAGCGTTTGTCGTGACCTCCCAAAAAGTAAGGAACCCAAACGATGTCATCACTGGTAAGCTAATCATAAACTCTAGTGAAGTCTATACCATATGTGATACCGGTTTTACCCATTCTTTTATTTCTCCTACTTGCGCTCAACGTTTAAATTTAACTCCGGAGAAATTAAACTTTGACTTATCTATTGAAACTCTGTTGGGAGAATCCTTCATTACATTCAATGTTTATAAGTCTTGTTTGATTCAAATCGGTAACCACACATTACCTATCGATCTTATCTCTTTGAAAATACTTACATTTGATGTGATTTTAGGGATTGATTGGTTAACTACTCATCATGATAAATTTGATTATTTTTGTAAGGTCGTTAGCTTTCATATTCCTAACCAACCTATTATGAGAATTTAAGCAACCAAACAACTAAAGTCAATCAGTGTCATATCAAGCCATAAAGCTATTCGTTTATTGAAAAACGGATGTCAAGCTTCCTTAGCCCATGTTACAGATTTAAACAAAAATACGTCATATTTGAATGATATTTCTATTCTTAATAAATTTCCTGACGTATTCCCCAAAGAACTTCCTGGCCTACCCCCGGAGCGTGAAATCGAGTTTGGTAATGACCTTGAACCAGGTACAAAACCCATTTCCAAAGCCCCATATCGCACGGCTCCTATTTAACTTCAGGATTTAAAGACCCAACTGCAGGAATTATTAGACATTGATTTCATTCATCCTAGTACGTCTCCTTGGGGTGCTCCTATTCTATTCGTAAAGAAGAAAGATGGAAGTATGCGACTTTGTATTGACTATAAGGAGTTGAATCATGTCACCATCAAAAATAGGTACCCATTACCACACATTGATGACCTGTTTGACCAGTTGCATGGCGCCAAATTCTTTTTAAAGATCGATCTTCGTTTCGAATATCATCAGTTTAAGATTAAAACTGATGACATTCCAAAGACTACTTTTAGAACTCGGTACGAACATTACGAATTCCTAGTCATATCTTTTGGATTGACTAATGCTCCTGCTGCCTTCATGGATATGATGAACCAAGTATTCAAAGAATATTTGGATCATTTTGTAGTCGTCTTTATTGATGACATCCTCATTTACTCTAAAAGATATGAAGATTATGAGCAACACTTGAGGCTGATACTCCAAAAACTTCATGAAAATAAGCTATATGCCAAGTTGAAGAAATACGAGTTCTGGCTTAAGGAAGTAGCATTCCTTGGGCACATGATATCAAATCATGGAATATATGTTGACCCAACAAAGATTAAAGTAATTCAAAGCTGGGAGCAACCTAAGTCAGTGATCGAAGTACGTAGCTTTCTCGGCTTAGTTGGTTATTATTGAAGATTCGTAAAAGGTTTTTCTCGAATTGCTACTCCATTAACTTAGCTGACTTGAAAAGGTACAAACTTCGGTTGGAGCGAGGACTGTGAGAAGAATTTTCAAGAACTCAAGAGGAGAAATTTTTTAGCACCTGTTCTGACAAATACCATATGGTTCGGAGCGATTTATTATAAGACCCCGAATTTTATGAAATGAAAGTATTCAATTTTCTTATAATTATTATTTCATTTAGTAAATGGTTAAATTGATAAAAGGATTAAAGTTAAGGGTGATATGTGGAAATTTTGCAAAGTAAAGCAAGTTGTTATAAAATATTCGTTTGGTTGGGAAATATTCTTTTTGTCGGGGAATATTCGTACAATGACACAATCATTGGTGGACCCCACAACAGAATTATTCCCAGATTTAGAAAACGAAAAAATTATCTTTTTATAAAAATAACGGCGGAAGTTTTATCGTTAACTGTTGAAATATCCGGTAATAAAAGTACAGTAATACGCGTGGTTGCATAGTAGCACACGATATTGATTATTGATGCTTACGTAAGAAGTCACTCAGTTATACTCAATTATTGCTACAGTTTTTGCTGCATAGTATTTCATGTTATTGATTCAATTATTGTCACAATATCATTTGCACAATATTTTATATTATTAAATCAATAATTGAGACGATAAAGTTATTCATATTATTATTTATATTATTGACGATGTCTAGAAAGTTCTGTTGAGAAAAGGGGTTTGGTCACCTAATTGCGCACCAATAAGGAGAAGTCCTTATCGGAAAGCCCCCACCTTCCTGGGAATGATCTGGTTGTCAATATTGTGAGTTATAATATTAATGATGAATAATTGTTGAAAGATTAAGAAAATGTGTTGATTAAAGATAAAATGATTTGTAATAAATATTTATTCAATCTTTGAAATAAATAAGAAGTCTGTTATGAGACGTTTGTTATAAATTTGGTTAATTCTATGGGGCCCATATGTCATCATCTAAGAATCACTTTCGCCAATAGTAATTGCCTTTACCAGACGTTAAACCACTTGTCGTTTCATATTACAGGCGTCGAACCACTTGTCATTTCATATTACAGGCGTCAAACCACTTGTTGTTTCATATTACAGGCGTCGAACCACTTGTCGTTTCACATTACAGACGTCCAACCACTTGTCATTTCACATTACAGGCATCAAACCACTTGGTGTTTCACATTACAGGCGTCAAACCACTTTTCTTTTCACATCACCAGTCGTCAAGCCACTTGCCTCTTCCCATTGTAAGGGCTAAGCTGAAAATCTTCTATAAATAGAAGCTTATTTCTTCTTTCATTCTCACCAATTCACTACGACTCACAAGAGAATTCTATAGAGAGAGAATCAGATAGAAAGAAGAAGAGTATTCTGTTACTACACTATTGCAGAATCCAATCTCCTACTAAGGTATGGGGTATTATTTCTTTCGTATTCATGAAGAGAGTTAATTCTTTTAATACTCGTAAGGGTTTTTATTCCATTCTTTATTATTCTATTAGAATAACTTGTCTACGCAGACTATCGCATGCATGGTGAAATCCTTTTGTTATTCCATTCTTTATTATTCTGTGGGAATAACCTGTCTACGTGGACTATCGCATGCTTGGTGAATAACACTTCATATTCATTTGTTATTAAATTATGGAAATGATCTGTCTACGTGGACTACCACATGACAGTTGAAAATCCATTTGTAGTTTTGTATATTGTTCATTTCAGATTCCTAAATTTAAACTTACTATCGTAACTATTGCTTCTATAATTCCTGAAATTAGTAGAATATCCTTGATATTTGCGCTTCATCCAATATCTTTTCATGAAAATATTACTCTAAGCATTCTTGATAAGTTTTAACCTTTTCATGCCGGAGTACTATTCAATGGTACTATTCTTGAAGTACTATTCATGGAGTACTATTCACTTGGGTACTATTCACCCGAGATAGTATTCATGAAAAAAATTGATTTTTTTTTCGGTCTAAATCATTTTTGATACAGTATTATTCTTGAATTTTACACCACAAAGCAGTATCATGTTAATAATTTTGACATTATGGAATTCTGGATAAATTAAATTATAAATCTTTAAAATTTATCCTTTGTTTTCTTTTAATTGGATTCTTATATCATTGTCATCATCCTCGTGCTTATATTATGATGAAAGTCATCTTTGGCTTACGTGCATAGATGGACTGTTGATTGGTATGATTAGGACCATGAATCATTCCTTATAATCATAACCTGTAATGTTACAAATGATGTGGTAAAAGTCCTCATTGGCCCGTAGTGTATTGATGGACTCTTGTTGAGATGAACATGACCAACTGATGAATATCCTTGGCCCGTAGTGCATGGATAATTTAGTGATTTGAATTATTTATTACATTGAGTCTCTGTGATAAAATTGGTGATAACTTTAAATTTTAGAAGATAGTAGATATCATGCTCTACTTAACTCTTCTAATGGATTGCTTGTTCCGCTGTAGTTAAACTTGATGTCTATTGTATTTTATCAGTTTAACACTATTGAAGGCTAACGATAATTTATTCTGCATTATCTTAGTCATAATATTTCTTACTGGGCTAGTTGAGCTCACCCCTTGCTTTCATTGTTCTCTTCAGGAAATGAGAATATAGCTGGGACTAGTCGGGGAACAGAGTGACGGTCCAGATGTTTGCATTAGTAGTACTCACTATTTTGTGAAATAGTGTGATAATAAATGTAATAAGGACTTATTTTGAGTTTGAATACTGTCTAGAAGACAATATTATATTAAACTCACAGCTCATGCTGTATATTTAACATTTCTTCACCCAAAAGAACTCAACATGAGACAACGACGTTGGCTCGAGCTGTTGAAAGATTAGGATCATACCATTCAATACCATCCTAGAAAAGTGAACGTGGTAGCTGACGTGTTGAGTAGAAGATCATATACGGGTATGAGTGCGATATTGTCAATGCAAAGGCCCATTTTGTATGACTTGCAAAAGGATGGAGATAGAATTAAAGAATCTAGGAACCCACGTGATGATGTCAAATATACGAGTAGAACCGACTTTAATTGTTAAAGTTAAAACTGCTCAAACCATGGACCTGGAGCTGATGTGTATGAAGAAGAAAGTGCAAGAAGGTGTTTTTTCAAAAGCAAGAATCGATGAAGAAGGAATACTTTGAGTCAACTCTAGACTTTGTGTTCCTAACGACCCTGATTTAAAGTATAAAATCATAATGGAGGCGCATAACACACCATTTGCAATCCATCCCGGGAGTACCAAAATGTATCATGATCTTTAACATATATTTTGCTGGAGAAATATGAAAAGAGAGATAGTGAAGTTTATCTGAAGGTGTTTAACTTGTCAACGATTCAAGGCGGAGCATCAAGTGCCAAAAGGTCCATTGCAACCACTTGAAATTCTAGAATGGAAATGGGAGCACATTACCATGGATTTTGTTACTGGCCTTCCTAAGGTTTCTCAAGGCATAGATGTGATTTGGGTCATTGTCGATAGACTGACCAAGTCAGTTCATTTCTTATCTATACGAGAAACTTATTCACTTGAATGTCTTTCTCGCATTTACATAAATGAGATTGTAAGACTACATGGTATGCTAGTATCCATAGTTTCTGATCAAGACCCAAGATTCACTTCACAATTTTGGGTTAGTTTGTAAAAAGCTATGGGCACAGGTTTACGATTTAGTTACGCATATCATCCTCAAACGGATGGGCAGTCAGTGAGAACTATTCAAACTCTTGAAGATCTATTAAGACTCTACGTCCTTGACTTCAAAGGAAGTGGGGGCAAGTTCTTGTCATTGGTGGAATTCTCCTATAACAACAATTATCAAGCAAGTATTGGCATGGCTGCATTTAAGGCATTGTATGGACGCACATGTCATTCTCTAGTATATTGGAACGAGGTGGGTGAAGCAACATTGTTGGGACCGGAATTGGTACGCATGACAACGAAAAATATTTAAATGATCCGACAATGTATAAAAACATCACAAGATCGACAAAAGAGTTATGCTGATCTTCATCGAAAGGACGTGGAGTTCAATGTTGGAGATCATATGTTGTTACGTGTTGCTCCATGGAAAGGAGTTAGAAGATTTGGAAAAAGAGGAAAGCTCAATCCTCGATTCATTGGCCCATTTGAAATCATTGATCAAGTAGGAACAGTGGCCTATAGACTCGCCTTACCGCCAAGTATGTCTTGTGTTCATAACGTTTTTCACATATCTATGTTATATAAATGTGGAAGACCCGAACTACACTATTAAATTACAATCGGACGAGATAGCGGAAGATTTAACGTATGAAGAGGTACCTGTTAAAATCTTGGATAAGAAGGAACATATTCTATGCTCCAAGGTTATATCACAAGTCGAAGTTTTGTGGAAAAACAACAATATTGAAGAAATGACCTGGGAGTTAGAATCTGAAATGAAATCAAGATATCCTCACCTCTTCATCATACCAGGTACGTACCCCAATTTCGAGGACAAAATTTCATAAGGGGAGGTTGTAAGACCCCAACTTTTATAAATAAAGATGAATTTTCTCAAAATATATTTTTGAATATAATGGTGTGGATTTGATATAATTTTATAGTTGTGGGTAGTATTTATAAATTTTGCAAAGTATGCAAGTTATTATAAAATATTCGATTGGTCGGGGAATATTCATTTTAACAGGAAATATTCGTACGACGACACAATCATTGGTGGACCCCATAACAAAATTATTGTCGGAGTTAGAAAACAACAGAAATATCTTTTTATAAAAATAACGGTGAAAGTTTTACCATTAACTGTTGAAATACTCAGTGATAAAAGTACAGTAATACGCTTGGTTGCATAGTAGCACACATGATTGATTATTGATGCTTACGTGAGAAGTCACTCAGTTTTATTTAATTATTGCTACAGTAATCACTATATAGTATCTCACGTTATTTGATTCAATTATTGTCAATATTTTATATTATTAAATCAATAATTGAGATGACAAGTTATTCATATTATTATTTGCATAATTAACAATGTCTAGAAAGTTCTGTCGAGGAAAGGGGTTTGGTCACCTAATTGCGCACCAATAGGGAGAAATCCTTATCGAATAGCCTCATCTTTCCTGGGAATGATCTGGTTGTTAATATTACGAGTTATAATAATGATGAATAAATATTGTTAAAAATATTGAGGAGATTTTTTTATGAAGCATTTGTTGTAAATATTTCTTATTATTTGGACCCCCATTTAGCTATTTTTCAAAATAATCGGGAGGAAGTTATAAATTGTATATATATAATGACGTGTGTGTGTCGTAGGAATGAGGAATAGTGGGAGGAAAATGTGTGGTGGTGGAAAATAAAGAAGAAGAAGTGAAAGTCATATGTGTGTGTGTGTGAAAGTGATGTGTGTGTGTATGGTGAAGTGATGGGTGTGTGTGTTGCATTGAAAAATCACTCCATAACTTTGCGTAATACATCCATGAATCACAAATTATTTCGTTCGTGAAAATTCTTAACAGGGCCCCTGCTATTCTCCTATAAATATGATGCTTAGTTTAATTAGAATTGAAAATCACACCAGAATCAGAGAATTCTTCTATAATCTTGAGCATATTTCTTTAGAGTTTAAGAAAGCTTTGAGTGTAAAAAATAGTGCAAGTTTTCATGAAGAATATCCCCGCTATACCAGTCGGAATACTCTTCTTTTTAAGGTAAGGGATATTATTTTTGTTTAGTATTCGTAAGAAATACTATTTTCTTCCATACTCTATAGTATGTGAGTAATATTATTTCATTTCAGATTCTAAATTCTACACTCATTTTATTAAAGTATTGCTTCTATACTCCATGAAATTAGTAGAATATCCTTGAAATTTGCGTTTCATCTAGTATCTTTTCATGTAAATATTATTCTGAGTATTCTTGATAATTTTTAATCTTTTCATGCCAGAGTACTATTCACGGGGTATTATTCCCTAATTATTATTCATGGGGTACTATTCACTCGTGTATTATTTACCCGAGGTACTATTCATGATAAAAATTAATTTCTTTTTAGTCTAAATCATTTTTGATACAATATAAATCTTAAATTTTACTCCATAAAGCAGTATCATGTTGACAATTTCGACATAATTGAATTCTGGAAAAATTAATTTATAAATCTTTAAAAATTTATCCTTTACTTTCTTTTAATTGAATTCTTATATCATTGTCATCATCCTCATGCTTATATTGTGATGAAAGTCATCTTTGGCCCGTAGAGCATAGATGGATTGTTGATTGGTATGATTATGACCAGGGATTATTCGGTACAATCATGACCTGTAAAGTTACAAATTATGTGGTAAAAGTCTTCATTGGCCCGTAGTGTATTGATGGACAGTTGTTGGAATGATTATGACCATTGGTGAAAACACTAATATCCTTGGCCCATAGTGCATGGATAATTCATGGTTGTGATACTAATGAATATCCGTGGCCCGTAGTGCATAGATGATTCGGTGATGTGAATTATTTATTAAGCTGAGTCTCAGCGATAAAATTGATTATAAACTTTCTAAATTATAGAAGATTGTAGACATCATTCTTTACTTGACTCTTCTAATGGATTTCTTGTTCCGCTGCAGTTAAACTTGATGTTTATTATATTTTAGCATTTTAACACTGTTGACGGCTAACGATAATTTATTCTGCATTATCTTAGTCATAATATTTCTTACTGGGCTAGTTGAGCTCACCCTTTTGCTTTCATTGTTCTCTTCAGGGAATGAAAACGTAGTCGAGACTAGTTAGGGAATGGTGTGACGGTCCGAGATAGTGGTTGTAGTAGTCCTTACTATTTTATAAAATAATGTGATAATAAATGTAATGAGGACTCTATTTGAGTTTTGATATTGTCTAGAAGATAATATTCGTGTAAAAACTCTTAGCTACGTTTTGTCGTATTGTATAAGAGAAGTTTGTATTTAAATTTTGTACCATGTATTTGGTGACTCAAAATGGGTGATGTATACCTATTTTGGGGGTGTCATAATTATAACTATTCCTTAGTCATCAAAATTGTTCAAAAATCATGTAATTCCAATCTCATCATAGACTAAATGAATTTCAAACGAACTAAAAACTTGGATTCATGCAATATAACCTATCTACACTAAATGCAACAAATAATGCAAATATTTTTGATTTTTTTAAGATAAGCTAAATATCATGCTAACATATACATTAAACACTAAACTAAATAATAATACTAACTATATGAAATCAACATAATCATACTAAATATGAAACCTAAATAATAAGAACAATCCCCCCAAACTTAAGATGAACAATGCCCTCATTGTAATTAAAAGTGAAAGAATACTCCCCTAAGTAGCAACGTCATCACTTATTTCTTTTGTATAAATATATATACACAAAAGAAATAAAAAGCCACGGACCAAAGTCCGGTCATACGTACACAACACGACTCTTAACGTGAATAATTGTGTATGCAGAATGTGGAGAAAGGCTTTAAGAAGTGTAAGAAGGCTTATAGTGGACTGCCAAAGAAGACTTCAATAACTTTAAATTGAAGAACGCTCGATTCCCACCGATAAATATTGCATAATATGAGCTCACAAGTGTTTAAAATGAGAAAGCACTCAGTTTATAGGGTGTACAAAGCAAATTGGACAAGGCTTCCTCGCCTTTTTCGCTTACAAAATGGCCACCCCAATCCCTCTATTTATAGGGGGGAGCCACAGGTGTACCTGTTGTGACGCCCCCAAAATTAGGTATACATCACCCATCTTGGGTAGTCAGATACATGGTACAGAATTTAAATACAACTTACTAATATAACTGTATGTGGTACAATACGACATAAAAATCGTGAGTTTGAATACAAATATTGTCTACTAGATATTATACAAACTCAAAAGGAGTCCTCATTACAATTATTATCACACTATTTCACGTAATAGTGAGGACTACTAATGCTATCCTCTCGACCATTACTCTGCTCCCAGACTCGTCCCATTTATGTTCTCATTTCAAGAGAACAAAGAAAGAAAAAAGGGTGAGATCAACTAGCCCAAGAAGAAATATTATGACTAAGATAATGCGTAATAAATTATCAATAGCCTTCAACATTGTTTAACCGATAAAATATAATAAACATCAAGTTTAATCGAGCGAACAAGCAATCCATTAAAAGAGTCAAGTAGAAAATAAAATCTACTATCTTTTATGATTTAAAAGGTTTTTCATCATCATTATAATTTGAGACTCACTTTTAATAAATAATCCACATCATCGAATCACCCCCGCACTACTACCAAGGATATTCTTTAGTATCACGACCACAATTATTCCCGCGCACTACGGGCCAAGAATAGTTGTGTATTCATTAATGGTCATGATCATGCCAACAATCGGTCCATCAATGCACTACTACCCATCGAGGACTTTTACCACATCATTTGTAACATTACGATCATGATTACAATCAATAATCCTCAGTCATAATCATACCAAGTCCATCCATGCTCTACAAAAGCCACAAAATGACTTTAAAAAAAAATATAAACATGAGGATGATGACAATGATATAAGAATTCAATAAAACAAGTTCAAGAATTAAGTTATTCAGAACTAATAACATCCAAACTGTCAACATGATAATCGCTTTGTAGAGTAAAATTCAAGAATGATCGTAAGAATATTTCCATGAAAAGATATCGGATGAAACGCAAATATCAAGGATATTCTACTAATTTCATGGAGTATAGAAGTCAAAGTTTTAACCAACTGAGTATAATAAAGAATGGAATAACAAAAGAAATCACCATGCATGCGGTACTTTGCATAGACAGGTTATTCCAACGTAATAATAATAACGGAACCAGGTCAGGTGAAATTCACAAGCGAGGATGTTCCAACGTAATAATAATAATCGGAACCAGATCCTATGTAAAACACACAGATAGGATATTCCAACGAAATGATAAAGACAGAACCCAGTCCTGTAAAACACACGCATGTGATGTTCAAATGAATAATAAAGATTTTAAACCAGTCCTGTAAAACACATGACATGTGATGTTCCAACAGAATAATAAAGATTTTAACCAGTCCTGTTGTAACACACCTATGTGATGTTCCAATGTAATAATAGAAGAATGGAATAAAAGAAGAAGATCATCAAGTATAGGGGATTCCACAGATATCAAAGTTATTCCAATGAATAAATAAGAATGGAATAACAAAAGAAGTTCTCTTCATGAATACAAAGAATAACACCCTTTACGGGTACAACAAATAATATTCCCTACCTTAGAAGAACCGAATATTGGCAAAGTGAAGTAGCGAATACTTTTCTTCTTTCTCTCTATAGTTTCTCTCTCTAGAGTTTCAAAGGAATTCGTAAAAAATAATGAAGGAATGAGCTTCTATTTATAGGAAAATAGAATGCATAGTAATTAATCCATGAACGGTCTGATTGATTTACTTTAACTGACGGTCCATATTTAAAGATTTTTTTTTAAATAAAATATAATATATTCTATTTATATAAAAACATTTTACTATGCAAACACTATGCAACACTATGCAAAACACTATATAATAATAAAATATAATATATTTTATTTATAGAATAACTTTAATAAAGTATTCTCGCTTTATATAAAAGATGTTTCGCTTTTATTACGTTAATAATACGAATAAAACAAAACGTCATTATCACTATAATAATTCATATTATTAATCGACAATAATGGGAATCAAACTAAGTGACTTCTCACATAAGCATCAATAATCAATATCGTGTGCTACTATGCAACCACACGTACATCGTATTTTTTACTACCGAAAGTAGTTCAACAAAGATTAACAACAGTAAAACTTCCGCCATTATTTCAATAAAATATTTTTGTCGCTTTCTCAATTCGACAATAATTACATTATTGGGGGTCCACCAATGATTGAGCCGTTGTACAATTTCCTCGCTAAACCGAATATTCCCCGACCAATCGAATATAATATAACCACTCAGATACTTTGCAAAATTTATAAATATTACCCACAACTATAACATTATATCAAATTATTCCATAATATTCAAAAATAATATTTATAGAAAATTCATCTTTATTTATAAAAGCTGGGGTCTTACAACCTCCCCTTCTTATGAAATTTCGCCCTCGAAATTAGGGTACGTGCACTGGTATGTCAAGAGGTAAGGATACCTTGATTTCATTTCGATTCTAACTCCCAAGTCATTTCCTCAACATCGTGGTTCCTGCACAAAACTTTGACTTGAGGTATAACTTTGGAGCGTAGAATATGTTCCTTCTTATCCAAAATTTGAACAGAACCTCTTCATACGCCAAATCTTCCGCTATTTCGTCCCTGGCTCTAACTCAATAATATGGTTTGGGTCTTTCACATATTTACGTAACATGGATATGTGAAAACGTTATGAACACGAGACATATTTGGCGCAGAAAGCGAGTCTATAGCCACGCCCCTACTCGATCGAGGATTAAAATGGGCCGATGAATCGAGGATTAAGTTTTCCTCTCTTTCCAAATCTTGTAACTCCTTTCCATGGAGCAACTCTTAACAACACATGATCTCCTATATCGAATTCCACGCCCTTTCGATGAAGATCGGCGATAACTCTTTTGTCGATTTTGTGAGGTTTTTATATGTTGTGGATCGTTTGAATCTTTTCCGTAGTCATACGCACTCAACTCCGGTCCCAACAACGTTGCTTCACCCACCTCATCCCAAAGATAATCGAGAAACGACACTTTCTTTCATACAACGCTTGAATGGAGCCATGCCAATACTTGCTTGATAACTGTTGTTATAGGAAAACTCCACCAATGGTAAGAACTTGTCCCAACTCCCTTGAAATCAAGGACACAGTCTTAATAGATCTTCAAGAGTTTGAATTGTCCTCTCCGATTGTCCATCCGTCTGAGGATGATATGCCGAAAACTAAATCGTAAGTCTGTGCCCATAGCTTTTTGCAAACTAACCCAAAATCGTGAAGTGAATCTTGGGTCTCGATCGAAACTATGGATACTGCAAGATACCATGCAGCCTTACAATCTCGCTTATGTACATACGAGCAAGACGTTCAAGTGTATAAGTTTCTCGATCGGTAGAAATGAGCGAGACTTGGTCAATCTATCAACAATGACCCAAATCGCATCAATGCCTTGAGAAACCTTAGGAAGACCGTAATGAAATCCATGGTAATGTGCTCCCACTTCCATTCCGGAATTTCAAGTGGTTGCAATGGACCTTTTGGTACTTGATGCTCCACTTTAACTCGCTTGACAAGTTAGACACCTTGAGATAAACAACGCTATCTCTCTCTCTTCATATTGCTCCACCAAAATGTATGATTTAATATCATGATACATTTTGGTACTCCCAGATGGATTGCAAATGGTGTGTTGTGCGCCTCATCATGATATTATACTTTAAATCGTGGTCGTTAGGAACACAAAGTCCGGAGTTGACTCAAGTATTCCTTCTTCATCGATTCTTGCTTCCTAAATAGCACCTCTTGTACTTTTTCCTCATACGCATCACCTCCAGTGTCAGTAGCTTGAGTAGCTTTAACTTTATCGATTAAAGTCGGTTCTACTCGTATATTCGCTATCATCACATGCGTCCCTGGAGTCTTTAACTCTATCTCCATCCTTTGCAAGTCACACAAAATGGGCCTTTGCATTGACAATAACGCACTCGTACTTGCATATGATCTTCTACTCAATGCGTCAGCTACCACGTTCGCTTTTCCAGGATGGTATTGGATGGTATGATCATAATCTTTCAATAGTTCAAGCCAACATCGTTGTCGCATGTTGAGTTCCTTTTGAGTGAAGAAATATTTGAGGCTTTTATGATCCGTAAAGATTTCCACTTTCTCCCCATACAAGTAATGCCTCCAAATTTTAAGTGCAAAGATAATAAACCGCTAACCCGGATCATGGTAGGATAATTCCTCTCATATTCTTTGAGTTGTCGTGAGGCATAAAGCTATAACTTTTCCATGTTGCATGAGAACACATCCCAACCCTTTGCGAAGCATCATCAGAGATGACAAATCCCTCCGAGCCGATGGTATTGTCGAACAGTCTTTGAAATAAGTCTCCTCTTGAGTTCTTGAAAACTCTTCTCACATTCTTCGCTCCAACCGAACTTTGTATCTTTTCGAGTCACCGAAATCATCGGAGTAGCGATTCGAGAAAATCCTTCCACGAATCTCCAATAATAACCACTTAAACCGAGAAAGCTACGATTTCCGGTCATCGATTTAGGTTGTTCCCACTTTGAATAGCTTCAATCTTTCTTTGGGTCAATGATATTCCATGACTTGATACCATCGTGCCCAAAGAATGCTACTTCTTCAAGCCGAACTCGCATTTCTTCAACTCGCATAAAGCTTATATTCACGAAGCTTTTGGAGTGTCGACCTCAAGTGTTGCTCATGATCTTCACGGCTTTTGGAATAAATAAGGATGCCATCAATAAAGACGACCACAAAGTGATCTAAATATTCCTTGAATACTCGGTTCATCATATCCATGAAGGCAGCAGGAGTATTAGTCAATCCAAAGGACATGACTAGGAATTCGTAATGCCCGTACCGAGTTCTGAAAGCCGTCTTTGGATTGTCAGCGGTTCTAATCTTCAATTGGTGATATCCAGAATGAAGATCAATCTTTGAAAAGAATTTGGCTCCTTGCAACTGGTCAAACAGGTCATCAATACGTGGCAATTGATACCTATTTTTGATGGTGACATGATTCAACTCCCGATAATCAATACAAAGTCGCATACTCCCATCTTTCTTCTTCACGAATAGAAACAGAGCACCCCAAGGAGAAGTACTAAGACGAATAAAGCCAATGTCTAACAATTCCTGCATTGGGTCTTTTACTCCTCGAAGTTCAATAGAGCCATTCGATATGGGGCTTTGGAAATAGGTTTTGTCACCGTTCAAGGTCGATACAAAATTCAATTTCACGCTCTGGGGTAGGCCAGAAGTTCTTCTGGGAATACGTCAGAAATTTATTAACAATAGAAATATCGTTCAAAACCGACGTATTTTGTTTAAATCATGTGATATGAGCTAAGAAAGCTTGACATCCTTTTTCAATAAACGAATAGCTTTATGGCTTGAGATGACCGTGATTGATTTTAATGGTTTGGTCGTTTGAATTCGCATAATAGGTTGATTAGGAATATGAAAGCTAACAACCTTACGAAAACAATCAATTTTTGCATGATAAGTAGTTAACCAATCAATCCCTAGAATCACGTCAAATGCAAGTATTTTTAATGAAATAAGATCGACAGTGTAATGTGAGGGTACCGATTTGAACCAAACAAGACTTATAAACAAAGGGATGTAATGAAGGTTTCTCCCAACGGAGTTTCCACAGATAAGTCAAAGTCTAATTTCTCCGGAGTCAAATTTAATCGATGAGCGCAAGTAGGAGAAATAAAAGAATGGGTAGAACCGGTATCAAATAAAGTATAGACTTCATTAGAGTTTATGATAAGCTTACCCGTGATGACCTCATTCGGGTTCTTTGCTCTCTGGGAGGTCACAACAAACGCTCTCCCTTGCACTACCGGTTTTGACTTTTCTGGGACGGCCTTTGGTGCCTCCATCCTAGTTGAATTTGTCTTCGATAAATGACAAAATCGAGCTAAATGACCTTCTCTTCCACAATTATAACATGCTTTGGACGGCATGACACAGTTCGGACTGATGTGTCCCTCTTCTCCGCATTTGAAGCATATGATAGGTGGTCTTTCTCCTTCTTTAACAACGGGTCTTTGGTCTTGACGCCTTTCCATCATTGTTGAATCTCCGCTTCTTGAAATGTCCATTCTTATTGTTTTGGCCCCGATTACCACCGGTGGTTACCGTATCTGCCCGTTGATTCCTCCACGCTTGTTGTCATCGCTTGATGACTACTCTAGCCGGTATTATAATTTTTGCTTACCGCTTCTTTTTAGTTGCATTGACTCGTTATCGCTCCACTAATCGAGCCCTATTTACAACATCCTAATACAAACACGCTTTTATGAAAATAAGATGTTGACGATATCTCCTTTCAAACCTCTTAAAAACATTCGTGCCATTCTCTCTTTATTATCCACTAAGTGGGACGCAAACCGTGATAAATCCGCAAATTTTGCCTCGTATTGCGACACGGTCATATTGTTTTGTTCCAACTTGATAAACTCCACCTCCTTCATGTGGCGAATACTTTCAGGAAAGTATTTGTCGTTGAACAGCTCCTGGAACTTCTCCCAAGATATCTTCAAGACAAAGAAGTTGAGTACATTTTACCAATTCCCACCAAAGAATCCGCCTCTCACGCAACATAAAAGGCGTAAAAGGGAACCTTTTGCTCCTCGGAGCATCCCAAGACATCAAATATCTTGGTAATCTGCTTTATCCATGCTTCCGCCAGAAGTGGTTTTGGCTCTCCCTTAAACTTCGGTGGTCCCAGCTCCTTGAATTGTTTAGCGGTGACCGCCCAAGAGTTTTCTATGTTTCCACCTATGTTTTGGACAGGAGTCGCTCTCGCCTGCTGTTGCATAAATTGCATAAAGCCTCTGAACATTTGATCATTCATCATTTGGTCAGTGTTATTGTTTGCATGAGGATTGTCGCCTTCGATGCACATTATCCTCGATTATTGATATGTGGTGAATCAACGATCGCTCGTGCTCCATTGATATTCTCAACATTCTCGGATGTCATTTTCGAGATATCGCCACAAAACAAAAGATTAATTGACATGTAACAATTATCTTTATATTCTCGACCGACCAATAAAATAGCACATAAACTTAGGTAGGTCATACTAACGAAGGTATTCCCCTCTCTCCCTCCTAGTACTATTCTCACATCTTAGCCAGGATCATATCCCTAAGCTCGATACTTAACCGTGACGCCCCCAAAATTAGGTATACATCACCCATCTTGGGTAGTCGATATATGGTACGTAATTTAAATACAACTTACTAATATAACTGCTGTAATACATACGACATAAACTGTGAGTTTGAATACAAATATTGTCTACTAGATATTATACAAACTCAAAAGGAGTCCTCATTACAATTATTATCACACTATTTCACGTAATAGTGAGGACTACTAATGCTATCCTCTCGACCATTACTCCGCTCCCCGACTCGTCCCCAAATTATGTTCTCATTTCAAAGAGAACAAAGGAAAGAAAGGGTGAGATCAACTAGCCCAAGAAGAAATATTATGACTAAGATAATGCGTAATAAATTATCAATAGCCTTCAACATTGTTTAACCGATAAAATATAATAAACATCAAGTTTAATCGGAGCGAACAAGCAATCCATTAAAAGAGTCAAGTAGAAAATAAAATCTACTATCTTTTATGATTTAAAAGGTTTTTCATCATCGTTATAGCCGAGACTCACTTTAATAAATAATCCACATCATCGAATCACCCCCGCACTACTCTGACCAAGGATATTCTTTAGTATCACGACCACAATTATTCCCGCACTACGCCAAGAATAGTTGTGTATTCATTAATGGTCATGATCATGCCAACAACTCGTCCATCAATGCACTACTACCATTTGAGGACTTTTTACCACATCATTTGTAACATTACGATCATGATTACACCGAATAATCCTCGTGTCATAATCATACCAAGTCCATCCATGCTCTACAGCCCCACAATGACTTTAAAAAAAATATAAACATGAGGATGATGACAATGATATAAGAATTCAATAAAACAAGTTCAAGAATTAAGTTATTCAGAACTAATAACATCCAAACTGTCAACATGATATTTGCTTTGTAGAGTAAAATTCAAGAATGATCGTAAGAATATTTCCATGAAAAGATATCTTTGGATGAAACGCAAATATCAAGGATATTCTACTAATTTCATGGAGTATAGAAGTCAAAGTTTTAACCAACCGAGTATAATAAAGAATGGAATAACAAAAGAAATCACCATGCATGCGGTACTTTGCATAGACGAAAAGTTATTCCAATGTAATAATAATAACGGAACCAGTCGTGAAATTCACACCGATGTGATGTTCCAACGTAATAATAATAATCGGAACCAGTCCTGTAAAACACACGATAGGATATTCCAATGTAATGATAAAGATGAAACTGAGTCCGGTGTAAAACACATGCATGTGATGTTCCAATGTAATAATAAAGATTTAAACCAGTCCTGTAAAACACACGCATGTGATGTTCCAACGTAATAATAAAGAAGACGGAACCAGTCCCAATAAAAACACATGCATGGATGTTCCAATGTAATAATAGAAGAATGGAATAAAAGAAGAAGATCATCAAGTATAGGGATTCCACAGATACAAAGTTATTCCAATGTAAATAAATAAGAATGGAATAACAAAAGAAGTTCTCTTCATGAATACAAAGAATAACACCCCTTTACGGCACAACAAATAATATTCCCTACCTTAGAAGAACTGAATATCGGCAAAGTGAAGTAGCGAGAATACTTTTCTTCTTTCTCTCTATAGTTTCTCTCTCTAGAGTTTCAGTGAATTCGTAAGAAAATAATGAAGGAATGAGCTTCTATTTATAGGAAAATAGAATGCATAGTAATTAATCCATGAACGGTCCAGATTGATTTACTTTAATCGATGATCCCCATATTTAAAGCAAAATCTTTTAAATAAAATATAATATATTCTATTTATATAAAAATATTTTACTATGCAAACACTATGCAACACTATACAAAACACTATGCATAATAAAATATAATATATTTTATTTATAGAATAACTTTAATAAAGTATTCTGCTTTTATATAAAAAAGATGTTTCGCTTTTTATTACGTTAATAATACTGAATAAAACAAAACGTCATTATCGCTATAATAATTCATATTATTAATCGACAATAATGGAATCAAACCGAGTGACTTCTCACATAAGCATCAATAATCAATACCGTGGTGCTACTATGCAACCACACGATTCGCATTTTTTTACTACCGAGTAGTTCAACAAAGATCAACCAGAAAACTTCCGCCGTTATTTCAATAAAATATTTTTGTCGTTTTCTCAATCCGACAATAATTCTGTTGTGGGGTCCACCAATGATTGAGCCGTTGTACGAATATTCCCTGCTAAACCCGAATATTCCCCATCAATCGAATATAATATAACCACTTGCATACTTTGCAAAATTTATAAATATTACCCACAACTATAACATTATATCAAATTATTCCATAATATTCAAAAATAATATTTATAGAAAATTTATCTTTATTTATAAAAGCTGGGGTCTTACACCTGTGGTAGCCGTAAATGCACCTGTGGCAGCCGCAGATGCACCTGCGGCTACCCCGGGCTCCACGGGTCCCACCATCTCGAAGTAGCACCCACGCAAGGTGATGTCCGCTCAAACTTTCAGAACTTCAATCAAGGCATCCGATTGAGGTGTACAAGACCTTTTTCGGAATGCTATTGTCGAGAGTTACACAAATGACATGGGATTAGAGGTTGTACGAAGTCAGGAAGGTGGGGCCACCCAAGTCTTCAGACTTCAAATTCTATCCGGTGTGTTGTTTTGTGTAATAGTCACTTAGGATTGGTGCTCTGGTTCTTGTAGAATATTGATGTGTAGAATGTATGTTGAAATATTGCTGAGACAATGCAATGTGGGATCGAGGTGGTAAAATGACAATTTTTCCCCTCACCGGGGTTATCTCCGGTTTGGGCAGATGTAGCAGTCATTGCTCAAGGTTATCTCTGAGATTGGGCTGTTGTGAGTACTGAAGGTCCTCAGAGTTGTCTCTGAGGTGTGCCTGACCTCCCGGGGTTGTATTCGGGGTTGGAACTGAGTGCCTCAGGGTTATCTCTGGGGTTGAAGCTGACTGCAAGAGTTGAAATGAGCATTTCTGGGGCTATCTCCAGAACTGCAACTGCACTCCTCGGTGTTGTTTTCGAGGTTGGAACTTGAAATCCTGGGGTTGTCTCCTGGACAGAGTATCTCGGGGTCATCTCTAAGATGGAAAATTGATGACTCCGGGGTTTTCTCCAGACCTGGAAATGTACTCTGTTAGAAGAATGCATATCTTGATTTGATGTTTAAAGCAAATACTAATGATTATATGTAAAGCCCTTCTAGGAATATATGTATAAGGGCTTAGTGATAGGTTGATCTTAGCTTTTAATGTTCATCATTTTGTAAATGAATGTATAGATAAAGAGATCAAAGATGTTAGGTTGATCTATGACTTGTAATAAATGGATAGGCTTCAACAAGAATCATAGTCTATCAATCTGATCAACAGATTGCAGAAGCTAAGGCATTATCGTAGAGCTTAGCAGATCGTAGTGTATCTGCCTTGAAGAACCTCTTCAGAAATCGTAGAGTGGTCCAGACGTTTGCCAAAGCTAACTCAGAGATCGTAGTGTGCTTTCGGAAATGTAGAGTCTGTAAGATGAGCAAGTAAAGATCATAGTGTGCAAAGATCATAGTGTGCAAACTCTTGAAAGGAATCGTAGTGTTCTATTCAGACGAAGCACAAATATGACAAGACACCACGATATGGATCGTAGAGTATCATCTGTCTTATGTCAGAAGCATCGAGCTCTATCTTCAGTTTGGAGATAAATTCCAACAAATGAGGAATGGGCTTTAAATGTTGAAGCACTCACCACTCCCAACGGTACAAAAGATATCCTTAGTATTCATCAAAAGGAACGTGTTCAAGAAGATAAGAAAAGGACCATTGGGCAGAGGAAAACATCTTTTCAGGTGTTATATGAGAAAGCAGTCTGTCGTGTCAGTGGGCCAGAATGCAATTCAAAAAATGTGCAGAAATGCCTCCATCAAAGCTCAGAAATGTCAAACGCATTTAATGCTTCATCAGATGACTTCAACGGATAGATTTCAAAGATCACATATATATATACAGAACACAGACATATGAGAGAAGTAAGCAAGTATTGAACAAAATGTATAAGAACACACAACGCTCAACTCTATGATCTGAGAAAAAGATGAAGCTTGCTCAACTACTCAGTTCTTTTGAACAAGTGCTTAACTACAATTGAGTAGCCTCAATCACAACTCAACAACTATCAATCAATTGAAGTAAGAGTTCCAAGTCAGAAGGACTTGAAGAGTTCTAAGTGAACTGTGAAGAACCAAGTCTGCTGGACTTGAAGAGTTCAAGAGTGAACTTAGAAGTGCCTGAATCTATTTGGGTCTAGAAGGAATCTGTGAGATTCAGAAAGTGTAAAAGACATCCTTAGTGGATTTCCTACTCGAGGAGTAGAACAGTGGACTAGGAGCTTTATGTGCTCCGAACCACTTAAAAACAATTGTGTCTATTTATTACTACTATAACTGCTATAACTGCTATTACTGCTTTTTTCTCATTAACCCACTATCTAAAAGGGATTTTAAAGAAACCTTAATTTCGCTGTGCTTAATATCATTATTAAAAATTGTCTTAATATAAGGAAATTTTTTTAATATCTATTCAAGACCCCCTTCTAGATAACTATTGTGCCTCTAGGAACTAACAATTGGTATCAGAGCAGGTTCTATTATATAACCTACAAAGCTTGAGTAGATCCAATGGCACACTTACCAAGCGAATCAAAGACAGGAGGAGGCAGCAAGCCACCATGTGCAACAAAGATAAATTCGATAACTGGAAGGTTAGTATGCAAGCTTACATGGATTCAATAGATGAAGATCTATATGAAACTGTTTAAAATGGGCCCTATGTTCCTACAAAGCTTGCACCAACCACAGACGACCCAAACAGAATACAGATCAAGGCCAAAGAAGAATGGACAGAAAATGAGAAGAGAGCTGTCCAGCTTGATAAAAAGGCCAAAAACATCTTATTTTAATCCCTAGAAGATGATCTGTTTGAAAACGTGGTTAACTGCAAAACAGCAAAGGAAGTTTGGCAAGCTTTACTCATCATGCATGAAGGAACAGAAGAAGTCAGAGAAAACAAACAATCTCTCTTGACTCAGCAATATGAGATGTTGGCTAACGTTCAAGGAGAGAACGTCACTGCCACATACGAGAGATTCAATATTTTGCTCAACTCTCTACGAGCCTATGGAAAGATCTATCCAAACAAAGATCTGATCATAAAATTCATGAGAGCCTTACCAAGCAAGTGGGATGCCAAAACCACTGCTATTAGAGAATCAAAGAATCTACATGAAATGACTGTTCAACAGTTATATGCCAACCTCCTCACATACGAACTAGAGCTGACACAACGAGCAGAAACGCTGTTTGAAGGGAGAAAAAAGGATAAAGGTGTTGTGTGACGCCCCCAAAATTAGGTATACGTCACCCATCTTGGGTCGCCACTTACATGGTACATAAATTCAAATACAAACTTAATTATACATCTGTCGTGTAACATACGACAATACATAAACTGAGAGTTCTAATAGGAATATTGTCATTTAGATAATATCCATACTCAAGGAGTCCTCATTACATTTATTGTCACACTATTTAACGTAATAGTGAGGACTACTAATGCTATCTTCGGGACCATCACTCTTTTCCCCAGACTCGTCCCAAATTTATATTCTCATTTCACAAGAGAACGGTGAAAGAAAGGGTGAGCTCAACTAGCCCAAAGAAGAAATATTAAAACTAAGATAATGCGAATAAATTATCAATAGTCTTCAACAATGTTAAACTGATAAAATACAATAGACAACCAGTTTAACTGCAGCGAAATATGCAATCCATTAAAAGAGTCAAGTAGAAAATAAAGTCTACTATCTTTTAGGTTTTAAAAGGTTTTCATCAATTTTTTTATCACTAAGACTCAGTTTAATGAATAAACCACAATATCTAATCATCCCTCGTATTCACTGGTCCAAGGATTTTCATCAAATTATCAATGGTCATGACTATACCGAATCACCCCTGGTCATAATCATACCAAAAACTATCCATCACTGCATTACAGGCCACTGAGGACTTTTATCACATCATTTATAACAAGCCATGATTATACCGAATGATCCCTGGTCATAATCATACTAAATTCATCTATGCACGTAAGCCAAAGATAACATAATATAACATGAGGATGATGACAATGACATAATAATTCAATAAAATAAGTTCACGAATTAATTTATTCAGGAACTAATAACGTCCAAATTGTCAACATGATACCGCTTTGTAGAGTAAAAAATCAAGAATGATCGTAAGAATATTTCCATGAAAAGATACTCGGATGAAACACAAATATCAAGAATATTCTACTAATTTCATGGAGTATAAAGTCAAAGTTTTAACCAACAGGTATAATAAAGAATGGAATAACAAAGGAAATCACCATGCATGCGGTAGATTCGACATGTACAAAAGTTAATCCAATGTAATAATAATAATAACGGAACCAAAGTTAGGAGAAATTCACACCGACAAGATGTTCCAATGTAATAATAAAGATGGAACCGCATCCGGTGTAAAACACACGAATAGGATATTCCAATAGAATGATAAAGTCGAACCGTGTCCTGTAAAACACACGCATGTGATGTTCCAACAATAATAATAAAGACGGAACCAGTCCTGTAAAATACACGCATGTGATGTTCCAATGTAATAATAGAAGAATGTCACCAAGTATAGGGTAAACCACGATATCAGATTATGTATAGGGTATGTCACGTGATACAAAGTTATTCCAATGTAATAATAAAGAATGGAATAACAGAGGATTTCACCATGTATAGGGTATGCACACAGATACAAAGTTATTCCAATGTAATATTAAAGAATGGAATAATGTAAGTTCTCTTCATGAATAAGAAAGAATAACACCCTTTACGAGTACAAACAAATAATATCCCTTACCTTAAAAGAACCTGAATATTGGAAAAGTGAAGTAGCGAATACTTTTTCTTCTTTCTCTCTATAGTTTCTCTCTCTAGTTTCAATAAATTCGTAAGAAATAATGAAGTAATGAGCTTTCTATTTATAGAAAAAGCGAGGGTGGCTCTTGGTCTTAACGAAGGGTCAAAATGACTCTTGTAATATTCAAGAGACAACAACTATTCATGAAGGGGTAATTAACCCTCGGAACAATCAAGAAAAAGCTTAACTCTTGGTAATATTGAAGGACAACTACTATTTGCATGGAAGGGGTAATTACTATTGACGAAAGGTAATTACTATTGACGAAGGTAAAATTACTATTGAAGAAGGTAATTATTATCGACGAAGGTAAATACTATTATATCGACGAAGGTAATTACTTTTCACAAAGGTAATTACTATTCACAAAGGTAATTTCTATTGAATGAAGGACTCTTAGATGATGACATATGCCCCCCCATAAAATAATCAAACTTACCACAAACGCCTCATAATAGACTCTTTATATACATCAAGGATTGAATAAATATTACCACAAATCATTTTATTTTTAATCAACACATATTTAATCTTTCAACAATTATTAATCATTTATAACTTGTCGCCTCAATTAATAATTTAATACTATAACATATTATACGATGATACCGTGACACAATAATTGAATCAATAATATAAGAGATATGATGCAAAGAATTATCAGAGCAATAATTGAGCATAGGTGAGTGACTTCTCACGTAAGCATCAATAATCAATATTGTGTGCTACTATACAACTACGCCAGACATCGTATTTTTTACTACCGGGTAGTTCAACAGTTTAATTTGTAACACCTCTCCCGTTATTTTTATAGAAAATAATTTTGTCGCTTTTCTAACTACGACAATACTTCCGTTAATGGGGTCCACTAATGATTGAGCCGTCGCATTTAATATTCCCCACAAAAAGAATATTCCCAGAGCCAAACGAATATTTTATAACAACTTGCTTACTTTGTAAAATTTATAAATATTACCCACAACTATAACATTATATCAAATTTATTCCATAATATTCAAAAATAATATTTATAAAAAATTCATCTTTATTTTTAAAAGTCGGGTCTTACAACTTCCCTTCTTATGAAATTTCGCCCTCGAAATTAGGGTACGATACTGATATGATAAAGAGGCGAGGATACCTTGAATACCTTTATCGTTAAAAATATTAAATTCATCTTCTAATCCGCCAAAGATATTCATTAATAATTCATCTTTTGCACTACAAAAGCCAAAAGATATACAATCAGAAAACTAATAATGCCGAGACGCATCTTAATAGTATCACGACCACGAATTATCCATGCACTATTGGCCAAGGATATTCGTGTTTTCAATTACGGTCATGATTATACCGAATAATCCTTGGTCATAATCATACCAAGTCTATCAATGCACTACTACTACCAAAGATGACTTTTACCACATCCATGAATTAATATTTCATTACTGAGACTCAGCTCAATAATTAATCCATATCATCGAATCATCCCTGCACTACAGGCCAAGGATATTCATTAGTATCACGACCACAAATTATCCATGCACTACTACCAAAGATAATCGTGTATTCATTAGTATCACGACCATAAATTATCCATGCACTACGGCCAAAGATAATCGTGTATTCATTAGTATCACGACCACAAATTATCCATGCACTACGGCCAAAGATAATCGTGTATTCATTAGTATCACGACCACAAATTATCCATGCACTACGACCAAAGATAATCGTGTTTTCAATTACGGTTATGATTATACCGAACAATCTCTGGTCATAATCATACCAAGTCCATCTATTCACGTAAGCCACATATGACTTTCAACACAATATAAGCATGAGGATAATGATATAAAGAATCAATCAAATGAGATAAAGGATAAATATTAAACATTTATAATATAATTTATCCGAGATTCAAGAATATCCCCATGTTATCAATCACTTAATAATCTTATAATCTAATATCATTAATATTATAACAATATTTTAATCACTTCTTAAATTTATAAACAATTTATCTCAATTGTTTACGCTTTACCATATAATGCATTTAATCATTCAAAATGCCATACTCATAAGATATCATCACCAATTATCAAATCCTCATCAAAAAATATGCATATACTCTATATAGGATTCTCTAGCCATAAAATCTTATTTTCAACTTTGTTACTTCACATAACATATTTAACTCATATGTTCATAACTAAACTATTTTCATGAAAATACCAAATCAGTTCCAAAAATATTTCTTTTCTGGGATTTAGCATAATAATATAGTCCCATAATGAAAATATATTTTTCTAAATTTTTAAAATTTATTTACTATTTTTCAAAAATCTATTTCTAATTAATTCCTTAAGAAATTTGCTACCTCAAGTTTAACTCCAGAAATTCCTAAATCTTGGCAGGACCTTACACATGTTAATGTGAGCCTCCAGCTTTAAATTTCATGGTCATCGAGTTGTAGAACTCCTATTATAGCATTTTTCGTCAGAAAATCCTAAATATTGAAATGGTCATAACTTGCTCATTTTAAGTCGGAATGAGCTCATTTTTGGACACAATGTTCTTTATACCATATACGTTTATGTCCCAAAAGGCCTGAATTTTTCTCACTAACTAAGTGGCCGAAATAGCCCTTACAAAAACGTGGCAGCAACTTTTTGGACATTTTGAAGTTTTGACTCCTTTGCTAAAATCAGTCCACACGAAAATCTACAACACTTTTTTCAGTGATTCCACTTGGATTAGTTAGGTAACTCATAGATCTAACTCTAGGACTTGACCACACTCAAAAATTCAAAATATAATAGGAGATTTGGTCAATTGAATTTTATGTTACGTTTTTCACCAAAATCTGGTTTTTAACTCCTTGTGATTTTAAGAAACTTTCATGTTTTCACATACTAACCAACATAACTCATCATAACACTTACTAATACCACGTATACCCATGATTTTCATTAGTCCAATGCTTTTATTATGACTTTCATCATAAACCACGTAAATTGTTCATTTTAGTTGAAGAAATATTTGAGGGTTTAAGAAATGGGTTTTGTACTGGGGTCAATACGAAATTCGATTTCACGCTCTAAGTAGGCTAAGAAGTCTTCAAGAATACGCTAGGAAATTTATTAATAATAGAAATATCATTCAAAACTGTGACTCTCATCCAAGACTTGGATAGTACGTCACATTGATACCAACTGTGACTTCTATCCCTTAACCTAGATAGCACCTCACAATGATACCTATAAACTTGCCATCTTCATTCACGATGTCGCCTCTGAAAAGTCCGGCTTCTTTGCATTCCACACAAGGAAGTCAACAACGAAAGGTTTGGGGCTCTTTACTTATGGCATGATATGACAATAATTGACTTTAGTAGTTTGGTTACTTGAATTCGCACAATAGGCTGGTTATGAATATAAAAGCTAACAACCTTACGAAAAGCATGATGAGTAGTTAACTAATTGATTCCTAAAATCACATCAAAGGCAAGTATTTTCAAAAGATTAGATCGACAATAAACGTGAAAGTGTTTATTTGAATCAAACAAGATTTAAAAATAGTAATGCAGAACGAAGGCTCCTACTAACGAAGTTTCAACCAATAAGTCAAAGTCTAACTTCTCCGGAGTCAAATTTAAACGTTGAACGCAAGCAAGAGAGATAAAATAAAGGGTAGAACCGGTATCTTATAAGGTATAGACTTCGCAATTTATAATTAACTAACCCGTGCTAACTTCGTTCGGTTTACTCGCTTTTTGAGAAGTCATGAAAAATGCACTTCCTAAAACCAACGACTTTGTTTTGTCCATATCCACCTTTGGTGCCACCGTCCCAAATTTAGACTTGACTTTGGTGCACAACAAAATTGAGCTAAATGACCTTCTCTTCTTGCAATTTCCACTTATATTATCTTTGCCATGATTACCACCAAGTGGTTACCATTCTTAGCACTATAATTTCCCCACGATGGTTATCATTGTTCGATAAATTAGTTTGCCACCAAATGATGATTATTATCGTATTGTTGGTCGTTACCTTTTGTTTGAGTGAATCAACACTCTCATGTGCTTCATTGCTTATCTCAAAGATTTTCGATGTCATTCTCAAACACCGTCACAAAACAAGGGTTAATTAACATATCACATATTATCCCTATACTCGACCACCAATTAAATACCAAATAAATTTAGATAGGTCATACTAGTGAAGGAATTCCCCGCCTCCCCTCCTAGTTCTTATCTCACATCTCACCAGGATCATATCCCTAAGCTCGATACCAACCGTGACGCCCCCAAAATTAGGTATACGCTACCCATCTTGGGTCGCCACTTACATGGTACATAAATTCAAATACAAACTTAATTATACATCCGTCAGGTAACATACGACAATACATAAACCGAGAGTTCTAATAGGAATATTGTCATTTAGACAATATCCATACTCAAGGAGTCCTCATTACATTTATTGTCACACTATTTAATGTAATAGTGATTACTACTAATGCTATCTTCTGGACCATCACTCTTTTCCCCGACTCGTCCCAAACCTATATTCTCATTTCAAAGAGAACAATGAAAGAAAGGGTGAGCTCAACTAGCCCAAAGAAGAAATATTATAACTAAGATAATGCGTAATAAATTATCAATAGTCTTCAACAATGTTAAACCGATAAAATACAATAGACAACTAGTTTAATCAAGCTGCAATGAATATGCAATCCATTAAAAGAGTCAAGTAGAAAATAAAGTCTACTATCTTTTAGGTTTAAAAAGGTTTTCATCAATTTTTTTATCACTAAGACTCATTTTAATGAATAAACCACAATATCTAATCATCCTCGTACCACTACCAAGGATTTTCATCAAATTATCAATGGTCATGACTATACCGAATCACCCCGGTCATAATCATACCAAAAACTATCCATCAACGCATTACATGCCACCGAGGACTTTTATCACATCATTTATAACAAGCCATGATTATATACCGAATGATCCTCGGTCATAATCATACTAAATTCATCTATGCACGTAAGCCAAAGATAACATAATATAACATGAGGATGATGACAATGACATAATAATTCAATAAAACAAGTTCACGAATTAATTTATTCAGAACTAATAACGCCCAAATTGTCAACATGATATCGCTTTGTAGAGTAAAATTCAAGAATGATCGTAAGAATATTTCCATGAAAAGATACTCGATGAAACACAAATATCAAGAATATTCTACTAATTTCATGGAGTATAGAAGTCAAAGTTTTAACCAACCGGGTATAATAAAGAATGGAATAACAAAGGAAATCACCACGCATGCGGTGATTGTGATGTATGTGTTAATCCAATGTAATAATAATAACGGAACCAAAGTCGTGAAATTCACACCGGCTGTGATGTTCCAATGTAATAATAAAGATGGAACCAGATCCGATGTAAAAAACAAAGATAGGATATTCCAACGTAATGATAAAGATTTTAACCAGTCCTGTAAAACACACATGCATGTGATGTTCCAACAGAATAATAAAAGATTTTAACCAGTCCGTGTAAAACACACGCATGTGATGTTCCAATGTAATAATAGAAGAATTTCACCAAGTATAGGGTAAACCACGATATCAGATTATGTATAGGGTATGTCACAGATATCTGAGTTATTCCAATGTAATAATAAAGAATGGAATAACGGAGGGATTTCACCAAGTATAGGGTATGCCACAGATATACAAAGTTATTCCAATGTAATAATAAAGAATGGAATAATGTAAGTTCTCTTCATGAATAAGAAAGAATAACACCCCTTACGGCACAACAAATAATATCCCTTACCTTAAAAGAACTGAATATTTGAAAAGTGAAGTAGCAGAATACTTTTCTTCTTTCTCTCTATAGTTTCTCTCTCTAGAGTTTCAATGAATTCGTAAGAAATAATGAAGGAATGAGCTTTCTATTTATAGAAAACTTGAGGGTGGCTCTTGGTCTTAACGAAAGGTCAAAATGACTCTTGGTAATATCGAAGAGACAACTACTATTTGCGAAGGGGTAATTAACCCTTGGAACACTGAAGAGGCAGTTAACACTTGGTAATATTGAAGGGACAACTACTATTTGTGAAGGGGTAATTACTATTAATGAAGGTAATTACTATTGACGAAGGTAAATACTATTGACGAAGGTAATTACTTTTCACAAAGGTAATTACTATTCACAAAGGTAATTTCTATTGACGAAGGGACTCTTAGATGATGACATATGGGCCCCCCCCATAAAATAATCAAACTTACCACAAACGTCTCATAACAGACTCTTTATATACATCAAGGATTGAATAAATATTACCACAAATCATTTTATTTTTAATCAACACATATTTAATCTTTCAACAATTATTAATCATTTATAACTTGTCGTCTCAATTAATAATTTAATACTATAACATATTATATAGATGATAATTGTGACAATAATTGAATCAATAATATAAGAGATATGATGCAAAGAATTCATCGTAGCAATAATTGAGCATAGTTTGAGTGACTTCTCACGTAAGCATCAATAATCAATATCGTGTGCTACTATACAACTACGCCAGATTCATCGTATTTTTTTACTACCGGGTAGTTCAACAGCTTTGACGGTAACAATACCTCTCCCCGTTATTTTTATAGAAAAATAATTTTGTCGCTTTTCTAACTACGACAATACTTCCGTTAGGGGGTCCACTTAATGATTGAGCCGTCAGCATTTAATATTCCCCGAACAAAAAGAATATTCCCCACCAAACGAATATTTTATAACAACTTGCTTACTTTGCAAAATTTATAAATATTACCCACAACTATAACATTATATCAAATTTATTCCATAATATTCAAAAATAATATTTATAAAAAAATTCATCTTTATTTATAAAAGCTGGGGTCTTACATGTTGATTTCAAAGTAACTGAAAACACCTCCAAATTCAACACTGAAGTTGATTCTGACTACGATGAAAATGATGATGAGGACTTTGCAATGCTAGTTAAAAGACTAAGAAGATTCATGCTACAAGGCAACACCAGCAAGACAAAGAAAGTTAGCAACTACAACAGCCAGGAGCAAATGAATGACCTATGCTACAACTGCAAGAAACCTGGTCACTTCATTGCCAACTGCAATAAACCTCTCAATGAAGAACTCAAGAAGAAATCACATGCAAATAAGGAATACAAAGGCAACAAAAGGCCAGTAAAGAAAGACAAAGGCCTTGTAGCTAGAAGATCGTGGAGTGAGTCTGATAATGACTCAACTCCAGAATCTAGAGACGATGAAGATCCTCAAATGGCAACTCTCTGCGTGATGGCCAAAAATTCAAGGGACAAACAGAACTCCAACATACATGAAGTAAGTATCGATGAGGTATTTGACTTCAATTCTCCTGATGTAGATATTAATGACCTTAGAACTGCATTACACGACATAACATCTGATCTGCACCAATACATGAAGTGGTTTAGGGTTCTGTCTAAAGAATATTCACTTCTTCAAAAGGAGAAAGAAAAAGTTCAAGAGGAACAGGAAAAAACCCTTCTTAGTACTGATTCTCTCTCCAAGTTTGAAGCTGAGAATAAGCTCTCGAGACAAGCAAATGAGCTCAGTGCACAAAGAGAGTCTAGTCTAACCTCCAAGATTGAGGATCTAGAAAAGATAGTGTCTACATGGAATAAATCCTCTTCATCCATGGACTTCTTAATCTCTAACCAGAGAAGTGTCTCTGATAGAACAGGGTTAGGCTTTGGGGAATCTACCTCAGAGTTATGTGTGGAAAAAGAAAAGGAAATTAGCACTGATAATGCCTCAGATTTTAGTAGAGGCAATATATTTGTGAAATCATCACAGAAGAATGAGCCTGTCAAATCCTGCCCGGCTGATAGCATTCATATTCCCAGGAGTAAGGAATCTCATGCTGGTCTAGGTTTCAGAAAAGAGAAGTGTAATCTAGCTACTACTCATCAACCTCAAAGGATCGTAGAGTCCAATAAAATCAACTCTACGAACCAACCAGGAAGATACAGTAGAAGTAAGATATACTCCTCACAATTAATAAACAAGAGAACACATGGAAAAGGGAATATCAGCCTAGTAGGAGGATGACAAATAACCCACAAAAGCCCAAGTGGAGGAAGAAATTTCACACACACACAAACATGCATCATATCAAATGTTTTGTGTGCTAAAGAGTTGGCCACAAGGCTGCAAAATGATATTATAATTCCATGCATGTGAGACCCAAAATCAAACAGATTTGGGTCCCCAAGGGTACTAACATAGTAGGACCCATGCAAGTATGGGTACCAAAATGAAGGTTTAATGTTACCTCAGGAAAAGAGCTCCACAAACACAACCTGGTATCTGGACAGTTGATGTTCAAGACACATGACTGGAAACAAAGCCCTTTTGTCTAACTACATAGAGAAGGAGGGTCCCTCGGTCATCTTTGGTGACAACAGCTCTGGTAAAACAAGAGGATATGGGTCAACTGGAAATAGTGCAGTATCCTTCAATAAAGTGGCCTATGTGGAAGGACTACATCACAATCTTCTAAGCATTAGCCAACTCTACGATAAGGGTCATTAAGTAACATTTCTCAACAATCAATGTCAAGTTAGAGACCTGAAGACTTCTGCCGTGAAGCTAACCGGAACAAGAGAAGGAAATGTTTACACAGTAAATCTTGGACAACTAAGCTCAGACAAGACAATATTCTTTCTAGCTAAAGCATCTGAAGAAATGAGTTGTCTATGGCATCGAAGATTATCTCATCTCAACTTCAAGAGCATGTCCAAATTAGCTTCAAAAGACCTAGTTGCAGGCCTACCAAAGTTAAACTTCATTAAAGAAAGGTCTTGCAATGCCTGTCAACTTGGGAAGCAGACCAGAAGCACATTCAAGAGAAAAACTGACAATTCAATTGACAAGCCTCTGCAGTTGCTACACATGGATCTTTTTGGACCAATTCCAACGACGAGCCTTGGGGGAAAGAGATACTCTCTGGTCGTAGTCGACGACCACACCAGGTTTACATAAGTGTTCTTTCTAACCTCAAAGGGTGAAACAAGATCCCAACTGATCAAGATGTTCAATCTGGTGATGAACGAGATAGGAGAGAAAATCAAGGCCATAAGAAATGATCATGGCAGAGAATTCGATTTCTCAGAGATGGATCAGTTCTGCACAGACAATGGCATTAGTCATAATTTCTCAGCTCCACGAACTCCCCAACAAAATGGAGTAGCTGAGAGAAAGAATAGGACATTGATAGAAGCTGGAAGAACTCTGCCAGCAGTAGTCCATCTGCTTGAATACTTCTGAATAGAAGCTGTCAACACAGCATGCTACACTCTAAACAGATCACTCATACACTCTACGATTAAAAAAACTCCTTATGAACTGTGGAAAGGAATAAAGCCAAGTGTCAGCTACTTTTATGTTTTTGGCTGTGCATATTACATACTCAAAAATTGAAATCAATACTTGACAAAGTTTAAACCAAAATCAGAAGAAGGAATCTTTCTTGGATATGCCACAGATAGTAAGGCCAACAGAGTGTTCAACAAGAAGACATTGAGTGTTGAAATCTCAATTCACATCATATTTGATGAGACAAATTTAGACAAAACAGTGCTCCAAGACTCTATGACCAACAGTTCAAACACTAAGAAGGAGGTCGTTGAACTCAACACTACGATCGTAGTACCAGACAGTGAAATTGCTGAGCAAGGAAATGAGATCGTAGAGAGGCCTATGCCAGACAATGAGCCTCAACATCAAGAAGAAGAAATAGATCTTGAAGATCTAAGACAAAAAGGCGTAAGAACTGATGTCCCAATAGGAAGAAGATGGGCAAGAGATCACATTCAAGATCTAATCATTGGAGATCTGAGTGCAAGAGTCAAAACAAGGGCTGCTACTCAAAATGAATGCTTCTATCTAAGCTTCATATCTCAAATGGAACCGAAGAAGTTAGAGGATGCTATAGAAGACTCCAGCTGGATAGAGGTCATGGAAGAAGAACTTAATCAGTTTGAAAGGAGCAAAGCATAGAGATTGGTTCCAAGACCAAAGAATCATCCCGTTATTGAAACCAAGTGGGTATTCAGAAACAAGATGGATGAAGATGGAATCATCACCAGGAATAAGGCAAGACTAGTGGCTAAGGGCTACTCTCAGGAAGAAGGCATTGACTATGATGAGACATTTGCACCTGTTGCAAGACTAGAAGCCATCAGAATATTCCTTGCATTTGCTGCTCACATGAAGTTCAAAGTCTTCCAGATGGATGTCAAAAGTGCATTCTTGAATGGTGAACTTCAAGAAGAAGTCTATGTAGAGCAACCTCCAGGTTTCATCAATCCATCTCTTTCTAATTATGTCTTTAGATTAGACAAAGCCTTATATGGTCTTAAACAAGCACCGAGAGCATGGTATGAAATACTTACTAACTTTCTTATTGAAAATGGATTCACTAGAGGTAGAGTAGATACCACACTATTTCTTAGAAAGCATAAAGATAAGGTCCTATTAGTTCAAATCTATGTTAATGATATTATCTTTGGTTCTACTGATGAAAAGTTATGCAAGAGATTCTCCAAGATTATGCAGAGCAAATTCAAAATGAGCATGATGGGTGAGCTAAACTTCTTTCTTGGACTGCAAGTAAAGCAGACTGATGAAGGAATTTTCACAAACCAAGCCAAGTAAATTAAAGACTTACTTAAGAAGTATGGCATGGAATCAGCCTCTCCCATGAAAACCCCAATTGCTCCTACAACCAAGCTTGACAAAAATGAAAAAGGTAAAAGTATTGATATAACTCAATATAGAGGTATGATAGGCTCTCTTTTATATCTTACTGCCAGTAAACCAGATATAATGTTTGCAACATGCATTTGTGCTAGATTTCAGGCTTGTCCTAAAGAATCTCATTTAACTGTTATAAAGAGGATTTTCAGGTACCTCAAAGGTACACCCCACTTGGGGCTTTTGTATCCCAAGGAGTCCTCATTTGAGCTAACAGGATACACAGATGCTGATTTTGCAGGCTGTAAAATAGATAGAAAAAGTACCAGTGGCACCTGTCAACTGCTAGGTAACAGACTTGTGTCCTGGTTTAGCAAGAAGAAAAATTTAGTATCTACTTCAACTGCAGAAGCTGAATACATTGTTGCTGGCATTTCCTGTGCTCAGATCCTATGGATGAAAAATCAGCTAGCAGATTATGGGATTGAATTCAAATCCATACCTATTCATTGTGATAACACAAGTACAATTGTTATAACTCACAATCCTGTCATGCATTCTAGGACTAAGCATATAAAAATAATGTATCACTTCATTAGGGATCATGTACAAAATGGAACTATATCTTTACAATATGTCCCTACTGAAAATCAACTTGCTGATGATTTTACAAAACCTCTAGATGAATCCAAATTTAACAAATTGATAAGTGAGCTAGGCATGTTTAACTTGCGACCATGAAAAATTATGCTCTAGTTTGTGCTAAGCATATAGATTTAAGGGCTATGTTCAAAATCAAAGATATGATCAAAGGAATTACACGACCGTAGAGCCAAAGTGTCATAAAAGACAACGATCACAGTGCAAACTCAACGATCGCGGTGCAGACTCAACGATAGCAGAGTTCATTCATCAGAACAAAGAAGCACCCTATGATGATGAAATTCAAAACACAGTAATCTCTCTAAACAAGAACCTCAGGAACAAACCTAACCCTTAATTCACTCTATGAGGTTGGCCCTTCCTGAGTTATCTTGAACTAAAGGGAATGCTAAGTTAAAAGTTCATCACAAGGACTCTGTAAGACTCAACGATCACTGGTCAGCCTCAACGATTGCAGCTCAGACACAACAATTGCCGGACAGACTCAACGAACACAGTTCAGACTCGACGATTGCAGCTTAGAAACAATGATTGCTGAATAGACTCAACGAACGCAGAACGAACTTGACAATTCCAAGGACCATCTCAACGATCGTAGTCCTCCTGAAGAATAGATCAGCTCAGAAGGAGTTAAGGGCAATTCGGTAAAATCCTCCCGAGTCAGATTCGTAGAGCCAAGCAAAACTTGACACCTATCCCACTAAGCAAAATAGAGAGAGGGAAGTTACAAGTATAAATTAAAAACGTCTTTTTGAAATCTGAAGTTCAAAAGGCCATCTCTCTCTTCCTCTATCAAGCAAAAAACCCTAAACCAGAAGAAAGCTCAGTCAGTCACACTTCCTGCAAGAAAATCAATGGCAGTTTCTAGTGTTATCTCCGGCTATAGACTCTGCTTTGACGAGTTCAAAACAGCTAAACCCAAATTTCACAAGACTCTATCGTTATTAAAGAAGGCAGGTCTCGAAGAAGCTTTGGATACATACACATTGATCTACCCGAAGCTGGTAAAAGAATTCTACAACAATGGTGTATTTGAAAACAACACCATCACTGCGAAAGTCAGGAACGTAGAAATCAAGCTAAAGGCTGAGGACATCAATCTAGCCCTAGGTCTTAAATCTGAAGATTATCCGTCCATAGATAGCATAGACTTCCATAAGGGACTCAAAAAGATGCATCACAAGAAATCACCCTCTGTCAAAGAATACAAGAAGAAGGAGTTTCCACAGAGGTATGAATTTCTAGCTGATATTGTTGGAAAATCAATATGTTGCAAGAGCTCTGGTCATGACTCTATAAATGAGGTACAACTCAAGCTCATGACTGCCATATGTTATGAAATACAACTTAACTATAGGGCTCTATTGCTAGAATGGATTGGGAAGTGGTTAATCTGCTCAAAGAAGACAAAGAGCTCTTAAAAGATGCTCTATGAGCGATTTATAAGCAATATCTTACAGGCTGCTCTAGGTAACTTAATTGAGGATGATGAAGGAGAAGCCATTAATCCAAACCGTCGAATGACCCAACAACTATTCGAGAATTGGAAAAGGAATCCAGCTAAAAACATGCGAATGATGTCTGAATCCAGTGGAAGAACTGGTGAAATAAAGGAATTAGCAATGCCAGAAAATATGTCAGTTATCAGAGAAACTGAAGAAGAAGAAGAAGCTAACAAAGAAGAACCCATTGCTTTAGTCAGAACAAGCAAGGGCAAAAGAAAGCTGAAAGCCAAAACGATAGAAGAGCCTCAGGGATCCACTATCGATAAGCGTGTAGAGTCCTCAGACATTGAGACTCTAAGGATCCTAAGAAGGAAGGAACAGTAGGCTGAGGCAGAAGAAGATAAAGCAACCATATCTCAGTTGCTGAAGAAGAATAAAATAAGCCACAAGACCAAAAGACCATCAATCTCTTCGATCGTAGAGTCTCTGTCGATCGTAGAGACCAAACCAAACAAGGAAGTAGCTGCATCAAACATTCTGGTTGATCTGAAGGACAAAACTGAAGAAAGTCCTGAGGCTGTGGCTCAGCCTAGAAAGCTAAGAATAAAACTGGTCAAGAAATATATTTTTGTCAATGAAGAAGTGTTGAAAAGGGAAGACAAAGAATTGGGTGCTAAAAAGGAACCAGCAAATGAAAGCCAAGAAGTCATAGCTCCTGCTGAGGGGCAGATGCCTGAAGATCCCATGCTAGAAGATTCTCTAGTTGAGGGGGAGCTATTGATATTACAAGAAGATAATCAAGATGAGGGGGAGGATTATGACACCTCCATGGCAGAAAAAGAGACTCCTGCAGGAAATGATGAAGAACCAGTGCAAGAACATCATGAGGCCATTGACATAATGGAATCCTCCAGTGAAAAAAAAGAAGAAGATGAAGGTGATGAGGTCGAGATCATAGCTGTAGGCATTGATGGGCACATAAAAGCCAACTATGAGCAACTGTTTGCATATCTACCCATGATGCCTTTCCACCAAGCTAAAATTTTGAACTCTTGGGATCACATATTCTGGAGCTTTAAAGAGTATCGGACCATCTCAGTGCTAGCTAATGGATTTCCAGGAAGATTTAACTTTACCAAGAAGTTACTCACAAACAAATCTTCCTTAAAGAATGAATCTGAGGTACTGTCTATCCCAACTCTATTCAGAGTCAATCACTTGCCATCATCTTCATTTAATCAATTTTATGAATTCCCACGATGGTTGGAAGTACTTCTTCATCCACTAAACCAATTTCCAGTTGTAGAATCCCAAAATTCTGTAACTGAGGAACCAAATAAGATCAACTTCATAATGCTCCCACATCGTATCAACTCTACAATCACTGACTCTAGCCCCATCGTAGAGTCACCAAACTTCAACATCCAAACCCAGGCCCCTCCATCAGATATTCCCTCTTCATCTAGATGAATGCTTCAATCTTGATCTTGCCCTCTACTCATTGCAAGATAAATTCAAAAGCACACCACCTCCCTCCTCAAAATTTTCCCAACTAGATGAAATTCTGTCAGAGCTGCCCACCAAAGCTGATTTATCTGAAATATCTAAGAAAGTGGTCAAGGAACTTGATGAGAGTCTTGAAGAACACACTGAACTCATTCAGCTAAGATTGACATCAGTGATCAATGCTGCAAATAATCTCCCAAGCTCCCTAAGCTCTACGTTCTCTAAGACATTTAAAGAGCTCATCAAGCAAACAATTCAGAGCATAAAAGAAGTTATCCTTGTCCTACAGACCAACCAAGAAAATTAGAATCAACGCATGTTGGAAAGCTTCCTCAATCTACAAACTACTGTCAAAGAATTCCAATAATTCTATGTCAGCAAGGGCCAGCAAACAGACAACATTTTATCCATCCTTCAGGAAAGGGAAGCTAGGTCTGAAGCTCTGATCAAAGAAAATAGAGAGGACATTGCTCAGACCAAAAGTCAGCTCAACGAGCTTGTCCAAGGACTAAATTATCTCTCAGACGACATTCAAACCCTTGATGCTAACATAAAGGGGGAGAATAAAGGGAAAGGAGATCAGGGAGGCAAGGGAAAAGGCAGAGGTCAATTCCAACCTCAATCCTCAAGGAATCCTCCTGCAAGGCAAATCCACTAGCAGACTCCACGATTTAGCCATCAGACTCAACGATCTGATCATCAGGAAGTTTTAATGGCTCAACCTTTAAGGAGTCTAGGGCCAACTACCAGCTCTCATGAGGTGACAACAACAGGCCTAAGAATGCCAATTAGAGATCATGCATTCATGAATAGGCATGATCACAATCCAAGGCTAAGCCCAAGTGAGCTGGAAGATCTAGCTAGGAGAGACGAAGCAAGTAGAAAAAGGAGAGTTGAGGAATATGCAAATCCTCCAAGAAGCAAAAGGCCGAAGAAAAAGAGATAAGTTGAATTTTAATTCTTATTGATGTAGTCAAACTTAAATGTAATATCTATCTTCATACATCAATAAATTCATGCTTATTCTCTAGAAATTTCAGCTGCTCACTAAAATATTAAGTCATATTTACTTTGCTGCAACTGCATATAGAAATTAATAATCATGACAACAAATCTCCTTGGTTATGTCAACATCAAATAGGGGGAGATTGTTAGAAGAATGCATATCTTGATTTGATGTTTATAGCAAATACTCATGATTATATGTAAAGCCCTTCTAGGAATATATGTACAAGGGCTTAGTGATAGATCAAATTTGTTAGGTTGATCTTAGCTTTTAATGTTCATCATTCAGTAAACGAATGTATAGATAAAGAGATCAAAGATGTTAGGTTGATCTATAATTTGTAACGAATAGATAGGCTTCAACAAGAATCGTAGTCTATCAAGCTGATCAACAGATTGCAGAAGCTAAGACAGGATCGTAGAGCTTAGGAGATCGTAGTGTATCTGCCTTAAAGGACCTCTTCAAAAATCGTAGAGTGGTCCAAACATTTGCCAAAGCTAACTTAGAGATCATAGTGTGCTTTCGGAAATATAGAGTCTGCAAGACGAGCAAGTAAAGATCGTAGTGTGTAATGATCGTAGTGTGCAAACTCTTGAAAGGAATCTTAGTGTTCTATTTAGACCAAGCACAAATATGACAAGACACCATGATATGGATCGTAGAGTATCATCTATCTGGTGTCAAAAACATCGAGCTCTATCTTTTGCTTGGAGATAAATTCCAACAAATGAGGAATGGGCTTTAATCATTGAAGCACTCACCAGTCCCAACGGTATAAAAGATATCCTTAGTATTCATCAAAAGGAACGTGTTCAAGAAGATAAGAAAAGGACCATTGGGCCGAGGAAAACATCTTTTTTAGGTGTTAGGTGAGAAAGCGATGCGCCATGGCGATGGGCCGTAATGCAATTCGAAAAAAATGTCTTTCAAATGTCTCCATCAAAGCTCAGAAATGTCAAATGCATTTAATGCATCATCAGATGACTTCAACGGATAGATTTCAAAGATCACATATATACAGAACACAGACATATGAGAGAATTAAGCAAGTATTGAATAAAACATACAAGAACACACAATGCTCAACTCTACGATCTGAGAAAAAGAGGAAGTTTGCTCAGCTACTCAGTTCTTTCAAACAACTGCTTTACTACAACTGAGTAGCCTCAATCACAACTCAACAACTATCAATCAACTGAAGTAAGAGTTCCAAGTCAGAAGGACTTGAAGAGTTCTAAGTGAACTATGAAGAGCCAAGTTTGCTGGACTTGAAGAGTTCAAGAGTGAACTTAGAAGTGCCTAGACTACTGGTCTAGAAGAAATTTGTGAGATTCAGAAAGTGTAAAAGACATCCTTAGTGGATTTCCTACTCGAGGAGTAGAAGAGTGGACTAGGAGCTTTAAGTGCTCCGAACCACTTAAAAATAACTGTGTCTATTTATTACTGCTATAACTACTATAACTGTTATAACTGCCTTTTTCTTATTAACTCACTATCTAAAAGGGATTTCAAAGAAACCTTAATTCCGCTGTGCTTAATATCATTATTAGAAACTGTCTTAATACAAGGAAAAGTTTTTAATATCTATTCAACCCCCCTTCTAGATAACTATTGTACCTCTAGGAACTAACACACTCCTCGGGGTTGTCTTCGAGGCTAAAACTAAAAATCCCGAGGTTGTCTCCGGAACTGGAACTAGTTATCTTGGGGTTGTCTCCGAGATGGCAAGATTGATAATTCCAGGGTTGTCTCCAGAATTGGAGTTGCTTTGTCCTTAAGGGTTATCTTTGAAAGGCGATTTTACCCTCCTATAATGTTAGTAACAGGAATGCAAAATTTTGAGTGTCTACAAATGCCCCTCTTTATCATATTCATGCAATGTAATGGCATGGATAGGACAAAGAATACTAGACACTTAAAATGTGATAAAATAATCATGATGCAATGTACTGCAGCATGATGTATATGCATTATGTATGTGGTTTGTTGGACTATTTTCCAACGGGATGTGATGACTGTTCCCATATCTTCTGATGGGGTTTGGAGTTATCAGTGATATCTCTGATGAACTCCCTGACTATGTACTCCAATGCTCTCAGGAACTTCTAGGATGTTGACATTGGGGTTATCACTAAAGTCCTTAATCCTTGGTACAAACTTCCCATTGAGGATGTACCTCTCGTGTACAAGAGGCCCGTGGGGATGTGTTTTGTCTGAGGAAGCTATGTATAACAGATTCCATCATCGGTCCTCCTTGATGAGGATGGCTCTTCTTGGTTTGTGTCGCCAGGTCCTTCTAATGCAATGTCAGAGTTACTGCCAATAATCTTTGTTGTCAAGGCTGCCAGCCCCTTGCTGAAATGTACATCAACGGTTGAGATCCTTGCTGTGGATGATGTTAAGGCTGCTTGACCTTCGTTGATGTGTGCATAATGGATGAGATCATCAGATGGTTTTTGATGCTTTGCTAGATTTACTTGCCAGCGACTGAATGTTTTGAAGGTTGCTTGATCTTCGTTGACGTGTGCACCAACGAATGAAATAGACAAAACCCCGCTAGGGGGAAATGTTATGGAGTTACGACCCAGAACCGATGGCATTAGACCTTCGTGAGGTATTGTTGAGTTTAGTTTGCAATAATTATAATCATCGATATAATAAACCTTGTGTTTGGGCGAATACCAATGTACGATATGTAGACCCGGAGCTTGGTCTCTAAAAACTAGGATTTCAGGTTTTTCCGCTCAATCGCGTAGCATCTTTTTTCCTGATTTGACTTTTTCAACTTAGGAGACCTCCTTTGCAACTCATATTGGACTGAGTCAGAGGGGTGGGCCCCACCCAAGGGAGCCGTAGGTACACCTGCGGCTAGCCATGGGTGGCTTTAAGGCACTTGGTGCTTTACACAGGAAATCCGAGAGCTCTTCTTTAGATCTACTGAGTTCGGTTGTCTTTCTGCAAATTCTTTCACCGTACAAGTGTTCTACACTGCCCTGGTAATGTATGCATGTCTTCTTTTCTAGTTTTTATCCGTTGGAAAATGAGTTATCACATGAAATGCTTCTAAACACATAGTAGTGAATATACATGCTCATATGACTTGATAAAAAATATTCAACATAGTAAATGTTAGTATTTAACCATGTGAACTTAATTATGTGAAAAAAAATAACTTTTGAAAACGTCAAATTGGAACCTTTTTTCTGCTATTTCTTATCATATTTGAGGTCACATGAGGAAAGGTGGTAAAATAAAGTAATCCTAGTAATTAGGCTACCCTTACAGATTATGACTTTGATATTTATGCATATAGGATGTTTATGACTGTGGGTAGGTGTGCTACTAAATGGCCACCTAGTCATGCCTATGTGCATGTGGATTGTCATGTTTACAAAGGAGACTATGGCAAAAAATTTCCAAAATGTAGGTATTGGGTAGTCATGCATTTTTAACTCTACTGTAGCCATATGTTAAAGTAATGCATGCATATAGTCATAAAATGCATTTGGAAAAGCTCCAATTAGAGTTTACCACACCCTTTCTGAGGTGATTTGGAGACTTATGTCTAGATATATGGATCAGGATCAGCCGAGTAGTTCCCGCAAGACTACTTCAGGTGTGCAGAGGAGGGCTTCTGATGTTCCTCGACCCCATTCAGTTAGACAACCTCGTCTTCTGGTGGAGGCGGTGATACGTCATGTCCGGGTTGAGGTACTAGATGTTGAGGACGAGGACGAGGATGGACTGGTTGTGGACCCTGCTCCTGCTGCTCATCTTCCCCGTAGTGATCTTCCAGCCATTTAGTTGACGATCCCAGATCTTCTAGGTGATTTGAGTTGACACCCCTCGGTTTACTTACATACAAACGAGGTACAAGCTGGATTTGATCTTCCTTTTTCCTATTGATGAGGAGCAAGGATTCTGATGTTAATTTACTTTGTAATGTAGGTTCTCAGCTTTACGCAGCCTCGATGGAACTAGTTCAGCATTCACTCTACATATCAGACCCCACATCTCAATTATCGAGCGATTGTGCCTGGCTGGGGCTTCGAGGCGATCTTTTCCATCCTCCCCTGCCATTTTCCCTGGGGTTATCTCAGGGCGTTGTCTGAGCGCTGGTTTCTCCAGACTTAGTCTCTCTATTTGTTAGATTATGAGGTGATGATGACGCCGATGGATTGGCGATTTATCACCGGTATTCTGTTTGGAGGGGTGCTAGTTCCTTGTACAGTGGATATTACCTCGACTGCCGTTAAATCCTTGCTAGGAATCCCAGCTGAGGCGCTCAAGGACAGCATAGTCCATACAAGTCTTTTGAGCGTAAGTGCTATGAGCGGGCTGTTGAGTGAGCCCATACCCGAAGATGTGAGAGTCAGGGATCGCATTCTTCGGTGATTGTTCCTGATAATAATTAGGGGCTGCTTCATAGCAGATAACTCTTCCATGGTATCATTCGCTTTAGTGAGCACAACACGGGATGTGGACTGTATCGAAGAGTATGATTGGGGCTCCTACACCTTTGCCTATTTCCTCAAGGGTATGCGCATGCGTTTATAGGGCTTGACGGAGGCTTGGCTAGGATTTCACCCATTTCTATTGGTGAGTGTTTCTCTTTTGATTTCACATGTACAGGTTAAGAGTGTTAACAAACAATAGATGTTTTGCCTTTGTGTTGGTAGTTCTAGGCCTATGAGAGACTCTCATGTTTGCGTCCTGTGAGTGTGTTAGGTTTGGATACCTATCCATGAGGACGGCGATGGCATCACTCCATAATGGCAGAGGTTCCTATAGCTGATGGTTTCACCCATTGTCGTCTATAGTTGGATTTATTGACAACTGATGCTATCACTTGGATTCCCTATTTTCTGGGGAACATTTGACCATTGGGTTGGAGGATGGGTACCCGACTAGTGTCGAGTACGTGATATCTAGCCGTAGGATTCCTCTCTTCATAGATGGAGTATGTGAGCTTTATTTAGGAGAGAATGCTATTCGGAGCACCACAAGGGAGATTCGTGTACTGATCTTGCCTCCTTCCAAGCGTTATTGGCCTGTATCATAGTCACCCATCATTGATATCCCATTTATAGGCGTTAACAGTTTTACCTTGTCAGAGGGTCCGTATACTTAGGATATGTTCCATCACTGGTGGTTCACTCATACCATCGGAGCCCAGACCCGTGCCACTCAGTTCATGGGGGATATGGTTCCTGGATCTGTGATGATGAAGGATTGGATGGCTTGTGTTTGAGATTTGACTCATTTGACACAGATTGATAGTTTGACCTAGTAGTTGGACTAGGCACATTTCTTTATCCGGCACTTGGGCAGAGATCCTGCAAAGGCAGATATTTTTTATCCTTCCAGCTTTGGAGCTGGCCCTTCAGGTGACCCATGTGGCTTTGGTGGTGCAGATCCTCCATTGTATAGTCCTGGCATCCCTCATGGTGGAGATCTAATGACTCAAGAGGAGTTACATCTGGTGGACATGATTGATGATGTAGACATTGACACCATTAACTTCTTCTGATGTGTATTCTCGCTATATCTTTTGATAGGCCTCTGTTAGATATTGGGTAGTTGTGCCCCATTCTCGTTATATCTTTTGATAGGCCTCTATTAGTTGTTGGGCGTCTGTGGCCCATTTCCTTATATTTTTAGCTCTACAGAGATGATATATTAGATGATGATGTACTTAGGAATGTAAGTACTATTTTCCATTCCCTACATCATATTATCATCTATTGTTTATCATAAAGGTATTATGTTATGCATATGTATGTCCAGAGATATTCAGCATTGACCCCTGGATGGTATTACTATACGACCTACACAGATGTCTTCTTCGATAGTTACCCGCATTGATCACACCCCACCAGTATTGGTAGCCTTTCGTCTGAGGTCATGGTATGATAGTTTGTCACCTCCAGATCGGGAGACTATAGATCAGTTATTACAACATTCTATGACCCTCCTGATTTTCCAGGTTCCTGTGGGCTTTGTAGATGGTATGCTGGAGCATTGAGTACTAGAGAGTTAGGTTTTCTGATTCGGGACCTAGGAGTTGACTCCCACCTAAGAGGAGTATGCATGGTTGACGGTGCTGCCACTAGATAGACCTTGCACATAGATGGCTATCGGCGACATGAGCCGACACTTTATGATCCTCACCGGGCTGAGGCGTAGAGTAGTATAAGATGAGATTACATCTAACCATATGATATCCCAGTGTTTTTTGATAGACAGATTTAGCTTAGAGGATAGTTATGTACGGCAAACCAGGGATTTCACCTAATTGGAGAATCAGTGGCGTGTTGCCAGAGTAGACGTACTCATTATGTGCGTAGTGGATTATGTGTACATACCACTATACATGGATGAGCTGGACATCGATGTTGTTATGGTTGTGAGAGCTCTCATGGAGGGTCATACCATTATGCCGATGATTGTGACAAAGACATTGAAATCTACCACGCATCATCACACGATATCTGTAGGGTATTCATAAAATGACTTTGGTCATGTTGTATGTGTGGTTCATGTCACACTTGAGACCGATTGGCACCTTTCGACGACATGGATATTATTTCACCCATGAGATAGCCATGTCTTACTCCTTTTAGCTAGCAGAGTATACAGACGCTGCATCCTTGTCGGTGTTTTTGGCAGGGATCGGAGATCCGTTTGACATATCTATTTGCCCATGTACAGGGCTCAGTTTACCCTACAGCTTCATTACTTATGCACCTGGCATGGAATATCTTCCTCTAGCTGGTTTGAGGGGCATGACTACTTACCACCCACTAGTTGTGATGTCACAATTTGACTAGTTTCAGAACTTCCATCCTTTTGATGGGGCATTTGTTAGGTTTGTAATATTCTAGAACGCAATCAAATTGCAAAAATAAGCGGAAGCGAGATAAAATCAGAGTTTAAAATTTTTACAAATCATATACCCGGATCACCCTTTATGCACAATTATTAATTAAACGAAAAGATAAAGAATAAAATCATACCCTTGAAGATCGAGCTTCCTCAGGTACAAGTTCACCTCCAAATCCTTTCGCGTTCAACTTGAATCCACCGGGTTTGGTTCTTTCCTTTGATCAACGTTAGCCACCCAAATGTTTGGCCTCTAGAGGTGATCCACCAAGGAAGAAGAAAATTCAAGAAGAAGGGTGGTTGGCTAAACCCTAGTTTTTCTATCTCTATAGAAAGGGTGTACTCTCCCAACAATTGGAATTATTTCGTATGTTGAAAAAGTCAACAACCCATACCACCCATAATAAGACTCCTCTTATTTATAGATGTGGGCAACCCACCTTAACAATTAAGGAATTGGGTTTTAATTAATTAATTAAGCTCCCTAATCTTATTAGGGATAATTAATTAAACTCCTTTAACTAATTTTCCTTCCTAATCCAATTAGGAATAAATGAGAGTACTTATATTAAATTAATTCCTAAACTCTTTTAGAAATTAAAATAATAATAATTGTAATAATATTAATAAGACTCCTCTTATTAATTTATATTTAATATTTCTAAAATATTAAATAATAAATATTAAGCTATTTAATTTATTCTATCACCATAGATTAAATTAAATATACATAACATATTATTACGATTATGCCATTTACTTCTTAAATAATTATTCTTCCTTTTATGGTGTGACCCTTTAGGTTCTCCATATTAAACCTAGGTTGTGAATAAATCAATTAGAACAATTCTAATCTTATTTAAATAAATAAATTAAACAATTAATTTATTTAAATAAATAATATTTATTCTACAATAGGGATAAGCCTCCCTAGCGATCAACGACTTTCCGGATAATATAGATTTCAACATTAATCATTAAAGAACCTTTGAGTAAATAGTTACCGCATTCAATCCTTCCACCATACAATGTCCCAATTAAATATAAGACATGGAATTACCACAAGTCTTATTTTATTTAATTATATGTATTTCGACTCTTAAATGCACAACTCCAAATAATGCAAATTAGAAACTCCTTTCTAATTTCATTCTCGCCTTAACCAAGGACTCTTTGGGTTGTCATTTATCGAATCACATAGGACATTTCTCTTCTTTTATTAGAAGTGGTAGATTCTTTATTGATCATACATTATCTCCATGTACAACTTATTATACCCAAGCATACCCTTTGATATACCCTAAGGGTCTTAAGGAATAAGTCAAAGTATAACTCATCATACACAAGATACTATGATGATCTCAAGTCCAAGGATCACTAGACTACTATCACTACAGAAATTCCTATTGACAAGCAAATAAAACTCCATTAGGTATTCCTTAGCGAGCCACGCTCGATGAACTTATTCTCTAATAAGCACCTACATACTTGCTTTAGTGTCTCCACACAAATGATCATTAGATCAATCATCCTCATCCAATGAGCAAGCAACGTATGTACCAATCTATCCGGATTTACTAATCCCCAATTTAGTAATCCAATGATTGTGAACTATTTTAGTTTTAAGCTTTCTAAGAATTTAGATCTCATTAGAATGATCATCATCATTATTCTAAAAGCATTGCTTAAAACTATGGGTTTATCACATATTATAAAACAGCCTCATGTAGATAAATAAAAGCCTTTAATAAATTAATACTTTTTATTAATAAATGAATAAGATTGTTACAAAGTATATGCTTTATCATCAAACATGATTGGCTTGTGTGCATATTACTTTCAATCTCCCACTTGCACTAAAGCCAATCGTCATGGTATCTCATACTCTTCTTCTCTAAGTGACGATTATCCTGCTGTTGGATAAGCTTTAGTTAATGAATATGTAATGTTGTTTATGAGAGTCCACTATCTCTATAGTGATTTCCCATCTTTCAATGATTCTTAGAATCAAATGAAAGTGCCACAACACATGTTTAGATCCAAGATGAGACTTAGGAACTATTCCTAGTTCTGTAATGAACTTTTAATCCAAACAATCAACTTGCAGCTTCATTTATAGCTATATACTTTATCTTTATCACTAAACCAGCAACTCTTTGCTGTTTGGAACCTTTCCAATTCAACGCACCAATTGCTCAAGATAACGCTTTACCTTAAAGTGGATTTTCATCATCTTGTGCATCTGAAAAACTTGAGTCTGTTAAGCCCTCTAGTTTTAATTTAGACCCACCATGAATATGATCACATCCTTAGTGCCGGTTAAGAACTTTAAGATGTTTTTCACTGTCTTACAGTGATCTTCTCCAGAATATGACCGATCAACATCAGGTCTCGTATATTTCATTGCATACATGATTATCACTCATGCGATCTCTCTTCTCAGGAGTCTGTGGGGACTATAAAGAGAGATACACTCCATAGCTCATCAACATGAGACATCTCTTGGAGTTTGCCATGCTAAACGACTTTAGCATCAAATGAATATACGTTCCTTGGGTTAAGTCGAGCATCATCTTAAATCTATCTATATAGATTTATATCCCCAATTAAGATACTCTTCCCAAATCATTCGTGGAGGAATGTTTAGACAACTTTATCTTTACTGATTGTAGCATTGGTATGTTATTCCTCATCCATAGTATATCAACATATAACACTAGAAATTTCACGACGCTCCCACTGACCCTTTTTTACACACTAGAACTCTTACCTCATCGTATGTTACTCTGGATCATCATCTTCTATGATGTATACCTCATCATCATCATCCATGATGAATCCATACCTCCCAGGTATCTTTGGTACTATTCCAGATTTACGATTCTTGGCCAGGGTACAATAGGTCTATCTACAGGTTCCTCTTATTTGACTTATAGTATTTTGTGGTTCTTGAACTCTTCAAGATCTATTATCCTCCCACTAGCCCCTTTAATGATAAACACCTTTATCTTAGAAGGCAGGGTGTCTCTCAATTAACACCTTTTGCTATGTAGGATTATAGAACATATGCCCCAAACTTACTTTAGGATGTCCCACAAATCGACACTTGTCAAATCTTGTCCCAAGCTTATCCTTTGAAACCTTTTCACATAAGTTGGACAACCACTAATCTTAACATACTTAAGATTAGGAATCCTCCCGTCCCATATCTTTTATGGAGTCTTGGGGCTTGGATTTTGAGGTTACCATTTTCATAGATATGCAGCCATTTCTAGGACATTATCCTAGAAGGATACTGGAATGTCGATAAAATCATTATGGACCGCACCATGTCCAACAAGGTACGATTTTTCATTCAGATACATCAATCAATTATTGCGTGTCGATCGATGTGTCCATTATGAGAAAACTATTTGAGATGATCTAGAAACTTATTACACAAGTATTTATCCCTTGATCTAATCAAAGAATCTTAATACTTTGCCAATTTGTTTCACTTCTGAATTCTTTGAACCTTTCAAATAATTCACACTTGTATTTTAGCAAATACACACATTCAACTCTTTGAATGATCATATCATTTTCTTATACTAATTTGTTCAATATGCAAAATTATTTTCATGTAAGTCAAGTATACAAAATTTATTAAGTAATATTCCATTCTATACAAAACATTATTATTATAAATAGAACAACAATTGTTCTTAATTATAATACCAAAGATTTCATTGTCCAACAATAAAATGGAAATAATATTTTAACAAGAACTGGAATACAATAACAACTTATTGACTTAATAGATTTGCTTTCGTATGCATTGCTAAACTATAAGTTTTATGGCTAATATGCGTGAACCTTTGCTTCATTTCCCACACATAGGATTACTTACCTTGTTTAACTTTCTACTTCGCTTGGTCCCTTCATAAATCTATATTTATGATAACCAAAGTCGGTATCCAATACGCAAGTAGAACCTCGACTTAAAGAAAAATTATTTCAATCATGAACAAAAAATCGATTATGAACCAAACTTCACTAAGCTTCTTTTGGTTAGCCTCTCTGCAAGATGCTTCTCGCAGTTTCTTTCCAGTGTCCAGGCTTATTGCAGTGGAAGAAAACTCATTTGCTATCCGTATCAGTTTTGTTCTTATTATCCTTTGTTTGTGCCTTTCTGTTTACCTTCTTTGAATCTTTCTTCTTTTCAGAAGATCCTTTGGCCCCTACCAGTAAGACTTGTTCTTTCTTGGATGGAAAGTGACTCTCAACATTTTTCAATATGTTAAGCAAATCAGCGAGGCTGATATCTAGCTTATTCATATGAAAAATTCACAACAATTGTGAAAGGAGTCCGGGAGTGAGGGCAAGATCAAATCTTGGCTCAACTCTCCATCCATGACAAACCCTGTTGTCCTAATTGATCAATCAAATTGATTATGTTAAGAACTTTTATCTGTACTTTAGTGTCATCGGTCATTCTAGATCGGAAGAGCTCCTTAGATATCTGATATCTATCAGTCCTACTTTCCTCACCATCAACTTCTTGATGTGCAGGAATATAGTAAGAGCATCCATAGTTTCATGCCGACGTCAAGCTCAAGCACTCATGGATGCGAGCATGATGCATTGAGCCAACTGTGCATCATCTTGCCACTTTCTAAAAGTAGCAATCTCTTCCTCAGAGGCATTGTTTGCAACCATTGCAGGGATAGGCGTATTAAGGACATAAGATAGCTTTTTAGCTATGAGAACTATTCTCAAATTCCTTAACCAATCCATTTAATTTGGTCTGGTTAATTTAGCATCTAATATGCTTTGCAGTGATAGTAATTTTAGACATTATAAAATTCTGTAAACGAATTTGTAATCAACAACATTTTAACATACATTCTTTTATAAATTACCAAAATAAATTAGGTCTTGTTTTAAATTGGTATCTTCCACTATTTTCTTCAAACTATATTACCCTCACTTATATAGTTCGGCAAAATCTAATTAAAGATTTGCTAGTGAGAATAAGGATCCCATTTCAAATGTATATAGCCTTGTGGTGACACAACAAACTATATATAAATAAATAGGTAGACAACTTTTGTCAATTACATCAACTATGTAACTCCTTGTATTTTGCCTCTCGAGTTATTTTGATCAAGTGGTGGCACATCCAAATCAAAATTATCCAAGTTAAGTCCGACCTAGCACTCCATATATTCAAAAAAGAAAAATATCATCCTTGTGGTGACACAACAAAACAATATTATTCAATTTTCTTTATAAGCATCAAATGTGATAAATTAACATCTTAAATACTTAATACTTGCCTTGTGGTGACACAACAAACTCATATTAAATATTTAATAGTCTATTAATTTTATCATGCTAGAAGGCGACGTTCAATATTCCAAATATATTTGAACGCTTAGGACTTAATATAAAAATTGAGGGGTTTGTTATTAATTTGTCTCATCTTGTTTAGCGCGCATGCATATATATATATAAAATACGCGTCATATTAATTAACATGCGAAGCATGTTTGCATAATATATAATATATATAATATAAGCATGCACATATAGAATACTATATTCTACCCGGATTGATTATGGACTTTTATTCTAGTTTGGTTCACTAGAGCCACCAAGTGAACCAAAAGGTCAAACCCTAGGGGTGCAAGAAATAATATTTAAATATAACTATTACATTTAAACCCGAGCTCTATTACAAACGGGTCTTCAAGCGCATCTTATCCCTTGATCTCTAATTCTTCAAAATTAATTCTAAATATTCCTATTACAAAACTATTTTAAAATAAATAGAAACCTTGATCGTTAAATAAGGGGGAGTACATAGGAGGAGATAGAATTTACATTCGTAAAAAATTAGAGAAGACGAGGTACGCAATTTCCATTTAATAAAACCCATACATTCATGCATCCAACTAAAATAAAATCCAATCACATTGTCAATAGTCCATAATCAATCCCATTTATTATCATACACATCATCATATGCATCAATAAATAACATTCATCCTATGAATAATAAACATTTAATATATATATTGATATCATTTAATGGGCAAATTTAGTTAGTATAAAATCTATTTTTGAATCAAAATAAACTCCTTTATTTTAATCCAAATTTAAATCAAAATAAAACTATTTTATTTTAATTTATCCTATTTTGAATAAAATGAACTATTTTATTTTAATCAAAATCTTTAATCAAAATAAACTCCTTTATTTTAATTAATTATGGAATCCAATTCCAAAAAAATAATCTTTAATTAAAATAAACTCTTTTATTTTAATTAATTATGGAATCTAATTCCATGTAAAAAAAAAATCTTTTATTAATGGAAACACGGATATTCTTTCCTATTCACAAATAAACTCCTTTATTTTGAATAATATGAAATCTTATTCCATATTTAAATAAACTCCTTTATTTAAGGAAACATGGATTCTCTTTCCTATTCATAAATAAACTATTTTATTTTGAATAATATGAAATCTTATTTCATATCTAAATAAACTCCTTTATTTAAGGAAACATGGATTCTCTTTCCTATTCATAAATAAACTCTTTTATTTTAGGAAAAATAAAATCCAATTTCAACTCCAATTAGTTATTATGGAATCCAATTCCAACTCTAATTAGTTAGCATGAAATTTAATTTTAAAATTAAAATAAACATTTTATTTTAATTATAAAACAATTAAAAATATTATATATATATATATATATATTATTACCGTTAATATATATATATAAATATATAATAACGTTAATTATATATATATGTATGCTTGAAATCCGTGCACCTTCTTTAAAATTGTCAAATTGCTTCTGCCGAAATCCTATATGCATCCTTATGATTTATATAATATATATAATATTAATATTAATATATATAATATTAACTTTGGAATCCTGTATGCATCCGTTTGACTTTTTGAAAAAAAACAACAACAGCCGCATCTAGACCTTACTTCTCTCCTTTTATTTTCGGCAGGATTCATATATATATATATATATATATATATATATATTTTTAATTTAAATTTTATACAATTAAGTTATGCCCAATTAAATTGTTCTAAACACATATCAATATACATATCAAATTAAAACAATTAATAATTCGCATAAAGGTTTGACTCTGATGCCACTGTTAGGTTTGTAATATTCTAGAACGCAATCAAATTGCAAAAATAAGCGGAAGCGAGATAAAATCAGAGTTTAAAATTTTTACAAACCATATACCCGGATCACCCTTTATGCACAATTATTAATTAAACGAAAAGATAAAGAATAAAATCATACCCTTGAAGATCGAGCTTCCTCAGGTACAAGTTCACCTCCAAATCCTTTCGCGTTCAACTTGAATCCACCGGGTTTGGTTCTTTCCTTTGATCAACGTTAGCCACCCAAATGTTTGGCCTCTAGAGGTGATCCACCAAGGAAGAAGAAAATTCAAGAAGAAGGGTGGTTGGCTAAACCCTAGTTTTTCTATCTCTATAGAAAGGGTGTACTCTCCCAACAATTGAATTATTTCAGTATGTTGAAAAAAGTCAACAACCCATACCACCCATAATAAGACTCCTCTTATTTATAGATGTGGGCAACCCACCTTAACAATTAAGGAATTGGGTTTTAATTAATTAATTCTTTTTAATTAATTAAGCTCCCTAATCTTATTAGGGATAATTAATTAAACTCCTTTAACTAATTTTCCTTCCTAATTGTAATAATATTAATTCCTAAACTCTTTTATTAAATTAATTCCTAAACTCTTTTAGAAATTAAAATAATAATAATTGTAATAATATTAATAAGACTCCTCTTATTAATTTATATTTAATATTTCTAAAATATTAAATAATAAATATTAAGCTATTTAATTTATTCTATCACCATAGATTAAATTAAATATACATAACATATTATTACGATTATGCCATTTACTTCTTAAATAATTATTCTTCCTTTTATGGTGTGACCCTTTAGGTTCTCCATATTAAACCTAATTGTGAATAAATCAATTAGAATAATTCTAATCTTATTTAAATAAATAAATTAAACAATTAATTTATTTAAATAAATAATATTTATTCTACAATAGGGATAAGCCTCCTAACGATCAACGACTTTCCGGATAATATAGATTTCAACATTAATCATTAAAGAACCTTTGAGTAAATAGTTACTGAGTGCATTCAATCCTTCCACCATACAATGTCCCAATTAAATATAAGACATGGAATTCTTCACAAGTCTTATTTTATTTAATTATATGTATTTCGACTCTTAAATGCACAACTCCAAATAATGCAAATTAGAAACTCCTTTCTAATTTCATTACGCCTTAACCAAGGACTCTTGGGTTGTCATTTATCGAATCACATAGGACATTTCTCTTCTTTTATTAGAAGTGGTAGATTCTTTATTGATCATACATTATCTCCATGTATAACTTATTATACCCAAGCATACCCTTTGATATACCCTAAGGGTCTTAAGGAATAAGTCAAAGTATAACTCATCATACACAAGATACTATGATGATCTCAAGTCCAAGGATCACTTGTACTACTATCACTACAGAAATTCCTATTGACAGGCAAATAAAACTCCATTAGGTATTCCTTAGCGAGCCACGTTCAAAGGAACTTATTCTCTAATAAGCACCTACATACTTGCTTTAGTGTCTCCACACAAATGATCATGAGATCAATCATCCTCATCCAATGAGCAAGTTAACGTATGTACCAATCTATCCGGATTTACTAATCCCCAATTTAGTAATCCAATGATTGGGAACTATTTTAGTTTTAAGCTTTCTAAGAATTTAGATCTCATTAGAATGATCATCATCATTATTCTAAAAGCATTGCTTAAAACTATGGGTTTATCACATATTATAAAACAGCATCATGTAGATAATTAAAAGCCTTTAATAAATTAATACTTTTTATTAATAAATGAATAAGATTGTTACAAAGTATATGCTTTATCATCAAACATGATTGGCTTGTGTGCATATTACTTTCAGCATTGGGTTAGCGCTTGGCATCTCACCACTTGTCAGCAGAGGACAGAACCAGGGTGTATACTTGTTGGGATTAGCTTGAGCTAGCTGAGTTTTCTGTTAGCCATCCGAGCTATTCGACAGAGTATTCTGCATGGATGGAGACCGAGACCACGTCGACTACAGTTGTATCCATAGAGCCAGAGATTGATTCAGATGGTGGAGAGCCCATATAGGACATTGATTTTCACACGTAGGTGGAGCTTTTTGCTGTGTTGCCAGCAGCTGTGATGGATTCTCCTAGTGTGACCGCTACTGTGACCCCACATTTAGTAGAGTATTTAGAGTGGAGTCTTCATTTGATGACATTTGAGAGAGATCAGGCTAGGGTCTTGATGTTGACAGCTCTTATTGCCATAGATGTCGCTCTATTGGAGAGAGGGGATGCCTTAACTCATAGAAACACCACTATTAATGGGAGGGATTAGGCTAGATCATCCACATATGCATTGATTATTAAGCAGGATGGCGTTATATCTTCCCGGGACATAGTCGTTACAGATAGTACTACAGTGAGATCCTTTACCACTGCTATTATTGTTGAGATGAACGCATATATTGATGAGCACCATGTTACCATGCAGTTGGCTATAGATCTATTAGCTCGTGTATATACCCTTGGGTAGGAGCTCACAATATCACCTTCTTCTTCGAAGAGATATGCCATGTTAGACTTGATAGCCCGCATATACACTAATTTGTAGATGGGCTTGTATTTTCATGCACATACTAGCTTAGCCATTTTATCATGTACAGTACATATTGTATATATCAAACAGTATTATATATGGCAGGGAAATATATTTTTCTTCACTTACCTTTTAGTTGTGCCTTATTACTTTTTGGATATTTGCCTACTTCTTCAAGACTTGTGATCTTGATGTATTTTGAACTCATCCTTGATAGGTGGACATTGAGATGTCTCAAGATCTTTTAGAATGGATCGTTGATCTGTGTGTATCCTTACCCTTTGGTGTCTTGGGATTGGTTTCTATATGTAGTAATGGAGAGGATTGTGGCTTTCCTCTCTGAGGTTGACCGCACCACAGATGGTCCCCAGTACTCCTTTGTATGGGAGAGCCCAGGTAGTTCCATCTCTTATGGATTGGTGTTTCTCGTTGAGGACTCAACCATAGCTTAGATGGTCGCCAATTCTCCCATTTGTGTGGGGAGATCAGTTAGTTCCATCCCTTTGGTCTGAAGCCGATGAAATGTGGTGGATTGAAGGTTGATCCTAGTACTATGTGACTTGTTTTTGTGTTTTGGTAGGGGATAAGACCGAACCATAAATTGCTGCCTACGTATTCCTATTGAAGAGGAGATCAGGTCTGCGTAGTTTGAACCTGGTGTAAGAGGTTCAACACTGTATGTGAAAGGGTGTAGAAGTGTGTTTTTGTTTTTTTATGGTGTGACCGGGCCATTAAAAATGGTTGCCTGCGTACTCCCGTGTATTGGGGAGATCAGGTCGACGTAGTTCGCCCCATGTACATGATGGATTATAGCCAAAAAGTTTGATCATATATTCAGGACAAACTGCAGGTGAGATGTTTGATCCCATGTACAGGTCAAACTGCAGGTGTGAAAAGTTTTATCCCCGGTGGGACAAAACTGTAGGTGTGAAAGGTTCAATCCTTGGTGGGATAACCTGAAAAGTTTAAAATGAAGTGGAGTGAACTACTGGTTTGAAAAGTGTGTTTGTCCTTGATGGGGGCAGATGGGTATGAAGAAGGGTTCTATATAGTGAAGGGTTAGAAAACTTGAAGTGACTGGTGATCTGGTGATCCAAAACTAGTATGTTTAATTGATGGTAACCTTAAACATAGTACCGTATCATGGTGTCTGAGTTGATGAGTTGTGGTAATTCATCGCCGTCCATTTCCTATAATCTGAGAGCACCTCCTCTCAATACCTCCTTGATAACAAACGGGCCTTCCCAGTTTGGAGCGAATTTTCCCTTGGATTGATCTTTGTTGTTAATGATTTTCTTCAAAACCAAGTTATGTTGTTTAAACTGTCGTAGCCGGACTTTTCTGTTGTAGGATCTGGCTATCCTTTGTTGGTATAATTGACCATAGAAGATAGTACTGGTTCGCCTTTCGTCTATTAGAGATAGTCTGTGATACCTATCTTGTAACCATTGGTCTTTATCCAGCTGAGCGTCTATCAACACTCTGAGGGATTCCATTTCCACCTCTGTGGGGAGCACTACTTCCATCCCATAGGTTAATGAGTACGGGGTTGCCCCAGTGGAAGTACGCATTGAAGTTTTGTAGGCTAATAGAGTCAGAGGCAAGATGTCAGGTCATCCTTTGTGATTGGCGAACATCTTTTTCATAATCTTCTTGATGTTCTTATTAGCCGCTTCAACAACACCATTCATCTTTGGACGATAGATGACAGAGTTGAGATGTTTGATGTGGAATTCTCTGCATAACTCTTCCATCATTTTGTTGTTGAGGTTCTTTGCATTGTCAGTAACAATTACCTATGGTTGTCCATATCGAAAAATAACATTGTTTCTGAAGAAACCAATGATGACTTCTTTAAACAATGGGGAAGGAGGCTGCCTCTACCCACTTAGTGAAGTAGTCGATCATGGTGAAAATGAAATAATGCCCATTACTGTCTCTGGGCTCGATGGGCTCAATCACGTCCATTCCCCACGTTGAGAAGGGTCAGGGCGAACTTATAGTGTGGAGCTCCCTTGGAGGGGTGTGGATAGCATTCCCATGAATTTGGAATTGATAACATCTCTTGACATGATCATCACAGCCAGCCTTAAGAGAGAGCCAGTAATGCCCTGTTCTGAGTATTTTTTTAACAAGTAGAGGGCCGCTCATGTGTGGGCCACATACTCCACCATGGATTTCATCCATGAGCCTTTGAGCTTGGTCCTTGTCCAGACATCTAAGGAGACCTAATCATGCATCTCATTTGTACAGTGCATCTCCGCTCAGGTAGAATTTCATAGCCATTCGATGGATCTTCTTTTTCTCAGCAGAACTCGCCTCAACGGGTGTAAATCTATCTCGTAAATACTCCTTGATGTGCTGATACCAAGGGTGCTGGATAGGAGGTAGCTCATCCGATACTTCTCTAATGTAATTCCCATAAGCTGGAGCCTTTTGCAGGACAAATGTGATGCTTGACATGTTTTCCTTGTCAGGTATGTCAATCAAGGAGGAAAAAGTTACTAGCGCATCGGCAAAGTCATTTCTATTACGAGGAATGTGGAGGAAGGTTATTTCTTCAAACTCCGAAGCCATCTGGATAACCTGTCGATGGTAAGGCAGCAAATGTAGTTCTTTGGTGTTATAGATCCTGGTGGTTTGTCTTTTTATCAATTCGGAATCTCCAAAGACAATTAACCATCTTATACACATTGATTGGGCAAGTTTTAGCCCCATTATACAACCTTCATACTCAGCTGCGTTATTGGTACTGACAAATTGCAATTTAACTGCGACGGTATACTACTCCCCCGTAATGGCTACTAGAACTGCTCCAGCCCCAGAACCTTCCATGTTTACAGCTCCATTAAAATACATCTTTCATTGTTGGTGTGTATCGTACTGATGGTGTTGCTGAACTATCATTACCCCTTCATCGAGGAAGTATGTTTCCAAGGGTTTAAAATACCCTGAAGGTGCGGTGCCCAGTTGATCTGTAATTCCTTGACCTTTGATAGACTTTTGTGTCACATAGACGATGTCAAATTGTTGTAGGATCAACTGCCATCTGGACAACCGATAATTTAGCATGGGTTTACTGAACACGTACTTGAGAGGATCCACACAAGATATAAGATGGGTTGTGTGACCATGGATGTAATGTTTTAACCTCATAGAACCCCATGTTAAAGCACAACAAGTCTTCCCAATTAGAGTGTACTTGTGTTCACTACTGCTGAATCTTTTGCTTAGGTAGTAGATAGCTCGCTCTTGGCCTCTATCGTTCTTCTGTCCCGGCATGCAGCCCATAGTATTGTCATTAATTGACATGTACATGAACATGGGAACATCATCCTTAGGTGGTACCAAAACAGGAGGGTTACCCAGCTGCTCTTTGATTATAAGGAAGGCTTTTTGACACTCTTTATTCCATTTGATGGAGGTGTTCTTCCTTAACAACTTAAAAATAGGCTCATAGGGCTTGTAGTATGAAGGAAACATCCTCCTCTTTCTTTTTATGGACCATCCTGGGGTTGTTTCCATAATTTCCAGACAAGATATGCTCAGCAACAGCTTTTAGAGCGGCTAGGTCTTGAATCTTTCTTGACTTTAATCCCATCTCAGCCATCTCTCTATGTTTAATCATTTCAGAAAATGGCTTACCAATGCCAGCTAAGAATCTCTCATATAAGGGAGCTTCTTCTATGTCTATGAAGGTCATCACCATTTCTGACTCAGTCATAGAGGGAATAACTTGAGCAGTAAGGTGCCTCCACCTTTGAGCATACTCTTTGAAAGACTCATTGGCTTGTTTCTTAACCTTGGTAATTTGTTACCGGTCAAGAGCCATCTAAGACTGGAAACTATACTGGCTGAGGAGGGCATGAGCCATCTCTTCCCAACTATAAATCTTGGAATTGACTAATCTGGTGTACCAAGATCGGGCTTTTCCAGTCAGACTTTTCTAGAACAGCTGCATTATGAGATTCTCATCCTCGGCATAAGATCTAAGTTCTCCAATGAATACCTTCACATGTGTGTAAAGATCTCCCAACCCATCATACTTTTCAAAGTCAAGAGTTTTGAACTTTTCTAGATAATGAACACCAGGGAATATATAAAGGTCAACATATGAAACACTCACGTATGCTCCAATCCCTTTAATAAACCTAATGGTCTCTTCCATCTGAAGGACTTTTTTCCTAATATCACCTGTGTTTGGATCTTCTCTGAGATGGGTAATTTTAGGAGTTTTGATGGTTTTGTCCACTTAAGACTCAGGTGATGGCGTTTCTTTATCCAGACCCTGAGTTCCTCCATGTGCAGAGGATTCTGTATGTATGAGTATTCGTGGACCCTGAGTAAATTGGTGTATCTTTAAGCAGAACAACCAAATTTGTAATTTGTTTACTTAATCCATCGAACTTCTTACGAGAGACAGGAGCAGGACTAGACTGGTCAGATGAAGACATAATTGGTTGTAGGCTTATTGCCTTTTTATACTTTGAACGGGTAACAGGCCCAATTATTTCCCTATAAAAAACTTATGTAGTTTAGTCATAGGGAATATATAAATATTACATGCTATATGATGTGTCCATTTTAGGAGTATTATCCTGCAAAATGGATGTTAGTTGTTTATAAGATAGCATGGCAAAAAGGGAATGCATTTACATATTTTCCTTCATAATTTCCATTACATAGAGATTGACATGGAATGAAATTACAAGTAATTTAATTTACAAGTAATTGAAATGGGAAAGTATGAAGAAACTTCCCTCCGCATTTGGTTTATCAGAGGCTGACTTATCCTAGGTTACTCTAGCGATTTTTGGCATGAAGGTTCCCAGATCATCGTAGTTTACTCGACGAGAAGTTAATCCGATCTTTTAACTGGAGCGAATCTGGGTGGTGCCTTTCCCGAGCCTTGTTGGAATTAGACTCCCTACGATTCCAGTAATCAAACACCGACAGAATAGCCTCCTGGTGGAGGGAACACACAATATACATTAACATACAATGTGTCTCACCGTTATTTAAAAGATGACATATGCGAAGCACTTTAATATCATAAGTAGATATAATGTGAAGCACTAAGTGCAATAAATAAATGCATTTATACACATTTTAAATGTAAATGGAACATCCACACACAAGCAAATAACAGTTTGAAAAGTTTGTAGTAGCGGCTTAAGCCCTCTTACTGGATGTCCCCATTAGAGTCACCACCTGTCGACGTTGGGATTTTTTACTCTCCCTTTTTTGTTCTTGTCTTTTGGTGTTCTCATGTTAGGTGAGATTTGTTTAAAAAAATAAGTTATGAAAAGGTCTGACATGTATATGTCGACGATTGGACTGTAAGAGTCACTAGTTGGTATTTTTAAATGGTTGCACCAACTCAACCGAGAAAAGGTTTGCACATTGATCCAGTGATGTGATACTGTTTAACAGGTCTGTGAAACTGAGATTCGTTAGGGTCTGTGGGCTTGATTATGCATAGGGAAGGTGTTAGGCACCCTACGACATCCGTGTTACCATGGTGACCTCCACTTTTCAATTAAACTATTATATGAATGTGTGTGTATGTGTGGGTCAATGTGCAGTTATCTGGAAGTAGTGATATGCCTCGTTTGAACTTGTATACAAAGGATCTAAATTTTGTATAAAAGTTCAGTTTTAACCAGATATAGTCGATGGATTGGCGGTTTATCACTAGTATGGAGTTTGGAGGGGCTCAAGTGTCTTGTACGGTGAACATTACCCTGACTGCCGTTAGATCCTTGCTAGGAGTCCCAGCTGAGGCGCTCAAAGGCAGGACAGTTCGTGCTGGTCCTTTAAGTGTAGATGCTATGAGTGGGGCATTGAGTGAGCCCATACCTGTTGATGTGAGAGTTAGGGATCACATTCTTCGGCGATTGTTCGTGGTTGTCCTCCGGGGTTGTTTCATAGCGGATAACTCGTCTACGGTGTCATTCGCTTTAGTTAGGTCACAGGAGAGGTGGATCATATAGAGTATGACTAGGGCTCTTATACCTTTGCCTATTTCCTCAAGGGAATGCGCATGCGTTCATATGGATTGACAGAGGCTTGGCTATGATTTTACCCGTTTCTGCTGGTGAGTATTTCTCTTTTAATTCCCATGTATAGGTTAAGAGTGTTGACAGACCGCAGATGTTTGCCCTTGTATTGGCAGTTTTGGGCCTATGAGAGGCTCCCATGTCTGCGTTCCATTAGCGTGTTAGGTCTAGATACCTATCCACGTGGATGACAATGGCATCACTCCACGTTAGCGGAGGTTCCTGTTGCTGAGGGTTTCACCCATTTCCGCTTACAGTTGGAGTTATTGACAACCGATGTCATCACTTGGGTTCCCTATTCTGCGGAGCATCTGACAGTTGGCTTTGAGATAGGTTTTCGACTGGTGTCGAGCATGTGATATCCACCCGTCAGGTTCCTCTCTTCACAGATGGAGGATGGGAGCTCTATTTGGGAGAGCGTGCTATTAGGAGCTGTAACGCACAAGAAAATTGAACATTTTGTAAAAACTTTTAATAATGAATAAAATAATATTATTTATTATTATTACACATTGATAAGTTGAATGTCGTTCTATAACCTAGAAACGTCGAAATGTCATAGTATTTTAACTACGTGAGAGAATTAAAGTGTTTGAATTTCTAAGACGCAAATAAAAGCTTTCCGAGTAATTTTCTGAAAAACACTATTCATCAATTTTAGGTCGGGAATTATTTTTGAACTTCCGAGAAATACGTAACATTATAATATCAAGGGGAGATGGATTACGTAATAATAATCTAAGTATCGAAAACGCAATATTTTGCATGCGGACTTAATTTGAGCACGTTAGGAATACTAAGCGTTAAGAAGAATTTGTATTGATCGTATGATACGTAAGTATTATACGAGGTATTGAAAACGCCGTGATGAATTGGGAACAACCAAAAACGCCGACCGAGGTGCGGAGTTTCCTAGGGTTAGCGGGTTACTATCGGAGATTCATCTAGGATTTTTTGAAGATAGCTACTCAATTGACTAACTTGACAAGGAAGACGGTGAAATACGCATGGATTTATAAATGTGCGGATAGTTTTCAAGAGTTGAAGAAGAGGTTGAGTGAAGCGCCTGTTTTGTCATAGCCCGATGACACAGGAAATTTTGTAGTTTATAGCGATGCTTCGCATAGAGGACTTGGTTACGTGCTTATGCAGCATGGCAAGGTCAATGCGTATGCATCTAGGCAGTTGAAGGGTTATGAGAAAGTTTACCCTACTCATGATTTGGAACTGGCCGTAGTAGTTTTTGCTCTAAAGATATGGAGACATTATCTTTATGGAAAAAATGTGAGATATACACGGACCACAAGAGTCTAAAATATATCTTCACACAGAAGGAGTTGAATATGAGGCAGAGGAGATGGCTGGAGTTGATAAAGGAATACCACTGTGAAATCCTGTATTGCCCTAGAAAAGCCAATATAGTTGCCGACGCCTTAAGTAGGAAGGGTTGGGAAAAGTTGTCTTTGTTAACGGCTCAAACTGAGTTAATAACAGAGATGGCTAGGATGGAATTGGAAGTGAAGTTGCCAAGTGAAGCAGGACCAATATTGTTTGCGACGGAGATGCAATCTACCATCATAGAGAGAGTTAAGGAGGTGCAACTCAAAACTGATGAGTGTGACCAAATAAAGGAGTGGCTAGCCAATGAAAAAGATATTATGTACAGTCTTGATAATGAGGGATTATTAAGATTTGAAAGAAGAATTTGGGTTCCGAATGAGACGGAATTAAAGGAGTAGGTATTAGAAGAGGCTCATAGTTTGAGGTTTTTGATTCATCTTGGGAGTACTAAGATGTCTCAAGACCTTCGACAGAGTTTTTGGTGGCCAAACATGAAGAGAGAGATAGCAGAGTACGTGAGTAGGTGCTTGACTTCCCAAAAAGTTAAGGCAGGACATAATTGACCAAGTGGCTTGTTACAGTCATTGGAAATTCCGGAGTGGAAGTGGGAAAATATCACAATGGATTTTGTGGTGGGACTTCCGACTACAACAAAAGGGTATGATGCGATTTGGGTGATAGTGGACCGGTTGACAAAGTCGGCTCACTTTTTGCCAATTAGGGTCAAGTATAACTTAGACCAGTTATCTAGACTCTATATTAAGGAAATAATTTCCAGACATGGAGTACCATTATCGATTGTGTCAGATCGTGATCCACGATTCACATCAAACTTTTGGAGGAGTCTGCAAGAGCAGTTGGGAACGTAGTTGAAGCTGAGTACGGCATATTATCCACAAACTTATGGACAGAGCGAGAGAACAATTCAGACGTTAGAAGATATGTTAAGATCATGCGTCATGGATTTCAAGGGTAGTTGGGATGATCATCTACCATTAGTAGAGTTTGTGTATAACAATAGTTATCATGCAGGCATTGGTATGCCGCCTTACGAAGCTTTGTATGGGAGGAAATGGAGAACACCATTGTATTGGGATGAGGTAGGAGAACGCCGAATGCTAGGACCAGAATTGGTGCAACAAACAGCAGACATTGTCAAAATGATACAAATGCATCTCTTACCAGCTCAAGACAAACATAAGAAGTTTACAGATTTACATAAAGAGAATAGAGAATTTGAAGTAGATTCGTACGTATTTCTAAAGGTATCTCCCTGGAAAGGAAAGATACATTTTGGAAAGAAGGGAAAGTTAAGTCCGAGGTTCATAGGACCTTTTGAGGTATTAAAACGGATGGGTGAGGTAGCATACATGATAACATTACCTATAGACCTAGAACGAATACATAATGTATTTCACGTATCCATGTTATATCCTTATAAGCCAGATTATAAACACGTGATAGATTATGAGCTTATTCATATTGAGAAGGACATAACGTACGATGAAATGTCGATTCAAATTGTCGATAGAAAAGAACAAGTTCTGCGGAATAAAGTCATACCTTCCGTGAAGGTGATATGGAAGAACCACGATGTAGAAGAAGCAACGTGGGAATTGGAAGAAAAGATGAAAAAGAATTACCCTCATTTGTTTGTGTATTTTTGTTATATAGCGAGATTCTGGGGACAAAATCCTTATAAGGGGGAGAGAGTGTAACGCCCCAGAAAATCGAACCTTTTGTAAATACTTTTAATAATGAATAAAATAATATTACTTATTATTATTACGTGTTGATAAGATGAATGTCGTTCTATAACCTAGAAACATCGAAATGTCGTAGTATTTTAACTACGTGAGAGAATTAAAGTGTTCGAATTTCTAAGACGAAAATAAAAGCTTTTCGAGAAATTTTCCGAAAAATACTATTCATCGATTTTTGCTCAAGAATTATTTTTGAACTTCCGAGAAATATGTAACATTATAATATCAAGGGGAGATGGATTACGCAATAATAATCTAAGTATCGAAAACGCAATATTTCGCATGCGGACTTAATTTGAGCACGTTAGGAATATTAAGCGTTAAGAAGAATTTGTATTGATCATATGTTACGTAAGTATTATACAAGGTATTGAATGCAAGTAAAATATGAAGTATTATACGATTATGTATGGAGAATGGAATAACATATATTACGAATAAGTACACAAGTTAGAATACGAGAATTATACGTATAGAATATATATATATATATATATATATATATATATATGTCAAGGTTTTTAATTTAATGGAATGGACTTGTAGGATTATTAGTATATTGGAAAAAGTCCAATAAGAATTGGATGTGCAAACCCAAGTGTTTGATAATTAAGAGTCCAAGCTAATGTAATGCAAGCCCAACAAGAATTAGCTAAGTAATGAACCATAAGCCAATGTAATGATCCAATTGGTTAGCCATAATCCATGGAGAAAACCAAGAGTAATTTGGGTTGTCTTGGTGGGGAAGAACTTTATGTAATGGCCAAGCATAGGATTTTATTTGTGATGGTCAAGTAAAGTGAGTGATAGGCAAGTTAACTTAGGGCTAAAGCAATGAATAGTAAAGAGGTTAGATTAAGGAGGTGGAGGGCCTAAATGACCATTCTACCCTAACTTTGTTAAGCCTATAAATACCAACCTCTACATTTCATTTGTTACTTGATTAAATTTCATTCAACTTCTATCAAGATAAGTGCTTAAGTGTTAGAGAGAATAAGTTAAGAATAAGTCAAACAACCTTTGTTAGATTTACAAAGAAGAGAAGACAAGTTCTTCAAGGGTAAGACTCTAGTCTAATACATCTTCTATCTCTATCATTGTAGGGTGATAAGAGAAGTGTAATTTAATGAACATGTATGCTAAGAACATATAAGAAGTGATTAATGAATTAACTTAAGCCGAATAAGTTGTGAATAAGCAACTTAAACCTAAATAAGTTGGTAAACTTATGAAGAACTTGTCATATGATTGTCATATGATGTTAGTATGTTCAATATAATGTGAGAACATTGATTGATGGACTTAAGTCCATAATAAGTCATAAGAAATGGAATTCGTAGTTTATAAGTTGATTAAGCCATTAACTTTTGAGAATAAGTCAAAACTTACTTTGATAATAAGTTGGTGTAATAAGTAACTTAAAATGTTGGTATGATGATTAAAATCCATTTAGAATGATAATCAAATCATTAGTAATGAGGTTTCGCCGGAATTTAAATGATTGGACGATAATCGTCGAATTCGTGAAATTCTCGGAATGGAAGTCATATTTTGTGTTTGAGCACGAAAACGTTGTTTTTTGATGGAGACAAGTCATATTTGGCATTATAGAGTTGTGGACTCAAAAATGGCCGGATTCCAACTTAGAATGAAGAAACGAGCGTTGAACGTTCACGAATGTTTATCGTTTTCGTTAAAAATGAACTAATAAGTTAAATTTTAGCAAATAAAGTCAAATAGATAAAATTCTTACATGAACACGTAGAGTACATAATTTGTGAACCGTAGGCTTTTGAATGAACTAATTCGGACTTATAACGAAGAAGTTACGAGCCCGAGAATCTCACAAAAATAGAAGTTTGTAAAAATTTTCTGGTGCACAGAGTTGGTGCTGCGGCGCCAACCAAAGGTATATTAATTGGTATTTGCGATGCCATATCTGATCTTGAACATACAATAGAGTCATGGCCATGGCCGAGAGAGAGTAAAGTTTGGCGCCACACAACCAAGTAGCCGCTCGACTATCGCTAACTCATGGTTCAACGCGAGATGTAAAAAACGAATTGGCCGTAGCAGCCACCCTCTAGGGTTTAGCCAGAGAAGAAAGTTTATAAGTATGAAATGAACGATAACTCTTTTGTAATGAACTAAAGCTTGATGAACATGGTTTAAGGTATTATTAAACCTTAATTATGTTAAAGATAAGTAATCAAATTTGAAGTAATGACAATGTAAGAACAACATAACGAGAAGCTGGAACAAATAGTAATAAATCTAAGTCGTAATTAGACTTAGAAGAATGGTGAGATACATTAGAAACCAAGCATGTTCATTCATGACCTAATGTGTTATGTGATGTTATCAATTACAGTAGAGACTTAAAGACTTAAACCAAGAACGTGTTATAACTGTAGCAGACGCTAAAGGCAAGTATTCTAACCCTTGTTCCAGTTCAATCTGGACAAGCTTTGAAATTCATGTATCCTTTCGCATGAAGTCTTATATGATGAACTCAAAGCCAATTCTTTCGGCTAGACTTATATAATGTTTCTATCAAGCATGGTTAATGTTTACTGAGTTATATTGGTGTGGTTTTCAAACGAAGACTGAGTATGCTAATAATATTTTGTCGTTTAACGATAGGCACGTGAGGTTGCCACAACTAAAACGTATACACGTTTAATGAATGTAGTGTTGATCAACATAGAGTACTATAGGCTGATTAACTAGACGTGCTCGTAAGTAATGTCGAACTTACGGACTTAGTGTCGGGATGTCCTTTTCAAAAGAACTTATGAAATGCTCAAGGTCTTGGACCAAAATTGATGTTTTACTGAATATTGTTGTTGTAAAACATTTTGAATGAAAAGAAGTGCTATTATGAATTATCGATAGTACTTAATAACTATTGTTTAGTTATTGAAGATATATGATTCCTATGATTCAAGCATGTTGTTTATTAGAATTGTATTACTTGATGAGCTAGTCTTGCTCACTCTTACTTGAACCATATGAACACAGCTAAGATCAAACGGACTGAAGGCTCCAACAAGGATAAGGGCAAGGCGAAGACGAACCCTTAGATTACTTATGTAATAGTATAGGTGAATGTTTGTAATATATTGAATATTATGACAAGAACGAATGTATTGGTTATAAAGAACTTGGGGAAATGTAATATTATTTTGAATATATAGAAGACATATTCGTTCTTTTGAGACTTTCCAATTGAATGTATGTGTGAATGGTAGTACCGTGTAGCACCATCTGTCGGGTTGAAAGATACCCGGATTTGGGGGCGTCACAGGTTGGTATCAAAGCATTAGGTTATAAAACTTAAGGGAGGGATTAAAAACCTTAAGTCATAACCATAAGAGGAGTTAAAGAAGTACAAGAAGAAAATAACCTTATAAAAATGCATTATGATTATGTTATGTGTTTTAATTATTCTACTGACATGTACTAATCAACTTAATTGTTTTGTGTAGATGTCAGAAGTAAATGGAATGTATGTAGATGGACAGGCTATTAGTGAAGAGTCAGTGAACCAAGTAGAGGTCATACCAAACCCCATAGCGGTAGAGCCTGAGTTAATCGTTATTGAGTCTGGAGACTCAGAAGATACTGACAACATATCAGTATTCGATGGTACGATAGACGAGGAAATGGAGGCAGTGTCCTTTAATCCAGTAGCTATAGCAGCAGAGATAGCTCCTGGGGGGGGGGGGTCGATTAAGTCTTTGTTCATGTCGGTATTGGATAGAAATATCCATTATTGTCACGAGGTCAAGGAGCTAAAGGCAGAGCTCCAAGCTGTCATAGAGGACAAGACTGATGTAAAGTCTTTGTGGGAGTAGGAGTACGATGAAAGGGTTTTGGCCAAGGACAAGGTCCATGAGCTGAAACAAGAGGTCTTTGAGCTCAAGGAGGAGCTAAAGACCAAACATCAGAAGATAAGGAGAATGTCCTATATTCATAGGAGTTTTCACACAGATATCCAGCAACAAGTAGCTAGTTATCCTGTAGAGATGGGGCAGACACGGCATACTATCAGCCGTGATATCATTGTTAGTCTTGCCAAGGCAGATTTCGATAATGCCTTAAGGCAGATGTAATCTACTAGTAGCTAGAGTGGTTTAAGTATGTAAATATTTTGTACTTAGTAGCGACGTAAAACCCTCTTTTGTATAGCGAAGGGTAGTCTTTTGTAAATCCCTATTTTTGGAAAGTAATAGCGGGGAAATAATGTAATCAGCTTAGGCTGTGTAATGTAACCGATGTAGTATTACACTACAAAGAATGAATATAAGCCTTTTTATGGAAAACAATGAGTAATGGATGTTGAAGTTATTGTTTAATAACAAATAATAACTAATAAAGAAAGAAATAATAACGAAATGTGTTGTTTATTATATCAGCAAAATACTGTCGAGAAGAGTACAACATAATCAGGGAGCTAATGTGAATCAACCGGAAGGAGTGTTGGGTAAAATCTATATACGCACAACACGCAAGTATATGTGGTCAACAAGTAATAAAGTGATAAGTTAAGTATCGTTCCCTCAGAGACATTAGCAAAAACTCAAACTTACAATTATCAATCTTCTACTAACCCAAATTTTATTAAACTATTTAAATCAATGATGACAAAATCTTAACGATTAATAACCTAGCTATCACCAATAACCCACAACTAATAAAACTCAATTTTCAAAAAATACTTGGAGAATTAGGTTCATGATTTCACTTTAAGCTTCACTCAGATTAATTCACCTATACCTTAGTTCAACTCAATATTCCAGTTTATTAATCAAGAACACAAATGTAGCATTAACCACCTCTTGGTGCACTAATACCATATTAACTCAAATCCACAGTTAAGATAGAATTAAGTCAAACACCTCAATCAATTAACTCACAATATCTCTATGCAAATTAAATCAAAAGAAGTTTAAGATTAAGTTCTCTATCCAATTACATGCGATGTCAAGCATATCTCTACCTTAACATTCATCACAATTCTGCTATTCACAAAACTCATGAACATATGCTATATCAATTAAGTCTAGACTTAAATATCTTCTCTCGAATCTATTCAAATCCACAAAGAATTGTTGATCAGGCAATTCACAAATTCATGCTCAAATCAATATAGATAAACTGACAAATATTTTATTAAACTGAGAATTAAAGATAGTTAACCATTGTTCCACTCAAAGGTCCATCATTCACCTAAAAAAAATAATTAATTTATAGTAGATGAATTAATTACTAAATAAATAAAAGGAAACATCATCCCAATTACAGATAATAAAAATTAACGAAGAATAATAAATCACCACCCTTCTCTGAATTCAATTTCTGCAATTCTCGTGAAGTATTTTTTTTTCCTTTTCTCTAAACCTCCCAGCTTGATCTTCTATTCCATTTTTTTTCTTAAAGTGTGTCTCTTGATTCATTCACAATTCCTCCTCTTGTAGACCCAACCATTCTTTTTGATACTCTCTTATACCAACTCTACTTACTATCCAGAGCAACTCTAGATAATCCCAATTGTTATCAACTACTGCCACCAGTCTCCTCATCAAAGCATATCTCACATCAGACCAATAAGCTCGCGCCAAATCCATGCTTCTCTGCGGTAGCGCTCATGCGCTAGTCCATCGATGGCGGCCAAAATCCAGCACGCTCAACGCTCCAATGCCTTATACCACAGCGCGGTCCGCGCTAAGCCACCATCAACTTGCAATGTCACTCAAAACATACTCAAATGCTCCTAATTTCTGGATGCCTCTGCATTACCTACAACAAACATAAAACCCATCAACAGTAACATGAAAATGCTCAAAAACAAACAATATAGCAACCCAAATGAACACAATTCATGGTCTAAAAAACTACTCATCAAATTCCCCCAAACTTGAACATTGCTTGTCCTCAAGCAAACACAATGTCATGCAATGCAATGCAACTAATCCTAAAAATTATGAATCCAGTATTAAGCTAGTAAGATAGTTTACTTATACGGCCTCAGAGAAATCATGTAAATATAACAATACCTCATAATGAAACCAATCCACAATTTCTTGCCAACCATTGAATCTCTAACTGTTATCACTATTATAGTGTGTGTGTGCACCAATAATATAAATTGACATACCATCAAATTTAATACATAACACACCTCTTCTAAGGCATTAAACAGAATAAATATAAGAATTCCATAACAAGCTAATTCCAGCCAAAGGCATACACAAACCATCATCAAGGGTCAACATGGAATATTTATGCCTCACTTATCATTCACGGGGGCATTTTGCTCTTATTTCCCATTTTATTCTTCTTCTTTTTTTTTATATATATACACACATAGCTATGCACTGTCTTATTCCCTTAGGCTTTTCAATGCTACCTTAACGAGCTTTCGACCAACGACTCCCAGACCATTAAGGCCTTAGGGCGCTAGGTGTAGAGACAATCCCCTCGGGCTTACTTACTCAAGTAACAAAGGCCACAAAACTAGACAAGCACGCCACAGTGTTTATTCATACTTTTTTTTAGATAGCTTATATACCCCAAATATTCCCCCAAACTTAGGTTCTTATCTAACTGTAGCCATCACTACTTGTTCTTGTCATTCTCTCATTTAAACTAGTTATGCCTTTTCTTGATCCTCATTATGAATTAATTTAACGCAATCAATCTATAAGTTGGTATATTCGTGCAATCCTTATTATAATAGTTTCAAACAGAAGAAAGATTCAACTTATAACACAAAATTACTACAAAGTTCCTTTACTAGGTATTGCACATGTTCACCAAATTCCAATCTCATCATTGGCCCAAAAACAACAACACATCCCAACTATCCACTGGATTCATGCAACTACATGTTTTTTTTGTTTTTTTTTAGATAAACTAAATAAAAACTAAATGCACATGAAGAAAACCTGAAAACTAATATGCAAATCAAAGAAAACATTAATCCCCCAAACTTAAATCAAGGAATGCCCTCATTACCACCAAAGTGATTACCGTTTTTGTCCATATTATTTCCTCCCCGCTGGTTATCATTGCTCCGATGACTGCTGACATCGGTCTGACCCTGGTTGTTCTCCCTTGGTTGAAACTCATTATATTGCTCTAATAATTGAGCCATGTTGACAACATCTTAATATAGAGAAAATTTATGAGAAATGAGATATTGACGTATATCGGGTTTCAGACCTCTCAGAAACATCCATGTTATACGTTCCTCATTCTCCACCAAATGAGGTGCAAACCTGGATAACTCCGCGAACTTCGCCTCATACTGGGACACCGTCATGTTGTTTTGTTCCAGTCTAATAAACTCTACTTCCTTCAAAGGACGAATACTTTCAGGAAAATAATTGTCATTGAACAGTTTCTAAAATGTCTCCCAAGACATGCTGAGTGCGGCTGGATGGGTACGCTTTACAGATTCCCACCAGTAATCTGTCTCATTACAGAACATAAAAGTGGCGAATGGAACCTTCTGTTCCTCCGAGCATCCCAAGACATCGAATATCTTGGTAAATTACTTTACCCATGTCTCCGCCTTAATCAGATCCGACTTTCCCCAGAATTCTGGTGGTCCCAACTCTTTGAACTGCTTGGTTATGACAAACCGTGCGTTGCTATCATTTCAACCTGTATTTTGTACACAAGTCTCCCTCGTCTGATTTTGCATGAACTGCAAAAAAATTCTAAACATTCCATCGTTCATCGTTTGATCAGTGGTGTTGTTTACAGGACGAACATTGCCAGCCTGTTGCACATTCTCCTCGTTGGTGATTAATGGTGTCTCCACGGTCTCATTTACTCCATCGTTAATATTTTCAGCTGCCATTCTTAAATACTGCCACAAAACAAGGGTTAATTAAAGAAAATGACATGCAACATAATAACCCTATACCCTTACGAACCAACAAATAAGCTTAGGTAGGACATACTAGCAAAGGATTTACTCGTCTCTCCCCTCCTAGTTCCATTCCCCGATCTCCGCCAGAGATCATATCCCTAAGCTCCGATACCAACTGTGATGCCCCCAAAATAGGTATACATCACCCATTTTGAGTCGCCAAACACATGGTACAAAAACAACTACAACTTTATTAATACAATTGTCGTGCAAAATACGACAACACATAAACTGTGAGTTTAAATACAAATATTGTCTTCTAGACAATATCCACACTCAAATAAGTCATCATTACATTACTTGTTATTATTACTTGTTAGTAAGATAAATGTCGTTTTATAACCTAGAAACGTCGGGACTTAGTAGTATTTTGACTATGTTAGAGAATTAAAGTGTTTGAATTTCCAAGACGAAAATAAAAGTTATCCGAGAAATTTTCTAAAAAACACTATTCATCAATTTTTGCTCGGGAATTATTTTTGAACTTCCGAAAAATACGTAACGATAGAATATCGAAGTGATTTGGATTATGTAATAATAATTCAAGTATGGAAAATGTAATTTTTTGCAAGCGGACATAATTCGAGAATGTTACGGAAAATTAATCGTTAGAAGCTAATGTCGCCTGGTACGTATGTATTGTACAAGGTAATGAATATGAGTATGATACAAAGTATTATACAAGTATGTATGAAGGATAGAATATTATATATTATAAATTAGTATACGAATTAGAATATTAGAATAATACATAAATAATACGTTATAAGGCTTTAAGCCAAATGAATTGGACTAGTAGGATTGTGTAGCAATTTGTAAATTCCAATAGAATGGAATGTGAAGCCAAAGTAAGTTGTTAATACAAGCCCAAAGCTTAAGTTAAGCAAATTTAAACTTAAGCCCAAGCTATGATCCATTGAATTAAGGTGATCCATGGGGCAACCCATGATCATGTGGTTATTCTTGGTGACCAATGTGACGCCCCCAAAATAGGTATACATCACCCATTCTGAGTCAGCAAACACATGGTACAGAAACAATTACAACTTTATTAATACAATTATCGTGCAAAATACGATAACACATAAACTGTGAGTTTAAATACAAATATTGTCTTCTAGACAATATCCCCACTCAAATAAGTCCTCATTACAATTATTGAGATACTATTTTACAAAATAATGAGGACTACTATAACAACTTCTTTGTAACATCACTCCACACCCCGACTACTCCCCGCTATATTCTCGCTTCCTGAGAAGAAAAATGGAACAAAAAGGAAAAGGGTGAGCTCAACTATCCCAGTAAAGAACATTATGAGTAAGATAATATAGAACAAATTATCGTTAGTCCTCAACAGGGAAAAATTTGATAGAATATAATAGACAACAAATTTCAGATCAATATTTGCAGCGGAAATAATAATTCATTAGAAGAGTTATGTAGAGAATGAAATCTACTATCTTCTATAATTTTAAAAGTCCATCATTAATATTTTATCCTTGTAACATCAATCAATATACATCTTGAATTAAATAGTCATCTTTGCACTACAGGCCAAAGATATTCATTAGTTGGTCATGTTCATCTCAACACCTGCTCATCTTTGCACTACGGCCAAAGATGTTCATTAGGAAATCATTCATCTTTGCACTACAGGCCAAAGATATTCAGTTATATCATCATTTAGGACTGAGGATGATGACAAATATTTTAAAGGAAATGAATCCAGTGAAACAAAAGAACAAATATTAAGGATTCGTACTTTAAACAATATAAGTTCAAAAATACTTATAAATAACCATAGTGGAGTAAAATTCAATAATGAAGACCAAAACATGGATACAATCAAAGCTAGTATCCATAATAGATATCTTGGACAAAAAACGAAAATATAATTTTTTTGTGAATAAAGTCGTAGTAAATGAATAAGATCAGAGTATCGTGAATAGTGTCGTATACATGAATAGTAACCCCGACACTAAAAGACAAGAATTTCACAAGAAAAATCTTTCCAATATTCCGGCATAATGATATTGAAAGAAATAATATCATTTATATAAAAAAAATAACATTCCTTACCTCAAAAAGACAGTACTTCTTACTGGAATACTAGATATAGTGCTGAAGGAACATGCACCGTATAGCAACACTCAAAGTATCAAAATACTCACAAGAATATGCTCAATAATATAGACAAAGAAAACTTTAGTTTCTAGTGTGATTTTCAATTCTAACCTAAGCACCCTATTTATAGGAAAATGCTTAGAACACCAAAGTAGAAAATTTAATAAAATATTAATATTTTTTAATAAATTTCATACGCACACCAAAGACATCTGATTTCAGCAATTAACATGTACAAGTGGGGCCCACCAAATGGAAAAAATGTTTTTCTACAAAAAACATTTTAAACTCCAAAAATCAATTATTCCTGAACTTCAATAATTCATAATAAATTGCCCTTTTATCAGAAAAATTTGAATCTTATGTTTATTCCATAGGAAATTCAATTCTCTACAACTTTACAAGTTTAAGTTTTTCCAAATTCCAAACAAAAATTGACTGAAATCCACATACGGACGATTTTACAGCCTATAATCAAATTTCAGTCAAGAAATGGGGTCCACAAACATGAAAAACATGTTTTAAATATTTTTAGTAACAAAAATACTCTTCATCCTCATTTATTCATATATCCCACATTCATTATAAAAATATCACCATTATTATATTATTATAATATAATAATATATTTAAATGAATTATTTTATCAGAAAAGATAAAATATCATTTTTTAACAATTGTCACATTAAAAATTTTCTCCATATATATCCACATAAAATGAATATTTTCCTTATCATATAAATCAATAATTAATTATTCACAAATAATATTACAGAATCACAATCATCGATAATCGTGTAGTTTACAGGAAGAGGGGCTTTCGATAAGGATTTCTCCTTAATGGTGCACAATTAGGTGACCAAACCTCTCCTTAGATAGAACTTTCTAGACATTGCCAATAATGCTATCTAATAATATTATTCAAATAATATGAATTATTAATCTGATAATGGAAAATACTGTGTAGTGACAATTATTGAAACAACAATAATATAAAATATCAACGTAGCAATTATGGAATCAATAAAATAAAATATTGAACAGTAATTACTGTAACAATTATTAAGTAGTGCCTTCTTAAGTAAGAATTAATAATTGGTGCAATACTGCAGCATCTTCTCTTGTGCAATGCGCGTATTCTCGTGTTTTAACCACCGGGTATTCCAACAAAGATAATTCATAACAACTACACCGTTATTTATAAACAACTTATACTTGTAGTTTTCGCCATCCAATCGCTTTCCATTATGGGGCCCACACAAGGCTGCACCGTCGTACGAATATTCTCCGACAGTAAGAATATTCCACGACCAAACGAATATTCCCCGACAACAATGAATATTTTATAACCATTTGCTTATTTAAGATATTTGCGCATTTTACCCATAACTAACCACATTAATCAAATCAACCGTTACTATTTCAAAATAATAAATAAAGGAAATTCAATTTTATTTATAATAACTTGGGGTCTTACAACAAAGATAATTAAGTGATGACCAAGGAAATGTTGTGATGGCCAACTATTTAATTTGGTGAGCAAGTTAACTTAGTAAGTAAGTAATGAATAGTAAGGAGGTTTATTTAAGGAGGTGGGATGGCCTAAATGACTAAACTACCCTAACCTTAGCAATCCTATAAATAGAGATCTTGGATTTCATTTGTTGGTTGCTCATTTCATCCAACAACTTTCAATTGCAAAGTGTTTATTGGTTAGAGATAATAAGTTAGGAAAAGTTAGACTTTGAAGCAAGAAGTAAGAACAAGAAAGATTCAACTGATCATCAAGGGTAAGACTATTGTTCATTAGTCTTCCATCTCTACCATTGTAGGTTCATAAAAGAAGTGTGGATTAATGGACATATATGCTAAGAATGATAGGAATAAATAATCTAAGGACTTAAGTCCTAATAAGCCGAGAATAAGTACTTTGTATCATGTTTTCATGAATGAAGTTAGTATGATAAAAGTATGTAAGAATGATGGTTAGAAGACTTAAACTAGCATAAGCCATGTGAAGCAAAGTTATATGTAGTTTATACTTTGATAAGTTATAAACTCATGAAGAATAAGTCATAACCTATCATGAAAATTAGTTAATATAACGTGTAGGTTGAGATGTCAATATGATGGATTGAATCCATTTGAAACAATGGACAAATCATAAGTAACGAAGTTATGCAGGAATTCTAATGATTGGACGATAATCGTCGAATTCGTGAAATTCTTGGATTAGAAGTTGAATTTTGATTTTGAGCTCAAAAATGTTGGTTTTCGATGGGAACAAGTCTTATTCGGCATTATAGAGTTGCGGACTCAAAAATGGCCAAATTTTGACTTAGAACGAAGAAACGAGTATTGAACATTCACGAACGTTTATCGTTTTTGTCAAAAATGAACCAATAGGTGAATTTTGACTTAACGAAGTCAAAAATATAAAATTCTTGCTTGAACACATAGAGTATGTAATTTGTGAGCTAATGGCTTTTGAACAAACCAATTCGGACTTAAATTGAATAAGTTATGGCCCTGAAAAGTTCACAGAATAAATTAACTCATGGTCCGTGCCGCGGTGCAACCCATAGAGCTGTTGTCGGCATTGCAGCGCAAGGCATGGATGGGGTATACTAGGAAGTGGCGTCGTAGCGCGAGTCCCAATATTGAGAGTGGCACTGCAACACCAAGGTCGGATTGGAGCTACTGGAAACCCGCGTCGCAGCGCGAGTTGCATAGTAATGACTGGCACTGTAGCGCCAGCCTTAGGGTTTTTAAAGTGAAGAAGGTTTTTAAGTAGAGTAAGAATGGTAACTGATTAACAATGAAGTAAAACTTAATTATAATTTTTTTAAGGCATTGTTAAACCTTAATTATGATACATAAAGGTTGAAGATAAGTAATCAAACTTAAACGTAAGGACAATGTGAATTATAAACGGCAAGCCGGAACCAATAGTAACAAGTCTAATATATGATTAAATTGAGAAGAAGGTTAAGATTCATTAGGAACCATGTATGTTTATTGTGACGCTCCCAAAATAGGTATACATCACCCATCTTGGGTCGCCAAATACATGGTACTGAATACAAATAAAAACTTAATTATACAACATGAGCTGAGAGTTTTTACACGAATATTGTCTTCTAGACAATATCCAAACTCAAATGGAGTCCTTATTACATTTATTGTCACACTATTTTATAGAATAGTGAGGACTACTATAACACCATCTCGGACCATCACTCGGTTCCCGAACTAGTTCCGGCTACGTTCTCATTTCCTGAAGAGAACAATGGAAGTAAAAGGGTGAGCTCAACTAGCCCAGTAAGAAATATTATGACTAAGATAATACAGAATAAGTTATCATTAGCCTTCAACAATGTTAAACTGATAGAGTATAATAGACAATAAGTTTAACTGCAGCAAAACAAGCAATCCATTATAAGAGTCAAGTAGAGCATGATATCTACTATCTTCTATGATTTAAAAAGTTTATCATTAACTTTATCGTTGGGACTCAAATTAATAAATAAATCACATCATCGAATCATCCCTGCACTATAGGCCAATGATATTCATTAGTATCACGTCCACAAATTATTCTTGCACTACGGGCCAAGAATATTCGTGCAATCATCAATGGTTATGATCATACCGAATTATCCCTGGTCATAATCATACCAATCAATAGTCTATCTATGCACATAAGCCAAAGATGACTTTCATCACAATATAAGCATGAGGATGATGACAATGATATAAGAATTCAATTAAAAGAAAGCAAAGGATAGATTTTTAAAGATTTATAACTTAACTTATCCAAAATTCAATAATGTCTAAATTGTCAACATGATAATGCTTTGTGGAGTAAAATTCAAGAATAATATTGATTTATCAAAATTAATTTGGACAAAAAAAAAATCGGTGAATAGTACTTCAGGAATAGTACCCCGTGAATAGTACCCCAACATGAAAAGTATCCGGAATACCCAAGTGAACAATATTTGAGTGAATAGTAACTGGGTGAATAGTAACCCATGAATAGTAACTTATGAATAGTACCCGGCATGAAAAGTGCCCTGAATACCCGAGTGAATAATATTACAGTGAATAGTATCTGGGTGAATAGTAACCTATGAATAGTACCCCAAGTGAAAATATTTATATTTAATAAAAAAAATTAGATCAATATTCAAATGAAACGATACTGGATGAAGCGCAAAACTGAAGAATATTCCACTAATTTGAAGGATTATAGAAGCAATACTTATCATAGTCAGTTTAGATAATATACAAAACTGCAAATGGATTTCCACCTGTCATACGGTACGTAATCCACGTAAACAGGTTATTCTGACATATTAAAGGATGAATACGAAAAATAGTATTCCTTATGAATACGAAAGAAATAATACCCCTTACTTTAGTAGACGGCTGGATACTGCAATAGTGAAGTAGCAGAATACTCTTCTTCTTGCTCTCTATACTATCTCTCTCTATAGTGTCTCTTGTGAATCTCAGTGAATTGGTGAGAATGAAAGAAGAATTAAGCTTCTATTTATAGGATAATGGACTAAATAGTAACTAAGTCATGAACGGTCCAGAGTGATTTACTATTAAAACGAACGGTTTATATTGATTACTATTAAAACCACAACCGACGGTCCAGATTGATTTACTTTTAAAATCACCACTGACGGTCCAGATTGATTTACTTTTAAAACCACCACTGATGGTCCAGATTGATTTACTTTTAAAACCACCATCAATGGTACAGATTGATTTACTATTAAAACCACCATCAATGGTCCAGATTGATATACTATTACAACCACCATCAATGGTCCAGATTGATTTAACTTTTTACACTTTAGTACCCCTAAAGTTTTCCAAGTTTGTATTATTCCCCTCTAACTTTTGTAATTCACTTATCTTCAATAAACATATTCTTAATACTTCAACAATTATTCATAATTAATATTATAACTCATAATATTTAACAACCAGATCATTCTTATGAAAGAGGGGGCTTTCCGATAAGGATTTCTACCTATTGACGCGTAATTAGGTGACCAAACCTCTCCTCGACAGAACTTTCTAGACATTGACAATATTATAAATAATAATATGAATAACTTTGTCATCTCAATTATTGATTTAATAATATAAAAATATTAATACTGTGACAATAATTGAATTAAATAACATGAGATACTATGCAAAGAATTAATCGTAGTAATAATTGAGTATAACCTGATCGACTTCTCACGTAAGCATCAATAATCAATACCGTGCTACTATGCAACCACGCGATATTCTTTGTACTTTTACCACCGTGTAGTTCAATAATTTAACGGTAAAACTTTCGTAGTTATTTTAATAAAAAGATATTTACGTGCGCTTTTCTTACTTACAATACTTCCGTTAGGGGATCCACCAATGATTGTCTTGGTCGTCATTTAATATTCCCTGACCAATCGAAAATTCTACATCAACTTGCTTTCTTTGCAAAATTTTCAAATATTACCCACAACTATAACTTTATATCATATCCACACCATAATATTCAAAAATATATTTTGAGAAAAATTATTCTTTATTCAAAAAAAGTTGGGGTCTTACAACCTCCCCTTCTTATGAAATTTCGTCCTCAAAATTAGGGCACGTACTTGATTTGTCAAAGAGGTGAGGATACCTTGATTTTATTTTAGATTCTAACTCCCAAGTCATTTCATCCACATCGTGGTTTCTCCACAAAACTTTGACACTAGGTATAACCTTGGAGCGTAGAATATGATCCATCTTATCCAAGATTTTAACAGGTACCTCTTTATACGTTAAATCTTCCGCTATCTCGTCTGGTTCTAATTCAATAATGTGGTTCGGGTCTTTCACATATTTACGTAACATAGATATGTGAAAAACATTATGAACACGAGACATTCTTGGCGGTAAGGTGAGTCTATAGGCCACAGTTCCTACTCAATCGAGGATTAAAAATGGGTCAATGAATCGACAATTGAGGTTTCCTCTCTTTCCAAATCTCATAACTCCTTTCCATGGAGCAACACGTAACAACACATGATCTCCAATATTTAATTCCACGTCCTTTCGATGAAGATCAACATAACTCTTTTGTCGATCTTGTGAGGTTTTTATACGTTGTCGGATCATTTGAATATTTTCCGTAGTCATACGTACAACCTCTGGTCCTAAAAATGTTCCTTCACCCTCCTTATTCCAATATACTGGAGAACGACACTTTCTTCCATACAACGCCTCAAATGGATCCATGCCAATACTTGCTTGATAACTGTTGTTATAAGAAAACTCCACCAATGGTAAGAACTTGTCCAAACTTCCTTTGAAGTTAAGGACACGGAGTCTTAATAGATCCTCAAGAGTTTGAATAGTCCTCTCCGACTACCGATCTATTTGAGGATGATACGCCTAACTAAATCGTAAATTCGTACCCATAGCTTTTTGCAAACTAACCCAAAATTGTGAAGTGAATCTTGGGTCTCGATCAGAAACTATGGATAGTGGCATACCATTCAATCTTACAATCTCATTTATATACATACGAGTAAGACATTCGAGTGTATAAGTTTCTCGTATCGGTAAGAAATGAGAAGACTTAGTCAATTTATCAACAATGACCCAAATCGCATCTATGCCTTGAGAAACCTTGGGAAGACTAGTAAAAAAATCCATAGTAATGTGCTCCCACTTCCATTCTATAATTTCAAGTGGTTGCAATGGAACTTTTGTCACTTGAAGCTCCGCTTTGACTCATTGACAATTTAGACACCTTGAGATAAACCTCGCTATCTCTCTCTTCATATTGCTCCACCAAAATGTATGTCGAAGGTCACGATACATTTTGTTACTCCCAAGGTGGATTGTAAACGGTGTGTTGTGCACCTCCATCATGATTTTATACTTCAAGTCAAAATCGCTAGGAACACAAAGTTTAGAGTTGACTCAAAGTATTCCTTTTTCATCGATTCTTGCTTCCAGAATAAGACCTTCTTGCACTTTCTTCCTCATACGCATCAGCTCCAGGTTTATAGCTTGAGCAGCTTTAACTTTATCGATTAAAGTCAGTTCTACTCGTATATTCGCCATCATCACATTGGTCTCTGGAGTCTTTAACTCTATCTCCATCCATTGTAAGTCATATAAAATGGGCCTTTGCATTGACAATATCGCTTTTCGTGCATTCGCATATGATCTTCTACTCGATAAATAAATTACTACGTTAAACTTTTTTCTAAGATGGTATTGAATGGTATGGTCATAATCTTTCAATAGCTCAAGCCATCGTCGTTGTCGCATGTTGAGTTCCTTTTGAGTGAAGAAATATTTGAGGCTTTTATAATCCGTATAGATCTCCACCTTCTCTCCATACAGGTAATGCCTCAAAATCTTAAGCGCAAAAATGACAGCTACCAACTCTAGATCATGAATAAGATAATTCCTCTCATATTCTTTTAGTTTTCGTGAGGTATAGGCTATGACTTTCCCATGTTGCATGAGAATACATCCTAAACCTTTGCCTAAAACATCACTGAAGATGACAAATCCCTCCAAACCAGATGGTATTGTCAAAACAGGTGCTGAAATGAAGTCTCCTCTTGAGTTCTTGAAAACTCTTCTCACAATCCTGGTTCCAACCAAATTTTGTATCTTTCCGAGTCAACCGAGTTAATGGAGTAGCGATTCGAGAAAACCCTTCTACGAATCTCCGATAATAACCAGCTAAGCCGAGAAAGCTGCGCACTTCGGTTACTAACTTAGGTTTTTCCAAGCTTTGAATTGCTTCAATCTTTGTCGGGTCAATAGATATTCCATGATTTGATATTATGTGCCCAAGGAATGCTACTTCCTTAAGCCAAAACTCACATTTCTTCAACTAGGCATATAACTTGTTCTCACGAAGCCTTTGGAGTATCAGCCTCAAGTGTTGCTCATGATCTTCACGTCTTTTGGAGTAAATAAGGATGTCATCAATAAAGACGACCACAAATTGATCTTAATATTCCTTATCATATCCATGAAGGCAGTAGGAGCATTAGTCAATCCAAAAGACTTGACTAGGAATTCGTAATGCCTATACCGAGTTCTAAAAGAAGTCTTTGGGATGTCATCGATTTTAATCTTTAACTGATGATATCCGAAACGAAGATCGATCTTTAAAAAGAATTTGGTGCCTTGCAACTGGTCAAATAGGTCATCAATACATGGCATCGGGTACCTATTTTTGATGGTGACATGATTCAACTCCTGATAATCAATACAAAGTCGCATACTTCCATCTTTCTTCTTCACGAATAGAATAGGAGCACCACAAGGAGACGTACTAGGACAAATGAAACCGATGTCTAACAATTCGTGCAGTTGGGTTTTTAACTCTTGAAGTTCAATAGCAGCCATTTGATATGGGGCTTTGGAAATGAGTTTTGTACCAGATTCAAGGTCGATACAAAATTTAATTTCACACTCTAGGGGTAGGCCAGGAAGTTCTTCAGGGAATTAGTTAGGAAATTTATGAACAATAGAAATATTATTCAAGACTGAAGTATTTTTGTTTAAATCTGTGACATGAGCTAAGAAAGTTTGACATCCATTTTTCAATAAACGAATAGCTTTATGGCTTAAGATGATAATGATTGACTTTAATGGTTTGGTTACTTGAATTCACATAATAGGTTGGTTAGGAGTATGAAAGCTAGCAACCTTATGAAAGCAATCAATTTTTGCATGATGAGTAGTTAACCAATCAATCCCTAAAATCACATCGAATGCAAGTATTTTCAAAGAGATAAGATCGACAGGTAACGTGCGATTACCGATTTGAATCACACAAGACTTATAAATAGTGGATGTAATGAAGGTTTCTCCCAACGGAGTTTCAACAGATAAATCAAAATCTAATTTCTCTAGAGTCAAATTTAAACGTTGAGCGCAAGTAGGAGAAATAAAAGAATGGGTAGAACCGATATCAAATAAGGTATAAACTTTGCTAGAATTTATGATTAGCTTACCCATGATCACCTCATTCGGATTCCTCGCTTTTTGGGAGGTTACGACAAACTGTGACACCCCCAAATCCGGGTACTTCCATTTCTGCAGGATTTGGTGTTTACTGTACAAATATAATCTATCTATCTACCCATAATAAATGCAAACCATGCAAAAGAAAGAAATAAATCTTCCCCTTATGGGGTTACAACATCTGAATAATAATAATAAATACAATCCCAGGTTAAACTAACCTTAAACATCTATGCGGAATCATAAACAAATAACAAGTCTTAAACAATATCAAGTCTGAAACATAAATAATTAATCATATAAACAACAAGTCTTCATCACTTGTTAATCTTGCCCTTGCTTGTACTAGTGGAAGGCTCGTCGGATCTTTCGTTCTTAACTGCAATGTTATTATTACGCAAGAGTGAGCTCGATTGCCCATAAGTATAACAATATAACAATGAAATAAAAACATGCGAATGAATCAAAGACTTCTGAAATAGGAAAACTGAGCTTTTGAATCAAGAATGAATAAGAAGAATCAAAAGAACTTCTGAGAGTCATATGACCTTGAACTATGTCCTCGGTTGTCAAGTGTTTATACTTGAAACCTTTAACAGTCATAAGACTATGTACTCTTCTTCTCGTACTTAGGGGGATCAGCTCTTAGTACCATACTATGCACAATATCTTAACGCTAACGTATAAGTAATCACATATACAGGGTTTTTCATCTCAGTTTGACATTAGAGTCCGTACCAAAGGAAGTTTGGTTTGGATAATTCAACAAGGGTTCTAAAATTTATAACATTCATCAACTATGGACTAGTCAAATCATTAAGGGTTCGCTAGTCTAACAAGGTTCAACCAAAACTGATATTTAACTTGAATAGCAATCTCAAGAGATATACAATAGAATAAGTATTGTATAATAGAAACATACTTTGAAAAGATTAATAAACTTAAATATAATAAAATGGACTTGATCAATAATAACGAGAATTTGCTCGATGTAAAAAGGTAAATTTATAAATGACAAGCAGGGTTAGGAAACTTGCCTCGTGCGTAAATTACACGTTAATTATACATGTTCCTTGATTTAATCCTACATACCATTTACATTCACAATACCAGTCAATTATAACGTAACTAGTCATCATACATTCATTCTTTTTGTTTAAACTCGGATTATGACTATACTTAGTCAAATTACCACACTTATTAACACATAATTTACACTTCACGACCAATAAGCAAACTATGCAATTAATAATTCAATTCATACGTAAATTTGTTATTGACATGCTAAGAATTTTTTTTAACGTCTTGTTATACGTCTAACATGTTTTTATGTTCATTAGATTAAGTTATTATCACCTTCCTAGACTTAAACAATAAATTTTTCATTTAAGGACAATCTGCAGAGTGGCGCTACGGCGCCACTGTTAGGCTTGTTCTCGGCGTTATGGCAGCAGGTGGCGTTAACGGCTTGGGTTATGGCGCTACTAATGCTGCTGGCATGTAACTATGCTGTCGGGACTTAAAGCATGGAGTTGGCCACAAGCCGCAAGGTGAACGAGAATCGATTACGTAATTCGTGAAAATTGCAGAACATGGCCAAAACCTCCAATTAATTTGTTTTTACACGAATTTAGACATACCCAAACATTGTCATACACAAACAACTAATACTCAACCCTTCTAGCATGATTTTAACAAGTTAAAACACATAATTTACATAATCAAAACATGTAATTTCATTGTTCTTGATGTTCTTGAAAGTTTTGAACGTAAAACATAAAAATTAACACCACGGGTTCGAAATAACACCAAATCTGTCCATTCAAAGTTTGTTTTCTTCGTTTTAACAAGCATAATTATATACAAGTGTAAAATTTATGAGACAATATATATTTGGCATATTAAATTTGCGAGTAAGAGTGATATGGCCATATTTCTATACTCTATAATTTTGTAGCAACAATATACGACGTATTTTAATAAAACTGATGTTATGGAACCATAATATATAGCACAACACGTTATATAAACATCTTATCACATATAAAAACATATAATTATTACTCTTTCTAACTACAGATATTTTAACAGAAAATTGAAAGCCATTTTCATGAAACCTTAATAACGTAAATAAACTAGGTTGAAGAGATTACCCTCAATCAATCCTTCTGATTCTTCAATATCACAATTTCCTCTAACTCTCTCTGAAAATCTCTCTGAATTCTCTTACTCTCGGGTTTTTGTTTCAAAATAACATATGTAGGATGAAAACTAATGAAGGCGCACTTATTATAACTAGTAACGTTGAGGTCAGTTAACCCATACGTGGTTAACTGCTCTCAACTTCCCTTAAAGCTCTGTTTGGCTAGCGTTAAAGGCTTCTTCCTATTTAATTTAATTAATCCTTTATAATATAGTTTAATAATGTCACGCCCATTTACACAATAAATCAAATATCTTGTTAATTTAATTTTAAATAAAATATAATAATTTCTCATTAATTCCCATTATCACATAATTAAATTTCTCATTTATTAATTATGTCAAATTTATTAATTCACTTATTAATTGTTAAATTAATTAAAATAATATTAGGCTTATTAAGTATTCCTTTTAATTCAATAAGCTCACATAATTACATACTTTGAATATAAAAATTCTCCATATTAATTTAATAATATAACACATATAATTAAATTAATCACATAACTTCATCAATTAATTATTTAATCTAATAATTAAATCATCAAAAAAAATTTATTTAATCCAATAAATATTAAAATTAAGTTACAAAATCTCGTTTATCACATCTTTCTCCCCCTAAAAGGATTTCGTCCCCTGCACATTCTCCCCCCACAAAGATTCTGTCCCCAGAAACGCTTACACATAAATTAAGTAAATAAATGAGGATAATTCTTCATCATATTCTCTTCGAGTTCCCACGTAGCTTCGTCAGCGTTGTGGTTCCTCCAAATTACCTTAACAGAAGGTATTACTTAATTTCTTAGAACTTGCTCTTTTCGGTCGACAATCTGAACAGGAATTTATTCATAAGATAAGTCTTTTTCAAAATGTAAGGGTTCATATTCAATCACGTGCTTGTAATCGGGTTTGTAGGGTAACTGAAACATGGAAAACATTGTGGACATTCTCGAGAGCTGGAGGTAAGGCTACCACATACGCAACCTCTCTGATCTTTCGCAGTACCTCAAAGGGTCCAATGAATCTTGGGCTTAATTTCCCTTTCATTCCGAATCTAATCATTCCCTTCCAGGGAGAGACCTTCAAGAACACATTACTACCCGATTTAAACTTAACATTTTTACGGTGTGGATCAGCGTATTTCTTCTGTCTATCTTGAGCTGCTATCAGTCTTGTTCGGATCACTTTGACTATTTCTAATGTTTGATGTACCAATTCCGGGCCTAGTAATTGTCTTTCACCAACTTCATCCCAATATAGCGGAGTTCTGCACTTTCAGCCGTATAACGCTTCATAAGGCGGCATGCCAATACAAGCGTGATAATTGTTACTGTAACCGAACTCTACGAGCGGTAGATGATCATCCCAATTTCATTTAAAGTCCATTATACAAGCTCTTAACATGTCTTCTAATGTCTGAATTGTTCTTTCACTCTATCCATATATCTGAGGGTGATATGTCGTACTCATTCGCAACTGTGTACCCATACATTCCTATAGACATTTCCAGAAGTTCGACGTAAAGCTCAAATCTCTATCTGAGATAATAGACACTGTGCCTCGAAACAATCTCTTTCACATATAACCTTGCCAACTGATTTAAGTTAAATCTAATTTTGATCGGAAGGAAGTGTGTGGATTTTGTCAGTCTATTAACGATAACCCATACTGTGTCGTAACCTTTCTGAGTTGTCAGAAGACCAACCACGAAATCCATCGTAATATGTTCCCATTTCCATTTTGGAATCTCTAAAGGTTGTAGTAACCCACTCGGCCTCTGATGTTCTACTTTCACTTTATGACATGTCAAACACTTGGCAACACATTCTGCAATCTCTCGTTTCAAATTCGGTCACCAGAAATGTTGTCGAAGATCTTGGTACTACCAGGGTGAATCGAATATCGTGAGTTATGAGCCTCGCTCAAAATTTCTTACTTAATCTCTGGTACTAGCGATACCCAAATTCTACTTTCAAATCTCAGTATTCCATCTTTATCCAACTTAAATCTTAATTCGGTTCCTTCAGATATCTTCTTTTTCACCGTTTTACATTCGTCATCCTGAAGTTGAGCCTCCTTAACTTTATCCTGTAGAGTTGTACCAGATTGCATCTAAAACAGCTTTTCATCAATCTCCATAGGATACTTCACTTCCAATTCCAGCTTTTCCATTGCTGAAATTAGCTCCTCCTGAGCAGTCAACATCATTAGTTTCTCCCGACCCTTTCTACTTAAGGCATCGGAAACCACATTTACCTTACCTGGATGGTATAGAATCTCACAATCATAGTCCTTAATTAACTCCAACCACCTTCTTTGGCGCATATTCAAGTCCTTCTGTGTAAAAATATATTTCAGACTCTTGTGGTCTGTATATATTTCACACTTCTCCCCATAGAGACAGTGCTTCCAGATTTTCAAAGCAAAAACCACTGCAGCTAACTCCGAGTCGTGGGTCGGATACCCATTCTTATAATCCTTCAAATGTCGTGACGCATACGCAATGAGTCTATCATTTTGCATAAGCACACAACCAAGTCCTTTATACGACGCATCACTATATACCACAAAATTTCCTTAGTCATCCGTAAGAGATAACACAGGTTCAGAACTCAACCTCTTCTTAAGCTCTTGGAAACTTTCCTCACACTTCTCCATCCAAACGAATTTCATCGATTTTCTAATCAAATTCGGCAACGGAGTCGCGATCTTGGAAAAGTCCTGAATGAATCTTCTATAATAACCTGCCAATCCAAGAAAACTTCTTACTTCCGACGATGTCTTTAGCTGATCCCAATTAATCATAGCTTCGACTCTGGAGGGATCCACCTAAATTCCGTCCTTATCGATCATATGTCCAAGAAATTGTACTCTTTCAATCCAGAATTCACATTTCAAAAACTTGGCATACAACTTCTCCTTTCTCAATGTCTCTAACGTCACCCTCAAATGCTCTTCATGTTCTTCCTTGGTTTTTGAATATACCAAAATATCATCTATAAATACCACTACGAATTTGTCCAAAAACGGCTTGAACACTCCATTCATTAAGCCCATAAATGCTGCAGGAGCATTCGTTAGACCAAATGACATTACCAAAAATTCGTAGTGACCATATCGTGTTCTGAACGCTATCTTCGGTACATCCTCTGGTCTCACCTTCAGTTGATGATAACCACTCCTCAAGTCTATCTTAGAAAAGATCTCGCTCCCTTTAATTGATTGAACAGGTCGTCCATTCTCGATAATGGATATCTATTCTTAATCCTGACCTTATTCAGTTCTCTATAGTCGACGCAGAGCCGCATTGTCCCATCCTTCTTCTTCACAAATAATACCGGCGCTCCCCATAGTGATACGCTCGGTTGAATGTACTTTTTGTCCATAAATTCTTGTAGTCGTACCTTCAATTCTTTCATCTCTACCGGTGCCATTCGATACGGTGCCTTCGATATTGGAGCCATTCCTGGAGCCAAATCGATCACAAATTCAACTGCTCTATCTGGTGGAAGTCTTGACAAATCGTCCAGAAATACGTCTGCGAAATTCTTCACTACTGGTATCTCCTTTATTTTTGGATTCTCTTTACGACTGTCGACTATGTAAGCTAGATATCCTACACAGCCCTGTCTTAACAACTTCCTGACCTGCATCATCGTCAGACAACTCGCTTATCTAGGCGACTTGCTACCATAAAACACAACCTTTAACGAAGTCATAAGGTTAATACGCTTCTTCTGGCAAACAATTACCGCCCCCTAATTGGATAACCAGTTGTTGCTCGATTTTGCAACCGATAAACACGCGCAAGTATACGCAGTCAATAAGTAATATAATGATAAGAGAGTTGTCGAACCCACGAGGAATTATCACTAATGATTAACCAAGTACTAACTTTATATCACCTCAGTCTTATTTAAACATTTAATTGAAATGATAAATTATGATTATAATTAATGAAAATGACAGAAAAACACAACATAGATAGATAGATAAAGAGCTAAGAACACAATATCCACACACAAGCATTTTGTCAAACACTCGGCGTGCATCACTTTGTTCAAATCTCTTAACGCTCTTTATGATCATGGCGGCCACTATGAATTGGCAATACATAAATTATGCATATATATAATCACATAAAGAACCAATTCGCATGACACCAATCAAAAAGAAAGCAAATTAGAAGTTTAATTCATAACAAATAAATCAAACTATTCCAAATATTAGGTAATCATCTAATGGATCATACAAGTATCAAAGAAAAGCTAGAAGTTTAATTCAATTCCTTGCCTCCATAGGTGTTACAAATGTTTGCACTAGATCCCCAAGAATGAGTTCTAGCCACTAGAAGAAAAAGGAAGAAAGATAGGATGGCTTCCCTTAGTTGTTGGTTGAAGCTCCTCCATTTATGTTGTTGAAGCTCCCACCATTGATGCTCCTTGAAGCTCTTGAAGAACCATGGCCAAGAGCCATGGCCTCCCTCTTCTCCAAGCCGCCACCTCTCTCTTTTTCTCCTCTAGGTTGCAAGTTGAAATGAAAGATTGTGTTTTTGGGTCATTAGGTTGAGCATTTAATAGCTGAAAACTGTCCAAAATTCGTGCCTGGCACTGCAGCGCCATGATTTAGCTTGAAAGGGGCATGCAAGGTAGCGCGAAAAAGGGGCAGCTATCTAAGTGGTAAGCTGCTTACCCATAAATATACTAGTAAGTCATGACTGCAGCCTTCGGACCATTTTCTACTTGGACATCTGTTGGGAAAATGGCCATAACTTCTTCATACAAACTCCGATTGAGGCGATTCAAGATGATCCGGAAAGAGGAGACGTAGATCTACAACTTTAATTCTTTGAGTTTTTCGAAATAATGGCTGGAGAAATGCTCAAATTGGCCTTGAAGTGACTGCTATACAAATAGCAATTGGTAGTTTCTAGATTTGACACTTGTTGGGAAAATAGCCATAACTCTCGTATCCGAACTTCGATTGAGGAGATTCAAGATGATCCAGAAAGAGGAGACATTGATCTACAACTTCCATTCTTGAAGTTTGGACAGATAATGGCCGGATCATGGCAAAAATTGGGCTTTACCAGACTGCTATGTCAATGGCAAACTGAAAATGCGAATTGGGCAATTCCAACCATCGACCCAAATGACATTCCATCCAATTCCTAGAAAACAAAGTAAAAACACATAAAACTAATACAAAAATACATAAAAGTAATATAAAACTATATTACACAACAATACAATGAAAACACATAAAAACCAAACAAACTAGCTTAGGATTTACAAATTATCAAACTCAAAAGTACCTAATTTTTGTATATATAACACACTCATCACCAGTCCATACCCAAGATAACGTCAAATTCTCCAATTCGAATAGGGATAAGATCTATGTTCATGATATTACCCTTAATATCCACTCTACAGTTATTATGTACGTACTTAACATTGATTATTTCTCTATTCGCAATTTCTATGTTCATTGGGTATTCTAACTCGTCCTGAAGAAATTCTAAGTTCTTAGCAAAGTCATCGGATATAAATGAACAAGTAGCACCCGAATCAAATAATAAATAAGCATTAACTCTATTGATTAGAATGATACCTGACACCACATCACAAGACTATACTGCATCCTATATTGTCATGTTGAATGTTCTGGCGGTCGGTCAGTTGGTTGCAGTTGGTCCTGTGATAGTCAGAGTGCTTCCACCACTATTTTCTCTATTCCCTCCTGATCTTGTCCCTCCAGATCCCATCTTAGGACAATCCCTTGTAAGATGATCCTTTGAACCACAAGGGAAGCAGGCACCCTTCTTTGGGTTAGGACAATTAGGTGTTATGAGGCCTTCCTGACCACAATTGTAGCATACTCGTTTTCCCTTCATACAAACTCCCAAATGAGCCTTCCCGCAGGTTGGGCATGCTTTGATCCTCTTCTTCTGCCCTCCTTGTTGATTTCCAGTTGATGAGTTATCAAACCACTTTCTCTTCTGATTATTACTACCTCCCACGCTACTTCCACCAGTCTTGTTAATTCCTTCATTTTTACTCTTCTTCTTCTTTTGATCCTGATTATATTTAGTTACCGCATCGCTTCCACCTTCAGCGAGTATGGCCTTCTCTAGCACTCCAGTAAAAGTGTTCAATTTGAACATTGACACCTTATTATACAACCAGGGCTTCAGTCCGTGCTCGAAACGTCTTGCCTTTCTCTTGTCAATATGCACTTGATATGTGACGAACCTAGCCAACTCATTGAATCTTGCCACATAGTCTGCTACGGACATATTCCCATGTTTTAACTCCAGAAACTGAACCTCCATTTGGTTCTGCGAGCTGGTCAGAAAATACATCTCGAAGAACATCTCCTTGAATCTCTCCCAGGTTATCACACCTTCTCCTCCCCATACTTTGTTTGCCTGCCACCAATAACTGGCTTTGGATTTCAGCATGAATGTTGCGTATGCGGTTTTCTGATCTTCTCTTACTCTGGCTACATCAAACACCTTCTCCATCTCCTTAACCCAGGTTTGAGCTTCAATCGGGTTTATAGAGCCCTTAAACTCGATCCCACCGCCTTGAAATCCTTGAACGATGTATTCAGTGGAGGTTGTGGTTGATTATTGATTTTTCCAGCTAATAGGTTCACCAATTGCTGAACAGGATTAGCATTGGCGTCGTTGTTGTTGTTGTTGTTGTCATTCATTGACCGTTCCTGGACTGGTCGACGGTTTGGTCGTCTTCTTAGTGGCATATTTCTGTTAAGAATATACGCTTATTAGGTCTTTGTTCAATCCCTTAAACAGTTAAGGCTTAACTAAAATAATTAATCATAATCACTTAACACATTATCTCGAATAAACTTTGATATTTTATTCAAATCAAAAGTTTTAACATCATACGATAGCATCACTGATATTTACATCAACTATCCCGATATAAAGAATCTACATGATTTAAAACAATAAAATATTCCTTTGTTTATAAACACATCGGAATTTACATCTTTAACTATCAGATAGATTTTCACATAATTAAACTAATCCAATCACTGCCTGTTAAGGCGCTGAATAGCCTTGCCACGTTCCTCTTTTATGATACGAGACATCGTCCTGCAATCTAGCATGTACGATGGTAGTCCTTCGAATTGAATTGGGTATCTCATAACTCAATCCTGAGCCTCATCCATTTCATTTTGAAGTGTAGAATACGTCTCCCCAAGCTTAGCCTTCTTTACACGACAATCTTCCTCTGCAAGATCAGCATGACGTGACTCTCTTACCCAGCCCTCCTCTGCTATGGTCAGTCTTTCTGAGCTCTCTTTCAGTTCCTTCTTCAACTTCTCTATTTCTTCGGACTTCTCCTCAGTTTAACCCTTCTCGTGAACCAAATCCCACTCCACGTTTCTTCAACGTGTGTGAAGAGTCACAATCTCCCTATCCTTCTACTCAATGGTATTCTTCTGAATAACTGTCCGCTCCTTCAGCTCTTGAACAATGTCTCATAACTCTATGTTACGATCATAAAGCGCATCATACATCTCAGCATCGATGGAGTTTGGTGGGAACTCCTCTTCTTCCTCTTCTTCCTCAGAATCCTCCTCTGGACCAGTCTTAGACTCATGCTCCTAACCAACAATAGTGATCAACGGAGATGGCTCTCTTTGTACCAACTGCTCCCTAACGACATGAATGTCTCGGGGCAACTCCTCTGTACGTACTCGGGGTTCCTCCTCCCCAGCTCGACTAGCTCCTCCAACATCCTAACAACACAGTTTTAAGTTTTAGATTACTAATCGATACTCGCGAGCACATAAGTTTATCACATAAGCACATAAAGTCTTTTATTATCTTTAATGAATTAAGGAATTCATTTCTTAGAACTCGATAAGAGTTTACCACCACTATGTTCTCGATCTCCAAAAAGGCTATACTACTTAAGGTTGTTCCCCCGCCTAAGGTTCATAACCTACAGCTTTGATACCAACCTGTGACACCCCCAAATCCGGGTACTTCCATTTCCACAGGATTTGGTGGTCACTGTACAAATATCATCTATCTATCTACCCATAATAAATGCAAACCATGCAATAGATAGAAATAAATCTTCCCCTTATGGGGTTACAACATCTGAATAATAATAAATACAATCCTAGGTTAAACTAACCTTAAACATCTGTGCAGAATTATAAACAAATAACAAGTCTTAAACAACATCAAGTCTGAAACATAAATACATAATCACATAAACAACAAGTCTTCATCACTTGTTAATCTTGCCCTTGCCTTTACTAGTGGAAGGCTCGTCGGATCTTTCGATCTTAACTGCAATGTTATTATTATGCAAGAGTTAGCACGATTGCCCGCAAGTATAATAATATAACAATGAAATAAAAACATGCGAATGAATCAAAGACTTCTAAAATAGGAAAACTGAGCTTTTGAATCAAGAATGAATAACAGGAATCAAAAGAACTTCTGAGGGTCAAAAGACCTTGAACTATGTCCTAGGTTGTCAAGTGTTTATACTTGAAACCTTTAACAGTCATAAGACTATGGACTCTTCTTCTCGTACTTAGGGGGATCAGCCTTTAGTACCATACTGTGCACAATATCTTAACGCTAACGCATAAGTAATCCCTTATACAGGGTTGTTCATCTCAGTTTGACATTAGAGTCCGCACCAAAGGAAGTTTGGTTGGGATAATTCAACAAGGATTCAGAAATTTAGAACGTTCATCAACTTTGGACTAGTTGAATTGTGATAACCCGGGATTTCGAATAATCCAAATTTTTTGAATAATTTTTTTATATTTAATATAGACATTGATTGTTAATATTATACTGTGTATCTGTGGTACGAGTCTTGAGAACTGGTCAATTTGTGTATTAACTGAGAAAATAGGAGTAGAGTTGTGCTTAATAGCTTTAGAAACCCTAACCCTAATTTCTGGATAGGGATTCGACAGAAGTCGCAGTTATAATATCAGTAACTGTGAGTATGTGCTTGTACTGTATAAAGTTAATATCTAATAATTGACTGGATAGGGTTTTATGTTACAAACCCCAATAGGGGATTAGAAACCCTAATCTCAGATTTAGAAAAATCTAATGTACAGTTTGGAACCCTAATTATATGTCGGGAAACCCTAATTTTAAACTCGAGATTTCTAAACCTTAAATTAAGAAACCCTAATCCTAATTGGTAAGCCTAATGTGTTTATTAAACTTAAATATGATTAGAAAACCCTAATTATGTTGTAGTTATCTTAATTTCTATTTTACAAATCCTAATTGTAATTTAGAAATCTTATTTTTCTAATTAAAACCTTAATTGGAAATTTTAGAAATTAATGTAGTAAAACCTAAGGGTTAGAACCTTAGGGTTAAACCTTAAGGGTTTGTTAAAGTGTCTAGTATGCCATTAAAATGAAAATACAAATGACAAAATTACCCTTTTTATATTTTTAATAAGCTAACTTGTGAATCTTGCTAGAATTGTAGTTGTTCACCAACTATTTTGACCAATGTGACTTAGCATACCAACAAATCAACCTCTAATGGACAGCTAGCAGATCATGCATTGCATCTAAGAAATATATATATACAGATTAAAGAGAGAGAGAAAGTTCATGTATTTGACCCATTTGATAGCTAACTCTCCCACAACTCTCTCTCTCTCTCTCTCTCTCTCTCTCTCTCTCTGCATATCCGAAATTCACAAGTTACTCAATCCCTAAAACAGCCCCTTGATTAACCAAAATCAGTTAGGAGGATCAAGATCAAGAATTTAAAGCTAGAAGGTATCCCTAATTTGATTTTTGATCTTTCATGTTAAGGAAAAAGTTATGTTTATATGTTTAGATGTTTGTTAAAAGGTGTTTTACGATGATCTATGGTGATATTCTATAGATCCATAGCATCAAATGGCTTTAAAAGTGTTTATTTTAAAAACTACCCAAGAACAATTAAGAGGTCTGACAACCAAATGCTAGTGGTTGTAGATCTTTAATGTATTTATGATTTTTGTTGTTTGATGTGTTATATCTATAGTTTGGTAGGTTGTCTTGTTAGGTTTGTAATATTCATGTGCGCAATCAAATTGCATAAAAGTGCGGAAGCGTGGTAAAATCAGAGTTTAAAAATTTTACAAACCATATACCCGGATCACCCTTTATGCATAATTATTAATTTAACGAAAAGATAAAGAATAAATCATACCCTTGAAGATCGAGCTTCCTCAGGTACAAGTTCACCTCCAAATCCTTTCGCGTTCAATCTTGAATCCACCGGGTTTGGTTCCTTCCTTTGATCAACGTTAGCCACCCAAATGTTTGGCCTCTAGAGGTGATCCACCAAGGAAGAAGAAAATTCAAGAAGATGGGTATTTGGCTCAAGCCCTAGTTTTCTATCTCTATAGAAAAGGCATACTCCCAACAACTTAGAATTATTACGTACTTTGTTAAAGTCAACAACCCATACCACCCATAATAAGACTCCTCTTATTTATAGATGTGGGCAACCCACCTTAACAATTAAGGAATTGGGTTTTAATTAATTAATTCTTTTAATTAATTAAGCTCCCTAATCTTATTAGGGATAATTAATTAAACTCCTTTAACTAATTTTCCTTCCTAATCCAATTAGGAATAAATGAGAGTACTTATATTAAATTAATTCCTAAACTCTTTTAGAAATTAAAATAATAATAATTGTAATAATATTAATAAGACTCCTCTTATTAATTTATATTTAATATTTCTAAAATATTAAATAATAAATATTAAGCTATTTAATTTATTCTATCACCATAGATTAAATTAAATATACATAACATATTATTACGATTATGCCATTTACTTCTTAAATAATTATTCTTCCTTTTATGGTGTGACCCTTTAGGTTCTCCATATTAAACCTAGGTTGTGAATAAATCAATTAGAACAATTCTAATCTTATTTAAATAAATAAATTAAATAATTAATTTATTTAAATAAATAATATTTATTCTACAATAGGGATAAGCCTCCTAGCGATCAACGACTTTCCGGATAATATAGATTTCAACATTAATCATAAAAGAACCTTTGAGTAAATAGTTACTGCATACAATTCAATCCTTCCACCATACAATGTCCCAATTAAATATAAGACATGGAATTCTTGTCAAGTCTTATTTTATTTAATTATATGTATTTCGACTCTTAAATGCACAACTCCAAATAATGCAAATTAGAAACTCCTTTCTAATTTCATTACGCCTTAACCCAAGGACTCTTGGGTTGTCATTTATCGAATCACATAGGACATTTCTCTTCTTTTATTAGAAGTGGTAGATTCTTTATTGATCATACATTATCTCCATGTACAACTTATTATACCCAAGCATACCCTTTGATATACCCTAAGGGTCTTAAGGAATAAGTCAAAGTATAACTCATCATACACAAGATACTATGATGATCTCAAGTCCAAGGATCACTTGTACTACTATCACTACAGGAATTCCTATTGATAGGCAAATAAAACTCCATTAGGTATTCCTTAGCGAGCCACGTTCAGTGAACTTATTCTCTAATAAGCACCTACATACTTGCTTTAGTGTCTCCACACAAATGATCATGAGATCAATCATCCTCATCCAATGAGCAAGCAACGTATGTACCAATCTATCTGGATTCACTAATCCCCAATTTAGTAATCCAATGATTGGGAACTATTTTAGTTTTTAAGCTTTCAAAGAATTTAGATCTCATTAGAATGATCATCATCATTATTCTAAAAGCATTGCTTAAAACTATGGGTTTATCACATATTATAAAACAAAGATCATGTAGATAATTAAAAGCCTTTAATAAATTAATATTTTTATTAATAAATGAATAAGATTGTTACAAAGTATATGCTTTATCATCAAACATGATTGGCTTGTGTGCATACTACTTTCAATCTCCCACTTGCACTAAAAGCCAATCGTCATGGGTATCTTATACTCTTCTTCTCTAAGTGACGATTATCCTGTTTGTTGGATAAGCTTTAGTTAATGGATATGTAATGTTGTTCATGAGAGTCCACTATCTCTATAGTGATTTCCCATCTTCAATGATTCTAATAATCAAATGAAAGTGCCACAACACATGTTTAGATCCAAGATGAGACTTAGGAACTATTCCTAGTTACGTAATGAACTTTTAATCCAAACAATCAACTTGCGACTTCATTTATAGCTATTTACTTTGTCTTTTATCACTAAACCAAAGAACTCTTTCTTTGTTTAGAATCTTTCCAATTCAACGCACCACTTGTTCAAGATAACGCTTTTTACCTTAAAGTGGATTTTACATCATCTTGGTCCGCATCGAAAAACTTGAGTCATTAAGCCCTCTAGTTTTAATTTAGACCCACCATGAATATGATCACATCCTCTGTTCCGGTCAAGCACTTTAAGATGTTTTTCACTGACTCATAGTAAACTTCTCCTGAATATGACTGATCAACATCAGGTCTCGTATATTTCATTGCATACATGATAGTTACTCATGCGATCTCTCCTTTTTGGAGTCTATGGGGACTATTAAGAGAGATACACTCCATAGCTCATCGACATGAAACATCTCTTGGAGTTTGCCATGCTAAACGACTTTAGCATCAAATGAATATACGTTCCTTGGGTTAAGTCGAGCATCCTCTTAAATTTATCTATATAGATTTATATCCCCAATTAAGATACTCTTCCCAAACCATTCATGGAGGAATGTTTAGACAACTTTATCATTACTGATTGTAGCATTGGTATGTCATTCCTTATCCGTAGTATATCAACATATATTACTAGGAATGTCACGACGCTCCCACTGACCCTTTTGTACACACTTGAAGTCTTACCTCATCGAATGTAACTCTGGTTCATCATCTTCTATGATGTGTACCTCATCATCATCATCCATGATGAATCCATACCTCCTAGGTATCTTCGGTACTATTCCAGATTTACGATTCGGTTGTGGTATAATAGGTCTATCTACAGGTTCCTCTTATTTGACTTATAGTGTTTTGTGGTTCTTGAACTCTTCAAGATCTATTATCCTTCCACTAGCCCCTTTTAATGATAAACACCTTTATCTTAGAAGGCAGCGTGTTTCGTAACAAACACCTTTTGCTAAGTAGGATTATAGAACATATACCCTAAACTTACTTTAGGATGTCCCACAAATCAGATTTGTCAAATCTTGTCCCAAGCTTATCCTTCAAACCGCTTTCACATAAGTTAGACAACCTCTTATCTTAACATACTTAAGATTAGGAATCCTCCCCATCCATAATTTTATGGAGTCTTGGGGCCTGGATTTTGAGGTTACCTTTTAAGTAGATATCTGACCATTTCTAGGACATGATCCTGAAAAAAGATACTGGAAATTCGGTAAAATCATTATTGACCGTACCATGGCCAAACAAGGTACGATTTTTCTTTCAGATACACAAAAATCATTTATTACATATCGAGGTGTCCATTATGAGAAAACCATTTGAGATGATCTAGAAACTTATTGCACAAGTATTTATTCCTTGATCTAATCAAAGAATCTTAATACTTTGTCAATTTGTTTCAATTTTGAATTCTTTGAACCTTTCAAATAATTCACACTTGTATTTCAACAAATACACACATTCAACTCTTTGAATGATCATCTCCTTTTCTTATACTAATTTGTTCAATATGCAAAATTATTTTCATGTAAGTCAAGTATACAAAATTTATTAAGTAATATTCGATTCTATACAAAACATTATTATTATAAATAGAACAACAATTGTTCTTAATTATAATACCAAAAAAATTTTATTGTCAAACAATAAAATAGAAATAATATTTTTAACAAGAACCGAATACAATAACAACTTATTGACTTAATAGATTTGCCGTAGGCATTGCTAAACTATAAGTTCCTATGGCTAATGCAAAACCTTTGCTTCATTTTCCACACATAGGATTACTTATATTTGTTTAGCTTTCTACTTCTGCTTGGTCCTTCATAAATCTATATTTATGATAACCAAAGTCGATATCCAATATCCAAGTAGAACCTTGACTTAAAGAAAATTTATTTCAATTATGAACAAAAAGCGTATTATAACAAAAACTTCACTAAGCTTCTTTGGTTAGCCTCTCGCAAGATGTTTCATGCGGCTTTCTTTCCGATGTCCAGGCTTATTGCGGTGGAAGCAAACGCCTTTGCCATCCATATCGCTTTTGTTCTTATTATCCTTTGTTTACGCCTTTCATTTACCTTCTTTGAATCGTTCTTCTTTTCGAAGATCCTTTGGCCCCTACCAAGTAAGACTTGATCTTTCTTGGTTGGAAAGTGACTCTCAACATTTTTCAATATGTTAAGCAAATCAGCGAGGCTGATATCTAGCTTGTTCATATGAAAAATTCACAACAATTGTGAAAGTAGTCCGGGAGTGAGTGCAAGATCAAATCTTGGCTCAACTCTCCATCCATGACAAAACTAGTTGTCCTAATTGATCAATCAAATTGATTATGTTAAGAACTTTTTATGCATCTTTGTAGTGTCATCGGTCATTCTAGATCGGAAGAGCTCCTTAGATATCGATATCTATCGGTCCTACTTTCCTCACCATCAACTACTTGACGTGCAGGAGTATAGTAGAAGTATCCATAGTTTCAGTCGTACGTTGAAGCTTGTTACTCATGGATCTGAGCATGATGCATTGAGCCAACCGTGTGCATCACCTTGCCACTTTCTAAAAGTAGCAATCTCTTCCTCGAGAGGCATTATGCGCAACCATTGCGAGGAATAGGCGATATTAAGGACATAAGATAGCTTTTCGACTATGAGAACTATTCTCAAATTCCTTAACCAATCCGCTTAATTTGATGCAGTTAATTTAGCATTTAATATGCTTTTAAAGTGATAGTAATTTAGACATTGTAAAATTACAGTAAATGAATTTGTAATTAACAACATTTTAACATACATTCTTTTATTAATTACCAAAATAATTTAGGTCTTGTTTTAAATTGGTATCTCCCACTATTTTCTTCAAACTATATTACCTCACTTATATAGTTCGGCAAAATCTAATTAAAGATTTGCTAGTGAGAATAAGGATCCCATTTCAAATGTATATAGCCTTGTGGTGACACAACAAACTATATATAAATAAATAGGTAGACAACTTTTGTCAATTACATCAACTATGCAACTCCTTGTATTTTGCCTCTTAGATTATTTTGATCAAGTGGTGGCACATCCGAATCAAAATTATCCAAGTTAAGTCCGACCTAGCACTCCATATATTCAAAAAGAAAAATATCATCCTTGTGGTGACACAACAAAATAATATTGTTCAATTTTCTTTATAAGCATCAAATGTGATAAATTAACATCTTAAATACTTAATACTTGCCTTGTGGTGACACAACAAACTCATATTAAATATTTAATACTCTATTAATTTTATCATGCTAGAAAGCTGACGTTCGATATTCCAAATATCTTTGAACGCTTAGGACTTAATATAAAAATTGAGGGGTTTGTTATTAATTTGTCTCATCTTGTTTAAGCGCATGCATATATATATATAAAATACGCGTCATATTAATGAACATGCTAAGCATGTTTGCATAATATATATATATATATATATAGTATAGCATGCACATATAGAATACTATATTCTACCCGGATTGATTATGGACTTTTATTCTAGTTTGGTTCACTAGAGCCACCAAGTGAACCAAAAAGGTCAAACCCTAGGTGCAAAAAAAATAATATTTAAATATAACTATTACATTTAAATCCAAGGGCTCCATTACAAATCGGGTCTTTTTAGCGCTCCTTGCTCCTTGATCTCTAATTCTTCAAAATTAATTCTAACTATTCCTATTACATAACTATTTTAAAATAAATAGAAACCTTGATCGTGATCGAGGGAAGTACATAGGAGGAGATAGAATTTACATTAAGGAAAAATTAGAGAAGGCGAGTCTGTGAGACCCCATTTAATAAAACCCATACATTCATGCATCCAACTAAAATAAAATCCAATCACATTGGTCAATAGTCCATAATCAATCCCATTTATTATCATACACATCATCATATGCATCAATAAATAACATTCATCCTATGAATAATAAACATTTAATATATATATTGATATCATTTAATGGGCAAATTTAGTTAGTATAAAATCTATTTTTGAATCAAAATAAACTCCTTTATTTTAATCCAAATTTAAATAAAAATAAAACTATTTTATTTTAATTTATCCAATTTTGAATAAAATAAACTATTTTATTTTAATCAAAATTTTTAATCAAAATAAACTCCTTTATTTTAATTAATTATGGAATCCAATTCCATGTATAAAAAAAAAAATCTTTAATTAAAATAAACTCTTTTATTTTAATTAATTATGGAATCCAATTCCATGAAAAAAAAAATATATTAAAGGAAACACGGATTATCTTTCCTATTCACAAATAAACTCCTTTATTTTGAATAATATGAAATCTTATTTCATATTTAAATAAACTCCTTTATTTAAGGAAACATGGATTCTCTTTCTATTCACAAATAAACTCTTTTATTTTGAATAATATGAAATCATATTTCATATCTAAATAAACTCCTTTATTTAAGGAAAGATGGAATACAATTTCAACTCCAATTAGTTATCATGGAATCCAATTCCAACTCTAATTAGTTAGCATGAAATTTAATTTTAAAATTAAAATAAACTCTCTTATTTTAATATTAAAATAAACCTTTTATTTTAAAATTAAAATAAACTTTTATTTTAATTATAAAATAATTAAAAATATTATATATATATATATATATAATAACCGTTTATATAATAATATATATATATTAGTACCAAATCCGTGCTATTTAACAGATTAGTCATACACGATGCTCCCTTGGAACTTGACTCATGCTGCCGGATTAAAAAAAAAACATTAACATGTTTCCTTTTTTTTTTTTTTTTATTTGCCACGTTTAACGAGAGTGATCTTTGATTCTTGATCGTCAAGGCCATTGCTTTTATTTCATTCTTTATTATATTCTTTGCCTCGTGATCCGTCGCAAAGAAAAAAAAATGACCTTGATTTCAACTTTGCATGACTCTTTTATTTAATTTTTCGGTGTCTTTCATTGCTTTTTTTTTTTTTTTTTTTTATTATAAATTTTATACCATAAAATTATGCCCAATTAAATTGTTCTAAACACATATCAATATACAAATTAAATCTGAACAATTAATAATTCTCATAAAGGTTTGGCTCTGATGCCACTGTTAGGTTTGTAATATTCATGTATGCGTGATCAAATTGCATAAAAGTGCTTGAGCGTGGTAAAATCGAGTTTAAAATTTTACAAACCATATACCCTTGATCACCCTTTATGCATAATTATTAATTTAACGAAAAAGATAAAGAATAAATCATACCCTTGAAGATCGAGCTTCCTCAGGTACAAGTTCACCTCCAAATCCTTTCGCGTTCAATCTTGAATCCACCGGGTTTGGTTCCTTCCTTTGATCAACGTTAGCCACCCAAATGTTTGGCCTCTAGAGGTGATCCACCAAGGAAGAAGAAAATTCAAGAAGATGGGTATTTGGCTCAAACCCTAGTTTTCTATCTCTATAGAAAAGGCATACTCCCAACAACTTGGAATTATTACGTACTTTTGTTAAAGTCAACAACCCATACCACCCATAATAAGACTCCTCTTATTTATAGATGTGGGCAACCCACCTTAACAATTAAGGAATTGGGTTTTAATTAATTAATTCTTTTAATTAATTAAGCTCCCTAATCTTATTAGGGATAATTAATTAAACTCCTTTAACTAATTTTCCTTCCTAATCCAATTAGGAATAAATGAGAGTACTTATATTAAATTAATTTCTAAACTCTTTTAGAAATTAAAATAATAATAATTGTAATAATATTAATAAGACTCCTCTTATTAATTTATATTTAATATTTCTAAAATATTAAATAATAAATATTAAGCTATTTAATTTATTCTATCACCATAGATTAAATTAAATATACATAACTATATTATTACGATTATGCCATTTACTTCTTAAATAATTATTCTTCCTTTTATGGTGTGACCCTTTAGGTTCTCCATATTAAACCTAGGTTGTGAATAAATCAATTAGAACAATTCTAATCTTATTTAAATAAATAAATTAAATAATTAATTTATTTAAATAAATAATATTTATTCTACAATAGGGATAAGCCTCCTAGCGATCAATGACTTTCCGGATAATATAGATTTCAACATTAATCATAAAAGAACCTTTGAGTAAATAGTTACCGTGCAATTCAATCCTTCCACCATACAATGTCCCAATTAAATATAAGACATGGAATTCTTGTCAAGTCTTATTTTATTTAATTATATGTATTTCGACTCTTAAATGCACAACTCCAAATAATGCAAATTAGAAACTCCTTTCTAATTTCATTACGCTTTAACCAAGGACTCTTCGGGTTGTCATTTATCGAATCACATAGGACATTTCTCTTCTTTTTATTAGAAGTGGTAGATTCTTTATTGATCATACATTATCTCCATGTACAACTTATTATACCCAAGCATACCCTTTGATATACCCTAAGGGTCTTAAGGAATAAGTCAAAGTATAACTCATCATACACAAGATACTATGATGATCTCAAGTCCAAGGATCACTTGTACTACTATCACTACAGGAATTCCTATTGACAAGCAAATAAAACTCCATTAGGTATTCCTTAGCGAGCCACGTTCAGTGAACTTATTCTCTAATAAGCACCTACATACTTGCTTTAGTGTCTCCACACAAATGATCATGAGATCAATCATCCTCATCCAATGAGCAAGCAACGTATGTACCAATCTATCCGGATTCACTAATCCCCAATTTAGTAATCCAATGATTGGGAACTATTTTAGTTTTAAGCTTTCAAAGAATTTAGATCTCATTAGAATGATCATCATCATTATTCTAAAAGCATTGCTTAAAACTATGGGTTTATCACATATTATAAAACAGCATCATGTAGATAATTAAAAGCCTTTAATAAATTAATATTTTTTATTAATAAATGAATAAGATTGTTACAAAGTATATGCTTTATCATCAAACATGATTGGCTTGTGTGCATACTACTTTCATGTCTTTAATCTGAAAGTTATATCACAACCATTTGATGCCTAGATCGTGAGTTATTAACGGTCAAAACCTGTTGACCGGGAATGACCAGGCAAAATCTGGGTAACCCAGAAAGGCCAAACCAACGTCTCACAAGTTTTTCTAAAGCCTAGATCTGACAGTTGTTATGTGATATGATAATGTTATGGTAACCATGTTGTAGCCTGTAAAAGGGACTTTATATTCATGTCTTTAGAACCTTTAAACAAGCAATATAATGAATGGAGTGATTGGTCAAAGTAGCATCCTCGATCACGTTTTCTGTTTTCTAGAATTTCCATAAAACATGTGAGCCAAGTTTCTGACATAGTTTGACCGCATGATAAATTGGGATTATTTTGTTTTTGGACCAATTTGTTGGTTTAGTGTTGTTCCTTGACATAAGGACTACATTTGTGAAGCATTAGATCACTTGAATCATGAACAGAACCTAGCTTAAATCGAGCATGAAAGTGACTGGTTGAACAACCTGGATTTCTGGAAAACCCAGAAACCGCCTGACAGCAACTTTGGAGACTTAGATCTCCTTGTTGTGATGTTGTTTGACCACAGTGATGATTTGATGTTATAGTGTTACATTAATACTACAATATCAAAGTCTTAGATTTCCCAGAATAAGCTGAATCAAATATTTAAAGGTGGTCAAACATGACCCCTTGTACACTGAGATTGTCAATGTTCTTGAGCCAAGAACACCAAAGGCGACAGACATGTGTCGCTAAAGACCTATAGCGACGATTTAATTAATTTTAATTTCTGAATTTCTGAAAATTAATAAAAAAAATAGAAATAAATTATAAAAATTATTAAAAATGGTTTTAAAAATTATTTGAAATTATGAAAATTAATTTCTAATTATTTGGGATATTTTTCATTAATATTTGTAATTATAAAAATATTAATGGTATTTAATTTATTTAATTAGTGTATTAAATAAATTAGAGAAAAATGATTTTAATATATTAAAAATCATTTTAAATAAGAATAAAGTGTTTAAAAATATTTTAAGTTATAAAATGTAACTTTTAATATTTTTGGAGAATTTTCATTAATAATTTAATATTAATGATATAATATTTATTTAATTATTATATTAGATAAATGATTTAAAAATGGTTTTATTGAATTAAAAATCATTTTAAATGAGAATAAAGTGTTATAAAATATTTTGAATTATAAAGTATAATTTTCAATATTTTGAAGAATTTTCATTAATAAATTAATATTAATGATATTAGATTTATTTAATTATTATATTAAGTAAATGAATTAAAATGGTTTTATTGATTTAAAAATAATTTAAAAATGAGAAAAATGATTTTAAAATATTTTAAGTTATAATTAATAACTTTAATTATTTGGATAATAATTTCATTAATATTTAAATATTGATGGTGATGATTTAAAATGATTTTAATTACTTTAAAAATCATTTAAGTAGAATATTGATGATTTAAAAATATTTTAAGTTATTAATAATAACTTTAATATTTTGACAAGTGTGTCATTAATATTTTAATATTATTAAATATTAATGATGATGGAATTAGTTACTATTTCAATCATTTAAAAATGATTTAAGTGTTTGGAAAATTATTATAAATTACAAATAATTGTTTTTAAATTATTAGAAGCTTTCGAAAAATATTATAAATGATATTTGATTTATCTAGAATAATATTGAAGTATCGAGACCAAGTTTAATTGACAATAACTGTGCTAATTGTCGGATAGGGTGACCAATACATCAAAAGTTGACCGAAGTCCAACCAGACTGAACCAGTTAGACTTGATAAGTGTTTATATAGGTTATAAACACTAATGTGACTATGTGGTAATGTGTCTAGGAGAAGTATTGACTGTAAATTATAGTGTTGTGTGTTTTGAATGTTTGTGCTAATTGTGAGACCAATATTGTTAATTATAGGTCTTACAAACGCAGATAAGTTTATATTGTGTATAGGTAATCAACGCGGAAGGCAAGTTTTCTTAACTCAACCTTGAGTTAATATTGTGCAATTATTATGGAGGTTAATTATTGTTAATTAGACCACGTCCAATGATTTATTGTTGATTATTCACAGTTAGTGCATGCTTATTAATTCAAATTGAATTATTGATTCTGAGAATATACTTGTAGAATAACTACTATTGGCAGTTCATATCCGGAGAAGTTATTATTGATTGTAAATAGTACAGATAATTTTTGTCTATTGTTAAATTATGTTGAGAAATGTTTTAGCCAATTTTTCTGGCGAGAACAACATTTGTTAAAACCTGATAGGTTCGAGAGGAGAAGAAAAGTGATTAGATATTAAAATCATAGTATTTCATTGTTAAATCAAATTTTGATTCCGAGACTGAGAAGAACAACCTTTTATACAAAGGGAACATTTTACTGGTCGTAAATTCGACTATTGCGTGCTATGTTTGAATATTATGCATAATATAGGGTACAATAAAGCTGATCACTTGTTATACTTGCAGAGGACTATGATTTTATCTTTATGGTTATCTGATACACCTGTGTATATATCAAAGTAAATCTTTGATATCTACTCTAGAAGAAAAGTTCTAGGTCTTGTGTGACCGCTCAGCATAAATTTGGAAAACATTCCACTTTGCTATTGCATCAAATTTATTCTTGATTATTCATTAGAATATTGTAGAAATTTTGAAAGCGTTGTACTCTTTCATTATCGAAATATATGTTGCGTAATTTGCGAGAAGATTAGTTAGAGAAGAACAAATTGTTTAGCTATTTCAAAGTTCCCCAAACTTTGGAGTCATTCTATCAAAATAGATAGTCTGTTAATCTTGATTCTTATACATTTATTGTATATCTTAACTTGCGGGGCAAATTTGTTGCTCACCCTTGCTAAATAAAACATTTCAGCTAGGGACACAGTGTTGGGAGTTGTTGTGAAGACCAAAGACAAAGGTGTTGTGTTGTAATAGCTATGTTTAACATTATTATTATGTTGTATTTATAAACCCTTTTTTTGTATATCTAAAGGGTATGTTTGTAATATAAAGGTTAGATAACATGGGACAAATGTATTAACTATATCAGTTAATGTGGTTTATATGTCTATTCATAATTAAATGGGTAGTTAGATGTTATTTATATTGTGGATCGTGAGCACCAAACTCGGGAGTCAGGTAACCCGGATTTAGGGGTGTCACAAGTTGGTATCAAAGCTGTAGTGACCAAGGTGTCACAAGTTGGTAGTAGAGCTATAGGTTATAAACCTTAAGTGGGGTGGGGAAAACCCTAGGATTATAACCATAAGCAAAATCTAGAATACTCATGTAGAGTACTAAGTGAGGGATCGTCGAAGCGTATCGATAATGAGATATGTGGACATATAGTGTGAGAAGTTTGTACTATTAAAGTACTAATCAAGTTATTTAAACTGATAGTAGGATGCCTGGAGAAGGTGAAATGAGTGCACAGATGCTAGCGGCTGTTGCACCAGTGCCAGTAGCCGAGGTGTTAGCGCAAAGTGAGTCAGGTGAAGAGGTGGGAAAAGATGAACCTATAGTTAATCTTGGGAGTGATCATGATGATTATCCCGAGATGTATCAGAGTGGTGATGAGAAGGCGTAGTTCGAAGAAGCTAAGGTGGAGAAAGGAAATAAGACTAAAGTTGGGGAGAAAGATCAAGAATCTGCAGAAGTACAAGAACTTCGGAGTAAAGTATTTCTCTTAGAGGAGTTGTGGAAAATGGAACGAGCATTACGTGAGATGACTGAAAAAAGGAATGAGTTGAAGGTGCAGGTGGACAGAATGAAGACTGAAGGTGGTGGATCGTCAGAGGGAATAGTCAAGTAGAAGTGCAAGAATAAGAGAAAGAGGGATCACGATAGCGCTAACTCTGAAAATTCAAACCCAAAGAAGAAGAAGGTCTGTAGCAAGTGTGGAAAGACTCACTTGGGAGAATGCATGATGTGGAAGAATGTGTGCTTCAATTGTAAGCAGGAAAAACATGTTTCCCAACATTATCCTAAGCCAAATATGAGGAAGTGTTTTTCATGTGGGAGAACGGGTTATGGATTCAATAAGTGTCCTGGTAAGAAAAAGAATGGTGAAGGGAGTGGAAGGTAGACAACTTAAGTATAAGCGATAATATCTTCTGATAATGTGTGATACTAACGGTTGTAATATTGAGAACGATGTGTAAACATATGTAAATATATATGTTTGTATGAATGAAATCTTTATTTTCTATATGAATTTAAGATTATGATTAATTTGTGAGTTCTTAAAACTCATACTTATGGTAAGTTCATGACTCATAATTATATGAAATGTTCTGAACCCCTCGGCGAATGGACACCAAAGGTCTGACTAGGATAAGTTCATACACTCATATAATTGTGTCAAGTTTCTGAACTCATAAGTGTGGTAAGTTTGATGAACTGGGAATAGCTATCTGTGAATAGAGAATTTCAACTTTCTGTGTAAAGTTCGAGAATTGCAACTTTTTGTGTAAAGTTGTGTTGTTAATCATGTTATTGTTTTAAAAGGGATAGTGCTATATACGTGTTAAGTACTAAATATACTATGTGATATTTGAATAAATATGCGATTATATGAGGACTATGTGTTAAATTCTTATTGTGTGGTTACTAAGAGTTTGTGTAGAGAAAGAGAATTAATATAAGATTTTTTTTTATTTTAATGCCGCCTAGACGACATAATCAAAATAAAAGAGAAGAGCAGTCTGTGAATAATGAAGGAGGTCAATATATTGGCTAACTTTAAGGACTTCAAAGCGGTAGGACCGCCAAAATTTAAGGGAACTACGGATCTGATTTAAGCCCAAACTTGGTAAAAAGAAATGTAGAAAGCATTTATCATTGCGAGAATGGTGGAAGAGCAAAAGACAACTTTTGCAACTTATTTAATGAAAGGAGAAGCCAATTACTAGTGGGAGACTAATCAAGCGAGAAGGTTTGAGAATGGATTGAAGCCGGGTATATAAAATAAAGTAGATGTATTGCAAATCAATACGTTCGTGGCTTTGTTGGAAAAGGCAATAATTGCTGAGGGGGGAAGCGAAGTTGCATCCCGTTATAATCAGGAGAAGAAGAATACAAATGATGGAGGAAGTAGTGGTGGTAGTAATTCAAACAAGAGAGAGTGGAACGAAAATACCCAGTCGGGTAATAAGAAAGAAGGGAATAAGAAAGGAGGAGAGCCTTATGCGAACTATGGAAAGAATCATCCAGGACTTTGTCTGAAGAGGAAAGGAGTCTGTTTCAACTGTGGCCATGAGGGACACATGTCTCCCGGTTGTCCTAATCCGAAGAAGATATAAGGTTGTTTTACGTGTGGATCGACAGATCATCTGGTCCAGAATTTTTCACTTTTAGCATGACAATTCCAAATGTAGTAGCTGCCCATGAAGAGGCGACAAGTAACGATTTCGCTTAGAAATTAAGTTGCGCGAGAAAAATGAGTTAGATATTGTTGTGATTTGTTTTCCTTTATAAGATCCAAGTCACAAGTTAAAATTTAAAACACAAATTAATTTTGTGTTTATAAAAATGAATTGATGATACAACTTTAAAAGATTGTAGAGAATAAGAAAATGGTGATTCTGAGGACGAAATCCTTTTAAGAAGGGGTGAATATTATAACCCGAGATTTCGAATAATCCAAATTTTTTGAATAATTTTTTTATATTTAATATTAACATTGACTGTTAATATTGTACTGTGTATCTGTGGTACGAGTCTTGAGAACTGGTCAATTTGTGTATTGACTGAGAAAATAGGAGTAGAGTTGTGCTTAACAGCTTTAGAAACCTTAACCCTAATTTCTAGATAGGGATTCGATAGAAATCACAGTTATAATATCATTAATTGTGAGTATGTTCTTGTACTGTATAGAGTTAATGTCTAACAATTGACTGGATAGGGTTTTATATTGTAAACCCTAATAGGGGATTAGAAACCCTAATCTCAGATTTAGAAAAACCTAATGTACAGTTAGGAACCCTAAATGTATGTCGGGAAACCCTAATTTTAAATCCGGGATTCCTAAACCCTAAATTAGGAAACCCTAATCCTAATTAGCCGGCCTAATGTGTTTATTAAACTTAAATATGATTAGAAAACCCTAATTATATTTTAGTTATCTTAATTTCTATTTTACAAACCCTAATTGTAATTTAAAAATTTTATTTTTCTAATTAAAACCTTAATTGGAAATTTTAGAAATTAATGTTATAAAACCTAAGGGTTAGAACCTTAGGGTTAAACCCTAAGAGTTTGTTCAATTGTCTAGTATGCCATTAACATGAAAATACAAATAACAAAATTACCCTTTTTATATTTTTAGAAAGCTAACTTGTGAATCTTGCTATAATTGTAGTTGTTCACCAACTATTTTGACCAATGTAACTTAGCATACCACCAAATCAATCTCTAATGGATGACTAGCGATCATGCATTGCATCTAAGTAATATATATATATATATATATATATATATATATATATATATATATATATATATATACTAAAGAGAGAGAAATTGCATGTACTTGACCCATTTGATAGCTAACTCTCCCACAACTCTCTCTCTCTCTCTACATATCCGAAATTCACAAGTTACTCAGTCCCTAAAACAGCCCCTTGATCAACCAAGATCAATTAGGAGGATCAAGATCAAGAATTTAAAGCTAGAAGGTATAAACCCTAATTTGATTTTTGATCTTTCATTTAAGAAAAAAATTATGTTTATGTGTTTAGATGTTTATTAGAAGGTGTTTTATGATGATCTATGGTGATATACCATATATCCATAGCATCAAATGGCTTTAAAAGTGTTGATTTTCAAAACTACCCAAGAACAGTTAAGAGGTCTGACAATCAAATCTCAGTGGCTGTAGATCTTTATGTATTTATGATTTTTGTTGTTTAATGTGTTAGATCTATAGTTTGGTAGGTTGTTATTAATTTGGAAGTTGTATTACATCCATTTGATGTCTAGATCGTGAGTTATTAACGGTCAAAACTTGTTGACCGGGCATGACCGAGCCAAATCTGGGTAACCCAGAAAGGCCAAACCAGAGTCTAACAAGTTTTTCTAAAGCCTAGATCTGACAGTTGTTATGTGATATGATAATGTTATGGTAACAATGTTGTAGCCTATAAAAGGGACTTTATATTCATGTCTTTAGATCCTTTAAACAAGCAATATAACGAATGGAGTGATCGGTCAAAGTAGCATCCTCGATCACGTTTTCTGTTTTCTAGAATTTCCATAAAACATGCATGTGAGCCAAGTTTCTGACATAGTTTGACCGCATGATAAATTGTGATTGTTTTGTGTTTGGACCGATTTGTTGCTTTAGTGTTGTTCCTTGATATAAGGACTACATTTGTTAAGCATTAGATCACTTGAATCATGAACGGAACCTAGCTTAAATTGAGCAAGAAAGTGACTGGTTGAACAATCTAGGTTTTTGGAAAACCCAGAAATCGCCTGATAGCAACTTTGGAGACTTAGATCTCCTTGTTGTGATGTTGTTTGACCACAGTGGTGATTTGATGTTGTAGTGTTACATTAATACTACAATATCAAAGTCTTAGATTTCCCAGAACAAATTTGATCAAAGATTTAAAGGCAGTCAAACATGACCCCTTGTACACTGAGATTATCAATGTTCTTGAGCCAAGAACACCAAAGGCGATAGACAAGTTTCGCTAAAGACCTATAGCGACGGTTTAATTAATTTTAATTTCTGAATTTCCAAAAATTAATAAAAAAAATAGAAATAAATTATAAAAATTATTAAAAATGTTTTTAAAAATTATTTTAAATTATGAAAATTAATTTTTAATTATTTGGGATATTTTTCATTAATATTTATAATTATTTAAATATTAATGGTATTTAATTTATTTAATTAGTGTATTAAATAAATTAGAGAAAAATGATTTTAATATATAAAAATCATTTTAAATAAGAATAAAGTGTTTAAAAATATTTTGAGTTATAAAATGTAACTTTTAATATATTTGGAGAATTTTTATTAATAATTTAATATTAATGATATAATATTTATTTAATTATTATCTTAAATAAATGATTTAAAATGGTTTTATTGAATTAAAAATCATTTTAAATGAGAATAAAGTGTTATAAAATATTTTTAATTATAAAGTATAATGTTCAATATTTTTGGAGAATTTTCATTAATAAATTAATATTAATGGTATTAGATTTATTTAGTTATTATATTAAATAAATGAATTAAAATGGTTTTATTGATTTAAAAATCATTTAAAATGAGAAAATGATTTAAAAATATTTTAATTTATAATTAATGACTTTTAATATTTGGATAATAATTTCATTAATATTTAAATATTAATGGTGATGATTTAAAATGATTTTAATTACTTTAAAAATCATTTAAGTAGAATATTGATGATTTAAAAATATTTTAAGCTATTAATAATAACTTTAATATTTTGACAAGTGTGTCAATAATATTTTAATATTATTAAATATTAATGATGATTGAATTAATTAGTATTTCAATCATTTAAAAATAATTTAAGTGTTTGGAAAATTATTATAAATTACAAATAATTGTTTTTAAATTATTAGAAGCTTCCGAAAAATATTATAAATGATATTTTATTTATCTAGAATAATATTGAAGCATCGAGATCAAGTTTAATTGACAATAATTGTGCTAATTGTCGGATAGGGTGACCAGTACACCGAAAGTTGACCGAAGTCCAACCAGACTGAACCAGTTAGACTTGATAAGTGTTTATATAGGTTATAAACACTAATGTGACTATGTGGTAATGTGTCTTGGAGAAGTATTGACTATAAATTACAATATTGTGTTGTGAATTACTGTGCTAATTGTGAGACCGATATTGTTAATTATAGGTCTTACAAACGCAGATAAGTTTATATTATGTAGCGGTAATCAACGCAGAAGGCAAGTTTCCTTAACTAAACCTTGAGTTAATATTGTGCAATTATCATTGTGGTTAATTATTGTTAATTAGACCACGTCCAATGATTTATTGTTGATTATTTGCAGTTAGTGTATGCTTATTAATTCAAATTGAATTATTGATTCTGAGAATATACTTGTAGAATAACTACTATTGGCAGTTCATATCCGTAGAAGTTATTATTGATTGTAAATAGTACAGATAATTTTGTTCTACTGTTAAATTGTGTTGAAATGTCTTAGCCAATTTTTCTGGCAAGACGAACATTTGTTAAAACCTTATAGGTTCGAGAGGAGAAGAAAAGTGATTAGATATTGAAATCATAGTATTTCGTTGTTAAATCAAATTTTGATTTCGAGACTGAGAAGAACAACCTTTTATACAAAGGGAACATTTTATTGGTCGTAAATTCGACTATTGCGCGCTATGTTTGATTATTATACATAATATAGGGTATAATAAAGCTGATCACTTGTTATACTTGCAGCGAAGTATGATTTAATCTTTATGGTTATCTGATACACCTGTGTATATATCAAAGTAAATCTTTGAAATCTACTCTAGAAGAAAAGTTCTAGGTCTTGTGTGACCACTCAGCATAAATTTAGAAAACATTCCACTTTGCTATTGCATAAAATTGATTCTTAATTATTCATTAGAATATCATAGAAATTTTGAAAGCGTTGTACTCTTTCATTATCGAAATATATGTTGCGTAGGTTGCGAGAAGATTAGTTAGAGAAGAATAAATTGTTTAGCTATTTCAAAGTTCCCCGAACTTTGGAGTCATTCTATCAAAATAGATAGGATGAAAATTGATGAAGACGCACTTATTATAACCAGTAACTGTAAGACCCCGAAATTTTTAAATAAAAAGGAATTTCCTTTATTTTGAAATAGTAAGGGTTGATTTGATTAATGTGGATAGTTAAGGGTTAAATACGCAAATATTTCAAAATAAGCAAGTGGTTATAAAATATTCATTGTTGTTTGGGAATATTCGTTGGTCGTGGAATATTCAGATGCTTTGTCGGGAATATTAAATGCGACGGTAGCGACCATGTGTGGGCCCATAACGGAAAGCGATTGGATGAAGAAAACGACAAATATAAGTTGTTTTTAAATAACGGCGTAGTTTTTGCCTTTGTTGGAATACCCGTGGTTAAAACACACTAATAATCGCGTTGTTGAACGATAGCACTGCAGTATTGCACCAATTATTGATTCTTACGTGAAAGGCACTACTCAATAATGGTTACGATAATTCTTGCTCGATATTTTATTGAGTTAATAATTCTTTGCGTTGATATTTTATATTCTTTGTTGTTTCAATAATTGTCATTACACGATATCTTTCATTATCGAAGCAATAATTCATATTATCCTAATAATATTATTAGATAACATTATTGGCAATGTCTAGAAAGTTACATCTAAGGAGAGGTTTGGTCATCTAATTGCGGCGTCGATGAAGAAGAAATTCTTATTGAAAGCCCCTCTTTCTGAAGGCGCACGGTTGTCAATATTGTGATTACGTAATATTATTTGTGAATAATTAATTATTGATTTATATGATGAGGAAAATATTGATTTTATGTGGATATAGATGGAGAAAATTTTTAAAATGACAATTGTTGAAAATTAAAATTTTATCTTTTTCTGATAAAATAATTCATTTAAATATATTATTTTAATAATATATTAACGGTGATATTTTTACAATGAATGTGGGATATATGAGTATATGAGGAGGAAGAGTATTTTTGTGGCATTAAATGTTTAACACATGTTTTGTGTGTTGGTGGACACAATTATTGACCGAAATTTGATTATAGCCTGTAAAATCGCCCGTTTGTGGATTTCGGTCGATTTTTATTTGGAATTTGGAAAAACTTTCTTCTGCAAAGTTGTAGAGAATTGAATTTCCTATAAAAACTCGCGAGATTCGAATTTTCTGATGAAAGGGCTATTTATTATGAATTATTGAAGTTCCGAGGCTCCGAAATAATTGATTTTTGGGAGTTTAAATTATTTTTGTTTAGAAAAACGTTTTTGGTATTTTTTGGACATCATTAACATGTGTGGCTGGTGTTTTGACCAAAAGGTGGGCTAAGGAAAATTTGTATAATTATATTAATATTATATTAAATTTTCTGCTTTGGTGTTCTAAGCAATTTCCTATAAATAGGGTGCTTAGGTTAGAATTGAAAATCACACCGAAAATCCGAAGTTTTCTCTATTTCTCTCTCGATATTTTGAGCGTATTCTTGTGAGTATTTTGAGTATACTTTGAGTATTGCTAGATTTGGTGCAAGTTCCTTCAAAGACTATATACGGTATTCTAGCTAGAAGTAATCTTGATCTTTCGAGGTAAGGGATATTATTTTTTTCAGTAATGATATTATTTCTTCAATATCATTATCTTTGAAATGTTGATCTGAAGTTTTATCAAATTTGGAACTTTTTCATGTCGGGGTTACTATTCATGGGTTACTATTCATGAGTTACTATTCACGAGTTTACTATTATTCATGAGTTACTTATTCACGAGTTACTATTCACGAGTACTATTCATGAAGCGTGAAGATGTTTTTGTGGAATTTCTATCTTTTGGTGTCGGAGTTACTATTCACGTATCTGGCACTATTCACGATATCTGATACTATTCATAGAAAAATAAAATTTCTTCTTTTAAATCAAAATATATATTACGGATACTAACTCGATTGTATCCATGTTTTGATCATTCTTGAATTTTACACCACTATGATTATTTTTGAGGTATTTTTGGGCGTGGATAAAACCAAGTCTGAATCCTTGATCCTTAATCCTTGTCATTTTGTTTCATTGGATTCGTTTCTTTAAAAATATTTTTCATCATCCTCGGTCTTAAATGATGATATTATTGAATATCTTTGGCACAGTAGTGCAAAGATTAATGATTACTGATGAATATCTTTAGCCTTTAGTGCAAAGATGAGCAGTGTTGAGATGAACATAATGGATTTGATGAATATCTTTGGCACATGTAGTGCAAAGATGAATATTTGATTTGAGATGAATATTGATTGATGTTCTGAGGATAAAATATTGATGATGGATATTTAAATTCATAGATTATAGTAGATTTCATTCTCTCACGTAACTCTTCTATGAATTATTATTTCATTATGAATATTGATCTCAAACTTGTTGTCTATTGTATTCTATCGATTTTCCTGTTGAAGACTAACGATAATTTGTTGTACATTATCTTAGTCATAATATTCTTCTTGGGCTAGTTGAGCTCACCCTTTCCTTGTTGTTCCATTTTTTCTTCTCGGGAGGCGAGAATGTAGCGAGTACTAGTCGGGGTATGGAATGAAGATTCTAGAGAGTTGTTTAGTAGTCCTCACCATTTTGCAAAATAATGAATCAATAATGTGATGAGGATTTATTTGAGTATAGATATTGTCTAGAAGATAATATTTGTATTCAAACTCACGATTTCTTGTTGTAATAATAAAGTTGTAGTTGTTTACGTACCATGTATTTGGCGACTCGAAATGGGTGTTGTGTATACCTATTTTGGGGGCGTCACAGTTGATATCGAGCTTAGGATATGATCTCTGGCGGAGATCGGGGAATAGAACTAGGAGGGAGAGCGAGTAAATCCTTCGCTAGTGTGTCCTACTAAGCTTATTTGTTAGTTGGTCGAGAATATAGGGATATTATGTGATATATTGATTTCCTTAATTAACCCTTATTTTATGATGATATTTGAGAATGTCGTTGAGAATATTAACGATGGAGTAAATGAGGCCGGAGAGATGCTGTACTCACCAACGAGGAGAACGTGCAACAGTGGCAATGTTCCTCCCGTGAACAACACCACCGAGCGAGATGATGAGCGAGGGGATGTTTAGAAGCTTTTTGCGATTCATGCAAAATCGAGACGAGGGAGACTTCGTGTTCAAAATACAGAGGAAATGATAGCAATTCACGGTGGTCACAACCCAAGAAGTTCAAAGAGTTGGGACCACGAGTGCAGGAAAGCGGATCCGATTAAAGGCGGAGGCGTGGGTCAAACAAATTACCAAGATATTCGATGTCTTGGGATGCGGAGGAACAGAAAGTTCCATTCGCCACATTTATGTTCCGTGGCGGGCGATTCTTCGGTGGGAATCATGAAGCGTACCCATCCAAATTGCACTCGGCGTATCATGGGAGACGTTTGAAATTGTTTCAATGACAAGTACTTCCACGAAAGTATTAAATCGTATGAAGGAAGTGGAGTTTATTAGACTAGAAGCGAAATAACATGGCGGTGTCCCGATGCGAGGCGAAGTTCGCGGAGTTATCCGAGTTTGCACCTCATTTGGTGGAGAATGAGGAACGATATGGCGGATGTTTACGAGAGGTTTGAAACCCGACATACGTCGAAGATATCTCATTTCTCATAAATTTTCTCTCTATTCGGATGTTGTCAGCGGGGCTCGGTTGTTAGAGCGAGATAACGAAATACGTTCAACCGAGGGACCATAACGAGGATCATCTGAGAAGATAGCGATCATCGAATAACGATAACCAATGGGAGAAAGAAAGAATATGGACAAAAGCGGTAACCACTATGGTGGTAATCGTGGCCATGAAAATAGAAAGAAGCGAGTCGGGAGAAGATTTTAAAAAGAGGAGATTCAACAACGACCATGTGAAGGCGTCGGTACGCCAGATAGCAACTAGTTTTAAGGGAGGAGAACGACCACCTACCGTCGTATGTTACAAATCTTGGGAAAGAGGGACATATCATTAAACGCCCTAACAGTTTAAGGTATGCTATAGTTGTGGAAAGGAAGGACATATCGCTCGAGATTTTACTGATAGCGAAACCTAGTTCGATGGGGAGACGGTGACTCAAAAAGATCGTCCCGAGAAAAGTCAAAGTCAACGATTTCGGGAAGAGCGTTTGTCGTGACCGGTCAAAATGCAAGGAACCCGAACGAAGTTAGCACGGGTTAGTCAATTATAAATTCTTGCGAAGTATATACCTTACTAGATATCGGTTCTACCCATTCTTTTATCTCTCTTGCTTGCGCTCAACGTTTGAACTTGACTACGGAGAAATTAGACTTTGACCTATTTATGGAGAATCCGTTAGGAGAAACTTTCATTACATCTGTTGTTTATAAATCTTGCTTGATTCAGTTGGCACTATCACATTACACATTAACCTTATTTCTATAGAGATATTTGCTTTTGATGTGATTTTAAGGTTAACTACTCATCATGCCAAATTGATTGCTTTTGTAAGGTTGTTAGTTTTCATATTCCTAAGCAACTTTGTTATTGAATTCAAGCAATCAAACCATTGTAGTCAAACATTTTCATATCAAGCCATGAAGTCATTCGTTTATTACGGATGTCAAATTTTCTTAGTCCATGTTATGGATTTGAATAAAGACACGTCGATTTGAATAATATTCTGTTGTTATTGATTTTTCCGATGTATTTTACGAAGAATTTCTTGGCTTACTCCCAAAGCTCGATATTAAATTTTGTATCGACTTTGAACCGGTACAAAACTCATTTCTAAAATCTCATATCGAATGGCTCTATTGAACTTGAGTTAAAATTCAACTATAAATTTGGTACTGAGCCTTTATCTTGTGACTTCCTTTGTGGAATTCACTAAGCGAACTCTCTGTAGGGGCGTCATATTAGATGCGATAGTAAATCGATAGGTGTCATTGTGACGTGCTATCCAAGATTGGGATATGAGTCACGATTGAGAGCAACCTAAAGTCGATTATCGAAAGACGTAGCTTTCAGGCTTAAGTTAGTTATTATCGGAGATTCGTTGAAGGATATTCTCGAATCGCTATTCCGTTAACTTAGTGACTCGAAAAGATACAAAATTAGTATGGAGCGAGGAATGCGAGAAGATTTTCCAAGAGCTCAAGAGGCGACTCATTTAAGCACATATTCTAACCATACCATCTTGGAAAAGCGAGCGTGGTAGGCGTAGCGTTGAGTAGAAGATCATATCACGAAGAACAGGTGTGATGATGTCAAGTATCGCATAGAGCCAACTTTAATAGAAAAGTTAAGGTTGCTCGAGCCACCAGGCCGGAGTGATCACGAAAGAAGAAAGTACAAGAAGGAGCTATTCCTAAGCGAGAATTGATGAAGAAGGAATACTTGAGTCCACTCTAGACTTTGTGTTCCTAACGACTCTGATTTGAAGAACAAGATTATGATGGAGGCACACAATACACCATTTGCAATCCATCTTGGGAGTACCAAAATGTATTATGATCTTCAACATACATTTTGGTGGAGCAATATGAGGAGAGAGATCGCGTAGTTTATCTCGATGTGTTTAACTTGCCAGCGTGTAAAGGCGGAGCATCTTGTACCTAAGGGTCCGTTGCAACCACTTGAGATTCCTAATGGAAGTGGGAACACATTACCACAATTTCATTACTAATCTTCCCAAGGTTTCTCAAGGCATAGATGCGATTTGGGTTATTGTTGATAGATTAACCATGTCTACTCATTTCTTCTGAAATCGAGAGACTTATTCCTTGAGCGTCTTTCTCGTATATACGTAAATGAGATTGTGAGATTGCATGGCATGCCAGTATCCATAGTTTTAGATCGTGACCCAAGATTCACTTCATGATTTTGGGTTAGCTTGCAAAAAGCTATGGGCACGAATTTACGATTCAGTTTGGCATACCATCCTCAAACGGATGGGCAATCAGAAAGGACTACTCAAAATCTTGAAGATATATTAAAACTCTGTGTCCTAGATTTCAAAGGAAGTTGGGATAAGTACTTGCCATTGGTGGAATTCTCATACAACAATAGTTATTAAACAAATATAGGCATGGTTCCATTCGAAGCATTATATGGACAAAAATGTCGTTCCCCAATATGTTGGGATGAGGTGGGTGAGGCAACATTGTTGGGACCCGAGTTAGTACGTATGACTAATGATTCGACAACATATACAAACGGCACAAGATCGACAAAAGAGTTATGCGAATCTTCATCGAAAGGACGTGGAATTTAGTGTAGGGGATCATGTATTGTTGCGAGTTGCTCCATGGAAGGGAGTTACAAGATTTGGGAAGAGAGGAAAGCTCAATCCACGATTTATCGGTCCATTTCAAATTCTTGACCGAGTAGGAAATGTAGCCTATAGACTTGCGAGTATGTCTCGTGTTCATAATGTGTTTCACATATCATACTTAAGTAAATATGTGAAAGACCCAACCACGTTATTGAGTTAGAACCGGACGAGATAGCGAAGACTTAACGTGTGAGGAGGTACCTATCAAGATTTTGGATAGGAAGGAGCATGTCCTACTGCATGAAAGGTTATACCACAAGTTAAAGTTTTGTGGAGGAATCAAAGCTATAGAGGAAATGACACAGGGAATTGGAAAGCGGAAATGAAAGCGAGGTATCCTCACCTTTTCAAAACACCAGTATCGTACGTCAATTTCGAGGACGAAATTTCATAAGGAGGGAGGTTGTAAGACCCCAAATTTTTTAATAAAAGGAATTTCCTTTATTTTGAAATAGTAAGGGTTGATTTGATTAATGTGGATAGTTAAGGGTTAAATCACGCAAATATTTCAAAATAAGCAAGTGGTTATAAAATATTCATTGTTGTCGGGGAATATTAGTTTGGTCGTGGAATATTAAATCTTTGTCGGGAATATTAAATGCGACCAAGGTAGCGACCATGTGTGGGCCCATAACTGAAAAGCGATTGGATGAAGAAAACGACAAATATAAGTTGTTTTTAAATAACTTGGCGTAGTTGTTGCCCTTTGTTGGAATACCGGTGGTTAAAACACACTAATCTGGCGTTGTTGAGCAGTAGCTTTGAGTATTGCACCAATTATTGATTCTTACGTGAAGGCACTTTACTCAATAATGGTTACGATAATTCTTGTTCGAGTATTTTATTGAGTTAATAATTCTTTGCGTTGATATTTTATATTCTTTGTTTTTTGATAATTGTCATTACACATTATCTTTCATTATCGAAGCAATAATTCATATTATCTGAATAATATTATTAGATAACATTATTGGCAATGTCTAGAAAGTTACATCAAGGAGAGGTTTGGTCATCTAATTGCTTGCGCATGAAGAAGAAATTCTTATTGGAAAGCCCCTCTTTCTGAGGAGCGCACATTTGTCAATATTGTGATTACGTAATATTATTTGTGAATAATTAATTATTGATTTATATGATGAGGAAAATATTGATTTTATGTGGATATAGATGGAGAAATTTTTAAAATGACAATTGTTGAAAATTAATATTTTATCTTTTTCGATAAAATAATTCATTTAAATATATTATTTTAATAATATATTAACGGTGATATTTTACAATGAATGTGGGATATATGAGTATATGAGGAGGAAGAGTATTTTTGTGGCATTAAATGTTTAACACATGTTTTGTGTGTTGGTGGACACAATTATTAATAGAAATTTGATTATAACTTTAAAATCGCCCGTTTGTGGATTTCGGTCGATTTTGTTTGGAATTTGGAAAAACTTTCTTCTGCAAAGTTGTAGAATTGAATTTCCTATAAAAACTCATGAGATTCGAATTTTCTGATGAAAGGGCTATTTATTATGAATTATTGAAGTTAGAGGTCTCAAATAATTGATTTTGGGAGTTTAAATTATTTTTGTTTAGAAAAACGTTTTTGTATTTTTTGGACATCATTAACATGTGTGGCTGGTGTTTTGACCAAAAGGTGGGCTAAGGAAAATTTGTATAATTATATTAATATTATATTAAATTTTACGCTTTGGTGTTCTAAGCAATTTCCTATAAATAGGGTGCTTAGGTTAGAATTGAAAATCACACGAAACCCAAGTTTTCTCTATTTCTCTCTCGATATTTTGAGCGTATTCTTCTTGTGAGTATTTTGAGTATACTTTGAGTATTGCTAGGCGGTTGCAAGTTCCTTCAAAGACTATACCCGGTATTCTAGTTAAAATCTTGATCTTTCGAGGTAAGGGATATTATTTTTTTTTTAATGATATTATTTCTTCAATATCATTATACTTTGAATGTTGATCTGAAGTTTTATCAAATTTGGAACTTTTTCATGTCGGGATTACTATTCATGGGTTACTATTCATGAGTTACTATTCACGAGTTTACTATTCATGAGTTCTTATTCACGAAAGTTACTATTCACGAGTACTATTCATGAAGCGTGAAGATGTTTTTGTGGAATTTCTATCTTTTGGTGTCGAGAGTTACTATTCACGTATACGGCACTATTCACGTATCTGACACTATTCACGATATCTGATCTTATTCAATAGAAAAATAAAATTTCTTCTTTTCGTCCAAAATATATATTACGGATACTAACTCGATTGTATCCATGTTTTGATCATTCTTGAATTTTACACCACTATGATTATTTTTGAGGTATTTTTGACGTGGATAAAACCAAGTACGAATCCTTGATCCTTAATCCTTGTCATTTTGTTTCCTTTGGATTCGTTTCTTTAAAATATTTTCATCATCCTCGGTCTTAAATGATGATATTATTGAATATCTTTGGCACAGAGTGCAAAATGATTAATGATTACGATGAATATCTTTAGCCTTTAGTGCAAAGATGAACAGTGTTGAGATGAACATGACCGATTGATGAATATCTTTGGCTGTGTAGTGCAAAGATGAATATTTGATTTGAGATGAATATTGATTGATGTTCTGAGGATAAAATATTGATGATGGTATTAAATTCATAGATTATAGTAGATTTCATTCTCTCACGTAACTCTTACATGAATTATTATTTCAAGCTACGCGAATATTGATCTGAAACTTGTTGTCTATTGTATTCTATCGATTTTTCCTGTTGAAGACTAACGATAATTTGTTGTACATTATCTTAGTCATAATATTCTTCTTTGGGCTAGTTGAGCTCACCCTTTTCCTTGTTGTTCCATTTTTCTTCTCGGGAGGCGAGAATGTAGCGAGTACTAGTCGGGGTATGGAATGAAGATTCTAGAGAGAGTTGTTTAGTAGTCCTCACCATTTTGCAAAATAATGAATCAATAATGTGATGAGGATTTATTTGAGTATAGATATTGTCTAGAAGATAATATTTGTATTCAAACTCACAGTTTCTTGTTGTAATAATAAAGTTGTAGTTGTTTACATACCATGTATTTGGCGACTCGAATGGGTGTTGTGTATACCTATTTTGGGGCGTCACGGTTAATATCGAGCTTAGGATATGATCTCTGGCGGAGATCGGGAATAGAACTAGGAGGAGAGGCAGTAAATCCTTCGCTAGTGTGTCCTACCTAAGCTTATTTGTTAGTTGGTCAGAATATAGGGATATTATGTGATATATTGATTTCCTTAATTAACCCTTATTTTATGACAGTATTTGAGAATGTCGACTGAGAATATTAACCCTTACTTTGATGCCTCCATCCTAGCAGGACTTGACTTTGGTGCACGACAAAATCAGGCTAGGTGACCTTCTCTTCTACAATTGTAACATGCTTTGGTATGCTGCGTATAGTTTAGACAGATGTGTCCCTCTCCTCCGCATTTGTAACATACGACCCTCAGTCGTTCTCCTTCCTTAACAACACATGCTAGTGTTGACGTCTTTCCATCATTATTGAATCTCCTCTTCTTGAAATTTCCACTTCGATTATCTTGGCCATGATTACCACCGAAGTGGTTACCATTTCTGGTATGTTGATTCCCTCCACGTTTGTTGTCACCACTTCGATGACTACTACCACTGGTATTATCGACTTGTCGGATGCTCTCTATTGGTTGGGTTGACTCATTATCGCGCTCCAATAACTGAACCCTATTTACAACATCTGAATATAAACACAGTTCGTGAGAAATGAGGTATTGACGTATTTTGGGTCTCAAACCTCGTAGAAACATTCATGTCATTCTCTCCTCATTATCAACCAAATGGGATGCGAACCGGGACAACTCGGCAAACTTAGCCTCGTACTGCGACATGGTCATATTATGTTGCTCCAAATTAATACACTCGACTTCCTTTAGTTGATGAATACTTTCGGGAAATTACTTATTGTTGAAAAGGTCTTGGAACTTTTCCCAAGACATTTTGAGTGCTGCAGGCTGAGTACATTTTACTGATTCCCACCAGTAATCTACCTCTCCTCTCAACATGAAGGTGGAAAAGGGATCCTTTTGCTCCTCAGAGCATCCCAAGATATCAAATATCTTGGTGATCTGCTTTACCACGTCTCCGCCTTAAGTGGTTTTGGCTCTCCCAAAAATTCCGATGGTCCCAGCTCTTTGAACTGCTTAACAGTGACCATCTAAGAGTTTTCAGAGTTTCCACCTGTATTTTGAACAGGATCCGCTCTCGCCTGATGTTGCATGAATTTCATGAAGCCTTTGAATAATCCATCGTTCATAATTTGATCGGTGTTGTTGTTTACCTGAGGATTATTGTCTTCCTGTTGCACATTATCCTGGGTATTGATCGTTGGTGACTCAACGGTCTCATGTGCTTCGTTGCTTATCTCGACATTTTTAGATGCCATTTTCAAACACTGCCAGAAAAGAAGGGTTAATTGACATGCCACATATTATCCCTATACTCTGACTGACCAATTAAATACCAAATAAACTTTGGTAGGCCATACTAGCGAAGGAATTCCCCATCTCTCCCCTCCTAGTTCTTGTCTCACATCTCACCCAGGGATCATATCCCTAAGCTTTGATACCAACTGTGATGCCACCAAAATAGGCATACATCACCCATCTTTGGTCGCCAAATACATGGTTCTGAATACAAATTCAAACTTAATTATATAACATGAGCTGGGAGTTTTTACACGAATATTGTCTTCTAGACAATATCTAAACTCAAATGGTGTCCTCATTACATTTATTGTCACACTATTTTATAGAATAGTGAGGACTACTATAACACCATCTCGGACCATCACTTCGTTCCCCGACTAGTTTCAGCTACGTTCTCCTTTCCTGAAGAGAACAATGGAAGTAAAAGGGTGAGCTCAACTAGCCCAGTAAGAAATATTATAACTAAGATTGTGCAAAATAAGTTATTATTAGCCTTCAACAATGTTAAACTGATAGAATATAATATACAACAAGTTTAACTACAGTGCAACAAACAATCCATTAGAAGAGTCAAGTAGAGTATGATATCTACTATCTTCTATGATTTAAAAAGTTTATCATTAACTTTATCGTTGGGACTCATCTTAATAAATAAATCACATCATCGAATTATCCCTGTACTACGGGCCAAGGATATTTATTAGTATCACGTCCATAAATTATTTTTTCACTACGGGCCAAAAAATATTCGTGTAATCATCAATGGTCATGATCATACCGAATTATTGAAAGTAGTATGCACACAAGCCAATCATGTTTGATGATAAAGCATATACTTTGTAACAATCTTATTCATTTATTAATAAAAAGTATTAATTTATTAAAGGAATTTAATTATCTACATGATGCTGTTTTATAATATGTGATAAACCCATAGTTTTAAGCAATGCTTTTAGAATAATGATGATGATCATTCTAATGAGATCTAAATTCTTAGAAAGCTTAAAACTAAAATAGTTCCCAATCATTGGATTACTAAATTGGGGATTAGTGAATCCGGATAGATTGGTACATCGTTCTTGCTCATTGGATGAGGATGATTGATCTCATGATCATCTCGTGGAACACTAAAGCAAGTATGTAGGTGCTTATTAGAGAATAAGTTCAACGAGCGTTGGCTCAGCTAAGGAATACCTAATGGAGTTTTATTTGCTGTCAATAGGAATTCCTGTAGTGATAGTAGTACAAGTAATCCTTGGACTTGAGATCATCATAGTATCTTGTATATGATGAGTTATACTTTGACTTATTCCTTAAGACCCTTAGGGTATATCAAAGGGTATGCTTGGGTATAATAAGTTGTACATGGAGATAATGTATGATCAATAAAGAATCTACCACTTCTAATAAAAGAAGAGAAATGTCCTATGTGATTCGATAAATGACAACCCAGTAGTCCTTGGCCAAGGCAGAATGAAATTAGAAAGGAGTTTATAATTTGCATTATTTGGAGTTGTGCATTTAAGGATTGAAATACATATAATTAAATAAAATAAGACTTGTGATGAATTCATGTCTTATATTTAATTGGGACATTGTATGGTGGAAGGATTGAATTGTACGGTAACTATTTACTCAAAGGTTCTTTAATGATTAATGTTGAAATCTATATTATCCGGAAAGTCGTTGATCATTGGGGAGGCTTATCCTATTGTAGAATAAATATTATTTATTTAAATAAATTAATTGATTAATTTATTTATTTAAATAAGATTAGAATTGTTCTAATTGATTTATTCACAACCGGTTTAATATGGAGAACCTAAAGGGTCACACCATAAAAGGAAGAATAATTATTTAAGAAGTTAATGGCATAATCGTAATAATATGTTATGTATATTTAATTTAATCTATGGTGATAGAATAAATTAAATAGCTTAATATTATTATTTAATATTTTAGAAATATTAAATATAAATTAATAAGAGGAGTCTTATTAATATTATTACAATTATTATTATTTTAATTTCTAAAAGAGTTTAGGAATTAATTTAATATAAGTACTCTCATTTATTCCTAATTGGATTAGGAAGAAAATTAGTTAAAGGAGTTTAATTAATTATCCCTAATAAGATTAGGGAGCTTAATTAATTAAAAAGAATTAATTAATTAAAACTCAATTCCTTAATTGTTAAGGTGGGTTGCCCACATCTATAAATAAGAGGAGTCTTATTATGGGTGGTATGGGTTGTTGACTTTTACAACGACATAATTCCAATTTGTTGGAAGTACCCTTTTCTATCTGAGATAGAAAACTAGGGTTTGAGCCAAATACCCATCTTCTTGAATTTTCTTCTTCCTTGGTGGATCACCTCTAGAGGCCAAACATTTGGGTGGCTAACGTTGATCAAAGGAAGGAACCAAACCCGGTGGATTCAAGATTGAGCGAAAAAGGATTTGGAGGTGAACTTGTACTGAGGAAGCTTCGATCTTCAAGTATGATTTATTCTTTATCTTTTCGTTTAATTAATAATTGTGCATAAAGGGTGATCCGGGTATATGGTTTGTAAAATTTTTAAACTCTGATTTTTACACGCTTCCACATTATTTTGCAATTTGATTGCGTTCATGAATATTACAAACCTAACAGTGGCATCAGAGCCAAACCTTTATGCAAATTATTAATTGTTTTAATTTAATATGTATATTGATATGTGTTTAGAACAATTTATTTGGGCATAATTTTATTGTATAAAATTTATTTAAAAAAAAAAACGTGAAAAACTGTTTTAAAAATCGGTACTAATAAATATATATATATGGTACAAATCGGAAGGGTTAGCATGTAAACGTGGTTAGCATATTACGTTTTTTTTTTTTGCAATACCGTATGATTTACTAAAAGTAGCAAGTGGAATGCTTGATTCATTTTGCAGGAATGCTTTAATATTAGATATATATATATTAAACCATGGAATCATACAGGATTTCATGGATAAAATAAAGGCAGTTATATATATATAAATAATATACTAATTATATATATATATATATATATATATATATATATATATATTTATATATATATATAATATATTATTCTCAATAATTTTATAATTAAAATAAAAGGTTTATTTTAATCTTAAAATAAAAAGTTTATTTTAATATTAAAATAAAAAGATTTACTTTAATTTTAAAATTAGAATTTCATCTTAACTAATTAGAGTTGGAATTGGATTCCATAATAACTAATTGGAGTTGAAATTGGATTTTATTTTCCTAAAATAAAGGAGTTTATTTGTGAATAGGAAAGTAAATCCATCTTTCCTTAAATAAAGGAGTTTGTTTAGATATGAAATAAGATTTCATATTATTCAAAATAAAAGAGTTTATTTGTGAATAGGAAAGAGAATCCATGTTTCCTTAAATAAAGGAGTTTCTTTAGATATGAAATAAGATTTCATATTATTCAAAATAAAAGAGTTTATTTGTGAATAGGAAAGAATATCCGTGTTTCCTTTAATAAAAGATTTTTTTTTATGGAATTGGATTCCATAATTAATTAAAATAAAAGAGTTTATTTTAATTAAAGATTTTTTATATATATATATGGAATTGGATTCCATAATTAATTAAAATAAAGGAGTTTATTTTTATTAAAAATTTTTGATTAAAATAAAATAGTTTATTTTATTCAAAATAGGATAAATTAAAATAAAATAGTTTTATTTTGATTTAAATTTGGATTAAAATAAAGGAGTTTATTTTGATTAAAATTAGATTTTATACTAACTAAATTTGCCGATTAAATGATATCAATATATATATTAAATATTTATTATTCATAAGATGAATGTTATTTATTGATGCGTATGGTGATGTGTATGATAATAAATGGGATTGATTATGGACTATTGACCAATGCGATTGGATTTTATTTTAGTTGGATGCATGAATGTATGGGTTTTTATTAAATGGGTTACTGCATACCTCGTCTTCTCTAATTTTTCTTAATGTAAATTCTATCTCCCTCTATGTACTTCCCTTGATTTCGATCAAGGTTTCTATTTATTTTAAATAGTTTTGTAATAGGAATAGTTAGAATTAATTTTGAAAAATTAGAGATCGAAAACAAAGAAGCGCTTAAAGACCCGTTTGTAATGGAGCCCGGTTTTAAATGTAATAGTTATATTTAAATATTATTTCTTGCACCCCTAGGGTTTGACCTTTTGGTTCACTTGGTGGCTCTAGTGAACCAACCTAGAATAAAAGTCCATAATCAATCCGGGTAGAATATAGTATTCTATATGTGCATGCTTATACTATATATATTATATATTATGCAAACATGCTTCGCATGTTCATTAATATGACGCGTATTTTATATATATATGTGCATGCGCGCTAAATAAGATGAGATAATTAATAACAAACCCCTCAATTTTTATATATTAAGTCCTAAGCGTTCAAAGATATTTGGAATATCTAACGTCGCCTTCTAGCATGATAAAATTAATAGAGTATTAAATATTTAATATGAGTTTGTTGTGTCACCACAAGGCAAGTATTAAGTATTTAAGATGTTAATTTATCACATTTGATGCTTATAAAGAAAATTGAACAATATTGTTTTGTTGTGTCACCACAAGGATGATATTTTTCTTTTTTGAATATATGGAGTGCTAGGTTGGACTTAACTTGGATAATTTTGATTCGGATGTGCCACCACTTGATCAAAATAATCTAAGAGGCAAAATACAAGGAGTTGCATAGTTGATGTAATTGACAAGAGTTGTCTACTTATTTATTTATATATAGTTTGTTGTGTCACCACAAGGCTATATACATTTGAAATGGGATCCTTATTCTCACTAGCAGATCTTTAATTAGATTTTGCCGAACTATATATTTTGAGGGTAATATAATTTGAAGAAAATAGTGGGAGATACCAATTTAAAACAAGACCTAAATTATTTTGGTAATTAATAAAAGAATGTATGTTAAAATGTTGTTAATTACAAATTCATTTACTAAATTTTACAATGTCTTAATTACTATCACTGCGAAACATATTAAATGTTATTTAACTGGACCGTATTAAATGGATTGGTTAAGGAATATGAGAATAGTTCTCATAGCTGAAAAGCTATCTTATGTCCTTAATACGCCTATCCCTGCAATGGTTGCAGACAATACCTCTGAGGAAGACATTGCTACTTTTAGAAAGTGGCAAGATGATGCACAGTTGGCTCAATGCATCATGCTCGCATCTATGAGTAACGAGCTTCAGCGTCAGCATGAAACTATGGATGCTCCTACTATATTCCTACACATCAAGTAGTTGATGGTGAGGAAAGTAGGACTGATAGATATCAAATATCTAAGGAGCTCTTAGATCTAGAATGGTCAATGGCACTATAAATGCAGACAAAAGTTCTTAACATAATCAATTTGATTGATCAATTAGGACAACTGGTTTTGTCATGGATGGAGAGTTGAGCCAAGATTTGATCTTGCACTCACTCCGGGACTCCTTTCACAATTGTTGTGAATTTTCATATAAACAAGCTAGATATCGACTTATTTGATTTGCTTAACATGTTGAAAAATGTTGAGAGTCACTTTCCAACCAAGAAAGATCAAGTCTTCTTGGTAGGGGCCAAAGGATCTTCCGAAAAGAAGAACGATTCAAAGAAGGTAAATAGAAAGGCATAAACAAAGGATAATAAGAACAAAACCGATATAGATAGGAAAGAAGTTTGCTTCCACTTTGCAATAAGCACTGGACCTTTGGAAAGAAATCTGCGAGAAGCATCTTGCGAGAGGCTAACCAAAGAAGCTTAGTGAAGTTTCGGTTCATAATCTGATTTTTCATGATTGAAATAAATTTTCTTTAAGTCAAGGTTCTACTTGGGTATTGGATACCGACTTTGGTTATCATAAATATAGATTTATGAAGGGACCAAATAGTAGTAAAAGCTAAACAAGTATAAGTAATCCTATGTGTGGGAAATGAAGCAAAGGTTGCAACATTAGCCATAGAAACTTATAGTTTAACATCGCTCTTCTTGCAAAATCTATTAAGTCAATAAGTTGTTATTGTATTTTAGTTCTCGTTGAAAACATTATTTCCATTTTATTGTTGGACAATGAAATCTTTGGTATTATAATTAAGAACAATTGTTGTTCTATTTATAATAATAATGTTTTTGTATAGAATGGAATATTACTTAATAAATTTTGTATACTTGACTTACATGAAAATAATTTTGCATATTGAACAAATTAGTATAAGAAAAGGAGATGATCATTCAAAGAGTTGAATAAATGTATTTGTTGAAATACAAGTGTGAATTATTTGAAAGGTTCAAAGAATTCAGAAGTGAAACAAATTGGCAAAGTATTAAGATTCTTTGATTAGATCAAGGAATAAATACTTGTGCAATAAGTTTCTAGATCATCTCAAATGGTTTTCTCATAATGGACACATCCTGATACACAATAATTAATTGATGTATCTGAATGAAAAATCATACCTTGTTGGACATGGTGCGGTCCATAATGATTTTACCGACATTCCAAAGTATCCTTACGGGATAATGTCCTAGAAATGGTCTTTGCATATCTCGAAAATGGTAACCTCAAAATCCTATCCCCAAGACTCCATAAAAGTTATGGACGGGGAGGATTCTAATCTTAAGTATGTTAAGATAAGGGTTGTCCAACTTATGTGAAAAGGTTTCAAAAGATAAGCTTGGGACAAGATTTGACAAGTGTAGATTTATGGAACATCCTAAAGTAAGTTTAGGGTATATGCTCTATAATCCTACTTAGCAAAAGGTGTTTGTTCTGAAAACACGCGCCTTCTAAGATAAATGTGTTTATCATTGAAGGGCTAGTGGGAGGATAATAGATCTTGAAAAGTTCAAGAACCACAAAACACTATAAGTCAATTAAGAGGAACACGTAGATAGACTGTTGTACCTGGCGAATCATAAATGCGGAATAGTACCAAAGATACAGGAGGTATGGATTCATCATGGATGATGATGATGAGGTACACATCATAGAAGATGATGATCCAGAGTTACATTCAATGAGGTAAGACTTCTAAAGTGTGTGTACAAAGGGGGTCGATGGGGCGTCGTGACATTCCTAATATTATATGTTGATATACTACGGATAAGGAATGACATACTAATGCTACAATCGATAATGATAAAGTTGTCTAAACATTCCTCCATGAATGGTTTGGGACGAGTATCTTAATTGGGGATAAAATCTATATAGATAGATCTGAGAGGATGCTCGACTTAACCCAAGGAGCGATATTCATTTGATGCTAAAGTCGTTTAGCATGGCAAACTCAAAGAGATGACTCATGTCGATGAGTTATGGAGTGTATCTCTCTTAATAGTCCCCACGGACTCTAAAAGAGAGATCGCATGAGTGACTATCATGTATGCAATGAAATATCTGAGACACGATGTTGATCGGTCATAATACGGAGAAGTTCACTATGAGTTAGTGAAAAACATCTTAAAGTGCTTAACCTAGCACTAAGGATGTGATCATATTCATGGTGGGTCTAAATTAAAACTAGAGGGCTTAATAGACTCAAGTTTTCGAACGAGACCAAGATGATGAAAAATCCATTTTAAGGTAAAGCGTTATCTTGAGCGATTGGTGCGATGAATTGGAAAGGTTCCAAACAAAGAAAAGAGTTCTTTGGTTTAGTGATAAAGACAAATTATATAGCTATAAATGAAGTCGCAAGTTGATTGTTTGGATTAAAAGTTCATTCTGAGAACTAGGAATAGTTCCCAAGTCTCATCTTGGATCTAAACATGTGTTGTGGCACTTTCATTTGATTATTAGAATCATTGAAAGATGGGAAATCACTATAGAGATAGTGGACTCTCATGAACAACATTACATATCCATTAACTAAAGCTTATCCAACAAAGCAGGATAATCGTCACTTAGAGAAGAAGAGTATAAGATACCATGACGATTGGCTTTAGTGCAAGTGGGAGATTGAAAGTAGTAGTATGCACACAAGCGATCATGTTTGATGATAAAGCATATACTTTGTAACAATCTTATTCATTTATTAATAAAAGTATTAATTTATTAAAGGCATTTAATTATCTACATGATGCTATTTTATAATATGTGATAAACCCATAGTTTTAAGCAATGCTTTTAGAATAATGATGATGATCATTCTAATGAGATCTAAATTCTTAGAAAGCTTAAAACTAAAATAGTTCCCAATCATTGGATTACTAAATTGGGGATTAGTGAATCCGGATAGATTGGTACATAGGTTGCTTGCTCATTGGATGAGGATGATTGATCTCATGATCATCTGTGTGGAGACACTAAAGCAAGTATGTAGGTGCTTATTAGAGAATAAGTTCAACTTTGAGCATTGGCTCGCTAAGGAATACCTAATGGAGTTTTATTTGCTGTCAATAGGAATTCTGTAGTGATAGTAGTAGTGAAGTAATCCTTGGACTTGAGATCATCATAGTATCTTGTGTATGATGAGTTATACTTTGACTTATTCCTTAAGACCCTTAGGGTATATCAAAGGGTATGCTTGGGTATAATAAGTTGTGCATGGAGATAATGTATGATCGATAAAGAATCTACCACTTCTAATAAAAGAAGAGAATGTCTATGTGATTCGATAAATGACAACCCAAAGAGTCCTTGGCGGCGAGAATGAAATTAGAAAGGAGTTTCTAATTTGCATTATTTGGAGTTGTGCATTTAAGGATCGAAATATATATAATTAAATAAAATAAGACTTGACGATAATTCCATGTCTTATATTTAATTGGGACATTTTATGGTGGAAGGATTGAATTATCTTTGGTAACTATTTACTCAAAGGTTCTTTAATGATTAATGTTGAAATCTATATTATCCGGAAAGTCGTTGATCGCTAGGGAGGCTTATCCTATTGTAGAATAAATATTATTTATTTAAATAAATTAATTGATTAATTTATTTATTTAAATAAGATTAGAATTGTTCTAATTGATTTATTCACAACCTAGTTTAATATGGAGAACCTAAAGGGTCACACCATAAAAGGAAGAATAATTATTTAAGAAGTTAATGGCATAATCGTAATAATATATATTATGTATATTTAATTTAATCTATGGTGATAGAATAAATTAAATAGCTTAATATTATTATTTAATATTTTAGAAATATTAAATATAAATTAATAAGAGGAGTCTTATTAATATTATTACAATTATTATTATTTTAATTTCTAAAAGAGTTTAGGAATTAATTTAATATAAGTACTCTCATTTATTCCTAATTGGATTAGGAAAGAAAATTAGTTAAAGGAGTTTAATTAATTATCCCTAATAAGATTAGGGAGCTTAATTAATTAAAAGAATTAATTAATTAAAACCCAATTCCTTAATTGTTAAGGTGGGTTGCCCACATCTATAAATAAGAGAAGTCTTATTATGGGTGGTATGGGTTGTTGACTTTTACAACGACATAATTCCAATTTGTTGGAGAGTACCCTTTTCTATAGAGATAGAAAACTAGGGTTTGAGCCAAATACCCATCTTCTTGAATTTTCTTCTTCCTTGGTGGATCACCTCTAGAGGCCAAACATTTGGGTGGCTAACGTTGATCAAAGGAAGGAACCAAACCCGGTGGATTCAAGATTGAACGCGAAATGATTTGGAGGTGAACTTGTACCTGAGGAAGCTCGATCTTCAAGGGTATGATTTATTCTTTATCTTTTCGTTTAATTAATAATTGTGCATAAAGGGTGATCCGGGTATATGGTTTGTAAAATTTTTAAACTCTGATTTTTACATGCTTCCGCATTATTTTGCAATTTGATTGCGTTCATGAATATTACAAACCTAACAATTATCCCCGGTTATAATCATACCAATCAATAGTTCATCTATGCACGTAAGCCAAAGATGACTTTCATCACAATATAAGCATGAGGATGATGACAATGATATAAGAATTCAATTAAAAGAAAGTAAAGGATAAATTTTTAAAGATTTATAACTTAATTTATCCAAAATTCAATAATGTCCAAATTGTCAACATGATACTGGTTTGTGGAGTAAAATTCAAGAATAATATCCATGTATCAAAAATAATTAGGATAGAAAAGAAATAAATTTTTTAGTGAATAGTACCCCGTGAATAATACCATATAATAATACTTTGGGAATAGTACCCCATGAATAGTACCCCAATATAAAATTCACGGGGTACATGAATAGTACTATTATAGGGTACTATTCATGGGGTAATATCGGCGTTGTGGTTCCTCCATACTACCTTAACAGAAGGTATTATCTTATTTCTTAACACTTGTTCTTTTTTATCAATTATCTGCAATGAGACCTCTTCATAGGTTAAGTCCTTTTCAAACTAAATAGGTTCATACTCTATGACATGCTTGTAATCCTGCTTACAGGGTCGTAAGACTGAGACGTGGAACACGTTGTGTATATGTTTTAACTCCGAAGGTAAAGCTATTTCATAAGCTACCTCACCCACTTGTCTCAAAACTTCTAAGGGTCCTATGAATCTGGGACTAAGTTTTCCCTTCTTCCCAAATCTCATTTCCCTTTCCAAGGCGACACTTTCAAAAACACATAAGTACCGATGTCGAAGTCTCGTTGTTGCCGTTGTTGATCTGCATATTTCTTCTGTCGATCCTGAGCCGTCACTAGCCTCGCTCATATTGTTTTGATCACATCTGCAATTTGTTGCACCAATTCTGGCCCTATCAATTGTTGTTCTCCCACTTCATCCCAGCACAATGGCGTTCTGCATTTCCTTCCATATAAAGCTTCATAAGGTGGCATACCGATGCTCGCGTGATAACTGTTGTTGTATGCAAATTCCACCAACAGCAGGTGGTCATCCCAGCTCCCTTTGAAATCCATAACACATGCTCTCAGCATGTCCTCTAACATTTGAATAGTTCTCTCGCTCTGCCCTTCTGTTTGAGGATGATATGCTATGCTCAACCTCAGTTGCATTCCCTTGCGTTCTTGAAAACTTCTCCAGAAATTTGCTGTGAACCACGAATAGCGATCTGACACAATTGATACAGGTACCCTATGCCTGGAAACAATCTCTTTGATGTAAAGCTTTACCAACTGATCCAAGGTATATCTGATCTTGATTGGCAAGAAATGTGGTGACTTGGTCAATCGATTAACGATCACTCATCCTACATCGTAACCCTTCTGCGTAGTTGGAAGTCCTACCACGAAGTCCATCGTGATATGCTCCCACTTCCAATGTGGAATTTCTAAAGGTTGAAGTAACCCGCTCGGTTTCTGATGTTCCGCCTTAACTCTCTGGCATGTTAAACACTTGCTGACGCACTCTGCGACTTATCTTTTCATATTGGGCTACCAATAATGTTGGCGGAGATCCTGATACATCTTTGTGCCTCCCGGGTGGATTGAGTAACTTAAGCTATGAGCTTCTTGTAAGATTTCTTCCTTTAATTCAGACACCGCTGACACCCAAATTCTCTTCTCAAATCTTAATAGTCCATCACCCCCCATACTAAATTTAAGCTTTTCTTCATCTAAAATTCTTTTCCTCACCTTCACACATTCCTCATCACTGCCTTGTGCTTCCTTAATTTTGTCCAATAGAGTCGGACGAGACTCAATTGCGAATAATTTCCCCTCTAGCTCCCTTGAACTTTTTATCTCGAGTTCCAATCTAGCCATCTCCTTATTTAACTCCTCTTGAGCTGTTAGCATTGCCAATCTACCACTACCCTTTCTCCTTAGGGCATCTGCTACCATGTTCACTTTCCTCGGATGATACAAGATATCGCAATCGTAATCCTTTATAAGTTCCAACCATCTTCTTTGTCTCATATTCAACTCCTTCTGCGTGAAGATATACTTCAGACTTTTATGGTCCGTGTATATTTCACACCTTACACCATATAAATAGTGCCTCTATATCTTTAAGGAAAATACTACCGTCACCTATTCCAGGTCATGGGTAGGATATCCCTTCTCGTAATCCTTCAATTGACGCGATGCGTATGCAATAACTTTACCATGTTGTATAAGCACATAGCCAAGTCCTTTGTGTGACGCATTACTGAAAATCACGAAGTCACCTGTATCGTCAGGTAAAGACAACACTGGTGCTTCACTCAGTCTTTTCTTGAGTTCCTTAAAACTCTCTTCACACTTCTCCGTCTAAACAAATTTTACCGACTTCTTCGTTAAATTCGTCAACGTTCTCGCTATCTTTGAAAAATCTTGGATAACTTGTTTGTAATAGCCTGCCAGTCGTAAGAAACTTCTTACTTCAGTCGGTGACTTTGGTTGTTCCCAATTCTGAACCACTTCCACCTTTGCTGGATCCACAGAAATTTCATCCTTGTCGATCACGTGTCCCAGATATTGAACTTTCTCCAACCAGAATTCACACTTTGAGAATTTTGCGTATAACTTATCCTTCCTCAATGCCCCCAATACTAACGTTAAGTGTTCAACATGATCTTCCCAAGTCTTGAAATAGATCAGGATATCATCTATGAACACAACTGTGAATCTATCTAAGTATTGCTTGAATACCCGATTCATCATGTCCATAAACACTGCTGGCACATTTGTTAACCGAATGACATCACCAGGAACTCGTAGTGACCGTAACGTGTCCTAAACGCTGTCTTAGGCACATCCTCCTTCCTCACCTTTAACTGGTGATATCCCGTCCTCAAGTCGATCTTGGAAAAATATTTTGCTCCCTTCAGTTGATCGAACAGATCATCTATCCTAGGTAATGGGTACTTGTTCTTAATCATCACCTTGTTCAACTCTCGGTAGTCGATACATAGTCTCATCTATCCATCCTTCTTTTCACAAATAAAACATGTGCTCCCCAAGGAGACACACTCGGTTGAATATACTTCCTATCCAATAACTCCTACAACTGTACTGTAGACACTCAAAATTTTCTACACTCCTATTACTAACATTACAGGAGGGTAGATTCGTCTTTTGGAGATAACCCTAAAAGACAGATTACATCCATTTTGGATACTACTGGAAGTTCAGTTCCAACTTGGAACACAAACTGGGAACATCATCTCAAACCCGGAACACACACCGGGAATGTCATTTCCTATCTCGGAAATAACCCCGAGATATGCAGATCAAAAGACCGGCAACAACACCAGAGATGACAATTCTATCTCGGCGATAACACTGCGACACTCAGTTCCAGTCCCAAAGATAACACTGGGAGTAGCAACCCCATCCTTGGTGATAGCCCCAAGAGATGTCATTGCAGTTCCGGCGATAACCCTAGAAATTCTTGTTTCAAACATATGCAATCAGCTTCAACCTCAGACATCCTATCGAGGCACACACACCTCAGACCCGGAGTTGACAACGAGCAGACAAGAATATCCACAGATAACTGTGATACATATAAACAAGCAGCAGTCCAATCTTAGATGTAACCCTGAGCAACGTCTACTTTCCGCTTAAACCGGCGATAACCCTGGTGAGGAGTCACAACGTCATCTTACCATCTCAACAAGATGATATCACGGCATACCAACAAGTAGTCCAATCTCAGCTGTAACCCTGAGCAACGTCTACTTTCAGCTTAAATCGGCGATAACCTCGGTGAGGAGTCAAACGTCATCTTGTTCTTTCAACACCTGCGCGTCGTTTCAACACTTTATACATTCATACATCCAACAATGTCCCACAAGAGCCAATGATTGACAATCCCAAGTGACTATTACGCGTGGTAGTACTTTGGATAGAATTTTAAGCTTGAAGACCATGGGCATAGCCCCTCTTCCTGACTTCGTACAACCTCTAATCCATGTCATTGCGTAACTCTCAACACAAGCGGTCTGAAGAAGGTCAAATATACCTCGTTCAGATGCTCGGATTGAAGTTCAGCAAGTTCAAGCGGACATTACAGTGCATAAGTGCACGTACTACGAGACGACGGGACCCGTTAGGCTCGGATGCATCATGACCAGCCACAGGTATAACTGCGGCTGCCGTAGGTGTTCTTGCGGCCATCCGTCTATATATACAAGCCTTGGGGTCAGCCATTTGAGGGAGAGAGGAAGGGAAAATGGCGAGGAAGCCCTGTCCATTTTACTCTGCATACACATCTTTTGAGTGTTTCCTCATCTTTAAACACTAGTTAGCTCACATATAACTATCTTTTATCCAGTGAGAGCTGAGTGTTTATCCATATAAAGTCATAGAAGTATACTTTGGCAGCCCACTGTAAGCCTTCTTATATTCTATAAAGCCTTCTTCTCATATTAGCACACACTGTTGTACACATTGAGAGTCGTGTGAGTGTGTTTGCCCCACTTACTCGTGGTTTTCATTTACATGCATATATATATATACTTATATATATATATATATATGCATATATTTCATATATGGACTAGCATTATCGAGTTATGCCTCGATTGAGCCTAGACTTCGGTCTGGAGCGTTTAATTGCTTTTACATATATATATATACTTATATATATAAAGCGTGGTGGACTACATGCGATGAGCTGAGATTTTATATCCGTGCGCGTTTAATTGCCTATATATATATAATTGTTGTTGGACATATCCGATGAGCCTGGATTCACATCCGGTGCATTTACTGCTTATATATATATATATATATTTGTACATATATATATATTTGCATTTACTGTCCGGCATGGAGTTTACTTCGTGGCCTTTTACAGCTTTATTTACATTTCGTCCCACCTAGAGTTTACTTCGTGGTGGTTGATCATGTCCATATATATATATATATATATATATATATATATATATTTACCGCTTTTAAATATTTACATTTCTGATCCCCCATGGAGTTGCTTCGTGGTGGTTGATCAGGTCTGTATATATATTTACAGCTTTTATATATATATATATATATATATATATATAACTACTTACTGCTTTCAATACAAATTGTAGTATCATGTGAGCCTAGGAATCATGTGATCACAGGTTCAGTTTACTGAATCTATATTCGGTTCCCATGATGGACATTTTTCAGCTGTAAGCAGCATGTACATTATTTTAAAGTGTCTGAATTTCCTTGGATGGATGTCATGCCCATGAGGAGTTCGGTACTGCTGTATATTATTTTCTCGAGAATGCTTCGCATCTCGAAAATAAAAGCAAACAAGCCGAACATTTAATAATAAAATGGAAGTATGAAAAGGTCTCAATTCCTATTGAGCACAGGGTTTAAAAACATCTTTTACAAAACGTCATTGCTACATCTTGGTTAAACTGAATTTTTCTATAAAATTCAAACCTTGTGTATATAGGTGAGAGCGAGGCCTCGCACTACTTTCAAATAATTGCACAATGATCCACACACACACACACACACACATTCATATAACAATTTCTTTGAAAAGTGGCGGTCACTATGGTAACACGGATGTCGGGGGGTGCCTAACACCTTCCCTCCGCATAATCAAGCCCCCAGACCTAAAATAAATATCGGTTTCACAGACCCATCTAGCAGTGTCAAAACACTAGGTCAATGTGAAAACCTTTTTGGTTGCGTTGGTGCAACCAGTTAAATACACCAACTGGCGGCTCTTAAAGTCAAATCGTCGACATTATACATGTCAGACCTTTTTCACTTATTTTTTCACACAAATCTCACATTAACATGAGAACACAAAAGAACAAGTAACAAAAAGAGACACTCAAAAATCTCGACGTCGACAGGTGGCGACTCTGCTGGGGACTCCAGTACGAGGGCTTAAGCCACCATTACAAGCTTTTCAAAATTGCTATGTGCTTGTGTGTGAATGTTGCATTTACATTTCTCATGAATGTGTACGAATGCATCTTAATTACTGCACTGCTAAATATCTATCTGTGATATTAGTGCTTCACACATGTCATCATTTTGCATAAACGGTGAGACATGTTGTATGTGAATGTATGTTATGTGGTCCCTCCACCAGGAGGCTATCCTGTCGGTGTTTGATTATTAGACTTGTGGGAAGAATGATTCCTCGGGGCTCAGGAAAGGCACCACCCAGATTCGCTCCAGTTGAACGACCGGATTAACTTCCCGTCATGTAGATTGCGATGATCTGGGAACTTTCATGCCAAAAAGTCGCGAGAGAAACCCTAAGATAGGTTAGCCTCTGATAAACCAAACGCGGAGGAAAGTTTCTTCATGCTTTCCATTTTCAATTACTTGTAAAAGCATATACTTGTAATTTTATTCCATGTTCATCCATATGTAATGGAAAATATGAAGAATATCTGTGCATGCATGACATGTTATCAATTAACAACCGGTTTTGCAGGACAAAATTCCTAAACGGACATGTTATGATAGCATTTATATTACCTTAAGACTAAACTACGTAAGTCTTTTGTAGGGAAGTAATTGGGCCTGTTACCCATTCAAAGTCCAAAAAGGCCACATGCCTACAACCAATCATGTCTTCTTCTGATCAGTCTAATGCTGTTTCCCGAGAAGAATTTGACGGATTGAGTAAACAAATCACAGACTTGGCTGTCCTACTAAAAGAATTACACTAGTCTACTCAGGGTATGAAGATACCTACATATACAGAATCCTCTACACAAGGAGGAGTTCAAGGTCTGGAAAAAATAGTTCCAGAACATCAGTTGGATACAACCAACAAAGACCCTGAAAACACCCATCTCAAAGGAGATCCAGACACCGGTGATATCAGGAAGAAGGTCCTCCAAATGGAGGAAACTATCCGCGTTCTCAAAGGGATTGGAACACATGGTAGTGTTTTATATATAAACCTTTGCATATTTCCTGGTGTTCAATATCCAGAGAAATTCAAGACACCTGATTTTGAGAAATATGATGGATTAGGGGATCCTAATACACATTTAAAGGTGTTCATCGGAGAACTTGGGTCTTACACAGAAAATGAAAAGCTCCAAATGCAGCTGTTTCAAAAAAGTCTGACTGGAGAAGCTTGTTTATGGTATACCGAGTTAGACAACTCTAAGATCCATAGGCATTTGGGGAAGAGGCGGCTCACGCCTTCCTTCTTCAATACGTTTTCAATCTCGGATGGCTCTTGGACCGGTACCAAATTACCAAGGTCAAAAGCATCTAATGAGTCATTTATAGAGTATGCTCAAAGGTGGAGGCGCCTTCTTTGCTCAAGTTATTCCTTCCATGACGAGAATCGAAAATGGTCATGACTTTCATAGATGTCTGAGAAGCTCCTTTCTATGAAAGAGTTCTAGCCGGTATTGGCAAACCATTTCTGAAATGATCAAACACTGCGTTAAGACCGAGATGGGATTTAAGTCCCAGGTAAAATTCAAGACCTAAGCCGCTCTCTTAAAGTTCGTCTTTGAGCACATCCAATCCGGATCTTATGGAAACAACCCCGGAGGGTCCATAAAAAGAAAGAGGAGGATGTTTCCTTGATACTACAAGGACAAAAAAGGCAATCCAAGCATGCTTATGCACGGAGGAGAAACTACTCCCCTTTTCGGCCTGACAATCTTCAAACCTTCCATTGCCTAAAAGTGGAGAAGTAAAGCGACCTCGAATGTTCACACCCTTAGGGGACTCGCTCGAGAATATTCTTGCTCTTCTGACTGCTCAGAAGAAAATTACACATCTTCTTCCACTAGCCAACCCTAATAGGAGGGGTTTTAATGCTACTCGAAAGTGTGCTTATCATGCCGGGGCACCTGGACATGATACTCAAGATTGTTGGGCCTTGAAATATAAGATACAAGATCTAATAGACAATGGTGAGATCGTGGTCACTAAACCAGATCAACCTCATGTGCAAGATAACCCTCTTCCTCAACACAAAGAATAAAAGGTCAACATGATCAGTTGAAGCACTGTACAAGGTTCCAATTCTAACGGCGAATCATCCCAACCCATCAAAGACGGTGTTGAAAAATGGGATTATGCAAAGTTCCAATTTACCATGGAACGAAAGATGAAAGTTGTTTCCAAACAAATTGAACAATTGGCAGAACTGGTGACCCATCAGCATCAAGTCACATGCTAATTAATCAGGAAGGAGCATGCATATCTCCTTCCTTTTGTTATGAATGCCTCCTCACCACCTTCAGGAAGCTAAGCTATGGAGGATAAGGTTGTGAAGCGAGCAAATGATAAAGCCCGTCGGGGTTTTGCCAATCAGAGGGAATTCACCTATTTGGGCCAATCTATGGAGGAGATACTTCAAATGTTGATCAACGAAGGAAGAATTACATTCCTTCTTCCTCCCATCAATCCCCGCTCAGGGCGGTTCAATCTTGATGAAATGTGTCAATATCATTCACATTCTCGCGGTCACAGCACAAAAGAATGTTGGGCACTCCGCCATCTTATTCAGAATCTTATTGATAGCGGTGTCCTGTAAATAGCAGATGATTACACTGTACAACTCAAGGGTGGGAATGCATGTCCTACCAAATGGAAGGGATCAGTAGAAGTTATATCCGAAGTGGATGATGAGACTGTCAAAATATTTCCCATACAACCAATTCAACTCAAAGGAGCTGACAATCCTTTGAAAGTGGCCGCCCTAGAGCCAATTTCTTTATCTTGCAGACCACAATATCCTGTTGTCAGCTTACACAATGTTTCATGGAATTATGGAGAAGCTGAAGGATCCACGTCTAATACTACTGCTACAATGTTGAAGGAATATCCACTTTACCTTCCTCAATGGGTTGTCAAACCTACTTGCAAAATGAAGGGTAAGTTGTCTGTGGAGAAGATTGAAAAATTCCTCCATACTATGGGCCACAATGAAGCCAAAGTGGTTTTAAGCTTGCGAGAAGCTCTACACCAGATTTCAATACTGGACTTGGTTTTCTCTTCCGAGGATCATCGGAAGATCTTGCTAAAGGTTTTAGAAGAAGCCTATTTGCCAAAATTATTGGATGTGGAAAAATTTCAACATTTGGTTGATCACATTTTCAACAACAATGTGATATCCTTCACTGATGACGACATACCTCCCGAAGGAACCGGTCATTGCAAGCCTTTGCATATTGCAGTTTTGTCTTCCGGGTACATGCTAGCAGGAGTATTGATAGATGGAGGTTCATCTCAAAATATATGTCCTTATGACACCTTGGTAAAGATGAATATCAATCTCAAGCGGATCCAAAGCAGCCATACGGTTATCAGAGCTTTTGATGGATCTCGGTGAAATTCCGTTGGAAAGATTGAATTGCCAATTGAGATTGGTCCTAATACATTCAATGTATCCTTTCACGTCCTCAAGATCGACTCAAGATACAACCTGCTATTGGGGAGACCATGGATACACATGGCTGGAGCTGTTCCCTCTACGCTACATCAACAACTCAAATACATTATCAACAATAGTCTAGTTACTGTTAACGCTGAGCCACATTGTCCTGAACAAGGAACTCTACCAATCATCAGCTTCAATTCAGAAGTTGAACCGACTAGTTTCCATACTTTGGAAGTGAGTAACACGTGATACCATTCTATTGGAGCACCACTTCCCCTGCCCAAGATTTCTGCCGAGGTTATGTCGGCCACTCAAGAAATGATGTTATTGGGTCATCAACCTAGACAAGGGCTTGGTAAAGATAAGCAGGGTATTAAGCACCCTATTCAAATGTCCAGTCAAATTGGAATAGCCGGACTAGGCTATTCTACCAGTTCCAGTTATAGGAATCTTTATAAGCACAAGCTGGTTCCTCAAGCTTCCGCCGCATGACGATTTTCTATACCTTTACCTCATGAGTTAATGCAATCTCCAGTAAAGGTTCCAGCACATGTTGTAGCTATGCTGTTTCCAAAACCAGTGCCAATCAAAGCAAAAGAGGTGCTGATTCCTGATCCTAGAGTGGAAGAAAAGGAATGGAAACGTAAACATGACCTTGCCTTGATAATGGCAGGCATTCGCGTCATTGTTCATGATGAACATACAAATAGATACACCCCAGACGATGATTGCCCAAATGTCATGGTTATCATTTGGGAGAAGAAGGAAAATGACGATCCTTCCATCACCGCAGTCCATCAGGACTTTTCCCTCGACAATTGGAGCAGCACTCCATTCATTGGTCGACAAGGGTAAAATGGGCAGAAAATCCCTCTGCCCTATAGATAACTTTAATTGCTTGTTTTCCTTTACAACACTAGCAGTTATTTTATCAAGTACATGCTAACACTTTTGTATGAATGAACAGTTGCATATATCAAGTGAAAGCATCTTTTGTTTCAGGACTCTAAATTTAGATGTGTTTGTCCTTGCTGATGACATGCCTTCTCTCCACAAGGGCTGTAACTTTGACGCAATGTTGGACTCAGACTTGATGGACATCCAAGAGGACATTAGGACACCTCAGGAGATTAAGGAATGGGTTGCAGACAAACCCAAACCCAATCTTGATCAAACCACTCCTTTCAATCTCGGAACCTTAGACAACCCTAAGCTAATCCAGATTGGTTCAGACCTTACCACAAATCAACAGAATGACATGGTTGCACTATTAACCCAATTCCAGGATGTGTTTGAATGGTCTCATGAAGACATGGTGGGTTTGTCCACTGACATTGTTCTTCATCGCCTTCCCATCAAAGAAGGATTCAAGCCAGTTAGGCAAAAGCTCAGGCGATTGAAACCTGAATGGAGTTTAAAAGTTAAAGAGGAAATTGTGAAACAATTTCAAGCTGGCATCATCACGGTGTCTACATATCCGGAGTAGATATCCAACATTGTTCCCATGCCTAAACCAGGGGAAAGGTGCGAGTTTGCGTGGATTACCGGGATTTGAACAAAGCTTGCCTTAAAGATAGCTTTCCCGTGCCCTTTATCCACATTCTTATTAACAATACTGCTCAATACGGCATGTACTCCTTTGCTGATTACTTTGCAGGGTACCATCAAATTATGGTCGCTGAGGAAGATCGTGAGAAAATTGCTTTCATCACGCCTTGGGGAACCTTTTGCTACAGACGGTTGTCATTCGGCCTCGTCAATGCCGGGGCAACCTATCAGCGAACTATGATGGCTCTTTTTCACGATTTAATGCACAAAGAGATAGAGATCTACGTGGATGACATCATTGTCAAATCCTGGAAGGAGGATAACCACTTAGACCATCTCACAAAACTTTTCAACAGGTTGTGTAAGTACAACTTAAAGTTGAATCCAGCCAAGTGCGCCTTTGGTGTTAAGTCAGGCAAGTTGCTAGGTTTCCTACTCAGCCACAAGGGGATTGAACTAGATCCTACCAAAATCCAGGCCATCAAAGAAATGCCCATTCCTCAGACAGAGAAGGAAATACGAGGATTTTTTTGAAGAATCAATTTCATTAGCAGATTCATTTCTCAACTCACAACAACCTGTGAGCCTATCTTCAAGCTGTTAAGGAAGAACTCCTCCATGAAATGGAACGATGAGTGTCAGAAAGCCTTCTTTACCATTAAAGAGCAACTGATTAATGCTTCTATTGTGGTACCTCCCAGGGATGATGTTCCCCGGTTCATGTACCTGTCCATAAATGACAATGCCATGGTCTGCATGCTGGGGCAAAAAGACAATAGAGGCCAAGAGCGAGCTATCTATTACCTCAGCAAAAGATTCAGCATCAGTGAACACATGTACACTCTAATTGAAAAAACTTGTTGTGCTTTAGCATGGGCTTCCATGAGGTTACAACATTACCTCAATGGTCACATAACCCATCTCATATCCCGAATGGATCCTCTCAAGTATGTGTTCAGTAAGCCCATACTGAATTGTTGACTGTCCAGATGGTAGTTGATCCTACAGCAATTTGACATCGTCTATGTGATGCAAAAGTCTGTCAAAGGTCAAGGAATTGCGGATCAACTAGCCGCCGCACCTGTAGGGGATTACAAACCCTTAGAAATATACTTTCCCGATGAAGGGGTAATGACAATTTAGCTACAACATCGGTACAATACATGCCGTGCGTGGAGAATGTATTTTGATGGAGCTGTTAGTTCAGAAGGCTCTAGAGCTGGAGCAATTTTAATATCCAGTACGAGGGAGCAGTATCCCGTCACCGTCAAATTGCAATTTATCAGCACTAACAACATAGCTGAGTATGAAGGCTATATCATGGGGCTAAAACTTGCATGTTCAATGGGCATAAGGCAGTTAACTGTCTTTGGGGATTCCGAATTGGTAATCAAGCAATCCACAGGAATCTATCAAACCAAAGAATTACATTTGCTGCCTTACCATCGGCAAGTTCTATAGATGGCTTTGGAGTTCGAAGAAATCTCCTTTCTACATATTCCTCGTAATAGGAATGATTTTGCAGATGCATTCGCAACGTTGGCCTCCTTGGTTTACATACGTGACAAGGAAAACATGCCAAGCATCACGTTTACTCTACAAAAAGCCCCCACTTTATGGGAATTACGTTGGAGAAGTATCGGATGAGCTACCTCCCATCCACAACCCTTGGTATCAATGCATCAAGGAGTATCTATGAGATGGATCTACACCCGCTAAGGCGAGCCTAACTGAGAAGAGGCGGATTCATTGACTTACTATGAAATTCTACCTGAGCGGAGATGCACTCTACAAAAGAGATGCAGGATTAGGTCTCCTCAGATGTCTGGATAAAGACCAAGCTCAAAGACTCATGGATGAGATCCATGGTGGAGTATGTGGCCCACACATGAGCGGCCCCTTACTTGTCAAGAAAATTTTCAAAACGAGACATTATTGGCTTACACTCAAAGCTGATTGTGATGATCACGTCAAGAGGTGCTATCAATGCCATATTCATGGGAATGCTATCCACGCCCCTCCAAGGGAACTCCACAATATGAGTTCGCCATGGCCCTTCTCAATGTGGGGAATGGACGTGATCGGGCCCATCGAGCCCAAAGCCAGTAATGGTCATCGATTCATATTCACTATGATCGACTACTTCACCAAATGGGTAGAAGCAGCATCCTTCCCCAAGGTCACTAAAGAAGTTATCATTGCTTTCATCACAAACAATGTCAAATGTCGATATGGACAACCAGAGATCATTGTGTCAGACAATGCTAAGAACCTCAACAACAAAATGATGGAAGAGTTATGCAGAAAATTCCACATCAAACATCTCAACTCCGTTATCTACCGTCTAAAGATGAATGGTGTTGTTGAAACGACTAATAAAAACATCAAGAAGATCATGCAGAAAATGTCCGCCAATCATAAAGGATGGCCTGACCTCTTGCCTCTGACTTTATTAGCCTACAGAACTTCCATGCGTACTTCTACTGGGGCAATCCCCTACTCACTAGTCCATGGGATGGAAGCAGTGCTCCCCATAGAAGTGGAAATGGAATCCGTTAGAGTATTGATGGATGCTCAGTTGGATGAAGACCAGTGGGTACAAGATAGGTATGACCAATTGTCTCTAATAGACAAAAGGCGAACCGCGTCTATCTTCCATGGTCAGTTATATCAGCAAAGGATTGTACGGTCCTACAACAGAAAAGTCCGACTACGACAATTCAAACAATATGACTTGGTTTTGAAAAAGATCATTGAAAACCAAGATCAATCTAAGGGAAAATTCACTCCTAACTGGGAAGGCCCGTTTGTTGTCCAGGAAGTATTGATAGGAGGTGCTCTCAAATTATAGGAAATGGATGGCGATGAATTTCCACAGCTTATCAACTTGGACACCATGAAACGGTACTATGTCTGAAGTTACCATCAAACAAACATCCTGGTTTTGATCATCAAATCATTAGTCATTCTGGTTTTGAACCCTTTCTTTTGAATACTCTTCTGCCCCTCAGGGAAACATACACTTTATGCCAGCAGCCTGGTTTTACCTCAATTCAAACCTTTCACAACCTCGGTTATCCTGAAGACGGGATTTAACCTTTCATAATTTCTATTATCCTAATGACGGGATTGAACCTTTAACACCTGCAGTTTATCCTGAAGACGGGATTAAACTTTTTTACGCCTGTAGTTTGTCCTGAGGACGGGATCAAACTTTTTACACACTTGCAGTTTGTCCCCATTATGGGATCAAACTTTCCTTTCCCCGCAGTATAGCCTACACATGGAATTTATACTTCTCTTTGCCTTCAATTCGTCCTGAGGGGAGAACTACGTCGACCTGATCTCCCTGATACCCGGGAGTACGTAGGCAACCATATTCTCTATGGCCCGATTGCAATAAAGAAAAACAACAAAAACATTTCTATCATTTCTTTATAAAACAACAAAAAATAACAAAAATACTTCTACACCCATCTGCCTTCCGCACTGAGCGTTGAACATCCTACACTAGGTTTGAACTATGCAAACTTGATCTCCTCTTCAATAGGAGTACGTAGGCAGCCATTCATGGTGCAGTCTAACCCCATTTCATCGGTTTCAGATCAAAGGGATGGAATTACCCAACCTCTTCTCACAAATAGAAGATTCGGTGACCATCTAAGCTGCGATCGTGCCTCGAAGAGCAATACCAACCCATAAGAGATGGAATTAACTAGGCTTCTCCCAAATAGAAGTACTGGCAACCATCCGTGGTGCGGTCAATCTCAGAGAGGAAGAAACTACCCTCCTCTCCCTTTTTTTCATATAGATACCAGTCCCAAGACACCAAAGATGGTAGGGATTTACAAAAATCAATGATCTGTTCTAAGAGATCTTGCAATGTCTCAATGTCCATATATCAAGGATAAGTTCAAAATGCATCAAGATCACAAGGCCCTGGAGAAACAGGCAAACATCAAGCAAGTATCAAGGCATAACTAAAAGGGAAGTGAATCAAAATATATTTCCCTGCCATATATAATATTGTTTGATATATACATCTGTGCTGTACATGACAAAATGGCTAAGCTAGTCTGTGCAGGAAAATACAAAGCTATCTACAAATCTGTGTGTATCAGGACTATCAAATCTAACATAGCATCCCTCTCTGAAGATGGAGGAAGCACTGCAAGCTCCTGCCCAAGGGTATCTACACGAGCTAGCAGATCAGAGGCTAACTGCTTGGTGGCATAGTGCTCATCAATGTAAGCACTCATGTCGACAAGACTGATAGTCATCTGGGATCTAACTGAAGTACTATCTGCGATGGCCATATCCCTAGCAGATAAGGCGGCATCCCGCTCCACTATCAATGCATCCCTGGCTGATCTAGCCTCATCCCTCTCTAACAGAGCAGTATCTCTCTCATCAAGAGCTTTCAACATCGCAGCCCTAGCCTGATCTCTATCATAGGTCATCAAATATAAGCTCTGCTCCAAATGGTGTTCCGAATACTGAGTAAAAGTGGCACTCGAGGTGGGAGAATCCATCACAAATGCTGGCAGCCCAGCAGTCAAATCATCGATGGGAATAATAGCCTTTTCTATAGGCTCCTCATCGTCAGAATCAATCCCCTGCACTGTGGATATTACCGCAGCTGATGCAGTAAGAGGGAGATAATCGATGCCCGGAGCATGAGTAATGAAGCTGTAGGGTAAACTAAGCCCTGAACACGGCAAATATGGCAAATGGATCCCTAATTCCTACCAGAAAACCTGACCACATTGCAGCATATGTGCACTCTGCAGGCAGAAAGGAGTATGACATGGCTATCTCCTGGGTGAAACAAAACCCCTACCGTCTAAATGTGCCAATCGGTCTCAAGTGTGACATAAACCACACATACAGCATGACCGAACTACCTGTGAACACTCTTGCCGGATAAGTGAAGCAATATGTAGCTATCCTCAAAGTCTATGCAATGATCATCAGTACAATGGTATGACCCTCCCTGAGAGCTCTCACTGCCATAATAACACCGATATCTAGCTCATCCATGTACCGCGGCATGAAGACGTATGACAATACACATAGAAGCAGTACATCTACTCTGGCTGAACGCCAATGGTCCTCCGGTGTGGTGAAATCCCCGGAATGCTGCGCATAGCTGTCCTTAGAGCTAAACCTGTCAAACAGGAAACGCTGGGATATCACGTGGCCGGATGTAATCTCGTCCTGGATCACTCTATGTCTAAATCCGGTGAGGGTCATGAACTATCTGCTCATGTCTCCAATAGCCATATGCACGCAAGGTCTGCCTAGCGGCAGCATCGTCAACTGTGCATACTCCTACAAAGTAGGAGTCAACTCCTGGGTCCCAAATCAAAAAACCTGCCTTTCCGATACCTAGTGCTCTAGCATGCCCTCTACAAATCCTGTGGGAACCTGAAACATTAACAGGGTCATAGTATGCTACAGCAAATCATCTACGATCACCATGTCTGATGGTGATATACTATCATACCATGAGCGCATACCAGCTACCATCGCAAATGGTGGGGTATGATCAATCTGACTAATGTCGAAAGAAGACATCTCAGTATGGTAGGGCTGTGTCATAAGACCATCCAGGTCAATGATCTTTGAATATCTCTGGACACATATATATACATAACATAATACATGTGATACAATAGATGGCAATATGATATAGGGAATGAAAAACCGTACATACATTCCTAAGTATATCATCATCTAATACACCTCTCATCTGACTAAAATACAGGGAAATGGGGCGAAGCTACCCAACATACAATAGAGGCCTATCAAAAGAGATAGCGAGAAATACATCAGAAAAAGTCAAGAGTGTCGATCTCTACATCATCGATCCTGTCCACCTGATGTAACTCCTCATGAGTCACTGGATCTCTATCTATAGGGATATTGGGCCGGATACAAGGGAGGATCTGCGCTGGCAAAACCATATGGGTCACCTGAGGGACCAACGCCAGAGCTGGAAGGATCAAAAGTATCTACCTCTGCAGGATCTCAGCCCAAATGCCGAATGAAAAGATGTGACCGGTCCAGCTGTTGAGTCAATCTGTCAATCTGTGTCACATGAGTTGGATATCTGGCACATGCTAGCCAATCCATCATCATCATGGATCCTGGAACCATATCCCCCATAAACTGTGTGGCGCGAGTCTGAGGTCCAATCGTACGAGGGATCCACCAATGCTGGAACATCTCCTCAGAACAGGGGCTCTCTAACAATGTAAAATCGTCAATCCCCATCAACGGGATGTCAATGACGGGTGACTGCAAAATAGGCCAATAACGCCTGGTAGGAGGCAAGATCGGTATACGACTCTCTCCTGTAGTGCTCCTAATAGCACGCTCTCCTAAATAGAGCTCCCATCCTCCATCTTTAAAGAGAGGAATCCTACTGGTGGAAATGACGTACTCAACTCCAGTTAGGTACCCATCCTCAAAACCAACTCCCAAATGCTCTCCAGAGTAGGGAATCCATGTGATGACATCGGCTGTCAATAACTCCAACTGTAGGCCACAATGAGTTAAACCCTCAGCAACAGGGACCTCCGCCAGTATGGAATGATGCCATCTCCATCCTCATGGATAGGAATCTAAACCTAACACTCTCACAGGACACAAACAAGGAAGCCTCTTATAGGCCCAAAACTGCCAACACAAAGGCAAACATTTGCTGTCAGTCAACACTCTTAACCCATACATGGGAAAAGACAAGAGAAACACTCACCAGCAGAAATGGGTAGAATCCTAAACACGCTTCGGTCAAGCCCTGCGATCGCATGTGCATTCCCCTGAGGAAGTAGGCAAAGGTGTAGGAACCCCAATCATACTCTCTTATACGGTCCACGTGTCGAGTGGCACTGATCAAAGTGAAGGACACTATAGAAGAGTTATCTGCTATGAAGCAGCCCCTAATGATCATCAGGAACAATCACCGAAGAATGCGATCCCTGAATCTCACATCATCGGGTATGGGCTCACTCAACGGCCCGCTCATAGCATCTACGCTCAAAGGACTGTCTGAACAGGTCCTTCCTTGAAGCGCCTCATGCGAACTCCCAACAAGGATCGGCGGCGGTGGGGTGATATCCACCGTGCAAGGCACCGGCTCCCCTCCAAACTCCATACCTGTGATAAACCGTCAATCCATCGGCGTCATCATCACCTTGCAGTCCAACAAATGGAGTGACTGAGTCTGGTGAAACCATCGCTCAGACAATGCCTTGAGGTAACCCCAGGGACATCGATGGGGTAGAATGGAGAAGAACCTCCTGAATCCCCAACCATGGACGATCGATCTATAGTCATCATGCAAAGCCTGATACATAGAGTGGATGCTAAACCAGTTCCCTCGAGTTTGTGTGAAGCCAAGAAACCTACATCAAATGCAGATCAACATCAGACTCCTTGACTCCTCATCAATAGGAAATAAGGAAGATTAAAGATCTAACTTCATACCTCATTTGTGTGCAGGTATACTGAAGGATGCCTACTCAAGTCAGCCAGAAGATCTGGGTTCACCACTTGAATGCCTGGCAATTCCCTACGGGGAACACGTACAACAGGAGTAGGAACCTCGATTGGTGCATCATCCTCCTTGTCCTCGACATTCGGAACTTCAACCCGAATAGGATGTATCACCGCCTCCACCAAGCAACAAGGCTATCTAACAGAACGGCGCTGAGGCTCTTCAAAATCCCTCCTCCGTACACCAGAAGTGGTCCTGCGGGAACTACTCGGCTGATCCGGATCCATGATATTTGGACAACAAGTCTCCAAATCACTACAGAAAGGGTGTGGTAATTTCTTACCTGGAGACTTTTCAAAATGCATTCTATGATTACATGCATGCATGCATTGCTTTAACATACATCTATAGTAGAGTTAAAAATGCATGACTACCCAATACCTACATTTTGGGAAACTTTTGCCATAGCCCCTTTGTAAATGGGACTATCCACATGTACATAAGCATGACTAGGTGGCCATTCAGTAGCACACCTATACACAGTCATATACATCTTGTATGCATCAATACATTGCAGTAAAAAATACATAAGTGTAGTCTAATTACCAGGATTATTTTGCTTGTCTACCTTTACTCATTTGTCCTCATATAGGATAAGAAATGACAGTAAAAGGTGCCCATTTGACTGTTTCAAAAGTCAAATTTTTTCACATCATTATGTTCAGCATGGTTTAATACTAACATTTGCTATGTTGAATATTTTTTATCAAGTCATATCAGCATGCATATTCACTACTATGTGTCTAAATGCATTCCATGTGATAAGTCATTTTCCAACGGACAGAAATTGGAAAAAAAATACATGCATGTGTTACCAGGACAGTGAAGAACGCTTGTATGGTGGCAGAATATGCAGAAAGTTGCCCGAATTCAACAGATTTGAAGATAAGCTCTCGGATTTCCTTCGTTGCGTAACTTGAAAATGACTTATGAAAGCAACCAGTCGCCTATACATAAGCACGGTTGGCCACAGGCTAACCTGCGGCTCCTGTAGGTACACCTACGGCACTCCTACATGGGTCCCACACCTCCGGCTCGCTCCAGTTAGAGTTTCAGAGGAGGTCTCACAAGCTAAAAAGGCCAAATCAGGAATAAAAGTGCTATGCGATTGAGCGGAATAGCCTAAAATCTTGGTTTCTCGTCGGTCAGAGTTAAACTCCCGTCGTCTCAAAGGTATTCGCCTGAATGCAGGGTATACTATACCAATGAGCTCAGCTTTCACAAATCATGCTCGACAATACCCCACAAATGTCTGATGCCATCATTTGCAGGGTCACAACCCTAAATCATCCCCGGCGGGGGTTACAATGCAAAATCACGAAATATCAAACCTCCCCGGCGGGGGTTACAATGCCAAAGTTATCAACATCTACGTATCCCTGGCGGGGGTCACAACGCACATCTTTCAAGCATCTACTAATCCCAAGCGGGGGTTACAACGCAATGCAACCATTGATACACACATCAATGAAGGTCAAGCAGCCTTGACGTCATGTCAGCCGATAGCAAGTAAACTCATCGAAGCAACCTTCCCCGGCGGGGGCTACAACGCAATTCTACCATTGACACATACATCAATGAAGGTCAAGCAGCCTCGATAATGCATCCAACAGGGATTTATCCGCTGATACACACATCAGCGAAGATCAGGCAACCCTGATAACAACAAACTGTTGGCAGTAACTCCGATAGAATGAGGGAATATGTTATACACATCCTCAAATGGACAAATCTTTATCCCCGCAGATCTCTTACACACAAGAGGTACCTCTATGGAATATAAGCCAGTGTCTAGGATCCAAGACTTTAGTGATAGCCCCAACGTCAACATCCTTGGAAACTTGTATCGCATGTCCAAGCCATCACTGATTGTCATCCCCACAGGATTACCTGACAATCATTCATGCATTCTACATGCATTTGCATCATGTTGCTGCATATAGCATCATGTTTATCTTGTTTGCATTTCAAGTTTCTAGTATTGTTTATCCTATCCACGCCTTGCATTTCATGAATATGATAAAGAGGGGCATCTATAGACACTCAAAATTTTTTGCACTCCTATTACTAACATTGCAGGAGGGTAGATTCGTCTTTTGGAGATAACCTTGAAAGATAGATTACATCCATTCTGGATACAACCGGAAGTTCAGTTTCAACCCGGAACACAAACCGAGAACATCATCTCAAACCCGGAACACACACCGGGAATGTCATTTCCAATCTCGGAGATAACCCCGAGATATGCAGATCAAAAGACCGACAATAACACCAGAGAGGACAGTTCTATCTCGGCGATAACACCGCGATGCTCAATTTCAGTCCCGGAGACAACACTGGGAGTTGCAACCCCATCCTTGGTGATAGCCCCAAGAGATGCCATTGCAGTTCCGGCGATAACCCCAGAAATGCTTATTTCAAACATATGCACTCAGCTTCAACCTCAGACATCCTGTCGAAGCACACACACCTCAGACCTGGAGTTGACAACGAGCAAACAGGAACATCCATAGATGACAGTGATACATACAAACAAGCAGCAGTCCAATCTCAGATGTAACCCTGAGCAACGTCTGCTTTCCGCTTAAACCTGCGATAACCCCGGTGAGGAGTCACAACGTCATCTTACCATCTCAACAAGATGATATCACGGCATACCAACAAGTAGTACAATCTCAGCTGTAACCCTGAGCAACGTCTACTTTCTGCTTGAACCGGCGATAACCCCGGTGAGGAGTCAAACGTCATCTTGTTCTTTCATCACCTGCGCGTTGTCTCAACACTTATTACATACATACATCCAACAATGTCCCACAAGAGTCGAGGATTGACAATCCCGAGTGACTATTATGCGTGGCTGTACTTTGGAAAGAATTTGAAGCTTGAAGACCATGGGCATAGACCCCTCTTCCTGACTTCGTACAACCTCTATTCCATTTCATTGCGTAACTCTCGACACAAGCGGTCCGAAGAAGGTCAGATATACCTCTTTCGAATGCTCGAATTGAAGTTCTACAAGTTCAAGCGGACATTATAGTGCATGACTGCACGTACTATGGGACAACGGGATTCGCGAGGCTCGGATGCATCACGACCAACCATGAGTAGTACAATCTGTGGTGCGCCAGAGGTGTACTACGACCATCCATCTATATATACAAGCCTTGGGGTCAGACCGTTTGAGGGAGAGAGGAAGGGAAAAGCGAGAAGCCACATCCATTTTACTCTGCGTACACATCTTTTGAGTGTTTCCTCATCTTTAAACACTAGTTAGCTCACATATAGCTATCTTTTATCCGGCGAAAGTTGAGTGTTTATCCATTTAAAGTCATAGAAGTCTACTTTGGCAGCCCACTGTAAGCCTTCCTATATTCTATAAAGCCTTCTTCTCATATTAGCACACACTGTTGTACACGTTGAGAGTCGTGTGAGTGTGTTTGTCCGGATTTCGGTCCGTGGTTTTCATTTCTGTCTATATATATACTTATATATATGTATATATTTCATATATGGACTAACATTATCGAGTTATGCCTCGATTGAGCCTAGACTTCAGTCTTGAGCGTTTAATTGCTTTTATATATATATATATACTTATATATATAAACTGTAGTCAGACTCTGTCTGATGAGCCTGGATTTTATATATATATATATATATATATATATATATATATAATTGTTGTCGGACATATCCAATGAGCCTGGATTCACATCCGGTGCGTTTACTGCTTTTATATATATATATTTGTACATATATATATATTTAAATTCCTGTCCGGCCTGGAGTTTACTTCGTGGCCTTTTACGACTTTATTTACATTTAAATCTCCTTTGGAGTTTACTTACGTGGCGATTGATCGCTTTTATGACTTTATTTACATTTCGTCCCACACAGAGTTTACTTACGTGGTGGTTGATCATATCCATATATATATATTTTTACCGCTTTTATATATTTATATTTCGATCCCCATGGAGTTGCTTAGTGGTGTTTGATCATGTCTCATATATATATATATATATATATATATTTACTGACTTTTATATATATATAATCGCTATCGCTTTCCATACAAATTGCGATTATCATGTGAGCCTAGGAATCACGTGATCACAAGTTCGATTCTTCGGATCTAGATTCGATTCCCATGATGGACATTTTTCACCGTAAATAGCACATGCATTATTTTTTCAATGGTGTCCAATTTCCTTGGATGGCTGTCATGCTCATGAGGAGTTCGACACTGCTGTATATTATTTTCTCGAGAATGCTTCGCATCTCGAAAATAAGAGCAAACAAGCCGAACATTTAATAATAAAATGGAAGTATGAAAAGGTCTCAATTCCTATTGAGCACAGGGTTTGAAAAACCTTTTTTACAAAACGTCATCGCTACATCTTGGTTAAAACTGAATTTTTCTATAAAATTCAAACCTTGTGTATATAGGTGCGAACGAGGCCTCGTACTACTTTCAAATAATTGCACATTGATCCACACACACACACACACACATTCATATATCAATTTCTTTGAAAAGTGGTGGTCACCGTGGTAACACGGATGTCGAGGGGTGCCTAACACCTTCCCTCCGCATAATCAATCCCCCGGACCCAAAATGAATCTCGGTTTCACAGACCCGTCTAGTAGTGTCAAAACACTGGGTCAATGTGCAAACCTTTTCAGTTGCGTTGGTGCAACCAGTTAAATACACCAACTGGCGACTCTTAAAGTCAAATCGTCGACATTATACATGTTGGACCTTTTTCACTTGTTTTTTTTAAACAAATCTCAAATTAACATGAGAACACCAAAGAACAGGGACACTCAAAAATCCCGATGTTGACATGTACCATCAGCTCCTTCATTTCTATCGGTTCCATTCTGTAAAGGGCTTTTGAAATCGGTGTCGTTCCCGGTACTAAATCTATAACGAATTCGACCTCTCGATCCGGCGAAAGTCCTGGCAATTCCTCCGAAAATACATCCACAAATTCGTCACTACTGGTGTCTGTCCAATCTCTATCCATGCTTTCTGCGTATCGACGATATGTGCCAAATATCCTACACATCCCTTTCTTAGTAACTTCCTCTCTTGCATCATCGTCAGACAACTTGAGTGTCTCGACGACCTACTTCCATAGAATGCAACCTTAGACTGATATGGAGTCCTAAGGTTTATACACTTCTTTTGGAAATCTATCATCGCTCCATGGTTAAATAACCAATCCATTCCTAGAATTACATCAAATTCTCTTAATTGAATTGGAATTAAATCCACGGGTAACTTATATCCCTTGATGTCTACAACACAATTTCTATAGACATGGCTAACGGGAATCATGTTCATAGGATATTTTAATTCTTCCTGGGTAAGTTTAATCATTGGGAGAATTCATGCAATATGAAGGAACAAGTAGCACCCAAATAAAATAATATGTAAGCAGATATATCATTGATCGGAATGATACCTGAAACCACATTTGTGATGCCCCCAAAATAGGTATACATCACCCATCTTGAGTAGCCAAATACATGGTACAAAATTCAAATACAACTTAATAATACAACTGTCATGTAAAATACGACAAACATAAACTGAGAGTTTTAAAACGAATATTGTCTTCTAAACAGTATTCAGCTCAAATGGAGTCCTCAATACATTTATTATCACACTATTTCATAGAATAGTGAGGACTACTAATACTATCATCTGGACGGTCACTCCGTTCCACGACTAGTCCCAACTTCTTTCTCATTTCCTAAAGAGGACAATGAAAGCAAAAGGGTGAGCTCAACTAGCCCAGTAATAAATATTATGACTAAGATAATGCCGAATAATTTATCTTTAGCCTTCAACAGTGTTAAACTGATAAAATATAACAAACATCAAATTTAACTACATCGGAAAAAGCAATCCATTAGAAGAGTCAAGTAGAGAATAAAATCTACTATCTTCTATGATTTAAAAGGTTTTTCATTGCTTTTATCGCTGAGACTCAGCTTAATAAATAATCCACATCAACGAATCACCCTTGCACTACGGCCAAGGATATTCTTTAGTATCAAGACCATAAATTATCCATGCACTACGGGCCAAGGATATTCGTGTATTCATCAATGGGCATGATCATGCCAACAACTGTCCATCAATGCACTACGGGCCAATGAGGACTTTTACCACATCATTTGTAACATTACGGTCATGATTATACCGAATAATCCGTGGTTATAATCATACCAAGTCCATCTATGAACTACATGCCACATATAACTTTCAACATAATATAAACACGAGGATGATGACAATGATATAAGAATTCAATAAAACAAGTTCAAGGATAAATTTTTAAAGATTTATAATTTAATTTATCCAGAAATCAATAACGTCCAAATTGTCATCATGATACTGCTTTGTGGAGTAAAATTCAAGAATAATATTGTACCAAAAATAATTTGGACCGAAAACGAATCAATTTTATCATGAATAGTACTCCGGGTAAATAGTACTCGAGTGAATAGTACCCCATGAATAGTACTTCAGGAATAGTAACCCCGTAAATAGTACTCCGGCATGAAAAAGTTAAAACATATCAAGAATGCTCAGAATAATATTTCCATGAAAAGATACTGGATGAAGCGCAAATATCAAGGATATTCTACTAATTTCATGGAGTATAGAAGCCAAAAACTTTAACAAAATGAGTATAGAATTTGAAATCTAAAACGAAATAATATTACTTACATACTATAGAGTATGGAAGAAAAATATTATTTCAAGCGAATATTGAACAAAAATAACATCCCTTACCTTGAAAAGAAGAGTATTCTAACTGGTATAACGGGGATATTCTTAAAGAAAACTTTCACTGTTTTCTACGCTTAAAGCTTTCTAAAACTCTAAAGAAATACACTCAATATTATAGAAGAAGAATTCTCTGATTCTGGTGTGATTTTCAATTCTAACCTAAGCGCTTATTTATAGGAAAATGCTAGAACGTCACAGGAGACTAAAATAATAATATTATTTATTTTCATTCAAACTTATACGTCTACCCACCAAATGAGCAGCCATCTTGGAACAAAGATTTCAGCCCACAAGTTTGAAAATAAAAGTGGGTCCCGCCCAAATTTAATAAAAAATATTTTAATATCTGAAACTTCAATAATTCATAATAAATATCCCTTTTATCAGAAAAATATGAATTTTATGTCCATTCCACATGAAATCGAATTCTCTACAACTTTGCAGAAGAAAGTTTTTCCAAATTCCAAACAGAAAATATCCAAAATTCACAAACGGACGATTTTTAACACCTCTTAAAATTCATAACAAATCATATATTAATTTTTAATGGTTCAAAATTTGTGGATATATACTCAACTTATATATGTATAATGTGACGCCCCCAAAATAGGTATACACAACACCCATTCTGAGTCGCCAAATACATGGTACAAGAAGCAAACTACAACTTCAATAATACAAATGTCGTGTGAAATACGACAATATATACTGTGAGTTTAAATATAATATTGTCTTCTAGACAATATCCACATGCAAATAAATCCCCATCATAATTATTGATTCATTATTTTACAAAATGGTGAGGACTACTAAACAACTCTCTCTAGAACCTTCATTCCATACCCCGACTAGTACTCGCTACATTCTCGCCTCCTGAGAAGAAAAATGGAACAACAAGGAAAAGGGTGAGCTCAACTAGCCTAGTAAAGAATATTATGACTAAGATAATATACAACAAATTATCGTTAGTCTTCAACAGGGAAAAATCTGATAGAATACAATAGACAACAAGTTTCAGATCAATATTCGCAGCGAAATAATAATTCATAGAAAGAGTTACGTAGAGAATGAAATCTACTATAATATATGAATTTAACAGTCCATCATCAATATTTTATCCCCCAGTAACATCAATCAATATGCATCCGAATCAAATATTCATCTTTGCACTCTGAGCCAAAGATATTCATCGATTGGTCATGTTCATTTAAACACTGCTCATCTTTGCACTACTGACCCAAAGATATTAATCAATCGATTATGTTCATCTCAACACTGCTCATCTTTTACACTGAGCCAAAGATATTCTTCAGAAATCATTCATCTTTGCACTTTCTGAGCCAAAGATATTCAATAATATCATCATTTAAGACCGAGGATGATGAAAAATATTTTTAAAGAAACGAATCCAAAGAAACAAAATGACAAGGATTAAGGATTAAGGATTCGTACTTGGTTTTATCCACGCCTCAAAAATACCTCAAAAATAATCATAGTGGTGTAAAATTCAAGAATGATCAAAACATGGATACAATCGAGTTAGTATCCGAGAATAGATGTTTTAGACGAAAAGAAGAAATTTTATTTTTCTATGAATAATATCAGATATCGTGAATAGTCTTGATATCGTGAATAGTGCCATATATCGTGAATAGTAACTCAGACACCAAAGATAGAAATTCCACAAAAACATCTTCACGTTTCATGAATAGTACTTTCGTGAATAGTAACTCATGAATAAGTAACTCATGAATAGTAACTCGTGAATAGTAACTCATGAATAGTAACCCATGAATAGTAACCCCGACATGAAAAAGTTCCAAATTTGATAAAAACTTGAGATCAACATTTCAAAGATAATGATATTGAAGAAATAATATCATTACTGAAAAAAAAAATAATATCCCTTACCTCGAAGATCGGTACTTCTAAATTTGAAACACCTGGATATAGGCTATGACTTGGACTTGCACCGTATAGCAATACTCAAAGTATACTCAAAATACTCACAAGAATACGCTTTCGATAATATAGAGAGAAAAACTTCAGCTTAAATTGTGATTTTCAATTCTAACCTAAGCACCTATTTATAGGAAATTGCTTAGAACACCAAAGCGTAAAAATTTAATAAATTAATAATATAATTATATTATTTTCTACACATGTCTAGAATCTAATTTCAGCCATCAAACACATGCCACCTTCTAGAAAAAAATAAGAAAAATGTTTTCTAATTTTAAATATTTTAAACTTCAAAAATCAATTATTTCGGAACTTCAGAACTTCAATAATTCATAATAAATAGCCCTTTCATCAGAAAATTCGAATCTCGCGTGTTTTTATAGGAAATTCAATTCTCTACAACTTTGCAGAAGAAAGGTTTTCCAAATTCCAAATAGAAATTGACCGAAATCCACAAACGGGTGATTTTACAAGCTATAATCAAATTTCGGTCAATAATTGTGTCCACCAACACACAAAACATGTGTTAAACATTTAATGCCACAAAAATACTCTTTCTCCTCATATACTCATATATCCCACATTCGTTGTAAAAATATCACCGTTAATATATTATTAAAATAATATATTTAAATGAATTATTTTATCAGAAAAAGATAAAATATTAATTTTCAACAATTGTCATTTTAAAAATTTTCTCCATCTATATCCACATAAAATCAATATTTTCCTCATCATATAAATCAATAATTAATTATTCACAAATAATATTACGAGAATCACAATATTGACAACAACAAGGCGGTTCAGAGAAAGAGGGGCTTTCAATAAGAATTTCTTCTTCTTGGTAGCCGCAATTAGGTGACCAAACCTCTCCTTAGACGTAACTTTCTAGACATTGCCAATAATGTTATCTAATAATATTATTCAGATAATATGAATTATTGCTTCGATAAAGAAAAATACCGTGTAATGACAATTATTGAAACAACAAAGAAAGAATTATTAACTCAATAAAATCTTCGAGCAAGAATTATCGTAACCATTATTGAGTAGTGCCTTCTTACGTAAGAATCAATAATTGGTGCAATACCAAGTGCTACTGTTCAACAACGCGTATTAGTGTGTTTTAACCACCGGGTATTCCAACAGTATTAATGGTAACAACTACGCCGTTATTTAAAAACAACTTATATTTGTCGTTTTCTTCATCCAATCACTTTCCGTTATGGGGCCCACACATGGTCACTACCGTCGCATTTAATATTCGTACGACAGATGCTGAATATTCCACGACTAAACGAATATTCCCCGACGATAATGAATATTTTATAACCACTTGCTTAATTTGAAATATTTGCATATTTAACCCTTAACTATCCACATTAATCAAATCAACCCTTGCTATTTCAAAATAATAAATAAAGGAAATTCTTTTTTATTTAAAAAAAATTTGAGTCTTACAACCTCCCTCCTTATGAAATTTCGTCCTCAAAATTGACGACGCGTGCACGGTGTTTTTCGAAAAGGTGAGGATACCTCGCTTCCATTTCCGTTTCCAATTCCCAGGTCATTTCCTCTATAGCATGATTCCTCCACAAAACATTAACTTGTTGTATGACCTTTGCGCGTAGGACATGCTCCTTCCTATCCAAGATCTTGACAGGTACCTCCTCATACGTTAAGTCTTCAGCTATCTCGTCCGGTTCTAACTCAATAACGTGGTTCGGGTCTTTCAAATATTTACGAAGTACAAATATGTGAAACACATTATGAACACGAGACATACTCGGAGGTAACGCAAGTCTATAGGCTACATTTCCTACTCGGTCAAGAATTTGAAATGGACCGATAAATCGTGGATTGAGCTTTCCTCTCTTCCCAAATCTTGTAACTCCCTTCCATGGAGCAACTCGCAATAATACATGATCCCCTACATTAAATTCCACGTCCTTTCGATGAAGATCCGCATAACTCTTTTGTCGATCTTGTGCCGTTTGTATACGTTGTCGAATCATTTGGATCTTTTCGGTAGTCATACGTGACTAACTTTCGGGTCCCAACAATGTTGCTTCACCCACCTCATCCCAACATATTGAGAAGCGACATTTTCGTCCATATAATGCTTCAATGGAACCATGCCTATATTTGTTTAATAACTATTGTTGTATGAGAATTCCACCAATGGCAAGTACTTATCCCAACTTCCTTTGAAATCTAGGACACAGAGTTTTAATATATCTTCAAGAGTTTGAGTAGTCCTTTCTAATTGTCCATCCGTTTGAGGATGGTATGCCAAACTGAATCGTAAATTCGTGCCCATAGCTTTCTAACCCAAAATCATGAAGTGAATCTTGGGTCACGATCTAAAACTATGGATACTGGCATGCCATGCAATCTCACAATCGCATTTACATACATACGAGAAAGACGTTCAAGGGAATAAGTCTCTCGTATCGGTAAGAAATGAGCAGACTTGGTTAATCTAATAACCCAAATAGCATTGATGCCTTGAGAAACCGTAGGAAGACCCGTGAATGAAATCCATAGTAATGTGTTCCCACTTCCATTCCTAATCTCAAGTGGTTGCAATGCACCCTTAGGTACAAGATGCTCCGCCTTTACACGTTGGCAAGTTAAACACATCGAGATAAACTTTGCAATCTCTCTCTTCATATTGCTCCACCAAAATGTATGTTGACGATCATAATACATTTTGGTACTCCCAAGATGGATTGCAAATGGCGTGTGTGTGCCTCCATCATAATCTTGTACTTCAAATCGAGTTGTTAGGAACACAAAGTCTAGAGTGGACTCAAGTATTCCTTCTTCATCAATTCTCGCTTAGGAATAGCTCCTTCTTGTACTTTCTTCTTCATACGCATCACCTTCAGGAGTCGGTGGCTTGAGCAATCTTAACTTTTTCTATTAAAGTTGGCTCTGTCATTATACTTGACATCATCGCACTTGTTCCGCATATGATCTTCTACTCATCGCGTCAGCTACCACGTTCGCTTTTCCAGGATGGCATGATCAGAACATGTGCTGAAATGAGTCTCCTCTTGAGTTCTTCGAAGCTCTTCCCACATTCCTTGCTCCATTCGAATTTTGTATCTCTACGAGTCAGTTGCGTTAATGGAATAGCGATTCGAGAATATCCTTCAACGAATCTCCGATAATAACCAACTAAGCCTAGAAAGCTACGTATTTCGATTACTGACTTAGGTTGATCTCAACTTTGACTCATATCCCAATCTTGGATAGCACGTCACAATGACACCTATCAGTTTACTATCGCACGAATATGACGTCCCCTACAGAGAGTCTGGCTTAGGTGAATTCCACAAAGGAAGTCACAAGATAAAGGCTCAGGTACCAAATTCTATAATTGAATTTTTAACTCCTGAAGTTCAATAGGAGCCATTCGATATGAGATTTTAGAAATGAGTTTTGTACCGGGTTCAAAGTCGATACAAAATTTAATATCAGGCTTTGGGAGTAAGCCAAGAAATTCTTCGAAAATACGTCGTCGGAAAAATCAATAACAACAAGAATATTATTCAAATCGGCGTGTCTTTATTCAAATCCATAACATGGACTAAGAAAACTTGACATCCGTAATAAACGAATGACTTCATGGCTTGATATGAAAATGTTTGACTACAATGGTTTGATTGCTTGAATTGAATAACAAAAGTTGCTTAGGAATATGAAAACTAACAACCTTACAAAAGCAATCAATTTGGAATGGTGAGTAGTTAACCTTAAAATCACATCAAAAGCAAATATCTCTATAGAAATAAGGTTAACGTGTAATGTGATAGTGCCAACTTGAATCAAGCAAGATTTTAAACAACGGATGTAATGAAAGTTTCTCCTAATGGAGTCTCCACAGATAGGTCAAAGTTTAATTTCTCCGTAGTCAAGTTCAAACGCGTTGAGCGCAAGTAAGAGAGATAAAAAGAATGGGTAGAACCAATATCTAGTAAGGTATATACTTCGCAAGAATTTATAATTAACTAACCTGCGTGCTAACTTCGTTCAGGGTTCCTCGATTTTGACCGGCCACGACAAACGCTCTTCCGTGAATCGTTGACTTTGACTTTTCTTGGACATCCTTTTGAGTCACCATTCCATTGGATGGGTTTCGATATCGTATAATCTCGAGCGATATGTCCTTCTTTTCCACAATTATAGCATACCTTAAACTGTTGTGGGCGGTTTGGTGATATGTCCTCTTTCCGCATTTTGTAACATACGATGGTGGTCGTTCTCCTCCATTAAAACTAGTTGCTCTTTGGCGCTTATGGTCATTGTTGAATCTCCTCTTTTAAAATCTCCTCCCGACTCGCTTCTTCTATTTTCATGGCCACGATTTCCACCAGAGTGGTTACTAGCCTTTGTCTCAGTATTCTTCTTTCTCCGTGATTATCGTTATTCGATGACCGCTATCTTGGTATGATCCTGGTTATGGTCCCTCGGTTAAACGCATTTCGTTATCTCGCTTCTAACAATCGAGCCACGTTGACAACATCCGAATAGAGAGAAAATTTATGAGAAATGAGATAGTGACGTATGTCGGGTTTCAAACCTCTCGAAACATCCGCGTCATCGTTCCTCATTCTCCACCAAATGAGGTGAAAACACGGATAACTCTGCGAACTTCGCCTCGTCTTCGGGACACCGTCTTGTTATTACTCGCTCTAGTCTAATAAACTCCACTTCCTTCATATAGCGAATACTTTCGTGGAAGTACTTGTCATTGAACTGCTTCTCAAACGCCTCCCACGACATCTTTGAGTGCAAAATGGATGGAGGTACGCTTCACGATTCCCACCAATGTCTGCCTCGCCACTTTAACATAAAGGTGGCGAATGGAACTTTCTGTTCTCCGTGCATCCCAAGACATCGAATATCTTGGTAATTTGTTTGACCCACGCTCCGCCTTTAATCGGATCCGGCTTTCCCAGTGCACGTGGTCCCAACTCTTTGAACTACTTGTTTGTGACCACCCATGAATTGCTATCATTTCCTCCTCAGTATTTTGAACACGAGTCTCCCTCGTCGATTTTGCATGAACGCAAAAAGCTTCTAAACATCCCTCGTTCATCATCTCGCCGGTGGTGTTGTTTCACGGGAGGAACATTGCCACGACTGTTACACGTTCTCCTCGTTGGTAAATACATGCATCTCCACGGTCTCATTTACTCCATCGTTAATATTCTCGGTCGATATTCTCAAATCTTCATCATAAAACAAGGGTTAATTAAGGAAATCAATATATCACATAATATCCCTATATACTTGACCAACTAACAAATAAGCTTAGGTAGGACACACTAGCGAAGGATTTACTCGTCTCTCCTCCTAGTTCTATTCCCCGATCTCCGCCAGAGATCATATCCCTAAGCTCGATACCAACTGTGACGCCCCAAAATAGGTATACACAACACCCATTCTCGAGTCGCCAAATACATGGTACAAGAAGCAAACTACAACTTCAATAATACAAATGTCGTGTGAAATACGACAATATATCTTGTGAGTTTAAATATAATATTGTCTTCTAGACAATATCCACACGCAAATAAATCCCCATCATAATTATTGATTCATTATTTTACAAAATGGTGAGGACTACTAAACAACTCTCTCTAGAACCTTCATTCCATACCCCACTAGTACTCGCTACATTCTCGCCTCCGAGAAGAAAAATGGAACAACAAGGAAAAGGGTGAGCTCAACTAGCCCAAGAAAAGAATATTATGACTAAGATAATATACAACAAATTATCGTTAGTCTTCAACAGGAAAAATCTGATAGAATACAATGAGACAACAAGTTTTAGATCAATATTCGCGATGGAAATAATAATTCATAGAAGAGTTACGTAGAGAATGAAATCTACTATAATCTATGAATTTAATACCCATCATCAATATTTTATCCTGTAACATCAATCAATATGCATCTGAATCAAATATTCATCTTTGCACTACAGCCAAAGATATTCACCGATTAATCATGTTCATTTAAACACTGCTCATCTTTGCACTACAGGCCAAAGATATTAATCAATCTGGTCGTGTTCATCTCAACACTGCTTCATCTTTGCACTACAGCCAAAGATATTCTTCATAAATCATTCATCTTTGCACTACAGCCAAAGATATTCAATAATATCATCATTTAAGACTTAGGATGATGAAAAATATTTTAAAAAACGAATCCAAAGAAACAAAATGACAAGGATTAAGGATTAAGGATTCGTACTTGGTTTTATCCACGCCCAAAAATACCTCAAAAATAATCATAGTGGTGTAAAATTCAAGAATGATCAAAACATGGATACAATCGAGTTAGTATCCGTAATAGATGTTTTGGACGAAAAGAAGAAATTTTATTTTTCTATGAATAATACCGTATCGTGAATAGTGCAGATATCGTGAATAGTCCGATATCGTGAATAGTAACTCAGACACCAAAAGATAGAAATTCCACAAAAACATCTTCACGTTTATGAATAGTACTCGTGAATAGTAACTCGTGAATAAGAACTCATGAATAGTAACTCGTGAATAGTAACTCATGAATAGTAACCCATAAATAGTAACCCCAGACATGAAAAAGTTCCAAATTTGATAAAACTTCGATCAACATTTCAAAGATAATGATATTGAAGAAATAATATCATTACTGAAAAAAATAATAATATCCCTTACCTCGAAAGATCGATTTACTTTAAATTGAAACAGGATATAGGCTATGACTTGGACTTGCAATCCGTATAGCAATACTCAAAGTATACTCAAAATACTCACAAGAATACGCCGATAATATAGAGAGAGAAAACTTCAGCCGTGTGATTTTCAATTCTAACCTAAGCACCCTAATTATAGGAAATTGCTTAGAACACCAAGACAGAAAATTTAATAAATTAATAATATAATTATATTATTTTCTACAGATGTCTAGAATCTGATTTCAGCCATCAAACACATGCCACCTTCTAGAAAAAAATAAGAAAAAACGTTTTTCTAATTTTAAATATTTTAAACTTCCAAAAATCAATTATTTCGGAGCTTCGGAATTCAATAATTCATAATAAATAGCCCTTTCATCAGAAAATTCGAATCTCGCGAGTTTTTATAGGAAATTCAATTCTCTTCAACTTTGCAGAAGAAAGTTTTTCCAAATTCCAAATAGAAATTGACCGAAATCCACAAACGGGTGATTTTACAAGCTATAATCAAATTTCGGTCAATAATTGTGTCCACCAACACACAATACATGTGTTAAACATTTAATGCCACAAAAATACTCTTTCTCCTCATATACTCATATATCCCACATTCGTTGTAAAAATATCACTATTAATATATTATTAAAATAATATATTTAAATGAATTATTTTATCGAGAAAAAGATAAAATATTAATTTTCAACAATTGTCATTTTAAAAATTTTCCATCTATATCCACATAAAATCAATATTTTCCTCATCATATAAATCAATAATTAATTATTCACAAATAATATTACGAATCACAATATTGACAACCAGTGCGGTTCCTGGAAAGAGGGGCTTTCCAATAAGAATTTCTTCTTCATCGGCGCCGCAATTAGGTGACCAAACCTCTCCTTAGATGAAACTTTCTAGACATTGCCAATAATGTTATCTAATAATATTATTCGGATAATATGAATTATTGCTTCGATAAAGAAAAATCTTGTAATGACAATTATTGAAACAACAATGAAAGAATTATTAACTCAATAAAATCTCGAATAATAATTTATCGTAACCATTATTGAGTAGTGCCTTCTTCACGTAAGAATCAATAATTGGTGCAATACCAAGTGCTACTGTTCAACAACGCCAGTATTAGTGTGTTTTAACCACCGGAATATTCCAACAAAGATAATTAAGAATAACTACGCCTGATTATTTAAAAATAACTTATATTTGTCGTTTTCTTCATCCAATCACTTTCCGTTATGGGCCCCACATGGGTTATACTGTCGTCATTTAATATTCCCCGACAATCTGAATATTCCACGACCAAACGAATATTCCCAGACGATAATGAATATTTTATAACCACTTGCTTAATTTGAAATATTTTCATATTTAACCCTTAACTATCCACATTAATCAAATCAACCCTTACTATTTCAAAATAATAAATAAAGGAAATTCCTTTTTATTTAAAAAAAATTTCGGGGTCTTACATATAACATATCCAAAAATCACAACGATCTAACGGTCGAATCAAAATTATAACTCACGCAATAGAGCTTAAGAACACCGATTTGATTTTGTAAATACCTCCAATCCAACAAAATTCTGATAAAATACCTCAACATTAATTCATCCATTTATAACCACATAAAATAAATATTTTCCTATCCATCATTTATGTCCACATAAAATAAATATTTCCTTATCATATAAATTAATAATTAATTATTCACAAATAATATTACAGAATCACAATAATGACAACTAGGCCGTTCCCAAGAAAGAGGGGCTTTCCGATAAGGATTTCTCCTTATTTGGCGCGGTAATTAGGTGACCAAACCCTCCTTGACAGAACTTTCTAGACATTGCCAATAATGCTATCTAATAATATTATTCAAATAATATGAATTATTGATTTGATATTGGAAATACTATGCAGTGACAATTATTGAAATGACAATAATATAAAATATCAACGCAACAATTATTGAATCAATAAAATAAAATATTGAACAGTAATTACTGTAACAATTATTGAGTAGTGCCTTCTTACGTAAGAATCAATAATTCAAAAATATTGTGTATTACCATGTGCTACTACGAACCACAGCAGACATCGTATTTTAACCACCAGGTATTCCAACAGTGTTAACGGTAACCACTACGCCGTTATTTATAAAACTCAAACTTGTTGTTTTCTTTATCCGATAGTTATTCTGTTATGGGGCCCACAAATGATTGTGCCGTCGTACGAATATTCCCTGTTAAAATGAATATTCCCCGACCAATCTAATATTATATAACAACTTGCATACTTTGCAAGATTTATAAATATTACCCACAACTATAACATTATATCAAATTCACTCCATAATATTCAAAAATGATATTTATAGAAAATTCATCTTTATTCAAAAAAGTTGGGGTCTTACAACGTCCTTGGATGCGACCGCATCCTGAACCATCATGTTGAAAGTCCTTGATGTTGGTCGATTCTGAGTTGGTGGTCCATTAATCGTGAGATTCCCACCGCTTGGTCCCCTTCCTCCATTTCCTCCTGTTGTGTTCTTCTTTGGGAAATTCCTTGCCTGATGATCCAATGCTCCACAGTTGAAGCATCCATTTCTCTTTGGTACAGAGCAATTGGGAGAGATGTGCCCCTCCTGCCCACAGTTGAAACAGACATTCTTTCCGTTTAGACATGCCCCCGAGTGATTCCTCCCGCACTCCTTGCATGCCTCAGTTCTCTTCTTTGCTTCCCTTGGTTTTCCCCCAGAGTTTCTCAATTTGAAATTGTTGCTGCTACTGTTGTTATTGTTCCACTTCCTCTTGTTTTCACCACTACTGCTGCTACTTTCCCCACGATTCCCTCCTTCATTCTTCTTCTTTTTCTCCTTGTTAAATTTCATCAGGGCCTCACTTCCGCCCTCAGCGATTATAGCTTTCTCCAGGAGAGTCGCGAAGCTATTCATCTGTAACACCGAGAGTCTGCTATATAGCCATGGTTTGAGACCCTGTTCAAACCTCCTTTTTTTCTCTCCTCAGTGTCGACCTGGTGAGGCGCAAACCTCGCCAACTCGTTGAATTTTGCGGCATATTGAGGTATCGTCATATTTTCTTGCTTCAGCTCCAGGAATCACATCTCCATGCAACTCTGCATACTAACCGAAAAATAGTTCTCAAAAAAGATTTTCTTAAATCCTTCCTAAGGTATCACGCCTTCTCCAGCCCTGGTCTAGTTTGCAACCCACCAGAAGTTAGCTTCACCCTTCAACATGTAAGTGGCGAAGATTGTTTTCTGATCATCACCTACTCAGGCGATAGCGAACGCCTTTTTCATTTCCTAGACCCAAGTTTGAGCTTCGATGGGTTCAGTGGTTCCTTTGAACTCAGGGGGTCCCGCACTCTTGAAATCCTTGAAGTGTGCCACTTGAGCCACTGGAGGGTTATTGGCATTCGGGGTTCGATTCTGAAGTGCCCCCACTAACATGTCTACAAACTGCTGAATAGGATTCGGTGGATCCCCAACATTACCGCCTGACCCCTCGGGTGTTTGACGACGTCTTCCTCTAGCCATCTATCTATTTAAAATGACCTTAATGTTATTATCTTATCACATACTCTATAGAATATATCATTCATAAGAAGAGAACTTAATCATCACATCACATACTTAAATAAAATCATATTTATTTATAAACATAATACCCAAGGTATTTCATCGTCTTATAGCATTAAGCCATTTACATCACTTTAAACCAACATACTTAGTAAAAATTGAAACCAAGCTTTTTATTCAAAGATAAGCATTTTATACGCTAGTAGTAAAAGTTCATCATAATAAACTACAAGCCCCGCCTAATGGCGTCCTCATGCTACTCATCCGCTATCTCCAGTACCAGTCCTCAGCTTATAACACTTCTAGACCGGTTCTCCTCACTTGGAAAGTGATTCACCCTATGTTGGAACCTTCCATCTGCTGACTTAAATGCGTACTTCATCTTGTCTATCTTAACCTTCTTATCTCTCACCTCTCCTTCTAACTCACCAGTTAGCTTCTCAGCCCGAACACGGTGTCTCCACTCTTCTCCCCAAAATGTGGTGATGATCTGCTTGTCAATTTGAAGACTCTGTATCCTCGACTCTAACCTATTAATGGTATATCCCAAGTGGGTCCTAATAGCTTCTTTCTCATCCTATAGCCTATCTGCCTTCTGGTCTAATGCCCACAGCTTGTCAGCCAGATCCCCGTTCCTAATTATCAGGTGGTGCACGAAAATGCCTCAGCAATCTTTGCGACTTCTTCGCTCCCCTCAATCTGACTCCTTCAACTCATGGACCTTGTCGTCCAAATTCGTAATCCTATCTATAAACTCATCCAATAAAGTATCCTCAAGTGCTTCTTCCGAGTCCTCCCCGGGCTCCTCTTCCTCTTCAGGATACTCCTATGGGTTTGAGTCAGCTACTACCACAGCTATAGGCTCAGGTACAGCCATCACCAACTACTCACTCACAACGTGGATATCTCTAACCTCATCTTCTCCCGATATCCTTCAAACAAGAAAAATAACTTGGTTAGTATTTTAAAATAGATGTTTTTGTTTTAGAAAAATAGATTTGACACAACCCCTAAAACTCTTCATGAGTTCATCTCCTTATTTCCTCCACTAACTTCCCTAAGGTTATAGTCTAAGGTTTCCCCACCCAAAGTTTATAACCTATGGCTTTGATACCAACCTGTGACGCCCCCAAATCCGTGTAACATCGATTACAGGATATGGTGCTCACGATACAACATACATCATCTTCTATCTAAGTAACTCTAATAATAATAATAATAATAATAATAATAATAATAACTATTACATACTTATTTAAAATAAAGTCCCAAGTCTTTACAACCTTTAATAAACTGAAACTTAAACTTAGCATTTATCGCTACATTACATCATATGCAGAAATATAATTATTTCATCTTAGACTTTCCCTTGTCCTTGCCCGAGCCCTCAGCGTTATCAGCCTTAACTGAAAGCTTTAAGCAAGAATGAGCACAAATTACCCAGCAAGTATATAAAGTAGTTTGAGAACATATGTAAGACCCCGAATTTTATGAAATTAAAGTATTAAATTTTTTCTATTTAGTAAATAGTTAATTTGATAAAAAGTTAAAGTTAAGGGTAATATATGAAATTTTTCAAAATACGCAAGTAGTTATAAAATACTCATTGTTGTCGGGGAATATTCGCTTGGTCGTGGAATATTCTTGTTGTTGGGTAATATTCATACAAGTTTGAGTTTTTATAAATAACGGCGTAGTTGTTACCGTTAACACTTTTGGAAAACCTGGTGGTTAAAATACAGTAATACACGTGGTTACAAAGTAGCACACAGTATTGCACAGTATTTTTGGAATTATTGATTCTTACGTATGAAGGCACTACTCAATAATTGTTATAGTAATTACTGTTCAATATTTTATTTTATTGGTTCAATAATTGTTGCGTTGATAGTTTATATTATTGGTGTTTCAATAATTGTCATTGCACAATATTTCCCATTATCAGATCAATAATTCATATTATTTGAATAATATTATTTGATAACATTATTGACAATATCTAGAAAGTTCTGTCTAAGGAGAGGTTTGGTCACCTAATTGAGCGTCAGTAAGGAGAAATCCTTAAAGAAAGCCCCCTCTTTCCTGGGAATGGCCTAGTTGTCATAATTGTGATTCTATAATATTATTTGTGAATAATTAATTATTGAATTATATGATAAGGAAATATTTATTTGATGTGGATATAAATGATGGATTTATTTATGTGGTTATAAATGAGGGAATTAGTGTTGAGGTGTTTTATCAGTATTTTGTCGGATTGGAGGTATTAAAAGATCAAATCGGTATTCTTAAAGCTCTATTGCGTGAGTTATAATTTTAATTCGACCGTTGGATCGTTGTAATTTTTGGATATGTTATACGTATATAAGTTGAGTATATGTCCACAAATTTTGAACCGTTAAAAATCAACGTATGATTTGTTATGAGGTATTGAAAATCGTCCATTTGTGGATTTCAGATATTTTCTGTCTGGAATTTGGAAAAATTTAAAGATACAAAATTGTAGAGAATTTGATTTCCTATGGAATGGACAAATAATTCGTATTTTTCTGATAAAAGGGCTATTTATTATGAATTATTGAAGTTTTTGATTATTGTTTAAATGATAAAACATTTTGGAAAATTCTAGAATTGGTGGGCCCCACTTTTGGTTAGTGAGAAATGTACTTAAATTTTATTTCAAATGTGGTGGGTGAAAATAGTAGCAGGTAAAGCCATCAGGTAGCATGTCAAGTCTGCTTCGGCGTGCTAGCATTCTCCTGTAAATAAGTGCTTAGGTTAAAATTGAAAATCGCACCAGAAACATAAGTTTTCTCTCTATATATTATCGAGCATATTTTTGTGAGTATTTAGATACTTTGAGAGTTGTTATTCAGTGCAAGTTTCATTCGTCTTTACATCTGATATTCCAGTCAAAAATACTGCTCTTTTGAGGTAAGGGATTTTAAAGGTTATTATGTTTCTCAATTTCGTAATTTTTCTAAACCTTCAAAAATTATGGAAATATTTGAAATGATAATTTGATGAGTTTTCTTGATTGTGTCCAAAAATGGGGATTTTTGAATGTATAGATTAGAAGTTATGAATTTTATGAGAAAAGACTATTTTAAAAGTAAACCCTTATAACTCCTTATGGTTAACTCCAAAATTAGTGAAATTTTTATTAGGAGTACATGTATATAATAGCAGTATACTCTGTAAATTTCGGAATTTTTGGATAAAAATACAATTTATGATAAATGTTTAAATATTCGGCAGTTTTGGCCATATAAAAAATTGTAAATTAATTTTAAAAATTCTGAGAAAAATATATGTTCAATATGGGACTATGTTCTGCTAAATCCCAGAAAAGAAAATTTGTTTGTACTGATTTGGTATTTTTAATGAAAATGGACTAGTTATGAATAAATGAATTAAATATGTTATGTGAAGTAACAAAATTAGAAAATAAGATTTTATGGCTTGAGAATCCTATATAAGGTATATGCAGATTTTTGATGAGGGTTTTGGTTGTTGCTAATGAAATTTTATGAGTTTGGCATTTTAGGATGATTAAAATGCATTAATTAGTAAAGTGTAAACAATTAAAATAAATTGTTTATAAATTTAAGAAATGATTTAAATATTGTGGTAATATTAATAATATTAGATTATGAGATTATTAAGTGATTTATAACATTTGGATTAAGGTGTTATGAAATAATTGATTTATGAATCTTACTCTTGAAATTAAATGCAGTTGTTGATCATATTATTTTTATTATCATATATAAGATTTTTATAACCCGGATGATGAAATTTCTCTTTGACTTAAGTGTAAAGATGGGTAGATTATTGGTATGATCGTGACTATGGGTTCTCTTTGGCCAGTAGTGCTAAGATGAATTGTTAACTAGTATCATCATGACCATTGAATTTATAAACAATTATCTTTAGCTTAAGTGCAAAGGTGAATTGATCAACTTGGTTATAATTATGGTTTATATAAATTCTGAAATGATTATATATTTCTTTAAGATAATAATATCTTTGGCCTGTAGTGCAAAGATGAATTATTGATGAATATCTTTGGCGCATAGTGCAAAGATGACCTGTTGATGAATATCTTTGGCCCGTATTGCAAAGATGACCTGTTGTTGAATATCTTTGGCCTGCAATGCAAAGATGACCTGTCGTTGAATATCTTTGGCCTGTAGTGTAAAGATGAACTGTTAATGAATATCTTTAGCCCGTAGTGCAAAGATGACCTGTTGTTGAATATCTTTGGCCTGCAATGCAAAGATGACCTGTCGTTGAATATCTTTGGCTTGTAGTGCAAAGATGAACTATTAATGAATATCTTTGGCCTGTAGTGCAAAGATGAACTTATTAGTATGATTATGAACAGGAACTGTGATTTGGTATAACCATGATCTTTGATGTTTCAGGTAAAGAAAAGTGATGTAAATTATCTTCGTCCTGGATGAGAAGAGGAATTTAGAACCACAAATATGATTATGAGTTATTCACATGATTGTGGACAGAAATTGTTGATTGATGTTACAGGGATAAAACATTGTTGGTGGACTTTTAACATACAGAAGATAATAGATATTATGGTCTATTTGACTCTTCTAATAGATTACTCGTTTCGCTGCAACTATGGTTGAAAAGTTTTATCATCTACCATATGTTCTAAATCTTTGATTTATTACTGATGAAGGCTATTGATAATTTAATTATCTTTAGTCATGATATTCTTTACTGAGCTAGTTGTGCTCACCCTTTTGCTTCACAATTCCTTTTAGGTAATAAGAGTGTTGCCGGGTCGAGTGGGGATAATAAGGGAATAGAATCTGATTACTATAGTCATTGAGGTTCTCCTAAATAGTATGGAAATAATTTTATTGAAAACTTTAGATAAGTGTGTCGTATTGTATACATCATTTGATATTTAATTTTGGTGAACCGAATAGGGTGAGGTGAACCCAACTTTGGAAGGGTGTTTTGCCACTATCATACAAGATGTCTAATGACCTACAAGTTATCATAAAAGCAGGTCATTGCATACATCCACTTCTTTGAGTATATCTCACGAGCACTACCTATATGATCTTGGAGTTTGGTTGAAACATAATGTTCAATTGTAGACGGTGGAGATAGTTATATGTCAAGAGAAGACTTACCATTGTAAGGAACATGATAATAATCTTCTCGTTTTTCTTTGGGGTCTATTGGATGAACCAAGGATAATTCTATGGACAAATGATATCTATCATAACATAGATTCTTGGCCTCCTATGTATGAAGGTTTCTTTGAGCATTTTCCAAAGATTTTAATTTTTAAAACAGTTATTAACTGTACCTTTATATAAGGTATCACTGTGAGGTGTTGTTCACGGTTGGGACATGAATCACAGTTAGTTTCATGCGAGACCACACCAAAGCAATTTGGATTGGTAGACTTAAATAGCTAAAATGAATTTGAAATAGTTCAAATAATACAACATCTCTCATCTATAATATCTAAGCGAAACAAATGGCCAGATCACATTCTTGAAAGCAGTTCATAAATAATTAAGAACTTTAAGGCATAAACAACTGAATTAATAATTCAGTACTCATTATTAGAACCTGTACTATATATAAGTTTGTATTAGTTATAACTTGCAACATACGAGACTTGTACACAATGATAAATTATACAAGTTAAGGGAACTTACATTCACTGCAATAAAGTGAATAAAGTTAGGAAACTTTCCTGATACGTCTTCTACAATTTTTTCTATCTACTAGCCCTCCACGTAACCTATTCACATGTGTCACGTTAAGTAATTTGGTTCTCGAACACCACTTTGAAGTGTAATGGTTCCCTTTTATTTTAATAAAATGATTAAATGCACATGTATTCAAATACAATTCAATTACATAACATGTTGCTACGAATAGGCCACGTGGTTAAATAAAAGAAACTGGGAAACATAAATTTGTGACATTTTTCGGACCAAAACTCTACCAAAAATCTGCATAAAATATGCTTAAGGGTCTCAAGTAGGAAAATCTCATTTTCCATAATTATGACATCACATATATAACTAAATTCATTTATCCATATAACATCATTTATATGAAAAATACCAAATCAGTCTCAACAATATTTTTTTTCTGGGATTTTGTAAAATATAATCCCACATTGAACATATATTTTTCCCGAAATTTATCAAATCCATCAACAATTTTTAAATAGTCCATAATAGCCAAATATTCTCAATTTTTTCATAAATCGAGATTAGCTCCAAAAATTCTAAAATTTTCAGGGTTAACTCATGTTATACACATGTACTTCCAGTAAAACTTTTGTAATTTTTGGACTTATACACAGAAAGTTATTCGGGTATCTTCTCAAAGAGTGTCCTTAACCGTAAAATCCATAACTCTCAAATCTTATGGCCAAAAATTCTCAATTTTTTACAGGACCTTCATATCTTCTTATATTAATACTCCAAATGTTTCCAGAATTTTTATAGTACAAAGCAGTGGACAAAAATGCCCCCGAAATAGACTGATCCAAAAAATTCTAAGAAAGACATCAAATTTTCATTTCTTGCAGCCACTTTTGCGATTTTATTCCCACTAATCTAAAGATGATATGACCATGATACTTGGACACAATAAACATCATACAACAAGGTGTTTTACAAAAATATAACATTCATAAAACTAGCATGCTAAGACCATAAACCAACTGCATAGAAAAGCGTGCTAGTACTAGTTTTATACTTAGAAAAAATCTGGAAATTCCAAATTTTCTGCAGATTCTATTATGAACATGCTTGCTTACGATTTTCATATCTTGATCATTATAACTCCGATTCACACGAAATTTGGGCCAGATTAGACTTCATACAACATACTATTTTATAAAATTATTACATACGCTAATCGAGTCATATAAACCATGATTCTGAGGCTCCGAAAAACCAAAAAATCACAGATTTCACATTCAACCAACTTTGAAAAAATTTGTGATTTTGATTCTAGCATGCATGGGCTTGACTCCTACTGTCGAGATCTCTTCTACCAACATATATGAACACGTTACAACAAACTAACTCACTAAATTACCATGCTTTGAACAAATTGACTACTAAGAGGCATTTTCTAGCTATTCCCCTTGAAAACATATAAAGGTTAATGAGTTGCTTACTTGATGTGAATTTCTTCTTGTTTAGCTTCTGAAAATCCTCCTCACTTGCTTGTTTAGACTGCCCAAAACTATAGAATACTACCACACTATCTATCACTGTCAATTTCTCTCCATGTTTACTCACTTGGTGGAATTTTCTTAAAAGAAAAGTGTGTTTATTGAGTGATGTGTATATATCTATAGCTTGTTGGAGTCTTTTGATTCCCATAACCCCCAACTCCCATAACCCCCAACTCTAATTATTAGTTACTCACAATACTTAATAATACAATAATTTAGTTAATTAATAGAAAGAATGTGGGAGTTAAAGAAAATTAATGTGGGAGTTAGAAAAAAATAAAAAGATTTTGGTTTTAAGGAATAAAATAAAGTACTCCCACCTTAGCTATTATGTAATATACGTATACTCCCTCCCTTATCCCAATTCGTGAGTCACAAGGGTTCCACCAACTGCTGACTTGCTTAAATAAAACATTATAATAATCAATTAATCAATTAATAAATTACTTTGACCATTTTGCCCTTCGTAGCCGAACGTTATGAACCTTATATATTTTTACTAAAGTCGACGTTCCGGATGTCATGGGACTAGCCGTTTAGTCAAATTCACCTCTGAAATTTGAAGTTGACTTTTTCCTCAAAAAAAGTTAACTGGTTGACTTTGACCAAAAAGTCAACCGTGACACTTTTTCGTGATTATAGTTTATCCTAGCTAATTTCCTCGTTCCGGACTCGAAGAAGCAGTCTGCGCCTCTAAATTCCGCTCCGAACTATAGCTAATAATTTATTACCATCTCACGTAATAAATAGAATAATTCCCTACTTAATCAATTTAAATAGTTAAATAAAACTAAAAAAACCATTTAAATACATCTCATCACATATCTTGGAATAACACATATATATACAACATATATACATCTAATAAATGAAATCACCCAAAAGTTTCATATAAAATCGTTTATTGATAATTCATAAATTACATATATAATCTCGGATATTACATTACCATTTCATCATTTTCCCCCCAAAAAAAAAGTGGGCCCTCCCATGTTTTAATAAAAATATTTATTTCCGAAACTTCAATAATTCATAAAAAATAGCCCTTTATAAAAAAACGAATTTTTTGTCCATTCCATAGGAAATCGAATTCTCTACAACTTTGTAGCTTTAAGTTTTTCCAAATTCCAAATGAAAAATGCCCGAAATCTACATACGGACAATTTTTAATACCTCAATTCTGATAAAATACTGATAAAACACCTTAGCATTAAATCTTTCATTTATATCCACACAAAATAAATATTTTTATATCCATCATTTATGTCCACATAAAATAAATATTTCCTTATTATATAAATCAATAATTATTTACTCACAAATAATATTACAGAATAATAATTATGACAACCAGGTCGTTCTCAGGAAAGAGGGGGCTTTCCGATAAGGATTTCTCCTTACTAGTGCGCAATTAGGTGATCAAACCCCTTTCCTAGACAGAACTTCCTTAGATATTGCCAATAATGTTATCTAATAATATTATTCAAATAATATGAATTATTGATCTAATAATGGGAAATATTATGCAATGACAATTATTGAAACAATAATAATATAAAATATAAACGCAACAATTATTGAATCAATAAAATAAAATATTGAACAGTAATTACTGTAACAATTATTGAGTAGTGTCTTCTTCACGTAAGAATCAATAATTCAAAATATTGTGCAATACTGCAGCTATTATGCAACCACACGTGTATCATCGTATTTTAACCACCAAGTAATTCAACAGTGTTAACGGTAACAATTACGCCGCTATTTATAAAAACTCAAACTTGTCATTTTATTCATCTGACAGTTATTCTGTTATGGGGCCCACAATTGGCTTTGCCTGTCGTACGAATATTCTCCGATAACAAGAATATTCCACGACCAAAGGAATATTTCTCGACAAAAATAAATATTTTATAAGAACTTGCTTATTTTGCAAAATTTTCACATTTCACCCATAATGTGACGCCCCCAAAATAGGTCCATTCCATCCAACCCATTCTGAGTCGCCAAATACATGGTACAGAAACACCGACAACATCATTAATACTATTGTCGTGCAAAATACGACAACACAAATACTGTGAGTTTAAATATAAATATTGTCTTCTAGACAATATCCACACTCAGATAAAATTATCATTACAATTATTGATACACTATTTTACAAAATAGTGAGGACTGCTAAAATAACTTTCTAGAACCATCACTCCATGCCCCGGCTAGATCTTGCTATATTTTCACCTCCTGAAGAAAAATGGAACAAAAAGGAAAAGGGTGAGCTCAACTAGCCCAGTAAAGAATATTATGACTAAGATAATATACAACAAATTATCCTTAGTCTTCAACAGGGAAAAATCTGATAAGATATAATCGACAACAAGTTTTAGATAACCTACTGCAGTAGAAACAAAAATTCATTAGAAGAGTTAAGTAGAGAATGAAATCTACTATCATCTATGAATTTAAAAGTCCATCATCAATATTTTATTCCTGTAACATCAATCAATATACATCTTGAATCAAACATTCATCTTTGCACTACGGGCCAAAGATATTCATTTGTATCACCAGTTGCTCATGTTCATCTCAACACCTGTTCATCTTTGCACTACGGGCCAAAGATATTCATCAGGTAATCATTTATCTTTGCACTACAGGCCAAAGATATTCATCAAGTATCACCATTAAGGACTAAGGATGATGAAAAACATTTTAGAGAACGAATCCAGTGAGATAGAATGACAAATATTAGGGATTCGTATTTTGGTTTATCCAAATTCAATAATACTCCATAATAACCAAGTGTGAAGTAGAATAAAGATCAAAACATGGATATAATCAAAGATAATAACCATAAAAGACATCTGGGACGAAAAAGAGAAAATTTCATTTTTCGGTGAATAGTGTCGTATTTGTGAATAAAGGCGATATCGTGAATAGTGTAAATATCGTGAATAGTAACCCTGACACAAAAAGGTAGAAATTTCACAATAAAATTCATAACAATATCTCAACATAATGATATTGAAGAAAATAATATCATTTAAGAAGAAAATAACATCCCTTACCTCAAAGAAATAGTACTTCGGAATGAAAGGTCGGATATGATGTTGAATGAAACTTGTACTAAATAGCAACTCTCAAAGTATATAAATACTCAAAAAATACGCTCGATAATATGAGAGAGAAAGAGAGGAAGCTTATGTTTCTGGTGTGATTTTCAATTCTAACTTAGCCCTCTATTTATAGGAAAATCTTTGCACGCCGAAGCAGACTTGACCTGCTACCTGATGGCTTTACCTGCTACTATTGCCACCCACCATATTTGAAATAAAATTCAGCACATTTCTTCACCAACCACGGGTGGGGCCCACTCAATTCTAGAATTTTCCACCAAAATCATTTATAAACCTAATTTCCGAATCAGTCACCTCTTAAAATTCATAACAAATCATACGTTCATTTTTAACGGTTCAAAATTTGTGGACATATACTCAACTTATATATGTATAACATATCCAAAAATCACAACGATCCAATGGTCGGATTAAAAATTATAACTCAAATAATGGAGCTTTAAGAATACCAATTTAATCTTTAATACCTCCATTCCAACAAAATACTGATAAAACACCTCAACATTAATTCCATCATTTATAACCATATATATAAATCCATCATTTATATCCACATCAAATAAATATTTTCTTATCAATAATTAATTATTCACAAATAATATTACAGAATCACAATAATGACAACCAGGCAGTTCCCACGAAAGAGGGGGCTTTCCGATAAGGATTTCTCCTTACTGGCGCGCAATTAGGTGACCAAACCTCTCCTTAAACAGAACTTTCTAGACATTGCCAATAATGCTATCTAATAATATTATTCAAATAATATGAATTATTGATATGATAATGGGAAATACTGTGTAGTGATAATTATTGAAACAACAATAATATAAAATATCAACGCAACAATTATTGAATCAATATAATAAAATATTGAACAGTAAATACTGTAACAATTATTGAGTAGTGCATTCTTACGTAGGAATCAATAATTCAAAAATACTGTGCAATACCATGTGCTACTGTGCAACCATGCGTATTACTGTATTTTAACCACCGGTTATTCCAACATTGTTAACGGTAACAACTACGTCGTTATTTATAAAAACTCAAACTTGTCGTTTTCTTCATTCAACAGTTATTCTGTTATGAGGCCCACGAATGGCTTCGCCGTCGTACGAATATTCCCCGACAAAAATGAATATTTTATAACCACTTACTTATTTTGTAAAATTTGCACATTTCACCCATAACCAAAGTATTATATCAAATTAACTCCTTATTAGTTCAAGATAATAAATAGAGGAAATTCAATTTTAATCATAATAAGTTGGGGTCTTACACATAACCAAAGTATTATATCAAATTAACTCCTTATTATTTTAAGATAATGAATAGAGGAAATTCAATTTTATTTATTAAAAAGTTGGGGTCTTACAATGTCTTACTTATACGTTCATCATCTTTGATGATTTACATTCTTATCTTCTTCTTAAAACTTCTCTAGGACTCAGCTCACATCGCGTCTCTGCTAGTAGTCCATATGGTACTCTGAGTGGTTTCCCATAAACAACCAACAAAAAAGTTCTCGTCTCGTCTACACTGCGATCACAGTGAGTTAGATCGGTTTCCAGTTTCGTATATACCTTCGCTCTCTGAAGGAATTGTTTAGCCCAACTCCCATATGTCAACCATCAAAGGTTACGATTGTACCACAACCTAAATTCCTCTAACTTATCTGAACTTATAAACTATAATATTCGTTAAGTTAATTACTTATTCCTTATGGATTTCTAGAAACTAAATGTCATACCTCCAGATTCATTCGTATCATCTAAGTCATACAGTCTTTTGTATACCCAGAATGATCATTCAAGTTAATCATTAACTCGGCTTCTTTACGTTAAACGTTATTGTCTTTAATTAAGTTCTTTACCATTCACAAGTTTATTCATTGGTCTTCATTACCCTACGGTCAAACCATACACGGGGTGTAGGTTCTGCCCATTTAATATTCGCATACAGTCAACCTTTACGTCGGTTAAAGTGTTTAACGCTTACGTTTCATTCTAACATTCTCCATCCGACTCACACTTTGCTTTTATTAATCTTATTATCGTTCACTACGACTTTCTTGATAAATCATATCTTACTTACTACCTTCGCCAACATCTAAGTTATATAACCAATGTACACTAAGAACGTTTGCTCAACACGAATATGATTCACGAGGATCATTTACGTATTCAACGTTCATGTTACTTGTCTCCTAGTTCTATTCAACCTTCATCCAAGGTTTTAATTGCTTTCATTCATTACCCATCACTTGAACCCCATGTTCATTATTCTTTATTAATGTCAAAGTCATACAGTTCGTTGTATGCTAAGACCGATCGCTCATCGCAATCGTTGCATTCACAGCGTCTATATGCTTTACACTTCTCCCATTACTACAAAATAACATCAAAATGTTATTCATTACCCTCATCACTAAACGTCTAAGGAATCATAATAATGGCAATCCCCCAAGTTCATTTATTGTGACTATGGTCCTCGGATATCGGTTCTGTAACCCGCATTAACATTCTTTATTTTTCAATCTCGTTTAATCTTTCCAATCAACCTTTACTAAAGATTTAAAACACTTGATTAATTTTTACATTCGATGAACTATATGTTCATTAGATTTTTGTACACTTCCCCCATGATTTGAGCAGGTAAAAACTCATTACTGGGCTTTACCCTGCACCGGCGTTGTGGCGCCGGTTCCCTTTACTCTTCTCACGCTGTAGCGCCACTAGCGCCGCGACGTCACCCTGTGCACTATGACTCGTTCTGTGGCACAAGTTTCTAGTGTCTGGCTCTCCGGTCTGGCGCTGCGGCGCTAGCTTACAAAGCATGGCTGGCACTGCGGCGCCAAGCCCTAACTTTCGAATTTTTTTTCTAAGTGTTAAATTGTTCTGAGACGCTTACTTCCTGATCTCATATCTTCTTCGTTATAACTCAGAATGAGGTTGTTCCAAAGTCATTCCCTTTCTTATCTTACGTAATTCAATCCCCCTTGGATAGAACTTCGTTCTAAATTCGTTAATATGCCATTCTATTGGCTTAATCTTTGTCGTTCGTTCATTTTATGTTATTAATGTTCTTCGTTCGTTCGTCCGTAATTTGGTCATCCCAACTCGGAACTTATTCGTTCTTTAGTCCATGACTCACGTTTTCTACATTCTCTTACAGTCTTAGGAAACCCTACACATTCAGGTTCATTTACTAACTTTCTAATTCTCGTTAGTCTTTTACAAAAATTTTGTCATAACTTCGTTATAGCTACGTTTTAATCCGTTCTTCATGAACTTTTCTATCGTTCCTAACCAAGCAATAAGCAAATAACTTATACGCGATGGTTTTAAACTTGTCCATCAACAAAAATTACACTACGATGGTTTTAAATTTGTCCATCAACAACGTTCTTCGCGTTCTTCGTTCGTTCTTCTTTTTTGATCGATATTTTGATTACGATTTCACTTTTTCTTGGAATTTGATGTTATAAAACACCAATCCTTCCTTATTTCACCGAATTGTTCATATGATTCATTCAGATTGTTTAAATTCATTACGCATCTTATACTTCCTTAAGAATTTTATAAAATAAATTTTTAATTCTTATTTCTTCTTTTCTCAATGATTTTAATAATATGAAATCATTCCTAACATCTTTTACTTCTTATTCTCATTAAGCTATGTTTTAAACATATAAACTTAAAGAAAAACTATATAGAAGTTAGGTTTCAGATTACCTTCCTTCTTTAATCTCTTTCCATCGGACAAAGTTTACTCACTAGTAACTTTTCCTCCTCTTCCTCATCCGAAATCTCTCTCTCTCTCTCTCAAATGGTGGAGGATTTTCAAAATTCCAAAAAAATGAAATCTAGCTTCCTTTTTATAGATTTTCCAAACTAGGGGAAAAATAGTCATTTCACCCCTCTGATTACTATTCACACCTCCTAACTATTCACGAAACTTCCCTTGGAAGTTTCGTGCTTCCGTCTTTTGGGTTTCGTTTGACAGTTTTAAAAACTACGATTCTCAAAATCCAAATATTTTTGGATATTTCGTTTTTCCTTTACCGATTAACTTTTACGTATTCTTCGGAACTCCGAAAAACTGAAAAACACTTTTCCACGTGAAGTGTTTTCCTTCACGTTTTCCCCTAACGTAGTTAAACGAATGAAAAGTACATAACAGTACTTTTCATTATTTTTTTTGGTCTAATTTCTACGCATTTTTCAAGAACAACTTTTATCGACTTACTTAACTTTTCACGATATATTATCATCAAATCTTTCAACGGAATGTCATTTCGACATACCGAACTCTCGAAAAAGCTTAGGTTATTCAAACTCTAACCATTAGGGTTTCGTCGGGTGAATAGTGCCTATTTCGTCTTTTTTCCCAGAAATATTTTGTTCCCGAAATTTTTTTATTTTTGTCTGGAAATTTCTTACTCATTTATTCTAGCTCGTAGCCAGAATCCTCCTGATTTATAATTATCCTAGGTTATAGAATGATTAATAAACACATACCACATAATATTATTAATAAAAATTTATTTTATTAATAATTAATTCTTTAAACTTAAATTCTGGACAATCCGATTTTTCGAGTTGTCACATTCTTCCCTCCTTATAAAAATTCTGTCCTCAGAATTTATAAAACCACACCCATTCCCAGGTCATCACATTCACCCCTTCTTCAGAGAAATTTGTCCTCAAAATTTTAGCTTACCCTTCTTCTCAACTTCTCTTTAATGAAGTTCTTATCTTTCAAACATTCCCTAACCATCATAACTTATCAAGAATTATGAAGTAGAAGGAATAAATAGGAATATAAAGATTCCTTTAAAACATTTCATACTTTTACTGAGGGGTTAAATCGACCATGAACTCTTACTAGGTTAAAAAACATTTCACCGTAAACCCTTCTATCACGGTCAATTTATAATCACCAAGAAGGTAAACTTCCTCTTCCATACGTAGGCGATCAACCCATCGTATAACCCCATTTCGGGGTATGTTCACCTCAGACTTAATCATTAGATTCCGTACCAAAACAATTTAGTTCAGCATAACTCTTCAAAAAAAGCTTAATTTTCTTATGACATGACATACCATTTGTCTTTGCCAAATCAAATAGCTTCGACCATACCAATAAATTGGACATCAACTTGAAACATTCGTCTAGTCAAATTAATTGACATCGACTACTTCTTTAAATTCTTTTACAATACATCAAAATATTTTATGACGTCATGATACCGTACTTTTCACAGTATGTTGAGGACTTCATCAGTTTATGACTTCATCATTATACATCATACCATAACGGGTTGATGATCCTAAGATCACATCCAACACCAGATTCAATTGCATTAATAACTCCATCATTTTACCATCTTGGCATCAAATACACTGATGATATAAAATTCCTTTTGATATTTCAAATCAATTTCTGTCTAGTCGAAACAATTAGCATAGACAAACAAGAATACTTCTTTTAAAATCCATTGATTCCAAAAGTTAAACCAATTCTTTCATTTTCAAAATGCACACACATAAGCACGATTTCAATAAACTTCCAAATCTATCAAAGCTAGATGACTTGGAATATCATATTCTCCATCTTCCTTCATTGTCTTACTTGTGACAATACTTAATCTTCTCTAGCACCTTCAATGCTAATTCTACTGAAAATACTCATTTTTAGTCTACCCATTCCTATACCTTAGTACAGTCCATCAACTAACCACACATTATGAGTTCAGGAACTTTCCACAATAATATGAGTTTAAGAACTATTCCAGTCAAACCATAGGCATCCATTCGCTGAGCAATTCAAAAACATACCATATCATTATGAGTCACGATCAGACCATAAATATGAGTTTTAAGAACTCCCACCTACCTTATCATTCTCTACCTATCAAGTATATATATGAGAAAAGATTCACCTTCTCGTCATATACATATTGATAGCGCGACCAATTCCAATGATTATCACTGTAATAAACTGAGTGGTTGTTACACCAAGCACAAACCTCTGCCCATAACAAAGGTTCATACAACTCAGTTATCACATGAGTCCTCAATTGAAAATTTTTAACTTCTAACTCTCTCTTTACTTAATACGAATTTTCTGTAATTCGTATGCTATCCTTTACAACTCAATTTGAGTTCTTTTTTCCCGTACTACTTTGTAGTACCATTCATAGCATTAGCTATAAATCATTCATTGTTTAACAGATCATCTGTTATTACGATTTACTATGATCACGTGTTGATCTTCTTCCTTAATCGTTGAACTTAACGATCTTCTTACCATTCTCTCTACGATTATAGCCTTAGGTACTCACACCTATGGTTTATAATTTATCAACTCTAATACCACTCTGTAAATATCAAACTTATCCCAAGTAACTATACCTTCTCCTGCCCTCGCTTGATTAGCTTCCCACCAAAAATTTGCCTCCCCCTTCATCATGTAGGTGGAAAAAGCAGTCTTTTGCCCCTCAGCTACCCTAGCTATTACAAATGCTTTCTCTATCTCCTTAACCCAAGTGTGGGCTTCTATAGGGACATTTATCCCTTTGATTTCTGGTGGTCCTACAGCCTTAGAATCTTTGAAATTCGCCAAGTGATTATCCGGCTGGTTCCCTGCAGCTGGCATTCCTTGTTGCATAGCCTGAGCTACTATGTTTGCAAAGTTTTGCATCGGGTCTTGCTGTTGTCCCCCAGCGTTGTTAACAGATTCTTCTGCCCTCTGATTTTGAGTTTGACGTCTTGGCGACATTATCTGATTAAATAAAACATAATATCACTACAAAAAAAGGCCTATCTATGACCAATAATATCAGCGATCGCATATCTGGTCGCTGATTATAGTATTAGCGATCGCTATCTGCGACCAGGAAAAATTCTAGTCGCTACTTGATATCAGCGACCGCTTGCGGTCGCTGATCGGTCGCTGATATGAATTTCCCCCCAAAAATTTGGTGCGAAACCCTGGCGTATTTTTTTGTTATGACTAAGCATTATCAGCGACCGCATGCGGTCGCTGAAAGCGTCCATGTCATTAAAAATCAGCGACCGCATGCGGTCGCTGAAAGCGGTCGCTAATTCTCTTAAACAGATTCAGGCTCAGGCATTCGCTCGATTCAGCAGAAAGAGAAAGAAAAAAAAAGAGGGAGACAGAAGAGGGAGAAGGGGGAGAAGGGGGAGAGAAGAGGCGTTTGTTCGATTCGGTGTGTTCAATCTTCTTCAAATCAATTTAATTTTAGAGGTAAGAAATTCTTCTTCTTCTTCTTCTTTCGGTTTAATTTTCAGTTTGTTGTTTATAATACCATACCTGGAAATTGATTCAATGATGCATAAACACATTAGATTGTTTTTGTCATTTCTAGCAGAGTTGAACTTGAAAGTGTATTACGTATTGTTGTAAAGGTCCATTTAGTTTTATTACTTTTCTCATTTACAAGTGTAGGGGAGGTTTCCCATTTAGTAGAAATATTTCAAAAACCCAAAGTTCATAAATCAGATCCTCGTGTTGATTATGTAATTTGTTACATAATTGTATTGGAAACTATTATTTTTGTAAGCAAATTTGGGGCTGCTTCATGCTCAAATGCTTTCTCATTTGGGATGATGAACAATTTTATGAGCATTAGGATTCCGATAAGTTCATAATTTTTGATAATATAATATGAACACATTTACACAGTAAAAATGGTATCTCATTTGAGATGAACGCATTTATCATTTTGAAGCCAATGGTCAAAATAAAAATAAAAATTCCATCCAATTCATGGTATCTCATATGGACTGTTTATGAAATTATAGTCAAATCTATGCCTATATGAGAACTATACTTATGCAAGATCATCTATGGGTAATAGTTAGGCTTTTCTTCACATTATTTATACTTATGCAAGATCGTCTATATTTGGACTCTTGGTTTATGTCTTGGGTGCCTAGAAATGACCTTATATACATGTCGTCGTGCATGTGGCTAGTCCATATTACAGGGTAGACTCTGGCAAAAAAATTTTATTGGTCGGGTAGTTGCGAACATTTATACTATTAACGAGCCTATTGGTGATCCACTAGAGCCTATTAAGGGGATGTTGGAGCTGATGGGCTAGGCTTGGGGCTGCGTGGCCAGACGAGGCCACACCAAGCTTAGCCAAGCCTCACGGGGCCAAGCCAAGCTTGGTTGTTAGGGGGCTGATATAAAGCTAGCATGAATGATATACCTAGAAATGTGATTCGTTTGGCCACTCAGCTGTTCCGTACTCATTTTGGCCTGTGATTGTTACTCCGTACAACTTGCCTCCTTGGATGTGTATGAAACAGTCATACTTGTTTCTTTCACTAGTGGTTCCTGGTCCTAAGAGTCCTGGAAAGAACTTAGATGTTTACTTGATACCTCTTATAGACGAGTTGAAGGTATTGTGGGAGGATGGAGTACAGACTTGGGATGTTGCAACGAAAACAAATTTCAACCTTAGGGCAGCGGTTATGTGGACTATAAGTGACTTCCCAGCTTATGGTATGTTAGCTGAATGGAGTACACACGGGAAGTTTGCTTGTTCGTATTGTATGGAGCATACAAAGTCATTTAATCTATCAAAAGGTCAAAAGCCTTGTTGGTTTGAGTGTCATCGTCAGTTCTTACCGGTAGATCACCCGTTTCGAAGAAATAGAGAACACTTCAAAAAAGGGAAAGTAGACAATGATATGCCTGGACCGCGATTGTTGGGAACGGAGATGCGAGATCGTGTGATGAGATTGCCGGTTATCCCATTTGGAAAGGTTGATGCCACAAAAATAATCAATGGGTTTGGCGAATCTCATAACTGGGTTCGGAGAAGCATCTTTTGGGAACTGCCTTATTGGTCTACAAATTTGATTCGTCATAATCTAGATGTGATGCATATTGAGAAGAATGTGTTTGACAATGTGTTTAACACTGTGATGAATGTTACGGGGAAGACAAAAGATAACGATAAGGCACGTTTGGACATGAAAGATATTTGTAAGCGTCCCAGATTAGAACTTTATGAATCTCCTAATGGTAAGATTGTCAAACCGCATGCAAGGTACACATTGTCCAAAAAGCAAGTTGAAGATGTGTGCACATGGGTTAAGTCTCTGAAACTACCAGATTGGATATCGTCAAACATTGCAAGGTGTGTTACAGGTGGGAAATTGCAAGGGATGAAGAGTCATGACTGTCATGTGTTCATGGAGAGACTCATGCCTATAGCATTTCGGGATCTGCTTGATAAACCAATATGGGATGCTTTGACGGATCTTAGTCATTTCTTCAAAGACTTATGTTCAAAATCATTAAATGACAAAGACATGTCTGTACTTGAGAAGAACATCATAGAGATCACGTGTAAACTGGAAAAAATATTCCCACCTGGTTTTTTTGACTCCATAGAGCATTTGCAAATACATCTTCCCTATGAAGCTCGTGTTGGGGGTCTAGTTCAATATAGATGGATGTACCCTTTCAAGAGGGTGATGGAAAACCTTAAGAGGAAGTTGAAGAATAGAGCTTATGTCGAGGGGTCGATATGTGAGGCATACAGTTTCGATGAGATATCTACGTCTGTCTCAGACTATTTTCCGGACGAAGTCTTGACAAAGGCCAATCGAGTATCGAGACATGATGATGGGGGAAATGTTGAACAAAATGGTCGGCTCTCTATATTTGGTCTATCGGGCCGTGCTTATGGAAAAGGGAAGCGCATATTCCTCTTTGAGCAAGAATTACATGCTGCACATACTTACATTCTTCTCAATTGCGAGGAGATTAACAAATTTGTGAGGTACACATGTAAACTTAATAATTTATCTTTTAAGTTGAAAATTTATTCCAATATGTTAATGTTTATAACATGGTATAGATTGTACAATGATGAGTTAAAAGTGAAGCATCCCGGCATAACTGATAAAGATATTCAAATCAATTAGGATAAAAACTTTGCACTTTGGCTAAAGGACAAATTAAGTTTAATTTTTATGCACGTAGTATATATATATATATATACTCCATGTTAACTATGACTTCATTTAATAAGATGAAGTTTTTGTAGGCTTTAACTGAGGGATCAACGATTCTGGCTAATGTACAAGTCCTAGCTATGGGACCAAACAGGGACCAAGTCAGCCGCAATGGTTATAAAATAAATGGTTGTGAATTTCACACAAAGGCATATGGGCGCGATAAAAGAACAACGAACTCTGGAGTGTGTGTCCAAGGAGATTGTTACAATGAGCTTGGTCATGCCTTTTATGGGGAGTTGGAGGAAATTGTAGAGTTGTCGTACAAGGGCACGTACGGGGGTCATATTCACTTGTTCAAGTGTCGTTGGTTTGATTCAGAAAAAGGGATACGTGTTGACAGACATGGAATCGTCGACATTGACCTCCATAGGTCTGCGTACTCTAATGAACCATTTGTTTTACCAACTCAAACAGTACAAGTATACTACACTCCTAGTCCTGTTAGGAAAAGGGATAGACCGCCTACAGATTGGCAAGTTGTAATTCATACTCCCGCGCGTAGTCGTGTAAAATTAGTTGATGGGGAGATTTACCAAGAGCAGATGCTTCATAGTCAAACTATAATAAATATGGAGGACGACAATGAAGTAATCCAGTTAGATGGTGAAGATAAGCCATATGAATTAGATCATGAGTCAATACTTGTGTCAGATGACATTGATACTGAGGAGGAAGAGTTATTGACTGAATCTGACACTGAATCTGAAACAGATGATGGTTATGAATCTGCAACACGTATACAAGATGATTCTGAATCAGACATTGACACTTGAACAAATGAAATGTATGTTTAGCATTACATGTTTTTTATATCATTGTCATGTTTATGTACTAAACTATTTAAATACAATTTTTTTTATTGTCATTTTATATTCATATATATACATGTTTATATCACTGTCATGTTTATGTACTAAACTATTTAAATGCAACTTTTGTTTATTGTCATTTTATATTCGTATATATACATGTTTATATCACTGTCATATTTATTGTCATATATACATGTAATCAAACATGACTCATAATAACATCTTGAAATTTGTAATATACAGATGGCTTCTGAAGCAGTGCAAAAAAAGTGCGGCTTGGGTAGGGGGGCTAATCATGTGCCCAAGGCCCCTACTAATCTAGATGATCAGATTCTTATTCAGATTCGCCCTCCTTCAAATAGCACGTACGTCTCGCATATATCATTTATATATAAGCATTTAAGAATCAATTTATTGTATATTGGTAATGTTTTGATTGATATTATATTGGTAATGTATATGGGTCTGAATTTTTTACTGATTAAATTTGCATTCAATCGTTATTGTTTTGGTCTTATTGTATTGAAAATTTGTATATTTCTCTTGGTTTGTGTCTTGGGTGCCTAGAAATGTCCATATATGCATGTCGTCGTGCATGTGCCTAGTCTATATTATAGGGGAGACTCTGGCGAATTTTTTTTAAGTATTATAGTATAAGTTTGAAAAATGTTCATAAGTATTATAACTTAGATGTAAATTTCTTTAATATATGCTAATTGATGTTGTATATTATAGTGATTTTTCAGATAATAAGATCGTCAAGTGCATATCACAGCTGTGTTTACAAAATTGGCCTACACCTGTGATTACGTGGGCGAGCACACCTATCGCCCACAATGATGTTGTTTGGGCAGAATTTTAGGTATGCTTTTTTTTAATTATGACAGATAATATTAATATAATATTCAAAGGATAATTATTTAGTAATGTTATTATTTTTGTTTTATTTGCAGAAACGGTATAGATGGGAGGACGCACAGGCTTCAGTGATACAGACATTATTCTGGCAGAAGTGTGCGGCCCGCACCAAAGACAATTTGAATAAAGAAAGACAAAAAGCCCTTCATAATGCCGAGATCGACCATCCAGGCCAGGGAGAAGATTACATGCACGAGCATAGTCCCTGGTGGTGCACCCAGCCATATAAATTTGAGATGTGTGCCCAAATGGAGAGTCGAGAGTCGGGTGAAAAGATGAAAGATCACGCCAATGAATAGATCCTCGGGTGTACCCGATGGCGAAAAGGCGAAAGGGAAATACAAGGGCGGTAGTATTTCATAGTTGCAGCATATCACTGCCAGGGTATGTATTTACAAGTTTTAATATGTTTACAATCATGAATTGTAGAAAATATATCACATTTTTACTTAGTAATATTATGTTATTTTTTGTTTAGGAGTCTCAGTCTCAAGGTCAGCCTATCCATTAGCTGGATGTGTACGTGGCCACCCATGATGGTCTGCCTGAGGCTATCCAGATAGCGGTAATAAATTTTAACAACTTGATCATGTTTATCAATGCTTATAGAATTAATTTATTTTTAACTATTTAATTGTTAACATGATGACAGGACAATTATAAGCGTTTATTGAATGAGCGCTATCCTGAAGGCACTCCACGTCCGCCTATTGGTCAAGAGTTGTGGGAGAGGGCGTCTGTTGTGAAGAAGAACTATATTAAAGGTCAAGGACAATGACGACGCCCATCCTTCAGTGGCTCAGGCTACTCTTTTACCCAGTCTACACAGTTATCGAGCCATCCAGCTGTTCATACTTCGGCTGACTGCGTGGGAGATATATGTCGAGATCGCGATCTTCTGAAGATACTGGGCGGGCATCTAGGAGCTCTGAGTGCTGAGGAGTTAGCTGAAGCAGTAGCGGCAGCAACAACATCACAACACGGGGATGTCGATAAGGTATAAAATCAATTTGTTGTATATATTGTCGTAATATACCAATATTAACATAGTTTGTATATATTTGTAACTTGTTTTATTATTTTGTTAATTACAGGGTGATCAAGGAGGCGATGATGCTTGACGTACCTGCTTTAGATTAGTTTTGTAGTTATAGTATAAGCTTGTACTTGTATATTCATTCTTTGGATGTTTGTATGTTACTTAAACAAGTTTTGAAATGTTATTATATTTATTCAAATCATATTGGTTTTTAAAGGTTTATATACTAGTTTGGTGTATTTGATGGTGGACGATGGATGTTTATATTGTTGTGTATGCTGTTGTTGGGTATGTGTGTTGGGATAAAGCGGGTACAAAATAGGTACAAGTTTTTGGGATTTCTGTAAAACAACAAAAATCTATTTTTTTATTTTTTTCCATATCAGCGACCGCATGCGGTCACTGACTGTTATTAGCAACGACTACATATTTTGAGGCTATCAGTGACCGCATCCGATCGCTGATACCGGTCGCTGCCACGTGGACCATGTCAGCTTTGTCCCTGGACCATACTGACTCAGCTTAGTGACCGGATTTGTCATTTCGGTCACTCATATCGATCGCAGATATTTCGGTCGCTAATAGTGGTCGGTGATGTGCATCCCAGCGACCAGATTTTGTGCGACGCCTATCAGCGACCGCATATCTGCGACCGTCTGTGGTCGCTGATATGTAGTCGCTGATAAAGCTTTTTCTTGTAGTGTATATACTTTATTAACTTTCATTCTAAACCTTATCATATAAGTTTAATATATTAAACTTGTTTCATTACTCAAACATAGATTCATATTTATTTAGCGAGTACTTTACATATCATAGCACATACTACTTTAAACATCAAATATCCCTTTATGACAACAAAAGTCGGGATTTACAGCCTTGACTAATATAAAAGTTAAAAATATTACATTACACAGTCATACTTAGCACACATATTACATTAAACAAACCTACACCCCAGAACCTATACTACCTATTCACTATGCCTTTTTCTTGATCTTGGACAACCTTTCGGCTGATGACCTTCTATCCCACAAATAAAACAGACACCTTGCTTCATATTGGGACAACGGGGAGAGAAATGTCCCTAATGTCCGCAATTGTAGCAAACATTTTCCCCTTTCCTGCATACGCCTTTATGTTTCTTATCACAGTTTGTACACTTTTCTATTCGGTTAAGTTTTCCTTAGTTGTTATCAGAATTTCCTATATCACGGTCTTTCATTTTTCTTTTCCCTTTCTTGCTCGGAGCTTCACCTGACTTGTTGCTTTTAGCTGCATTTGATCAATTTGGATTTTAAGCTTATCTTGTTCTTCCATTATTTCTATTAATGCTTTCCATAATTGACTATTTAACATCTTTTCTATTTCCCATAGCTTTTCCAGAGAAGAAACCTTGTTCCTCAGATTCTGCACTTTCGTTGATGCTTGATCAGCTCTAACTTCGGTGTCCGAATCACTATTTATTAGTTCCACCATTTTCGGATCTGGTACTACATTTTCCACAATAACCACTATATCGAGGTTTCTTTCACTTTGAGCCTATATTTCAGTTATTAGCTTTGATATTGGCTCATTCTTTATGATTCGAGGGTATCTAATCCTTTATCACCTGACAACTACACACATAAATTATCATGATTAACATATAATATATACACATAGCAAATAATAGTTTTATATAAGTTATCTTTTATTTTGTTTGACGATGAATTTATCCAATTCATCTCTTTTTAAACTCGATATGAGTTGTTTGTATTTTCAATGTTTCCCTATGTTCTAAGGTTATAGCCTAAGGTCTAACCCACCTATGGTTTATAACCCTAAAGCTCTGATACCAACCTGTGACGCCCCCATATTCAGGTACTTGAACCCTGAACTCAGTGCTTCACGATACCCTTTCTATGAGCTGAATAATACTAATAATAATAATAATATTATAAATATCAAACTTAATTTACATATCATTAGAGTCTGATTCCCAAGTACGCAACCTTTAAATGTTCATTACAATATATGATATATAATATAGATATCATATTCTTAGTAAAGTTAATCTATTACATATGATAGCATAAAAACTCATTCAACAACCTTCCCCTTTCCTTTGTTCTTGGCAGAGCCTTCAAGTTGTTCACACTTAGCTGAAAACATTTAAATTAAGCAAGGATGAGCATTTGAGTGCTCATCAAGTAATAGCAATCAATAACAGTTAGCTGGAAGGATTAAATATTTTCTTTGATCGATACTTCTACAACGAATCGACAGTTATGAAGTAAGCTGAACCAATAATAAACAACATATCATTTCGATTTCAATTTTTTTAAACTACGCACTAACTATAAATGAGGATCAGTCGAAAGACTATGAACATTGTTTTCTATTTTCGAAAAGGTTAAACAGAACTTCATCTGTAAACCGTCATAACTTACGGGCATGGGGGTGATCAGCCCGTTATGCCCTATATTAATCAATACTACATACAAGAATGATATTTTCGTGCAGCATATCCGCCTTAGGTGCTTAAAAGTTTCCCATATTTGGGATGTTCATACTAGTCTAGAATCCGAACCAAAATAATTCGGTTGGAAAACAATAAAGTTCTATCATGTTCAACAATATTTTTATGTTTGTGTCTAGCTAGATCAAATAGCTTAGACGACTTTTAGTTCAACGTATACATACTGGAAACCAATAAGTATGTATCAATCATGGGATAAAATATAATGATTATTCAAGTGATGACACTTGTATAACCATGCTTAGAAATCAACGAACAAAATATATATCTTGATTTACAATAACAAAATTAATAAACTTATACAACAAGTTATGATATAATAACTTACTTATACAGAATCATTGCAGAAGTATATACAAAGGTTAAGATATTTGAACAATGAAAAAGAATAGTTCAGATATTATCTTACGCATGTCCATTGCATAAAGTAAATGCAAAGGGTTAGATACTTGCCTTGTTTGTTGCTTACAATACGAAACTTAGTTTTATCTTTTATATAGCAACCTATCATTAATAAGATCATTTTGCGGATTAGAATAACATATCATATCACCTAGTACTACTATTTGCAGTCAGCACATATCTTAATCACATTGTCACATAAGTTTAACAAACATTGAATCACAAATAAACACTTATCAAGTCAACCTATCTAAGTCCAGATCAATTTTCAAAACATGTCGGTGTACCGACGACCTTATCGGGTAATTATCGAGTCTAAGACTCTATACCGAAGTTCAATATAATTTAAACATCGATAAAATTATTTTTAATTGACTTATAATAATTTTTAAACAATTATTATAATTTATCATAATTTTTCAATCACTAGAATCATTATTTAACGATTAAATATTAAATAATTCTATTATCATTAATATTTAATTAATATTAAACTATTAATGAAACCATTGCCAAAATATTAAAGTTATTTTTAATAACTCAAAATATTTTTACAAGATATTATTACACTTATATGATTTTTCAAACAATTAAAATCATTTTAAATAATTACCATTAATATTTAAATATTAATGCATTATTTATCAAAATATTAAAAGTCATTAATTATAACTTAAAATATTTTTAATTCATTTATATCCTTTTAAAACGATTTTTAAATAAATAAAATTCATTTTTAAATTACTTATTTAATATAATTAATAAATAAATCTAATATCATTAATATTAAATTATTAATAAAATTATCCTTTAAATATTAAAAGTTATATTTTATAACTTCAAATATTTTTAAACACATTATTTTCATTTAAAATGATTTTATAATATTAAAATAATTTTTAATTAATTTATTTAATATAATTATTAAATAAATCTAAATATCATCAATGTTAAATAATTAATGAAATTTACTTTAAAATATTAAAAGTTATATTTTATAACTTAAAATATTTTTAAATACATTATTATCATTTAAAATAATTTTTAATATAACAAAATCATTTTAATTAATTTATTTAATGCATATATAAAATAAATTAAATATCAATAATATTTAAATAAATACTAATATTTATCAAAAATATGTCAAATTATTAAAAGTTAATTTTTATAACTTCAAATAATTTTTAAAATTATTTTTGAGATTTTTAATAATAAATTTCTATTTTTAAATAATTTTTTAAAATAAATTAAATAAAATTATTCAATCTGTCGCTATAGCCTTTAGTGACAGAAAGTGTCGCCTATTGTGTTTTTGAGGCTCAAGAACACTCATGAGCAGTGATTGAGATGTCAGATCATAATGTTTTTGGACAATATAAGAGCTTGTTCTTGTAGTACTAATGTAGTACTACAAATATCACGCAAGATCTGGGTCAGATTACAACATACAAGCAAGATATGGAAGCTCAAACTATCTGTCAGAACTATTCTTCGTTTTCTGGGTTACCCAGAAAATAAGATTAGATCGACAAATCACTTTTGGGCTTCTACAACTTGCTTTATGTGTTATGTTATAGTGATCTAATGGTTTTAATGTGTAGCCAGCATGCAAGTTAACATATTTAACACATAACATTGATCTAACAACATCACAATAGCGAGATCCCTTATGGTCAAACCTTGTCAGACGACACGTTCATCTATTTTCTAGGTTACCCAGGAAACAGAAAACATGCTTGTCCAACCTACTTTGACCAACAACTGAGTCCAGCCTATTTGATGTTTAGGTGATATTATGGCATGAGATTGTAGATCATATAACCCACTACCACATAGATGCAATAAAAAAACAAATCAACATACAACTTGAAGATCAGAGCCCAAGAACATCTTGTCAGACGTTTCTAGGCACAATCTGGGTTTTACAAAAATCCAATAGTCATGGTCGGTCAATGAGGTTTGACCACCCATAACTTTCATTTTGTGCACGATCTGGGCTAGCTTAAAGTTCCAGAATACAGATCACATGACATACTACAAGTACCAACGTTCAAAACACAAAAACCATACACATAAAGACATCTACAAGGTCTGGCATTCATTGTTAGACACCAAAAAAATATTTTTTCCAAATTTTTGAAAAAATCAAATCCGAGCCTATAGATGTTATGGATCTAACATCTATCAACCCAGATCATCAATATACACTACTTACAACATATTTTAACACTAAAATATAACTTTTAACAATGGATCAAGGGTCAGATTTTCGAATAGGGTTTTATACCTTTATGAACAAATTCTTGAATCTAAGCTTCTGATTTGTTATGGGTGTTCGTGGGGCTTGATTTGGGAACTGAAATGCTATTATATTTCGTGGGTTTTAGAGAGAGAAGCTCTAGGATATGAGTTTGTGCAAAAATAAACTTGAAAAATGTTTTTTTTCTCTCTCTAATTCTATATATATATATATATAACTTAGATGCATAAATTTTCTGATGTTGCTTGATTTGCTGGAGATTTAATCACATGGGTTGGTTAGATTAGGTCACCAACTCTAACACTTGTCAAACCTTGCAATTTACATAATAAAGAAATGTCAAAAAGGGTATTTTGGTCTTTTTGCTCACAAATTTAATGGCAAACTTATAACTTGGCAAACCCTTAGGGTTTGACCCTTATGGTTTAACCCTAAGGTTTGGCACAAAAATTTTGCAGGATTGCTAATTTAGGGTTTAAAATATAAAATTTTTAGTTTCCTAAATTTCAATTTAGGGTTTTCTAATTGGTTTAGGTTTTCTAATCATATAAAATTTTACTAACTAGGATTAGTATTTATAAATCATCATTAGGGCTTATAAATTAGGATTAACATTTCCAAATTTAGAAATTAGATTCCAAATTTAGTACTTAGGGTTTTGTCAACGTCAGGATTTTTATTTGTCCCTTTTCGTTACTTGTTCTTTGGTGTTCTCATTTTTATGTGAGATTTGTTTAAAAAAACAAGTGAAAAAGGTCTGACATGTGTAATGTTGACGATGTACTGTTAAGAGTCACCAGTTAATGTTTTTAACTGGTTGCACCAACACAACCAAAAAGGTTTGCACATTGACCCACTGATTTGACACTGCTAAACGGGTCTGTGAAATCGAGATTCATTATGGGTCCGGGGGCTTGATTATGTGGAGGGACGGTGTTAGGCACCCCCCGACATCTGTGTTACTACAGTGACAACCACTTTCCAAAGAAACGGTTATATGAATGTGTGTGTATGTGTGGATCAATGTGCAATTATTTGAAAGTAGTGCGAGGCCTCGTTCACACCTATATACACCGGGTTTGAATTTATAGAAAAATTCAGTTTTAACCAGATATAACAATGAAGTTTTATAAAAAGAGGTTTTTCAAACCATGTGCTCAATTGGAATTGAGACCTTTTCATACTTCTATTTTATTGTTAAATGTTCGGCTTGTTTGCTTTTATTTTTGAGATGCGAGGCATCTTCGAGAAAATAATATACAGCAGTGCCGAACTCCTCATGGGTATGATAGCCATCTAAGGAAATTCGTACACTATAAATAATGTACATGTTGTTTACAGCTGAAAAAGGTCATTCATGGGAACCGAATCTAGATTCAGTAGACTGAATCTGTGTTCACATGATTCCTAGGCTCACATGGTACTGCAGTTTGTATAGAAAGCAGTAAGTAATTATATATATATAAAAACGGTAAATATATATATATATATGCATATATATATATATATGCATGATCAACCACCACAAAGCAACTCCATGGGGGATCAGAAATATAAATAAAGCAGTAAATGCTATCAACCGCCACGAAGTAAACTCAAGACAGGACTTGAATGTAAATAAAGTTGTAAAACCGATCAACCACCACGAAGTAAACTCTAGGCGAGACTAAATGTAAATAAAGCGATAAAAGGCCTTGAAGTAAACTTCAGGCTTGACAGAAATATAAATATATATATATATATATATGTATATATATACATAAAAGTAGTAAACGCACCGGATGTAAAATTCAGGCTCATCAGATATTTCTGACAACAATTATATATATAAGTATATATATATATATATATAAGTATATATATATATATATATATATATAGAGTAAACGCTCCGGATGTAAAATCCAGGCTCATCGGATATGTCTGACAACAATTATATATATATATATATATAAGCAAGTAAATGCTCCAGACCGAAGTCTAGGCTCAATCGAGGCATAACTCGATAATTTTAGTCAATATATATATATATATATATATATATATATATATATATATATACAGACAAAAATGAAAACCATGGATCGAAGTCCGGGCATACGCAAGCAACACGACTCTAAATGTGTAGAATAGTGTGTGCAAAGATGAAGAGAAAGGCTTTATAGAGTGTTAGAAGGCTTATAGTGGGCTGCCAATGCAGACTTCTATGGCTCTATATGGATGAATACTCAGCTCCCGCTGGTAAATGCATAGCTATATGGGAGCTAATAGGTGTTTAAAAAGAGCAAGCACTCAATATATGGTGTGTATAAAGCAAATTTGATAGGGCTTCCTCGCCTTTTCTTTTTCAAAATGGCTGCACCAACCCCCCTCTATGCACCTGCGGCCGCCCGGGATGCCCGGGGTTCCGCGGGTCCCGTTGTCTCAAAGTACGTGCACTCGTGCACTATGATGTCCGTTCGAACTTGCAGAACTTCAATCCGAGCTTCCGAAAGAGGTATATACGACCTTCTTCGGACTGCTTGTGTCGAGAGTTACACAATGACATGGAATAGAGGTTGTACGAAGTCAGGAAGAGGGGACCATGCCCATGATCTTCAAGCTTTTAATTCTATCCGGTGTGCTGCCACGCGTAATAGTCACTCGGGATTGGAACTCCCTGGTTCTTGAAGGATATTGTTGTATGTATGTATGTCTAAAATGTTGAGACGACGCGCAGGTGTTGAGGTAGCAAGTTGTCATTTGACTCCTCATCGGGGTTATTGTCGATTTGAGTTGAAAGTAGACGTTGCTCAGGGTTACATTTGAGATTGGACTGCTGCAAGTGATGAATGCCGGAATGTCATTTGTGAATGCCTGTCTGCCTGATGTTAAACTCTGGGTCTTCAGTATAAGTGTCTCAGTAAGAGGTTTGATTAAAGCTGATCGCATTTGAAATAAGCATTTCCGGGGTTATAGCCGGAACTGCAACAACATTCCTTGGGGTTATCGTCAAGGACAAAACTCGGGGTTATCTCCGAGGTTGGAAACGATGTTCCGGTATGTGTTCCAGAGTTAGAAATGATAGTCCCGGTGTGTGTTTCGGGGTTAGAAATGATAGTCCCGGTGTGTGTTTCGGGTTTGAGACTGAACTTCCAGTAGTATCCGGAATGGATATGAGTTGTCTTCCAAGGTTATCTCCGAAAGACGATTCTGCCCTCCTGCAATGTTAATAACAGGTGTGCATAAAATTTTTATTGTCTACAAATGCCCCTCTTTATCATATTCATGCAATGCAAGGCATGGATAGGGTAAAGAATCCTAAACACTTGAAATGCAACAAGATAAACATGATGCTATGTGTAGCAACATGATGAAAATGTATGAATGAGATGATTGTCGGTTCCATGTTAATCCTGTTGGGATGACAATCAGTGATGTCTTGGACATGTGATCATATTCTTCAAGGATGTTGACGTTGGGGCCATCACCAAAGTCGTGAATCCTAGACACAGACTTCATTCTCCATAGAGGTACCTCTTGTGTATAAGAGATCTATGGGGATAAATCTTTTTCTGTTTAAGGATGTGTATAACATATCCCATCATCCTATCAGAGTTACTACCAATATTATGTACTTTTCAAGGTTGTCCAACCTTCGCTGATGTGTGTATCACCGAACGATTGTCAAGGTTGCTTGACCTTCGTTGATGCGTATACCAACGATTGCATCATGTTGTAACCCCCGTCGGGGATACGTAGACATAGATACGTTGCTTTGATGGGTTTACTTGCCACCGGTTGCAGTGATGTCAAGGTTGCTTTACCTTCATTGATTTGTGTATCAATGGTTGAATCGGGTTGTAACCCCCGTCGGGGATACATCATTAGTTTGAAACTTCGGCGTTGTAACCCCCGTTGAGGATACTTCATTAGTTCATAGCTTCGTAGATTCTGCATTGTAACCCCCGTCGGGGATACTTCATTAGTTCATAGCTTCGTAGATTCTGCGTTGTAACCCCCGCCGGGGATAGTGTTAAGGCTGCTTGACACTGTACTGAAGGCCGTCGAGCATGATTTGTGAAAGCTGAGGCCAATGATATCGTATACCTTGTATGCAGGCAAATATCAATGTGTGACATGTGGAGTCAGGGTTTGACTCATGTAAACCAGGATTTCAGGCTATTCCGCTCAATCGCGTAGCATTTTTATTCCTGATTTGGCCTTTTCGGCTTGCTAGACCTCCTTTGAAACTCTAACTGGAGCGAGCCAGAGGTGTGGGACCCATATAGGGGTGTCACAGGTACACCTGTAGCAGCCGCAGGTGGACCTGCGGCCAACCGTGGATATACAAAGCACATGGGTTACTTTCATAAGTCATTTTCAAGTTCCACGACGAAGGAAATCTGAGAGCTCTTCTTCAGTCCTGTTGAGTTCGAGCAACTTTCTGCATATTCTGCCACCGTACAAGCATTCTTCATTGTCCTGGTAACATATGCATGTATTCTTTTCCAGTTTCTATCCATTGGAAAATGACTTATCACATGAAATGCATTTAAACACATAGTAGTGAATATGCATGTTGATATGATTTGATAAAAAATATTTAACATAGTAAATGTTAGTATTAAACTATGATGAACATAATGATGTGAAAAAAATTGACTTTTGAAACTGTCAAATTGGCACCTTTTACTGTCATTTCTTATCTTATACGAGGACAAATGAGTAAAGGTAGAAAAGTAAAATAACCTTGGTAATTAGATTACACTTACGGATTTTTTACTGTGATGCATGTAGGATGTATATGACTATTGGTAGGTGTGCTACTGAATGGCCACCTAGTCATGCCTATGTGCATGTGGATAGTCCCATTTACAAAGAGGGCTATGGCAAAAATTTTCCAAAATATAGGCATTGGATAGTCATGCATTTTTTTAACTCTACTGTAGATGTATGTTAAAATAATGCATGCATGTAGTCATAAGATGCATTTTGAAAAGCTCCAGGTAAGAATTTACCACACCCTTTGTGAGGTGATTTGGAGACTTATTGTCTAGATATTATGGATCCGGATCAACCGAGCAGTTCCCGTACGGCCACTTCTGGTATACGGAGGAGGGCTTCTGAAGTACATCGACCCCGTTCTATTAGACAGCCTCGTCGTTTGGTGGAGGTGGTGATTCATCCTATCCGGGTTGAAGTGCTGGATGTCGAGGACGAGGAGGAGGATGTACCGGTTGAGGCTCCTGCTCCTGCTGCACGTGTTCCCCGTAGGGAGTTTCCAAGAATTCAAGTGGCGAACCCATATCTTCTGGGTGACTTGAGTCGGCATCCTTCAGTATACCTGCATGCAAACGAGGTATGAAGTTAGATCTTAATCTTTCTTGTTTCCTATTGATGAGGAGTAAAGGGTTCTGATGTTGATCTACATTTGATGTAGGTTCCCGGCTTTACACAACCTCGAGGGAATTGGTTCAGCATCCACTCTATGTATCAAGCTTTGCATGATGACTATAGAACGATTGTAGATGGTTGGGGATTCGGGATGTTTTTTTCCATCCTTCCCTGTCGTTGTCCCTGGGGTTACCTCAGGGCATTATTTTAGCGCTGGTTTCACCATACTCAGTCACTCCATTTGTTGGACTGTGAGGTTATGATGACACCGATGGATTGGCGATTTATCATAGGTATGGATTTTGGAGGGGATCCGGTGCCTTGCACGGTGAATATCACCCCTACTGCCGTCAGATCCTTGTTAGGAGTTCCGGCGGAGGCGCTCAAGGGCAGGACTGTACGTACAAGTCCTTTGAGCGTAGATGCTATGAGCGGGCTGTTGAGTGAGCCTATACCCAATGATGTGAGTATCAGGGATCACATTCTTCTACGGTGTCCTTCACTTTGATCAGTGCCACTCGACACGTGGACCGTATAGGAGATTATGATTGGGGTTCCTACACCTTTGCCTACTTCCTCAGGGGAATGCGCATGCGATCACAGGGCTTGATCGAGGCTTGGTTAGGATTCTACCCGTTTCTGCTGGTGAGTATTTCTCTTGTCTTTTCCCATGTACAGGTTAAGAGTGTTGACTGACAGCAGATGCTACCTTTGTGTTAGCAGTTTTGGGCCTACGAAAGGCTTCTATGTTTGCGTCCTATGAGCGTGTTAGGTTTAGATACCTATCCATGATGACGGAGATGGCATCATTCAATACTGGTAGAGGTCCCTGTTACTGAGGGTTTCACCCATTGTCGCCTGCAGTTGGAGTTGTAGACAGCGGATGTCATCACATGGGTGCCCTACTCTGGGGAGCATTTGAGCATTGGATTTGAGGATGGGTACCCGACTGGTGTCGAGCACGTGATTTCTACTTAGATGGAGGATGAGAGCTCTACTTAGGAGAGCGTGCTATCAGGAGCACTACAGGAGAGATTCACATGCTGATCTTGCCTCCTGCCAGGCGTTATTGGCCTATTTCACAGTCACCCGTCACTGATATCCCATTGTTGGTGATTAACGGTTACACATTATCAAAGGGCCCCTGCACTCAGGAGATGTTCCAGCATTGGTGGTTCTCTCGTACCATTGGAGCTCAGACCCGCGCCACACAGTTTATAGGGGATATGGTTTCAGGATCCGTGATGATGACGGATTGGCTAGCCTATGTTAGAGATCCGACTCATGTGAAACAGATTGACAGTTTAACCCGTCAGTTGGACTGGACACATTTCTTTATCCGCTATTTGGGTAGAGATCCTTCAGAGGTAGATACTTTTGATCCTTCCAGCTCTGGCGCTGGCCCCTCAGGTGACCCATATGGCTTTGCCGATGCAGATCCTCCCTTGTATAGGCCTGACATCCTTGTAGATAGAGATCCAGTGACTTAGGAGGAGTTACATCAGATGGATAGGATCGACGATGTAGACATCGATACCATTGACTTCTTCTGATGTATATTTCTCGTTATCTCTTTTAATAGGCCTATGTTAGCTACTGGGTAGCTTCGCCCCATTCTCGGTATATTTTTTGATAGGCCTCTGTTAGATGTTGGGTAGCTTCGCCCCATTTCCCTGTATTTTAGTTGTACAAATATGTATTAGATGATGATATACTTAGGAATATATGTACAGTTTTCCATTCCCTATATCATATTTCCATCTATTGTATCATACATGTTATTATGTTATGCATATGTATATGTATGTCTAGAGATATTCAGCATTGACCCCTGGATGGTCTTATGACACGGCCCGTACAGATGTCTTCTTCGACAATTAGCCGTATTGATCATACCCCACCATTTTTGGTGGCATCTCGTATCTATTTCATGGTATGATAGTATGTCACCGCTTGAACGGGGTGGACAGTAGATCATTCTGTCGCAGATACTATGACCTTGTTGATGTTTCAGGTTCCTACATGGTTCATAGATGGTATGTTGATAAGTGGGTTTTATAACTACTTATTGGATATTAATTTACACAAATTATGCCCACCTCAAGTACATTTTAGTCTGTTTTAGTCGCATTTCATGTTATTTTGCAGTGCATGTACTGAGAACTCCTTTGGGTGAAAAAGTGCAGAAAATGGCCTAATTTGGTGGTATTAGAGGGCACAAGGCTAATGGATGCATGAGGTGAGGCACAAGCTGGCTGATGTAGATGGCATGAGGTTGACGGATGCATGGCATGAAGGTATAATAGAGCAAGGAGACCAAGCAAGGAAAAGAATGAACAAGTTGCAACAGCAACACTGCAGAACCAGAACCAAAATCCACAGACTACAAGCCGCGCCATGCACATGCTGCACATATATAGGCTGAGAGGGCGCGCACCATGCCATGAGAGCTCGGCTAGACAACATGACTTACTGCAAGTCTCGCGCCCACGCGAGGAATATACTGGTGGAGCGCATTTACCGTAAGCGCCGATAATTTGAAGTCGATTGATTTATTTTATTTTAATTTCCAATTTTAAAGGGTTGTAATTGATTAAAACGATATCTGACTGGTGTCAAACATAACTTTGATAACTTTTGATAACTTTTGACGTATTTTTTATAGTAGTAACTAGGGTTTACACATTGGGAGAGATTCCAATGAAGAACGAAGCCTAAACTCCATCTTTTCTAATTCTTCTTAGGATTTTTTGTCATTGTGGATTTTTATTATTGTGTAACTGGATTTTTATGAGGAGTTGAACGTTGATATTGGTTTCCAATCTGCAATTGAGTTTGATCGTTCTATCCTTCATCTTTCAATTGTTTTCTTGTTAATCATGTTTAGCCTTGATCCCATAATGGCTTTTGGTTCAGCTATGAACTAAACTCCATTATGGGATTCTAACGGATTTTAATATGTATTTTAGTTGCATGCTTGATTGCTAGGGTTGTTTTACATATCATATGGGAATTATATTATGCTTGTTTTACATGTATGAATGCTTGATCACCATTCGTTTCAGTACTTGTATGGAATTGACAATGAACATGCAAGTATGGATTGTAATCATGATAGCATATGTATATGGGGCTATTTTATATGGCTTATGTATTTTGTGAATGAGATAGACATACTTATTCACCGTATGAGTTTAAATAAGGGCTTGTGCTTAAATTCAGTATGATTGCAATTTTACATAGACATATAGTGATTTTGGTTATATTGATAATTACATGGAGTCTATCATTTGTGGATGTTGTGTAAGTAGGTCATAGTGCATTGAAATATGGCTATGACTCTATTAGTGCTCTTGACTATTTTCCTGTGATATGTGAACGTTCTTGCATGATAGTGGAAATTAGATGAAATATTAAATGAAGTTAGGATCCAATTATTTCCAGATTTGACTTATTCCATTGTTATTCTTATTTTAGTTATTATTTGTAGTTAGAATAAACCACACTTTTGATCTTTAGTTTAAGCATATAAAAAAATAGTGATTGAATTGATGAATAGTAATTTAAATCTGACAACTTTCTCTGTGGGATCGATACTTTACTTACTCTGTATTACTTGTTGATACATGTATGCTTGCATGAATTAGAGCTCTTTTATCAGAACTGAAAAAGAGGCAACAAGTTTTTGGCGCCGTTGCCGGGGAAAGGCGTTTTAATTTGAATAATTATCATCAATTTTAAACTATATTGTATGACTTAGACATATCTATTCTTATCTAATTTCTATTTTTGTTTGTTTGTGATTTCAGGTAATTGTAGATTTTTATGCACACGCGATCATCCAACTCAGACTTAACACCAGCACAGGATAACATTAACGGAAGGGGTTGGAAAGAAAGTGTGCAGAGAAATTTGCAAGCTCAATTAGAGAGTACTACAGTTAGTATGGTAGAAGAACAGAGAATTGAGCAAAGAAAAGAGCACCGGGCTCTACGAGATTATTCTGTGCCGAACATAAACGGACTACAGTTTAGCATAGTCAGATCAAGGATAGCAGCGAATAATTTTGAGATAAAACCGAGCACTATTCAGATGGTGCAGAACTCGGTTCAGTTTGGGGGTGCTGCTACGGATGATCCGACTGAACACTTATTGAGCTTCATCGAGATTTATGATATATTCCGATACAACGGTGTGACGGAGGATGCTATCGGACTGAGGTTGTTCCCATTCTCATTGAGGGATAAGGCGAGGAGTTGGCTTCATTCTTTACCGTCAGGGTCAATCACTACATGGGAGGATTTAGCACATAAATTCTTAGCTAAGTTCTTCCCAATGGCTAAGACTGCAAAGATGAGGACAAATATATGTAAGTTTGAGCAACAACAGGGCGAGTCCTTATATGAAGCATGGGAGAGATATAAAGAGATGTTGAGGAAGTGTCCGCATCATGGTATGCCGGATTGGATGGTAATCAATACTTTTTACAATGGATTGGGATGGCAGTCGACACCGATTGTAGATGCAGCTGCAGGAGGGGCATTATGGGCAAAAATCTATGACGAGGCCTATACACTTATTGAGACTATGGCAGCTAATAACTTTCAGAATCCTACATCTCAGATGCCACAGCCCAAGGTAGCAGGTGTGTTGGAGGTAGATGTTATCACTCAGTTGTCAGCACAGATGGCAGCTATGGCAAAGAAGATAGACACGATAGCCGAGAGCAAAGTGAAAACAGTTGCCTTCGTTTGTGAGATTTGTGCAGGGTCACATTCCACGGATCATTGCGCTATTAGCTCAGAGTTGGTACAGTATGTGAGCAACTACAGGAAATACCAAGGTCAATTTCAGAACACATACCACCCCCATAACCAAAATCATCCAAACTTTAGTTGGTCGAATAACCAAAGAAATCAACAAAGTCAGTTTCAGCCAAATCATCAATTCCAGTCACAGCCAGCTAAGCCATAGTATACACTGAAACCATCGTTTCTGCCGAGATTTTCTCATCAACAACAACAACATCACACTCCAGCTGCACCTCAGCAGGAAAAGAAATCGGAAGTGGAGGAGATGATGTTGAAGTACATGGCAAATATGGAGGTCATGATCAAGAGCCAAGCAGTGGCTATTAAGAACTTGGAGACGCAGATGGGGTGAATGGCGGGCATGCTTAACAATAGGCCCCAAGGTTCTTTGCCAAGTAATACGGAGACAAATCCAAGAAGAGATGTGAAGGAACAGTGCCAAGAGATAACATTAAGATCTGGGAAAGAACCAATGTATTTTATCATTTGTTAAATGGTATTATGATTTTGTTTCTAAATCAGACCTTTACAATGAAAGTCAACTAAATGTGTTGACGGGAATCCAAAAGGACTGGATTACCACTAATGGTAGTGTTATCCAATCTATTCATCCACCTCCTAAGTCCCTTGAACTTAGCTCAGGAAATGAAAACCTGAAACCTTTAGTTATTAATCCATATGTTGATATTATTTGAAATACCCGTCAACATGAAGATGTTAAAATAAAAGACATTTTACCCTTGTCAAAATAGAATAATTATACAAATTTATTCCTTCAAATCAGAGGGAAAACAAAGTTAACTGTGATAAGAACAAATTCATCATATTAATGATAATTGTCAAGTTACTCCTCCGAAGCTTGATCTTCAACCCGTAACCGTTAAATCACCCTTAGAAGTTAGTAATTTTAAAATGAAATCTTCTAAATCCGATAATGAGTTCATTGATAATTTTTTAAATTTAATGAAAGATTTAAACCTCTCTCCTGCCTCCACGTCCCAGATCAATATGATGTCTGGACAACCCTCTTCATAAACCAGTAATGCTAATACTGATAATGAAGAAGATTCCGATTCCTTTTCTCCTATTAATATTTTGGAAATCCAAAATAATTTTCGTGAAATGCAAAATATTAATAAAACTACTTACAAGAAAAACCCATAAATCGTATGGCTTTATCTCGACCTAGTAGGTATTATTACCCTAGACCTACTCCTCGTGATATTTCAGTATGAAGAAGACTTTCTTCATTCTCAAAAGTCTTACCATGGAAAAACCATTTATGAATGGAATATTGATGGCAAGACCAGATATCAAATATTCGAAACCATCCATCATATCATGATGTATACATTGTCTCAGAAATGTAATGATAATATCGATCACCGATCCGCCATTTCTTAGTTAATGGCTTCACCCGCATCCTTAAAGGATGGTGGGATAATATGCTAAATGATAAACAAAGAACAGAAGTTCTTCAAGCCTATAAAGAAGAAATTTATCCTATTACTAGACTTCTAACCAGGAAGGAAGCCGCTTGTTACACCTTAGTTCAAGCAGTCCTCCACCATTTTGCTGGACCGGGACTTATGAATACTGATAGGAGTAGAGAACTTTTACAGAACCTTCGATGCCCCTCCTTGACCCGTTTTAGATGGTATAAGGATGTCTTTCTCATGAAAGTCATGTAAAGGGCAGATGCTAACAGTGAACATTGGAAGGCCAAATTTATTGACAGCCTCCCTACTTTCTTTGCTGAAAAAGTCCGTAAAAAATTAAGAGATAAACATGATCGCATGAGTATCCCTTATGACCAGTATTCTTATGGCCATCTTATTTCAAAGAATTATTGAAGAAGGATTATCGTTATGTAATGATATGAAACTCCAACAATTAATGAAACAATGAATCTCACTAAAAGACATGAGATAGGAGAATTTTGTGACCAATTCTCTTATGATACAAAATTACAAAGATCCCAATAAGGCTAAAAAAAAAAAGAGTTCAAGCACTCTAGACCTTCAAGACGTTCTTCTAAGAAATCTAAGAACAAAACCCCTGAAAAAACCACTAAGAAAAGAAGGAACAATAAAAAAGATAAATCTAAAGTCCAAAGGTTATAAATGTGGTAAACCAGGACATTTTGCTAATAAATGTTAATCAAAATTGAAACAAAAACTGAATGAAATGTCCCTTGAAGAAGACATTCAACAAAAAATTCTTAATTGTTTATCCAAAGAAGATTCGTAATCAAGTGCAGAGGAAGACTCGGCAGAAATCTATTCTTGAATCTGATGATAATTCAGTTAAGGATCAATGTCAAGCTTGTAGACTATTAAAAATAACTCGTAATATGACTCACGTTTTACTATTGGAAAGCCATTGTTGAAATGAATGGTTTAGATATTGGAGGACCCAGTATCAATGTCCTAACAGAAACCCAAAAGTCCCTTCTCGACTTAGCAGATCAGATTAAAGATCCAGAAATTAAATTAAAGTTTTTGGAAGCCTGTTATAAAAACAAAAAAACAGAAGAAATTCTTCTCATAGAACAATATAGCATGAGAGAAGTCATGAAACGTGTTCAAAATGTTTCTACTACTGAAAAGCCTACTACTATCCAGGACCTTAAGAGTGATATTAATATTCTAAAATCTGAAATAAAGCAATTACAGAATACTAATGTTATTATTTTCCAAGACTTAAAAAATATTAAAGAACAATTAATTCATAAACAGGATAATAATATAGAATCCTCTAAGACTGAATCTTCTGAACAGTATTTAATGCTTATGAATCAAGTAGTCTTTTAAAAATGGTATATCAGAATTACTTTTGTTATTAAGCTGGATTTTATTATTAAAGATGCCATTGCCCTTGTAGATTGTGGTGCTGACATGAATTGTATCCAGGAAGGGTTAATTCCTACTAAATACTTCCAGAAAACCACTCAATCTTTAACCAAAGGCAAGTGGAAACACTATGAATATTAAATACAAGATACCTGAAGACTTAATCTGTAATCAAGGTTTATGTTTACCTACTTCTTTTGTCCTTATCCGTAATATGAATCAAAGTATCATATTAGGCACCCCTGAACACCGAGATGAGACCAAAGTCCAACCGGACCGAAATAGTTAAACTAGATAAGTGTTTATATAGGTTATAAACACTGATGTGGATATGTGGTAATGTGTCTAGGAGAAGTATTGACTGTAAATTACAGTGATACATGTTGTAAAATATTGTTCTAATTGTGAGACCGATATTATTTGTTATAGGTCTTTCAAATGCGGATAAGTGTATTTGAGTAGCAGTAATCAACGCGAAAGGAAAGTTTCCTTAACTCAACTTTGAGTTAATATTGTTCAATTATTATGGTGGTTAATTATTGTTGTAGACACTCGAAATTTTTTGCACACCTGTTACTGAGCTTGTAGGAGGACAGATTCGTGTTTCGGAGATAACCCTGGAAGATAGTTCACATCCATTTCGAATACTACTGGAAGTTCAATCTCAACCCCATAACACACACTAGGAGTATCAGTTTCAACCTCAGAATATACACTGGGAACATCATTTCCAACCTCGGAGATAACCCCGAGTTTTGTCCTTGGCAATAACCCCAAGGAATGTTGTTGCAGTTCTGGTGATAACCCTAGAAATGCTTGTTTCAAATACATGCGATCAGCTTCAATTAGACCTCCTGCCGAGGCACTCATACCTCAGACCTAGAGCTAACACCGGGCAGACAAGCATCCACAAGATGACATAGCGGCATTCAACACTTGTAGAAGTCCAGTCTCAGATGTAGCCCTAAGCAACGTCTACTTTCAACTCAAATCGGCGATAACCCCGATGAGGAGTCATACGTCATCTTTCTACCTCAACATCTGTGCGTCGTCTCAATACTTCATACATACATACATCCAACAATGTCCTTCAAGAACCAGGATTTCCAATCCCGAGTGACTATTACGCGTGGCAACACACCAGATAGAATTTGAAGCTTGAAGACAATGGGCTTGGTCCCCTCTTCCTGACTTCGTACAACCTCTATTCCATGTCATTGCATAACTCTCGACACAAGAAGTCTAAAGAAGGTCGTATATACCTCGTTCGAAAGTTCGGATTGAAGTTCTGCAATTTTGAATGGACATTACAGTGCATGAGTACACGTACTTCGAGACGATGGGACCCGCAGAATCCCGGGCAGCCCGAGAAGCCGTAGATGTAACTGCGGCTACCGCAGGTACACCTACGGCTAGTAGCTCTATAAATATAGAGCTTGGGCTAGCCATTTGAATAAAAAAAAGGCGAGGAAGCCCTGTCCAATTTGCTTTATACACACCCTATATTGAGTGCTTGCTCTTTTTAAACACATGTTAGCCCACATACAATTTTAAATTTACCGACGGGAGCTGAGTGTTTATCCATATAGAGTCATAGAAGTCTGCATTGGTAGCCCAATGTAAGCCTTCTTACACTCTATAAAGCCTTTCTCTTCATATTTGCACACATTATTCTACACATTGAGAGTCGTGTTGTGTGTGTATGCCCAGACTTCGGTCCGTGGTTTTCATTTCTGTTTGTATATATATACTTACATATATGTATATATTTTTATATGGACTAACATTATCGAGTTATATATTTATATGTCTGGAGCGTTTATTTACTTATATATATATATATATACTTATATATATGAACTGTTGTCAGACTCTGTCTGATGAGCCTGGTTTTTATATCCGGTGCGTTTAATTGCTTTAATATATATATATATATATATATATATTTATATATATAATTGTTGTCGGACATATCCGATGAGCCTAGATTTTATATCCGGTGCATTTACTGCTTATATATATATATATATATATATATATATTTACATTTCTGTCAGGCCTGGAGTTTACTTCGTGGCCTTTTACAGCTTTCTTTACATTTCGTCCTGCCTGGAGTTTACTTAGTGGCAGTTAATAGCTTTTACAGCTTTATTTACATTCAAGTCTCGCCTGGAGTTTACTTCGTGGCAGTTGATAGAATTTACTACTTTATTTACATTTCTGATCCCCCATGGAGTTGCTTCGTGGTGGCTGATCATGCACATATATATATATATATATTTACTGCTTTTATATATATATAACTGCTTACTGCTTTCCATATAAATTGCAGTATCATGTGAGCCTAGGAATCATGTGATCACAGATTCAGTCTACTGAATCTAGATTCGGTTCTGTGATGGACTTTTTTCCAGCTGTAAGCAGCTTGTATATTATTTACAGTGTATGAATTTCCTTGGATGGCTGTCATGCCCATAAGGAGTTCGGCACTGCTGTATATTATTTTCTCGCAGATGCCTCACATCTAGAAAATAAAAACAAACAAGCCGAACATTTAATAATAAAATTGAAGTATGAAAAGGTCTCAATTCTTATTGAGCACAGGGTTTGAAAAACCTCTTTTATAAAACTTCAATACTATATCTGGTTAAAACTAAATTTTTTTATAAATTCAAACCCGGTGTATATAGGTGCGAACGAGGCCTCGCAATACTTTCAAATAATTGCACATTGATCAACACACACACACATTCATATAACAGTTTCTTTGAGAAGTGGTGGTCACCATGGTAACACGGATGTCGGTGGGTGCCTAACACCTTTCCTCCGCATAATCAAGCCACCAAACCCTAATGAATCTAGGTTTCACAGACTTGTTTAGCAGTGTCACATCATTGGGTCAATGTGCAAACCTTTTCGGTTGCGTTGGTGCAACTAGTTAAAAACACCAACTGGCGACTCTTAAAGTCAAATCGTCGACATTACACATGTCGGACCTTTTTCACTTTTTTTAAACAAATCTCACATTAACATGAGAACACCAAAGAACAAGTAACAAAAAGGGACAATAAAAATCCCGACGTCGACAATTGTTAATTAGACCACGTCCAATAATTTATTGTTGATTATTCGCAGTTAGTGCATGTTTATTAATTCAAATTGAATTATTGATCATGAGAATATACTTGTAGAATAACTGTTGTTGGATATTCACATCCGTAGAAGCTATTGTTGATTTCAAATAAGACAGTTAAATTCTGTCTATTATTTAATCGTATTAAAACATGTCTTAGCTAATTGTTTTGGCTAGACGAACATTTGTTAGAACTTGATAGGTTCGAGAAGAGAAGAGAAGAAAATTCAATTATTGTTGATAGATCAATGATAGTTGTTTCGGCTAGATCGAAAAAGAAAACTTGATAGGTTTGAGAAGAGAAGTGATTAGATATTGAAATCATAGTATTTCGTTGTTAAATCAAATTTTGATTCTAAGACTGAGAAGAACAACCTTTTATATAAAGGGAATATTTTATTGGTCGTAAATTCGACCTTTGCTCGCGTTTTGAGTATTATGCATAATATAGGGTAGTTGGCCGGCTCTAAGTACTTGTAGATGTAACGATCCGAAATTTTTAAAGTGTAATATTAAATATTTATTGAATAATATGAATATTTATTTGATGTGTCTATTGTGGAATTGATGAATCTAAATTTATTAGAGAATTTTCTAAATTTAATTAAATTATAATTTAGAGATTTGTATTATAACATGAGGTGTTATAATTTTGTGGTATTTGCTAAAATGTTATATTTAATTAAAATATAATATGTGATTATAGTTTATAAACTAAAGTGTTTATTAAAATAAATTAAAAAGGATTTAAATTAGTTTTTGTCAAACAAGTCTTAAGTATTTTAACTCTTTAATTTTAAATGATTTGCCAAACAATGCCTCATGGCTATGGCTTTTGAATTTCTAATTTAAATAAAATAAATTAAAATAATAAATATAATATATTTATATTATATACATTAGTAACTGATTTTGCAATTAATAGAGTTATTAAGGGGTATCAGTTTTATTCTAGCGCTTGAATATCAGTTGGTTATTTGTATTACGCATTCTATTTCTTTCAAGTGTGAGAGTACTGAGTTCTGAGAAAATTGAGAACTTGAGAGGTTAGCAAAGAAAATTGAGAGAGAGTTACGAATTTTCATAGCAAGTTCAAGTGATTAGCAGTGTTTGCATTTGTAGTTGAAGGTATGTTTTACAATTTTAATATTATAAGCATATATATGAATATTACGACAACAATTTTCATACTCTGTTAATTTCAAATTGTTGAATTGTTGCTATATTATGGGATTACTTGTGATTATATGAGTATATGATAATTGGAGATTGTGTCTTAAACGAGAAATTCATGCTAATTTCGGATATCTGTAGAAATTTTGTCAGTATATATATGTTTTCATATGTAATCATGTAAGTATCAATTTTAGTAGCCAATTTGTATGTGAAATTATAAATTGATGTTTGTATATGGTAGTTCAATGAGATATGAGCATAACATAGTTTGAATGAAGTGATTTAGCCAAATAATGAATTCACAGTGAGGATTTTTGGGATGAATATAAAAAATGGAGTTTTATATGAAAAACATGAAAATTGAGAAATTAAAATAGTTTTAGTGGTTGTTAAATTGTGTTATGAGGTTGTATATGTTAGCAATCGGTAGCAATTGCCACGGCCCCACGCTTTGTATGGGCAATTGAAGCTATACCGGTTTGTGATTCGCCTGTCATTGCTGCAGACTTGGGATAACGTCATAACATGGTCTGAAATTATGTTAGCATGTTAAACGGATAATGTTAAGGTTAACATAACATAGTGAAATGTGGTTAGTAATTCGAACGTTGTAAAAGTTGGTAAACTATGAAAGGGACGTGTTTTGATTTATTAAGCATGATAAATAGTGAATAGGTGTTGCGAAGTAAAACACTTAGAGTTTCTGAAATGTGAATAGTAATGAACATGTTATGATATGTTAGTATGTCTAATAGGTGTTGTGGTTCTAAAAGTTATATGTAGGTGATCGTGAGTTTAATTTTATAGCTTACGCCGAAGGCAAGTTTTCTAACTCTATATTTACAATGAGCAAGTTTCTAAACTTCTCTTTTTACATTGAGCAAGCATTTTATCCTTACATTTATGTTGACCTAGTTCTTACTTTAAAGTTTCGTTAAATGAACTATTATATTCTTAATCATGATTTGAACAAACTAGCTATGACATTATTTTATTCAAACAAGCTTGAAGTCAAATACTTATTGATGCATTCTAACTTGTTTATTGTTAGACAAGTTTCATTATTGTTATTCGGATATTATGAATGCAGTTTTCTTGAATTCTAATTTCAAATGTTGAATTATTATAGTTCATTTACTTGATACAAGTCATTCTCATGATAAGTAAGCTTTATTTTCAGCTTGATACTACTTAATATTTATTCAATAATTCATAGTCCTAGCTTAATTTTATTCAAGCAAGGTTTATTATTGTCATTCAATACTTATGTTTTGTAGTTGTTTCAAGCATGAGTTCTAATTGTCTAATCAGTTCATTTATGATTCTCAATTGTTCTATGTTATGTTGTTATCAAACATCTATTATGATTATCAAACATTATTGATTCAACCAGTCCTCTAGTTGATGTTCGTTAAACTTCAAACTACCCTTGAAAGATTATCCAAACCAAAATTTCTTTGGTGCAGACTTGTACTCTAAATACTGAGATGAACAACCCTATTATTACTAGGGGATAACTTACGTGTAGCGTTAAATGTTTGTGCACAATACATTTTACGAAGGGCTGATACCCCTAAGTACGAGGAGTCCTTATAGTCTTATGATTGTTAAAGTTGGAGTTAAAAGATTACTCACAACTGTGGACATAGTTCATGGTCTAATGACCCTCAGTTGTGTATATTCCATCTTTTGGATTTCAGTTCTTGATTATCTTTGTTAGAGTACTATTCAGGTTTGATGAGCCTATTCGTTGGTAGTTATTATTGTTATCCTCATGTTGATCCATTATTATATCCAGTGGGCAATTATTTTGCTAACTCTTGCATATTTATAAACTCTTTGCAGATAAAGTGGAGAAGGTAGATGAACCTTCAACTAGCAAAGGAAAGGGAAAAATGTACAAGTGATGTTGATTTGTACTTTTGATTACTGTTATGATTAAAGACTTTTAATAATTATGTAATGTAATAATTTAATTCCGCATTTGAATGATGTTTAAAGGTTAGATAACCTGGGATGTTTTTGGAACTTAATGATGTAACCCTATTTAAGGGGAGGTTTTATGATTCAAATCTTGTTTTATTTGGGTAGATAGTATGAATGTATGGATAGTGAGCACCAAATTTTGTGGGAATGAAGTACCTAGATTTGGGGGTGTCACAGGTTGGTATGAAAGCTTTAGGTTATGAACCTTAGGTGGGGAAAATCCTTAGGAAGTAACCTTTGAAAAGATAGTGATGATGAACTCTTATCGAGTTTTAAGGAAGAAGTAATAAAATACTTATGTGCATATTTGATTGTAACTTATGTGCTCGTGAGTGTCGAGTAGTAATGGTTAGTAATTAAAATTTAAAATTTGGTTGACAGGATGTCTAATGTAGGAGGATCCAGTCAGGCTAGAGAGGAGGAGCCTCGAGATATTCAGGTAGTTTGGGAATAATTACTGCCAGGGGAAACAGTTCTGTCGGTCACAGTAATTAAGCAGGGGAGAGTACCTGATGAGGATGATGAGATAGAGACGGACGAGGAGGACCCCGTGGAGCTGCCACAGTCGGATGAAGAGGATGAGGAGGAAAGGATTCCACTTAACTCGATAGTTGGCCGTATATACGATGAGGTGCCTGACCGCAATGTAGAACTTCAAGATACAGTCGAGGAGTTACAAAAGATAGTAGCTGAACAACAGACCTCGATGGTACAGAAGGACGACGAGATCCAGGATCGAGAAAAACAACTAAAAAACGTTGAAGAGAAGCTGGTTCACACTGAAGGAGAGAATGAGCGAATGTTGGCAGAGATTTCAGAGTTGAAGAGCAAGTTGAGAGAAGAATCTGCAAAAAGGGAAAGGGCCGAAGACGCGTACAGTGAAGCTTATCAACGAGCAGGAACAGAGGAGAGGGACGCACAAGCAAAGAAGAGGAAGATGGAAGAGATGGATAACGTGTTTAACACCGCGATCAATCAAGCTCGGGATCAGGTTATAGATTATCCATTTCAGTTCGAGACGCTACCCTCATACATATTAGATCGCCGAACAATGTTCCGAATTATGGATGAAGAGCGTCGTAGGGCTACGCAGTATCTTAGTAGAACGTCGTAGGTTGATATGTAACTATTATGTGATTAATGAATAAAAATGATGTAAATCCCAGGAATGATATAATCAATGGGATGTGACGATGATGATGATGATATCCTGTAACTGTTATAGTTCAGGAAAAGTAATGTAAATAGCAGTGATGCTATTGTTTTGATATTTTTAAAAGAGTATCAATAAAAGTTATTGTTTTATTCAAAGTGTTAAGTGTAATGTGATAAAATTTTATGTTGTGCAACTTAAGTGTATAAAACTTAAGAGGTTGAATAAAAACTAATGGGTGTACTTTAACAGAAAATGGCTTCAAGACGTCAACCACCACGACGGAGAACCACTGAGGAAACTAACAACAACAATGTGGAAGTAAACCCTGTTCAGAAACTAGTGACATTACTGATGGGTGCTTTGCAGAATCAACCTCAGAATCAAGGTACTACCTTTAAGGATTTCTAGGTGGTTGGACCACCAGAATTCCGTGGGTCCATGAATTCAGTTGAAGCACAGACCTTGATCATGGAAATCGAGAAGGTTTTTGATGTTGCTAGGGTAGAGGATAACCAGAAGACTGCTTTTGCAGCATTCATGTTGAAAGCGGAGGCTAGCTATTGGTAGCAGACCAACAAAACTCGGGAAGGACCAGGAGTGATGACTTGGGAAAGGTTCAAAGAGATATTCTTTTAGACTTATTTTCCAGAAAGTTTAAAGGATCAGCTAGAAGTGCAATTTTTGGAATTGAAGCAGAGAACGATGTCAATATCTGAATATGCCGTAAAATTCAACGAGTTGGTGAGGTTTGCGCCATATCAAGTTAGCACAAACGAGCGCAAGGCGAAGAGGTTTAAGCAGGGATTGAAGCCCTGGTTGTACAGTAGAGTTTCCCTGCTCCAATTGAAGACTTTTGTAGTAGTGATGGAGAAAGCAATTCTCGTTAAAAGTGGAGGTGAGGCAGTAACAAAACATAATCAAGAGCAAAGAAAGAAGAAAAGTGAAGGTGAAGCTAAGAATGGTGGTGGTGGTAACGGTGGAAATGGCAACAACAACCTGAAGAGGAAGTGGAATGCGAGTGGGGGAACTGGAAATCAGCAAAGAAACCAGCAAAATAAGAAGTTCGAAGCATGTACTACATGTGGAAAGTTTCACAAGTGAGTGTGCTTGCTGGGAAAATGAGTATGCTTCAATTATGGCCGAGAGGGTCACATCGCCCCAAATTACACTCAAGCTACGAAGAACGTTTGTTTCACGTACGGGTCCAAGGACCACTTTGCTCGGGAATGCCCTAAGAAGAGATCTGGTGAGACAAATGAGAGTAAGGGAAATGCTAATGGAGGTGCGCTGGCTATTGCAGGACCAACATCAACAAATAAGCCAACAGCCAGAACCTTCAACATGATGGTTCAGGATGCGGTGCAATCAAAAGATTTCGTGTCAGGTATTATCCCAATCAATGATATAGATGCATATGTATTATTTGATTCGAGTGCTACTTGTTCATTTATATCTGATAAGTTTGCTCAGAGGTTAGAAATACCTTGTGAAGAGTTGAATTTCCCTTTAAACATAGAAATTGCGAATAGGGAAGTAATTCCTGTTAGGTTCGTATACAAGAACTGTAAGTTGAACATTAAGGGGAATGTTATGAAGGTTGATTTAATTCCTATAAAACTCAGAGTGTTCGATGTTATTTTGGGAATGGATTGGCTATTCAATTACATAGCAATAATTTATTGCCAAAAGAAGTGTGTAAACCTTATAACTCCGTCAAAGGTAGTTTTTTTATGGTAGCAAATCGCCTAGACAAATGAAATATTTGACAATGATGCAGGCTAAAAAGTTGTTGAGTCAGGGCTGTGTAGGGTATTTAGCTTACATAGTCGATACTCAAAAGGAGAAGTGTATGAAATTGAAAGAAATACCAGTAGTTAGGGAGTTCGTGGACGTGTTTCCAAAGGATTTGCCAAGAATTCCACCTGACCGAGGAATCGAGTTCATAATCGACTTAGCGCCAGGAACCGCTCCGATATTGAAGGCCCCGTACAGAATGGCTCCGATGGAAATGAAGGGATTAATGGGGCAACTGCAAGAGCTATTAGACAAGAAGTATATTCAACCGAGTGTGTCACCGTGGGGATCCCCGGTGTTGTTTGTGAAGAAGAAAGATGGTTCAATGCGTGTTTGCATTGATTATAGGGAATTGAACAAAGTCACTATTAAAAACAAATATCCATTACCAAGAATAGATGACTTGTTTGATTAATTGAAGGGTGCTAGATATTTTTCAAAAATAGATTTGAGAAGTGGGTATCATCAATTGAAAGTGAGGAAGGTGGATATACCGAAGACGACATTCCGAAATCGGTATGGACATTATGAATTTTTAGTAATGTCATTTGGTTTAACAAATGCCCATGCAGCGTTCATGGATTTGATGAACAGGGTGTTTAAACCATTTTTGGACAAATTTGTGGTGGTGTTCATCGATGATATTTTGGTGTACTCTAAAACTCATGAAGAACACGTGGAACACTTACGCCTGACGCTGGAAACGTTAAGAAAAGAAAAGTTGTACGCGAAATTTTGTAAATGTGAGTTTTGGCTGGAACGTAGTATGTAATAGCTTTTGGCTAAGGGAACATGATGTAAATAGTTTTGACTATGAAAGCATATTTATATAATGAAGTTTTTATTAAATGTGCTTGCTGTGGTATGAATGGTTGTTATTAATTGAGAATGATAACCGAGTAGTTAAATAGATAATAACGAAGCTTTATTTATTTAATCAGAATTATGCCACCGAGAAGAAGACAACGTAATCAAGAGGCCGAGTCTCATAATGAGAATCAGGGGGGTCCTAATAACCCTATGCAAGAGTTCATTAATTTATTAACGGCTGCATTTAACCAAGTGGGGGGTGGGATTCATGTAGGTCCTGGGGTAGCAAGAACAACTACCTTTAAGGACTTTAAAAGTGTGGGTCCTCCCGAGTTCTGAGGAACGACGGACCCGTTAGAAGCCCAGACGTGGGTAAGAGAGATTGAGAAGGCGTTTGTGATAACAAACGTAGGTGAGGCGCAAAAGACTTCTTTTGCGACTTACATGATGAAGGGGGAAACCAACTACTAGTGAGAGGCTCACCAAGGTGGGGCTAGGATAGAGGCTGTTATGTGGGAACAGTTTTAGAAGGTCTTTCTCAAAAACTATTTCCCTACTAGCATGCAGGGTAGGATGGAAATTAAGTTCCTAGAACTTAAGCAGGGGGATATGACAGTTCCCCAGTATGCCGCTAAGTTTAACGAATTGGCGAGATTTGCTCCACACCAAGTGGATACAGAGGAGAGAAAGGCGCGCAGGTTTGAGCAGGGCTTAAAACCCTGGCTCTACAGTAGGATATCAGTTTTCTAGAGTGCTTCCTACGGGACCATTCTGGAAAAGGCGATAATAGCTGAAGGTGGTGGTGAGGCATTGTCTCAGTACCACAAAGAGTGAAATATCAGAGCAAGTTAGAGGGAGGTAGTAAGGCCGAAGTTGCCAGCGGAAGTGGCAATTTGCCAAAGAAAAAGAATTTTAACCCTGGGAATACCGGGGTAAAGCAGGGAGATCCCAAACGGAGGACGGAAGCATGTAAGACATGCGGAAAGCCTCACATAGGAGTCTGTTAAAAGGGGAAATCAATATGCTACAACTGTGGATAGGATGGGCATTTGTCACCCAACTGTCCTAACCCTAAGAAGAACTAGGGATGTTTTGTCTGTGGGTCAGCGGATCACATGGCAAGAAATTACCCGAAGAAGGGTTTAGAGGGGAATAAGAGTTCTGGTAGTGGTAAATTAGCCATTACTGGACCAACACCGTCGGTGGGTAGACCCTTAGCTTATACATTTAATATGACTGTCCAAGATGTGGTTCCATCAACGGATGTGGTAACAGGTATCATTCCGGTCAATAAGATAAATGCTTATATGCTATTTGATTCGGGTGCTACTTGTTCTTTTATAGCATGTGAATTTGCTAAGCGATTAGGTTTAATCCCTGAGAAGTGACCTATACCTTTAGACGTTAAGGTAGCAAACGAAGAGATAATCCCCATTAAACATATTATAAGGATTGTTGCATAGAAATTAGAGGAAATAAGTTATCGGTAGATTTGGTACCGATAAGGTTAAAAGAATTCGATGTAATTCTTGGTATGGATTGGTTGATTAACCATAAGGCGATAATAGATTTCCATAAGAAAAGTGTAAACCTTCGGTTTTCTAAGAAAACCAAGGTAGTGTTTTTCTAGAGTAAATCACCGAGACGCCTTTCTTGTTGTCATGCCCATGACACAAGCTAGGAAGATGTTGAGAAAAGGGTGTGTAGGTTATCTGTGCCATGTTGTGGATACCCAAAGAGTGGGAACATCCTTGGACCAGATACCTATAGTGCAAGAGTTCGCGGATGTATTTCCGGAGGAGTTACCGGGTATTTCACCGCATGGAGGTAGAGTTTGTAATTGATCATTACATCGACATTGAGTTTCAAGGGCACCATATCGGATGGCGCCAGTTGAGATGAAGGAGTTAATGGTTCAATTACAAGAACTATTAGATAAGAAGTACATTCAATCGAGTGTGTCTCCTTGGGGAGCACCAGTGTTGTTTGTAAAGAAGAAGGATGGGTTGTTAAGGCTTTGTATCGACTATCGAGAGTTGAACAAATTAACGATTAAGAATAAATACCCTTTGCCCAGGATCGATGATCTATTTGATCAGTTGAAAGGGGCAAAGTATTTTTGTAAGATAGATTTATGCACGGGGTATCATCAGTTAAAAGTGAGGAAGGAAGATGTACCTAAGACAGCGTTCAGGACTCGTTATGGTCATTACGAGTTTCTGGTGATGTCGTTTGGGTTGACTAATGCGCCAGCCGCATTTAAGGATATGATGCATAGAGTGTTCAAACAATATTTGGACACGTTCGTAGTAGTGTTCATTGATGATATTCTAGTCTATTCTAAGACGTCAGAAGATCATGCAGAACATTTAAGAATAGTGTTAGAAACACTAAGGAAGGAAAAATTGTATGCGAAAATCACAAAGTGTGAATTTTAGCTTGAGCGATTGCAGTTTCTAGGGCATGTTATCGATAAGGATGGCATTTCTGTAGATCTGGCAAAAGTAGAAGCAGTTAATGAATGGGAGCAACCGAAAACACCAACTGAAGTTCGGAGTTTTCTGGGATTAGCGGGATACTATAGAAGGTTCATTCCGGACTTTTCTAAAATAGCTACTCCATTGACAAATTTGATAAGAAAGTTGGTGAAGTATGTGTGGACTGAAAAATGTGAGAACAGTTTTCAGGAGTTGAAGAAGAGGTTAAGTGAGGCACCTGTATTATCCTTACCAGACGATACAGGAAATTTCGTAGTGTATAGCAATGCTTCACATAAAGGACTGGGTTACGTGCTCATGCAGCATGGCAAGGTCATTGCGTATGTGTAACATCAATTGAAGGATTATAAGAAGGTCTATCCTACTCATGACCTGGAATTGGCAGCTGTAGTTTTTGCCCTAAAGATATGGAGGCATTATCTTTATGGTGAGAAGTGTGAGATATACACGGACCACAAAAGTCTGAAATATATCTTTACACAGAAGCAGTTGAACATGAGGCAGAGAAGGTGGTTAGAGTTAATAAAGGATTATGACTGTGATATCTTATATCATCCGGGGAAAGCAAATGTAGTAGCAGATGCGTTAAATAGGAAGGGTAGAGAGAAACTGTTAATGTTAACAACTCAGAATGAGTTGATAACGGCGATGGCAAGCATGGAGCTAGAAGTTAAGTTACCAGAAGAAGCTGGGGAAATGTTATTTTCCATGGAAACCCAACCGACTATAGTGGAACTGGTTAGGAGAGTACAATTGAGTAACGAGGAATGCCAATAGATACAGAAGAGGATAGAAGATGAAGAGAAGACTAAGTATAACCTCGATAAGGAGGGATTACTTCATTTTGAAGGAAGAATTTGGGTTCCGAATGATCCCGAATTAAAGGAAGAAATAATGATGGAGGATCATAGTTCTAGGTACTTGATACATCCCGGTAGTTCGAAGATGTATCAAGACTTTCGTCAGAACTTTTGGTGGCCGAACATGAAGAGGGAGATAGCAGAATACGTTAGTAGGTGCTTAACTTGTCAAAAAGTTAAGGCTGAACACCAACGACCTAGTGGAAGTGGGAGCACATCACGATGGACTTTGTGGTGGGACTTCCGACAACCAGAAAAGGATACGATGCTATTTGGGTGATAGTGGATCCATTGACAAAATCGGCTCAGTTTCTACCAATAGGAGTCAAGTATAACTTGGATCAGTTAGCTAAGATGTATGTTAAGGAAATTATTTCCAGACATGGAGTACCTGTTTCGATCATGTCAGATCGTGATCCACGATTCACATCGAATTTTTGGAGGAGTTTGCAAGAGCAAATGGGAACGCAGTTAAGATTGAGTACGGCGTATCATCCTCAGACGGATGGTCAGAGTGAAAGGACAATTCAAATGCTAGAAGATATGTTAAGATCTTGCGTTATGGATTTTAAGGGGAGTTGGGACGAATATCTACCATTGGTGGAATTTTCGTACAACAATAGTTTTCACGCTAGTATAGGCATGCCGCCTTACGAAGTATTGTACGAAAGGAAGTGCCGAACTTCATTGTGTTGGGATGAGGTGGGAAAACGTCAAATGTTGGGACCTGAGATGGTACAGCAGACGGCGGACATGGTGAAGTTAATACGTACTCGAATAGTTGCTTCTCAAGATAGGCAGAGAAAGTATGTCGATCCTCACAGAGAAAAAAGAGAATTCGATGTAGGATCTTTTGTTTTTCTAAAAGTATCACCTTGGAAGGAGAAGATACGTTTTAGGAAGAAAGGGAAGTTAAGTCCAAGGTTTGTAGGACCTTTTGAGATTTTAAGAAGGGTAGGAGAAGTAGCTTATGAAGTAGCTTTACCTCCTAAGATGGAACACATTCATAATGTGTTTCATGTGTCAGTGTTGCGTCCTTATAAACCTAGGACTATAAACACGTGATAGAATATGAATCTATCCAAATAGAGAAAGACTTGTCCTATGAGGAACTTCCAGTTCAAATTATTGATAGGAAGGAACAAGTTTTAAGAAATAAGGTAATACCTTCAGTGAAGGTGTTATGGAGAAACCACAATGCTGAAGAAGCAACGTGGGAGCTCGAAAGTAAAATGATGGAAGATTTTCCTCATTTGTTTATGTAATTATAAGCTAAGATTCTGGGGACAGAATCCTTATAAGGGGGAGAGAATGTAATGCCCGAGAAAATCGGATTTATATGACAATTAAATTTCTATTTGATTATGTGAATTAAATGAATTTAATTGATTATTTTGTGAGTAAGCTATGTGAAGGTCGTTCTATGACCTAGAATGTGCTAACGTGGTTAGTATTATGGTTACGTGCTAGAAATATTTGTTTGGAATTTTTAAGACGAAAATAAATATTTTCTGAGAAATTTTCGTAAAAACACTATTTATCCGTTTTTGTTCCAGGAATTATTTTGAAATTCCGAGAAACACGTAATGATGGAATATCGTGATAAGAAGGAAAATCTGATAATATTTCATTTATGACAAACGCAGTTTTCACCTGCGGACTTAAAACCTAAGGGTTGAGTATATTGATTTTTGAGGAAGAAATAATATGCGTAGAAGGAATGGCGTTAGAGTTAATATGAGTGTTATACATTTATGGTACTATTTAGTATCTATGTGTAATACGATGTGTAAATATGAAGTACAATACGATTATTGTACGTGTAGTATACGATGAGAATATACAAATTGTACGTTTAGAATATGATTCGTATTATAGTATTAAGATTAAGTCTTAATGACTAAGTCATTTGAGTTGGATTTTATTAGTCCAATTGTTAAATGACCTGGTTAAGCCCAAGTCATGGCCCAATGTTTATTTAGTTAAGGCCAATTCGTTAAAACTGAACTGTTGATCGATCCGATGGATCACCGAATGGGTAAAACCCATGGGGCAACCCATGGGATGACCCATAGCTTGTGGTGGGCCGGCCACCTTGGTGTGGACTCCAAGCATAAGGCTTGGTCACCAAGTATTTTACATGGTGACCAAGAGTGAATAGTAAGGAGGTTAGTGTGTGTAATGTCCAGGTTACCCTCCATTCTAATTTCCTATAAATAAGAAGGCAAGGTTGGCCATTTGAGAGTTTTACAAATTCCAACCTAGATTATTTGAGAGAGAAAGAGAGGTATACTTATAAATCCAATACTTTGGAAGCTTGGTCTTATAGATTTTCAAGAGAGTTTCACAAGGATTCTTAAGGTATAATTGTTGATCGATTTCGCAATCAATGAATACGTGCAAGTATACACGGTCAACAAGTAATAAAGTGAAAGTAGAGTATCGTTCCCACGAGGAATTATTTAATAAAAATTATCAAGTACTAACTCTTAACCAAATCAATTTTATTTAAACAGTCGCAAATTGTGATTTTTCTAATTAAGAAAACTAAATTAAAACAATTAAAAGAGATTATTCTAAAAGAAAGCAAATAAACAACTAAAATTTGAATGAATTCAGATAAATAAGGATTAAGACTCCAATATCCCTAATTATGAATTATAAATTAATTATTCAACTATTCCAATTATTATGTCTACTGAATTGTTAACAAGAATTCTCAAATGCCAAAAGCCCTCTCTCGAGTGATCAATTGCCTTCTATTTAACCCAGATTAATTTTTCTATATCTTTATGCAAAACAATTGAATTAACCTCGTTACAACCCCAATTCCTTATGTGTTACATACGGCAAATAGATATTCTCATTCTATTCACAAACCTACTTATTCACTGTGCAAATAACTAAGTCACATGTCACCATGCCCAGTTCTAACCCTAGAATTCCTTTCTCAATTCCTTCTAGAGTAACAAGGTAATTACTGATCAGATAATTAATCAATAAGCACAAAGCAAGATAAACAATTCACTTCAACATAAATAATTGGAATAAATCAAATAATCAATTCATAATCATAAAAGGTTCCATTGGAATCTTAATAAAAAGAATTAGTTCATAATTAATGAATTAAAACCAAGAATCCACAATTGAATAAACATTAAAAGATAAAAGTAAGATGAGAGAAGAGAATATAATCTATTGTCAGTAGCCTTGAGACTCCTCTTTCGCTCCTGCTTTGAATCTTCAATGGTCTCCAAGTTGTTCAATCTCCAATGGCTAATTAAGAACTAGGGTTATGTTCTAATCTAAAGGAGTGTTTAATCTAGTCTAATCTATGTAATCTCCTTTTATTTTATACCTTACATCATTTATTTATAGGTTACAAGTCCAATTTTTAGTTTAGGAACAAACCCAATCCAATTTGGAGTCAAAAAGGTGTCAAAATTCGCCCAAAACGCATCTAGTCCGCACCAAGCCTCTTCCCCAGTGCCCCAGCACTGTTCACGATGCTGAGAATCAGCCTTATAGCGCCCCGGCACTATAAATAGGCTTAAAATTAGCGCCCCGGCGCTGTTACAAGTTCTGACATTTTCTGCTCCGACGTCCTTTGGGAAAATGGCCATAACTTCTTCGTCCGAACTCCGATTTTAATGATTCAAGATTTTCCGGAAAGAGGAGAAGTAGATCAATAACTTTCATTCTTTGAGGTTTTCGAAATAATGTCCGGAGCTATAGTTAAATTGGCTTTGAAGTGACTGATGTGTAAATGGCAAGCCGAAAACACGAATCTAGCCACCCCAAACGTCGATCCAAGTAACTTTTGTCCCAAATCCTACAAAACAATATAAAACATGCTTGAATAGACACAAACACATAAAAACATCCTAAAAGACTTGAGAACAACAATAAATTAAGCCCGAATGTATCCAATTCATGTGTATAAAACTCACTCATCAAATACCCCCAAACTTAAACATTTGCTTGTCCTCAAGCAAAAACACAAAAATGTTATGCAAAGTCTGCATGTAATGAAACTAATCTATATGCCTCGACTCCAACAAATGTGACGTAAACAAGTCTATTCAACCGGCCTTAGAGAAATCAAGTAAACATGATAATACATCATATTAAAACAAATCAAGAATTTCCCAATCGATCATCAAATCTTAGCCTCATTATCATCGATATAGTGCGTGTGTGCTCCACAACAATGTTAACGATATAAAATCAAATTTAACACATAATAGGTCTCTTTAAAGGCATCATACAGTGAAAACTCACAAAATTCACGAACAAGCTAGATCCAACTAAAGTCAAACATCCACCAAGTTCAAGAGTCCAATCCGGGATACTTATGCTTTACTTTTCATTACGGGGGCTTTTTGCTTTTTTCCCATTTTTTTTTTTTTTTTTACATTTTTTCTTTTAACCATGACTGTGCAATGTCTCATTCCATTAGGCTAATAGTGTCACCCCTTGGCGAGCTTTCAACCAACGACTCCCAGACCATATAAGACCTTAGGGCGCTAGTTTTCAGATACCCCTTGAGCGCATTTTACTCAAGTAACAAAGGCCCCAAACAAAACTAGCCACTCAGAATTTTTTTTTTTCTTTTTTTTTTTTAGCGAAGCTTATATATCCCAAATTTTCCCCCCCAAACTTACGTTTTTATCAAAATTTAGCCATCTCCGTCTATTCATGTCTTTCATTCCTTCACACTAATATTATCCTTAAAAAATCCATTATGTATCAATTTAAACTTAATCACCAACATAGTTTTGTTATTAACGTCTTAACCTTAATTATACCAGCCAAACAGAAAAGATTCAATTCATAACAAGAAATCACATCAAAGCCTGAATATTCAATACTATACTTATCTACTTAACTCCAGTCTCATCATTGGCCAAAATAGACTTTTACTATCTAATAGTTGGAATCATGCAAATATAAACTAACCGCAACAAACATAGTAAACTAACTACTATTTTTGCAATTTTTTTTTAAAAATTTTTTTTTAAACAAAAAAAGCCTAATGCAAAAACTAAATGTAAATAACCCGAAAACATAACGAACTACAATGTAAATAACTAACTATATGCAATACGACACTAAAATGCCCCCAAACTTAAACTAGACATTGTCCTCAATGGCTACAATTGAAAAAATTAAAGCAGAGGACTTCCCTGAAAATATAGTAATTTTCCTCCTTGTCCGCTAAGTTTGGAGAATAGGCTAAGCACATGGAATAAATTGGGCACCACACTTGAATTTGACTTGAATAACCTGTAAAACCATGATAGAAACAATTTTATTAAATCCTAAATAAATGCAAATTCCAAACTACTAATATAAAACTAAATAAAAATTAAAAATAAAAATTAAACTTGGGTTGCCTCCCAATAAGCGCTTGTTTTACGATCTTTCACCGACTTTATCAATCAACGCTATCCAATTCCTCTTCGAAAGTTGAGAAACCCTCCATCCATCGAAAATAATATAGCTTTTGGTAGGTTCCCATTTGTAATAGCCATTGTATTAAAGTCACCTAGCATGCTTTCTTTAGATAAGATCACATTCAAGAATGTCCAAAGATCTAGGTGGTTTCTCCATTGTGTTCATGAATATATTCTCGCATTGAGGCTTGTCAGACACAACAATTTCTTCTTCTATCTTCTCCAACTCATCGCACCATGGTTTCGAAGGTGTACTTGCTTTTACATCACAGAGAGTATTGCCGATGACATGACTACCAATCGGACAAGGTTTTGCAAATCTAACTGGACTCTTGAACTGTGGAGGAGAAGGAACTTGAGGCGTAAATAACATTGGCTCATCATCATTGGTTCTCATAATTAGTTCTTCACCGACCTTGTTGTCATTTTCCCCACTTGTCTCCTCTTTTTCATCTCGTGGCTCATCCAGTTGTAGATTTGGCTTGGGCTCACCATCAGTCTCAGAATTCATGTCATAGAGCCAAGGGTATTGAGGACAGATGTTTGAGGCATTGGTTAGTTGTTCGGTTTGGTTCGTAAAATTTTGACTCAATATCTCTTGATTAATCCCCCTCTCCTCGCATGAAGCTATGTACTTGGACAAAGTTTCCTCCAAATTTGAATGTTCTTCCTGTTGTAGTGGAGGTGGACACGAGAAATCCGGTTGGTATGTTGGACTTGGAGCATAAAATTGATCTTAATGAGTATGGCTCCATGAAAAATCCGGGTGATACCCCCAATCCTGATAATAGTTATTGGGATAGACATAATTGTTGGGGTAATCACCACCATACTTTATCTCTCTTCGAATCGATGGCGTATTGATGACTCATATGATTTCCAAAGACAATAATCACAAGTAATCGCCACACTTTGACGACGTTGAGCTTTAAAAGCTTCAAACATCCTCGAAAGTTTCTCAAATCAGGCCGACAATGCGAAAATGCATCGAGTCTGTCAATCTCCGCCCCTCAATTTGAGTCATTCTTGCCATCCTTCGACTCTGTTGGGCTGCGATAACCTCCAATGTCTTCGAAGTTGCCTCAATTTGTATTGGCCCACTATATTGTACCAGCTCGAAACTGATGGCACATTGATGACTCATATGATTTCCAGCACAAATTTCACAAACCATCGCTACCTGCTGTGTGGATTGTGGATGCCATGTTTCCATTAGTTGAGTCATGTTTGTGTATGGCCATTGATACTCAAACTCATCCATGGTACTTGAAAAGAGAGAAATATAGGAAGAGAATTAAAAATAAAAATAAAAATGTTTAAATTAAGACTAATTTGATTGAAATTAATATTGGTAAAAATTATTAAATTAATTCCCCGGCAACGGCGCCAAAAATTTGTTGATCGATTTCGCAATCAATGAATATGTGCAAGTATACACGGTCAACAAGTAATAAAGTGAAAGTAGAGTATCGTTTCCACGAGGAATTATTTAATAAAAATTACCAAGTACTAACTCTTAACCAAATCAATTTTATTTAAACAGTCGCAAATTGTGATTTTTCTAATTAAGAAAACTAAATTAAAACAATTAAAAGAGATTATTCTAAAAGAAAGCAAATAAACAACTAAAATTTGAATGAATTTAGATAAATAAGGATTAAGACTCCAATATCCCCAATTATGAATTATAAATCAATTATTCAACTATTCCAATTATTATATCTACTGAATTGTTAACAAGAATTCTCAAATGCCAAAAGCCCTCTCTCGAGTGACCAATTGCCTTCTATTTAACCCAGATTAATTTTGCTATATCTCTATGCAAACAATTGAATTAAACTCGTTACAACCCCAATTCCTTATGTGTTACATGCGGCAAATAGATATTCTCATTCTATTCACAAACCTACTTATTCACTGTGCAAATAACTAAGTCACATGTCACCATGCCCAGTTCTAACCCTAGAATTCCTTTCTCAATTCTTTCTAGAGTAACAAGGTAATTACTGAGCAGATAATTAATCAATAAGCACAAAGCAAGATAAACAATTCACTTCAACATGAATAATTGGAATAAATCAAATAATCAATTCATAATCATAAAAGGTTCCATTGGAATCTTAATAAAAAGAATTAGTTCATAATTATTGAATTAAAACCAAGAATCAACAATTGAATAGACATTAAAAGATAAAAGTAAGATGAGAGAAGAGAATATAATCTATTGTCAGTAGCCTTGAGACTCCTCTTTCGCTCCTGCTTTGAATCTTCAATGGTCTCCAAGTTGCTTCAATCTCTAATGGCTAATTAAGAACTAGGGTTATGTTCTAATCTAAAGGAGTGTTTAATCTAGTCTAATCTATGTAATCTCCTTTTATTTTATGCCTTACATCATGTATTTATAGGTTACAAGTCCAATTTTTAGTTTAGGAACAAACCCAATCCAATTTGGAGTCAAAAAGGTGTCAAAATTACCAAAAAACGCGTCCGAGCCGCACAAGCCTCTTCCCAAAGACCCCAAAGACTGCTCACGATTCTGAGAATCTGACTTATAGCGCCCCGGCGCTGCAAATAGGCTTAAAATTAGCGCCCCGGCGCTGTTACAAGTTCTGACATTTTCTACTCCAACATCCTTTGGGAAAATAGCCATAACTTCTTCGTCCGAACTCCGATTTCGATGATTCAAGATGTTACGGAAAGAGGAGAAGTAGATCTACAACTTTCATTCTTTGAGTTTTTCAAAATAATGTCCGGAGCTATAGTCAAATTGGCTCTGAAGTAACTGCTATGTAAATGGCAAGCCGAAAACGCGAATCTAGCCACCCCAAACGTCGATCCAAGTAACTTTTGTCCCAAATCCTACAAAACAATATAAAACATGTTTGAATAGACACAAAAACATAAAAAAAATCCTAAAAGACTTGAGAACAACAATAAATTAAGCCCGAATGTATCCAATTCATGTGTATAAAACTCACTCATCAATAATCCTTACCTTTTATCTCTATCTCTTTTTGATTTTTCTTTTATCTTGGAGAATCATAGATGGGTGGTATATGACTTGTATGAGGGATTAAAGATGGCTTACCATAGATTCAATCTCTACAAGCCATGAGATTATTAGAATTATAAGGTTTAATATAGTATTGAACCATGAAATATTATTTGTTGAGATTGATCGTTAATAAACGATTGAACTCCACCAATACGTTAATATATGCATCTTGTTTGGTTAGGATGTAGATATGAAATCCATGGAGTATTCCATGTGATTTGGCTTAGAGAACCGTAGTAACGAAGTTATGGCGAATTTTACGTAATTAGACGTTAAACGTTAAAAACGTTGAATTTCGGATTAGTAGTTAAATGTTTCCATGAGACTTGAAAGCGTTGGTTTTCAATGTCAACACGTCAGATAGGTTGATTAAGAGTTGTGGGTTCGAGAATCGTCGGATTCCGACTTAAAACGAAGAAAACGAGCATTGAACGCTCATTAACGTTTACGAACGTCTAGAAAATGAACTCAATAGTGAATTTTGAGTTATCAAATTTGAAAGTGTCGAATTCTTATATGAGAACGTAGGGTATGTCATTTATGTTGTGTAGGCATTTGAATGGACCAAATTGGGCTTATAACGAAGAAGTTACGGCCCCGGGAATTTCACAAAATTTTTCAAAATTGCAGGAAATCAAGAATCGAGAGTATGATGTACGCCGGCGCTGACATAATATAAATTGTCGCGCCACAGATTGCGCCAAAGACAAGAATGTTGCACACTGCTAAATGGCGCTGCAACGCCACTGATAGTATAGAGTCTGGCACCGCAATGCCGAGAGCGGGAGTTAGCCATCGCTAATTAAGCGTCGCAGCTAGTCTAATCTTCAGTAAAGCGCCCACACAAAAGTGTAAGGCCTTGGATTCTAATTTAGGTTTTGAACTTCAATTGTTTGGGGACCTAAAGGGATAAGGTTTGTACACTTCATAAGTGTATTAAAGTTATTTCTATACTACCTATACTAAAGTATATGGTATGAAACTTAGGAATGTAATGCCTGTTAACACGATATGTACAATGAACAAAGTTGGTACCTTATCAACGATGTTTAAGTCTGGTTAATAAACGTTAGTTGAGTAATAAACCAGGACGAAGGGTAATAAGTCATGTTGACTTTAGTAAATGATATTAAGATAACAAAGACATAGAAGAGAAAGAAGCTTGTAGGAACAATGTGAACATTTGTTTAATAGCTAATTATAGTGTCCTATGTGAATATATCATATAGATTCTATAAAGGCCGTGGTCAGTCGATTAAATTATTTGAAGACGCTGAAAGGCAAGTTTTCTTAACGCTTGTCTAACTTCCATGTTAGCCAAGTTTTATGTGATTCGTTAAACTGAATTGCAAGACTTGTTTTAAAGAAAGGGTCGATGCCAGATTTTAATTCGGCTATACTATTCGTAATATATAGATTGATTATGATTCATATCTTTCTATATAGAAATGTTAACGTTATCCTATGCCAAGTGATTGGTACGGATGTGAAGGTAAGGTTTGTCTATGAACAAACAAAAGTATTTTTTTTTCATCGATTATTCGATGGGCACGCGAGTTTGCAAAAAATATTAAACGTAAATACGTTTAATGAATGAGTATTGATCAACATAGAGTACAATAGGCTGATCACCTAGAAGTGCTCGTAAGTTATCGGATGAACGACCTTAGTGCTATGGACTCCTTTTCAAATATGAAAACTGAAAGCTACTGTTCATGGTCTATCGACCGGTTTAGAATTCCAAATATATTCTATACTTTGGGAATTGATGTTATGAACTATTAAAGTATTATTGATTCATAATACTTCATAACTATTGTTCAGTTATGTCGGAATTGTTATATAATTCACGAATGTGGTATTACTGTTATCCTTGATTAAACTTGCTGAGCTGTCATGCTCACTTCTTGCGTGAATTATATAACTGCAGTTAAGGATGAACGTACTATGAATGCCAAACGAGATAAGGGCAAAGCTAAGATGGATGCTTAGTCGTTATGTAATAGTTTAGAAAGTTTGTATGTATTATACATTATGAACAATGAACTATGTAACCGTTTTATGAACCTGGGAAGGATTGTACTTTGGTTGTAATAAAAGATAGTAAATACATTCAATTTGTTGTATTTCAATGGAATGATTGTATGGATGTTAGTACAGTGGAACACATATGTCGGGTTGGAAGATACTCGAATTTGGGGGCGTCACATCTCTTTTTACATTGAGCAAGCCTTTTATCCTTACATTTATGTTGAGCTAGTTCTTACTTTAAAGTTTTGTTAAACGAACTATTGTATTCTTTATAATGATTTGAACAATCTAGCTTTGACATTATTTTATTCAAACAAGTTAGAAGTCCAATACTTATTGATGCATTCTAACTTGTTTATTGTTAGATAAGTTTCATTATTGTTATTCGGATATTATGAATGCAGTTTTCTTGAATTCTAATTTCAAATATTGAATTATTATAGTTCATTTACTTGACACAACTCATTCTCATGATAAGTAAGCTTTATTTTCAGCTTGCTATTACTTAATGTTTATTCAATAATTCATAGTCCTAGCTTAATTTTATTCAAGCAAGGTTTATTAGTGTCATTCAATACTTATTCTTTGTAGTTGTTTCAAGCATGATTTCTAAATGTATAATCAGTTCATTTATGATTCTCAATTGTTCTATGTTATATTGTTATCAAACATCTATTGTTTTTATCAAACACTATTGATTTAACTATTCCTCTAGTTGATGTTCATTAAACTTCAAACTACCATTGAAAGCTTATACAAACCAAACTTTCTTTGGTGAGGACTTGTACTCTAAATACTAAGATGAACAACCCTATTATTACTAGGGGATAACTTACGCGTAGCGTTAAATGTTTATGCACAATAAATGGTACGAAGGGCTGATCCCCCTAATTACGAGGAGTCCTTATAGTCTTATGACTATTAAAGTTGGAGTTGAAAGATTACTCACAACTGTGGACATAGTTCATGGTCTTATGACCCTCAATTGTGTATATTCCATCTTTTGGATTTCAGTTCTTGATTATCTTTGTTAGAGTACTATTTAGGTTTGATGAGCCTATTCGTTGGCAGTTATTATTGTTATCCTCATGTTGATCCATTATTATCTCTAATGAGCAATTGTTTTGCTCACTCTTGCATATTTATAAACTCTTTGCAGCTAAAGTGGAGAAGGTAGATGAACCTTCAACTAGCAAAGGAAAGGGAAAAATGTACAAGTGATGTTGATTTGTCCTTTCGATTACTGTTATGATCATAGACTTTTAATAATGATGTAATGTAATAATTTAATTCCACATTTGAATGATGTTTAAAGGTTAGATAACCTGGGATGTTTTTGGAACTTAATGATGTAACCCTATTTAAGGGGAGGTTTTATGATTCAAATCTTGTTTTATTTGGGTAGATAGTATGAATGTATGGATAGTGAGCACCAAATCTTGTGGGAATGAAGTACCTAGATTTGGGGGTGTCACAGCAGTGGGGTATGATTTAATCTTTATGGTTATCTAATACACCTGCGTATATATCAAAGTAAAACTTTGATATATACCCGAGAAGAGAAGTTCAAGATCCAATTGATCACTCAGCATAAATTTGGAAAACATTCCACTTTGTTATTTCGTAGAACTGATTCTTGATTATTCATTAGAATATCGTAGAAACTTTGAAAACGTTGTACTCTTTCATTATCAAAGTATTGTGTTGCATATATTGTGAGAAGACTTGTTAGAAAATTGGAGATTTGTTCAGCTATTTCAAAGTTCCCCGAACTTTGGTTTCATTCTATCAAAATAGATAGTCTGTTCTTATTGATTCTTATACATTTATTGTATGTCTTAACTTGCGGGGCAAATTTGTTGCTCACCCTTGCTAAATAAAACTTTTCAGCTAGGGACGAAGTGGCAGGAGGTGCTGTGAAGGATAAAGGAAAAGGCATAGTTATAAATTAATTATGAACATTATTATTATTATGTTGTATTGTAAACCCTTTTTGTATATCTAAGGGGTATGTTTGAAATGTTAAGGTTAGTGGACCTGGGACTAATGTATTAACAAAATATGTTAATATGGTATGTATTACTATTTCTATATGAATGGGTAGTTAGATGTTATTATATTGTGGATCGTGAACACCAAACTCGGGGGTCAGGTTACCCGGATTTGGGGGTGTCACACTTCATCATACCATAATTCATGCGTAAAGATACATGAATTACAAAGCTTGTCTAGATTGAACTGAAACAAGGGTTAGAATACATGCCTTCAGCGTCTGCTACAGTTATAACATGTTCACGTTTAAGTCTTTAAGTCTCTACAGTAAATGATAACATCACATAACACATTAGGTCATGAATGAACATACGCGGTTCCTAATGAATCTTACCCTTCTTCTCAATCTAATTACGGCTTAGATTTATTAATATTGTTTTCGGGTTTTTGTTACGTTGTTCTTACATTCACATTCAATTGACTTACTTTAACCTTAATTGATTATACTTAAGGTTTAAGCATGTCTTAACAATATTATAATCAAGCTTTAGTTCATTACTAATGAGTTACCATTCATTTTATACTGATAAACCTTCCTTAATATGCCTTCCTTAAGGTTGGCGCTACGGCGCCAGTCATCCTTATACAACTCGCGCTGCGGCGCGAGTTTCAAGTAGCTGATGGTCGAGTCCGGCGCTGCGATGTCACATTAAACTTTCTCAATCGTGCCGCGGCGTGACTCTGCACTGGGTGATAACACTGTATATGGTGTTGCAGCGCCACCATTATACCTTGGGTTAGCGCCGCGGTGCCAAGTCTGTGCACCAGATAACTTTGACAGATTTTTAACTTTGTGAGATTTTCAGGCTTGTAACTTCCTCGTTATACTTCTGAAATGACTCATTCAAGAGCCCACGATTCACAAATTACATACTCTACGTGTTCATGCAAGAATTTTATCTATTTCACTTCGTTTACTCAAAATTCACCTATTGGTTCATTTTTAACGAAAACATTAAACGTTATTGAACGTTCAACGCTCATTTCTTCGTTTTAAGTCAGAATTTGGTCATTTTCGAGTCCACAACTCTATAATGCCAAATATGACTTGTCTCCATCGAAAACCAATTTTTCTGAGTTCAAACACAAATTCTGACTTCCATTCCGAGAATTTCACGAATTCGACGATTATCGTCCACTCGTGTAAATTCCTGTAAAACTTCGTTACTAATGATTTGTTCATCAATCCAAATGGATTCAATTCATTCTATAGATATTTTAACTTTTATATTACCATAACTTATTTTAAGTTATGTTATGGCTTATTCTTCATAAGTTCATGGCTTAATAACTTATAATTTACAAGTTTTCATTCCTTATGACTTATTATATATTTAAGTCCTTTAAGCAACATTCTTACATCTTATCAATCACACTAATTTCATAAGGTAAACATATGATAATCCCATATATGTTCGTCATAAGTTCATAACTTATTTAGGTTCAAATTACTTATTCATGACTTATTTGGCTTAAGTCCATTGCTTATTCACTTCTTATGATTCTTAACATACATGACCATCACTTCTCTATCAAGCTATCAAGAAAGAGATGGAAAATTTGTAATACCCCCGGTACTTCGGGTCCCAAATCACCACGAATCTGGTGTACTATTTCTATGTCTATTACGAAAGATATAAACATTAACTCTTTATACATTAAACATTACACACTATTCCCAAGGTCGAGAACCTTCACATAATACCTAAATCAATATCCTATCAGACATACAAAGTTATTATCATACATTACTGTTAAAAATTTAGCTGCACATATAATCTAAAGCTGACTTGTCTTTGACTTTTCATGTATCCAACGTATTTGTTCTAATCTGCAATATTTATCATGATATAGCAAGGGTGAGCAACAATTTTACCCAGCAAGTATAAGTTCAATTAAGGATATATCATGATTGAAAGAATTGAACAATAATCCGGCTAACTTTCTACAATATATACATTGTGAAAGAGCATGAATAAATTTTCATAGCTGAACGAATAATGAACATGAAAAAATCAACTGGACCAAATGGTAATGAAGGTGATCAGCCTTTCATACCTGATGAATACATGTAATGTGCACAAAGTACGAATCAATAATTTATAGACATGGTATAATCAGTAATGAGTAACCCCAAGCATATTTGAAAAATATCAACTCGAGATCGAGTTAGAGAACTTGTCTGTACCATTGATTACCATTACGCAACCTATATCGCTTTGTCTTAAGACCTAATATAGATAATACTGATCTCTAAATATTAGAATAATATCATCACAGTATAGTACTATTAAATACAATTATAATATAACCTAACAAATTACCACATAATCCTATCAGTCTATAAAATACCTAAAATTCGGTATCAAGTCAAACTATTTCAGTATGAGTTGAATTCGGTACAATTTCTGACATCCCGACGGTCTAGTCGGATAATTCATGAGTCTAACTTCCATAAGACTTTGCCTAAATGCTTTACATTTACCTTAGATAATTTCATTTTCAGTCAAAATATTTTTCAATGACTTATAATAATTTTTAGATAATTATTATCATTTATCATGATTTTTCAATCATTAATATCAAATTAATATGAATTAAATACTACTTAATTCCATTATCATTAATATTTTTTTCATATCAAATACTAATGAAATACATGTCATAATATTATAATATATTTATAATATTTCAAAGTATTTTTAATACCGTAAAATCATATTTATATGATTTTTAAACAGTTAAAATATAAATCATATATGATTTATATGTATAACCTTTTGCTAAGTTAACGTGTTGAAGTTATTCAACAATAATTGTGAAAGATATTTTGCGAAAACCGAGTAAGGGAGATTTCATTGATTCGGAGGACGGAATCCTTATAAGGAGGGAAGGATGTGACATCCCGGATTTTTAAGAATTAATAAATGAGAATTTAATAAATAAAATTCTTATTTTAAGATGTTTAAGTACGAGTATGTGTATATATGTTATATATTGTAAAATATGTGAATTGGTGTGAAGAGAATTTAAATGTTAATTTAATATTTATTGAAGTAAATAAATATTGTAATTGAATTATTTATTGAGATTATGTGATTAATATAGAGTAATGTAATTAAGTGTATTATATTAATTAAATGATTATTTAATATTTCATTAATATGTAATGATTTTATGTTATAGTTTTAATTTAATTGAGATAATGTAGTGATGTGGTAATTGTTAAATGAAGTTATAATTAGCGAGTAATTATAATGTGACAATTTTATGAGATTAATTGATGTTATAATTTTGATTAATTAAATTAATGTTAAGATTTAATTAATTAAAGGATGACATTAAGAATATTTGTTAAATGATCTATTAAAAAAGAGTTAAAAGTGTTTTTAAAACCGTTCTCCTAAACAAGGCCTTACTTTTGTTTTAAACTTGTTTTACCCAAACAAGACCTTAACTATTAAAACCTGATTTTAAAATAATATGGTTATGCCAAACAAGCCTTAGGGCTTTTAAATTTCTAATTTTGTAACTTATATATTAAATTGATAATTAGTATATATAATTATATTGGGAGTTACATATTCTATAATTATATGTGTTATATGTATAATTGTATATACACTAAGTTATGTTAGATTTCTAAACATAAGTCTAAACTAAGAACAAAGAGAAGAAGAGAGAATAAGTGGAAGAAGGTTGTCATTGATGGAGAAAAAGAAGAAAGAAGAAAAAAAAATCAAGAAGGTTTGTAAGAAGAAAAAGGTAAGAAATTTAAAATTTATAATTTTTTTGCTCTCTTTTGTTAGATCTTTATGAACCAAGCAACTTTTGTTTTGGATCTTTAAAAAAAACTCATGATTTACATGAGTATTAGTATTTTATATATGTATCAAAGTATTTTTGAAATCAAAAGTTAGATCCAAAGTGAGAAAATCAAGTTTTGTACCAAAAGGTTTAAGAAAAAGCTTTCCTTTGTATGCTATATATATTTTTATGTTAGATTAGTTGGGTTCATATGGTAAATAGTTTAAAACATGTTAGCATGATAGATTTATGAGTTAAGGGAAAAACCCATTTGGAATCACTCAAATATGTTAAGAAATGAGCAAGTTATGAATTAAATTCCAAACTACCTTAACTGTTGAACACAAGCTACCGATCAGTCACTTCTGTCCATTTTTTTGGGACCAAACCAGAACCAAAATAGATTTTTGATACATGAAAACTGTAGTTCGGGAAAGTACGAAGCCAACGATACCTATTGGACCTAAATCTGATTTGTAGATTTCGTTGTATAAGCATTTCCGTTAAGGACCCCAAATCTAAAAAATGAACCAACTGTTGAAGAAAACCTTGATGACCAGTCACTTTGGGACTGATTTCTGGGACCTAGAGAGATTGGAATTTGGTGTTTGATAACTGCAAACTGTAGTTCAAGAACATACGGATCCAACGAGTCTGATTGGGCCTCAATCAGAGTGGATCTCGTAATACAAGGGTTTTTGTAAAAGACTCCAAAACTGAAAATGTTTACAAGGCATGTAATGGTCAGTCGATAGTGGCCTGTTTTTAGGGTGCTATACTAGGCCAAATGGCCCGTTTCTTGAGCCTAAAACGTATCTCGGGAAATGACGGTTCTAACGATACCAAGTGGGGCCAAATCGGACTTCTAGATTACCGTCTACAAGGTTTTCCGTGGAGGACCCCAACTTTAAATGAAAATTATAGAATAAATATAAAATAAATATTAGAAATTCATAATAAATTTGTAAAAATTATTTTAAAGCCTAAAAATGGGTTTTTAATAATTTGGAATATATTTCATTAATATTTTATTATTTTAAATATTAATGATAGTTAATTTATTTAATTATTATATTAAATAAATTACTTAAAAATGATTTTAATACTTTAAAAATCATTTGAAATTATATTAAAGTGTAAGGAAATATTAGAAGTTATTTTTAATGACTTTTAATATTTTGTGATGAATTTAATTAATAAATTAATATTAATGATAATGGATTTATATGATAAATATATTAAATAAATTATGGAAAATAGAATTAATGTTTTAAAAATCATATAAAAATAATTTAAGGGTTAGAAAAATATTTGAAGTTATAAAATATAACTTTTGATATTTTATCATGAAAACACTAATATTTTAATATTAATGGCAATTATCGGATAATGGATTTATCATTTAAAAATCATATAAATATGATTTTATGGTATTAAAAATACTTTGAAGTATTATAAATATATTATAATATTATGACATGTATTTCATTAATATTTGATATGAAATAAATATTAATGATAATGGAATTAAGTAGTATTTAATTCATATTAATATGGTATTAATGATTGAAAAATCATGATAAATGATAATAATTATCTGAAAATTATTATAAGTTATTGAAAAATATTTTGACTAAAAATGAAATTATCTAAGGTAAATGTAAAGCATTTAGGCAAAGTCTTATGGAAATTAGACTCGTGAATTATCCGACTAGACCGTCGGGATGTCAAAAATTATACCGAATCCAACTCGGACTGAAATAGTTTGACTTGATACCGAATTTTAGGTATTTTATAGACTGATAGGATTATGTGGTAATTTGGTAGGTTATATTATAACTGTATTTAACGATCTTATACCTTTGTGATGATATTATTCTAATATTTGGAGATCGGATTATCTATATTAGGTCTTGAACATAAAGCAATATAGGTTACGTAATTGATGTCAATGGTACATGCAAGTTCTCTAACTTTCGATCTCGAGTTGATATTTTTGAAATATGCTTGGGGTTAATCATTACTTGATTATACCATGTCTCACGAATTATTGATTAGCACTTTGTGCACATCAGATGTATTCATCGGTATGAAAGGTTTGATCACCTTCATTACCATTTGGTCCAGTTGATTTATTCATGTTCATTATTCGTTCAGCTATGAAATTTTATTCATTCTCTTTCACAATGTATATATTGTAGAAAGTTAACCAGCTAATTGTTCAATTCTTTCAATCATGATATATCCTTAATTGAACTTATATTTGCTGGGCAAAATTATTGCTCACCCTTGCTATATCATGATAAATATTACAGATTAGGACGAATACATTGGATACAGAAAAAGTCAAAGACAAGTCACCTTTAGATTATATGTGCAGCTAAATTTGTAATAGTAATGTATGATAATGTCTTTGTATGTCTGATAGGATATTGATTTAGGTATTATATGAAGGTTCTCAACCTTGGGAATAGTGTGTAATATTTAATGTATAAACAGTTAATGTTTATATCTTTCATAATAGACATAGAAATAGTACACCGGATTCATGGTGATTTGGGACCTGAAGTACCGGGGTATTACAAAATTATTAAACAAGAGTCTTACCCTTGATGAACTAATCTTCTTCTTCTTGAAAATCTAACAATGGAAGTTTTGACTTATATGTGCTTATTTTCTCTAACACTTAAGTTGCTTTGTAAGGAAAGTTGTTGGATAGTTTGAACAAGGAAATAATGAAATTATAAGCTTGCTATTTATAGACTCCTCCAAGTTAGGGCATAATAGTCGTTACGTCATCCCATCTCCTTAAACTAACCTCCTTACTATTCATTCCTTACTTACCAAGTTTACTTGCTAACCACAACAATTATCCTATACTTGATCACCACATCTTTTACTTGGTCATCACATAAAGTTCTTGGTCACCAAGATTAACCCACATTAACATTGGTTGCTCCATGGATCAAGCTTTACCCAATGGATTATTAATTGGGCTTAGATATTAAATTACTTAACTTATCTTTGGGTTTGCATTAAATCAATTTGGGCTTCATATAAACCAACACTTGGCTTAATCATTAATATATCTTGGGCTTGTCCCTTAATACTTATTGGACTTGCACTTCCTACAAGATTCCACAAGTTATTTTGTTTTGATTTTTAAATCCTTAACTTCATTAATTAAGTCCGCATGTGAAATATTGTGTTTTTCATACTTGAGTTATTAATACATAATCCATCTTACCTCGATATTATAACGTTACATATTTCTCAAAAGTTCAAAAATAATTCCCGAGCGGAAAACTATGAATAGTGTTTTTCAGAAAATTTATCGAATTTTTTTTAATTTTCGTCTTGGAAATTAAAACACTTTAATTTCTTCACGTAGTTAAAATACTACAACGTTCCAACGTTTCTAGGTAGTAGAACGACATTCATCTTACTAACACATAATAATAACAAATAACATTATGTTATTCATTATTTTATTCAATATAATTATTTTACAAAGGATCTGAATTTCTCGGTCGTTCCAGTTGTGGTTCATGATGGATCGTAGGACGACGTATCGTATTATGGAAGAAGAATGTAGAGAATCCTCTCGACACCTTAATATGCCCAGATAGAAAGAATAGGAATAATAATAATAATATGTGGTTAAGTGTATGAATGACTAAGTTATAAATCCCTTATTATAAGATAAATAAAGGGGTAGTATAAGAATGTAATCCTGAAACTTGTTTAGTTCACGAAAGTGGATGTTAATAGCAGATATGCTATCTTTATTATGTTTTAAAACATTATGAACGAATAAAATTATCAAAGTTTATTGAAATGTTATGTGTTATAGCTTTAATCTTAGAATGTTTAAGTTCAACTTCAAATACTCAAGAAGTAGAGTAATGAACTAATAAGCGTATATTTTAACGAAAGATGCCTCCTAAAAGAAGACAAACACGTCAACAACCACCTCCTGAGGGGTCTACTAATAATAATAATGAGGCCAACGCTAACCCAGTTTAGTAGTTGGTGACCTTGTTAACGGGAGCACTTGTAAATCAACCGCAAGCTCAAGTCATGACCTTCAAGGAATTCAAAGCGGTTGGACCGCCAAAGTTTCAAGGGTCTATGAATCCAGTTGAAGCCCAAACCTGGATCATGGAAATGGAGAAGGTGTTCGACGTTGCCAGAGTCAACGAGGATCAGAAGATCGCGTTATAACGTTCATGTCAAGTCCGCTAGCTCTTCTAGCTGGCGTGGCGGAATAAATAAGGTTCGTGGGGGGCAAGGAGTAATAGTGTGGGATAGATTTAAAGAGTTATTTTCAAGATGTACTTTTCAACGAGTTCTCGAAATCAGTTGGAGGTTCAATTTTTGCAGCTGAAACAAGGAACCATGATGGTGCCAGAATATGCTGCAAAGTTTAATGAGTTGGCAAGGTTTGCCATTTATCAAGTTAATACCGATGAGCGTAAGGCAAGAAAGTTTGAACAAGGGTTGAAGCCCTGGCTTTATAGCAAGGTTTCAATGTTCTAGTTAAATATATTTGCGGCTGTACTTGAAAAGGTAATTATCGCGGAGGGTGGAAGCGACGCCTTAACCAAGTACACCCAAGAACAAAAGAAGAGAAAGAATGAGAATGAAAATAAGGCTGGTGGAAGTAATAATGGAAATAATAATAAAAAGAGGAAGTGGAGTGAGAATTCGACTACGGGAGGACAGCAAGGAAGTCACAAAAGAAAGAGTTTGAAGCTTGTGCTACTTGCGGGAAGAACCATACTGGGGTATGTTTGAAAAGTAAGAGGGTGTTTTTCAACTGTGGCCAGGAGGGTCACATTGGACAGAACTATTTTAGCCGAAAGAAAGGAACATGTTTCATCTGTGGTTCGAAGCATCATATGGATCGTGATTGCCCTAAAAAGACAGCGGGAAGTGCAAGAGTGGAGGAAAGGGAAATAACAATGGTGGTACATTGACTATCACTGGACCAACACAATCAAGCCGACCTACTGCGAGGACTTTCAATATGACCGTGCAGGATGTTGTGCAGTCTAAGGATGTGGTGTTAGGTATCATTCCGATTAATGGTATTAATGCTTATGTGCTATTTGATTCGGGTGCTACTTGTTCATTTATATTCGATGAATTTGCTCAAATCATTGATTTGCCTCAGGAAGAATTAGATTACCCTTTGAGCATAGAAATTATGAATAGGGAGGTGATTCCTATTAGATTCATATATAAAAATTGTAGAGTGGTTATAAAGGGTCATGAGATGATGGTAGATTTAATACCAATAAAACTTGGAGAATTTAATGTCATACTAGGAATGGATTGGATATTCAATTACGGTGCAGTAATTGATTATCAAAAGAAATGTGTTAACCTTATGACTCCGTCAAAGGTTGTGTTCTATGGCAGCAAGTCACCTTGACAAGCAATTTGCTTGACGGTGATGCAAGCCAAGAAGTTATTGATGTTAGTTCCCGGAGGCATAATAGTTATCTAGAAGGGGGGGTTGAATAGATATTAAAAACTTTTCTTTGTTTAAAGACTATTTTGATAAAGCTTTTAAGCACAGCGGAATTATTGTTTCTTTGAAATCCCTTTTAGATTGCAAGTTAAAGAGAGAAAGGCAGTTATAGCAGTTATAAATAGACACAGTTGTTTTTAAGTGGATCGGAGCACTCAAAGCTCCTAGTCCACTCTTCTACTCCTTGAGTAGGAAATCCACTAAGGATATCTTTTACACTTTCTGAATCTAACAGATTCCTTCTAGACCAGCAGTCTAGGCACTTCTAAGTTCACTCTTGAACTCGTTAAGTCCAGCAGACTTGGCTCTTCATAGTTCACTTAGAACTCTTCAAGTCCTTCTGACTTGGAACTTCTTACTTCAATAGATTGATAGTTGTTGAGTTATGATTGAGGCTACTCAGTTGCAGTTAAGCACTTATTCGAAAGAACTGAGTAGCTGAGCAAGCTTCCTCTTTTTTTCAGATCATAGAGTTCAGCGTTGAGTGTTCTTGTGCCTTTTGTTCAGTACTTGCTTACTTCTCTCATGTGTCTGTATTCCGTATATATGAGATCTTTGAAATCTATCCGTTGAAGTCATCTGATGAAGCATTAAATGCGTTTGACATTTCTGAGCTTTGATGGAGACATTTCTGCACATCTTCTGAGTTGCATTCTTGCCCACTGACACGACAGACTGCTTTCTCACCTAACACCTGAAAAGGTGTTTTCCTCTGCCCAATGGTCCTTTTCTTATCTTTTTGAACATGTTCCTTTTGATGAATACTAAGGATATCTTTTGTACCGTTGGGACTGGTTAATGCTTCAACGTTTAAATCCCATTCCTCATTTGTTGGAATTTATCTCCAAACAGAAGATAGAGCTCGATGCTTTTAATACAAGATAGACAACACTCTACGATCCATATTGTGGTGTCTTGTCATGCTTGGTCTGAATAAGACACTACGAATCCTTTCAAGAGTTTGCACACTACGATCTTTGTTTGCTCGTCTTGCAGACTCAACGTTTCTGAGTGTACACTACGATCTCTGAGTTAGCTTCGGCAAATGTCTAAACCACTCTACGATTCCTGAAGAGGTCCTTCAAGGCAGATACACTACGATCTGTTAAGCTCTACGATCCTGCCTTAGCTTCTGCAATTTGTTGATCAGTTTGATTGACTACGATTCTTGATGAAGCCTATCTATACTCTTCAAGTCATGGATCAACCTAACATCTTTGATCTCTTTATCTATACATTCATTTATGGAATGATGAACATTCAAAGCAAAGATCAACCTAGTAAATTTGATCTATCACTAAGCCCTTGTACGTATATTCTTTAAAGGGCTTTATATATAATCATGAGTATTTACTTTAAACATCAAATCAAAATATGCATTCTTCCAACAATCTTCCCCTATTTGATGTTGACATAACCAAGGAGATTTATTGTCATGATTATCAAATCCTATATGCAGTTGCAACAAAGTAAATATAACTTAGTATTTCAGTGAGCAGCTGAAATTTCTTAGAGAATAAACATGAATTTATTGATGTATGAGGATAGATATTACATTTAAGTTTGACTACATCAATAAGAATTGAAATTCAACTTATCTCTATTTCTTCGGCCTTTTGCTCCTTAGAGGATTTGCTATTCCTCAGTTCTCCTTTTCCTGCTTGCTTCGTCTCTCCTGGCTAGATCTTCCAGCTCACTTGGTCTTAGCCTTGGATTGTGATCATGCCTATTCATGAATGTAGGATCTCCAATTGGCATTCTTAGGCCTGTTGTTGTCACTGTATGGGAGCTGGTGGCTTGTCCTAGACTCCTTAAAGGTTGAGCCATTAAAACTTCCTGCTGATCAGATCGTTGAGTCTAATGGCTGGATCATGGAGTCTGTTGGTGGATTTTCCTTATAGGAGGATTCCTTGAGGATTGAGATTGGAATTGACCTCTGCCTTTGCCTTTGCCTCCCTAATCTCCTCCTTTACCTTAATTCTCCCTGTTTATGTCAGTATCAAGGGTTCGAATGTCATTTGAAAGACGATTCAGTCCTTGAACAAGCTTGTTGAGATGACTCTTGGTCTGAGCAATGTCCTCTCTATTTTCTTCGATTAGAGCTTCAGACCTAGCTTCCCGTTGCTGAAGGATGGATAGAATGTTATTTGTTTGCTGGCCATTGCTGACATAGAATTATTGAAATTCTTTGACAGCAGTCTGTAGATTGAGGAAGCTTTCAATCATTCGTTGATTTTGAGTCTCTTGGTTGGCCTGTAGGAATAGGATAGCTTCTTTGTGGTTCTTGGCTGCCTGAAAGTGAATATCATCCTTGTCTTTTATGCTCGGAAGCATTTCTTTGAGGATCTCTTTGAATGTTTTAGAGAGCTCAGAGCTTAGAGAGCTTGGGAAATTGTTTGCAGCATTGATCATGGATGCTAAACTCAGCTGAATGAGTGTAGTGTGGTCCTCAAGACTTTTATCAAGTTCCTTGACCACTTTCTTAGATATTTCTGATAAATCAGTTTTGGTGGGCAGCTCTGACAAAATTTTGTCCAGTGTGGAAAATTTTGAGAAGGGAGGAGGTTTGCTTTTGAATTTATCTTGGAATAAGGAGAGGGAAAGATCAAGATTGAAACATTCATTTCTAGAGGAAGAGGGAATATCTGATGGAGAGGCCTGGGTTTGAACGATGAAGCTTGGTGACTCTACGATTTGAGGTAGATACTCTACCGAGGGGCTAGAGTCAGTGATCGTAGAGATGGTAGGCTATGGGAGCATTAGGGAGTCGATCTTATTTGGTTCTTCAGTTACAGAATTTTTGGATTCTGTAACTAGAAATTGATTCAGTGGATGAAGAATCACTTCCAACCATTGTGGGAATTCATAAAATTGATTAAATGAGGATGATGGCAAGTGATTAACTCTAAAGAGAGTTGGGATAGATAGTACCTCAAGTTTGTTCTTTAAGGAAGAACTGTTGCTGAGAAGCTTCTTGGCAAAATTGAATCTCCTTGGGAATCCATTAGCTAGTACTGAGATAGCCGAATACTCTTTGAAACTCCAGAACACGTGATCCCAAGAGTTCAGAATTTGAGCTCGGTGGAAAGACATCATAGGAAGATATGAAAATAATTGCTCATAGTTGGCTCTTCTGTGCCCATCAATGCATACAACTATGATCTCGACCTCATCATCTTCTTCTCTGTTTTCACTGGAGGATTCCATTATGTCAATGGCCTCATGATATTCTAGCACTGGTTCTTCATCATCTCCTGCATGAGTCTTTTTTTCTGCCATGGAGGTGTCATTATCCTCCCCCTCAGCTTGATCATCCTTTTGTAAAGTCAATATCTCCCCCTCAATTGGAGCATCCTCTTGCATAAGATCTTCAGTCATCTCCCCCTCAACAGGAGCTATAATTTCTTGGCTTTCATTTGCTGGTTCCTTTTTAGCACCCAATTCTTTGTCTTCCCTTTTCAACACTTCCTCATTGACAAGAATGTATTTCTTGACCAGTTTTCTTTTTGGCTTTCTAGGTCGGTTACAACCTCATGACTTTCTTCGCTTTTGTCCTTGGATCACCAAAATATTTGATCTGTTGCTTCCTTGTTTGAATTCTCGGTCTCGTGGTGATTTTATTTATTTTCAGCAGTTGAGATATAGTTGCTCTATCTTCTTCTGCCTCAGCCTGCTGTTCTTTCCTTCTTAGGATCCTTAGAGTCTCAATGTCTAAGGACTCTACAGGCTTATCAGTAGTGGATCCTTGAGGTTCCTCTGTAGTTCTTGCCTTCAGCTTCCTTTTCCCTTTGTTTTTTCTGATTAAAGCAATGGGTTCTTCCTTGTAGGCTCCTTCTTCTTCTTCAGTTTCTTTGACAACAGACATGTTTCCTGGCACTTCTGATCCCTTTAGCTCACCAGTTCTACCACTGGATTCAGACATCTTCTTCACATTTTCAGCTGTATTCCTTTTCTAGTTTTCAAATAATTGATGGGTCATTCGACGATTTGGATTGATGGCTTCTCCTTCATCATCCTCAATTAAGTCACCGAGAGCAGCCTATAGGATAATGCTTATAAATCATCCGTAGAGCATCTTCTGTGAGCTCTTTATTTTCTTTGAGCTGATTAACCACTTCCCAATCCATTCAAGTAATAGAGCCCCATAGTTAAGTTGTATTTTATAATATAATAGCAGTCATGAGTTTGAGTTGTACCTCATTCACAGAGTCATGACCTGAGCACTTACAACATATACATTTTCCAACAATATCAGCTAGAAACTCATACCTCTGTGGAAACTCCTTCTTCTTGTATCCTTTGACAAAGGGTGATTTCTTGTGATGCATCTTCTTGAGACCCTTATGGATGTCTATGCCATCTAAGGATGGATACTCTTTAGATTTGAGGCCTAGGGCTAGATTGATGTCTTCAGCCTTTAGTCTGATTTGAACGTTCCTGACTTTCGCAATGATGGTGTTATTTTCAAATACCCCGTTATTGTAGAACTCTTTTAGCAGCTTTGGGTAGATCAATGTGTCCGTACCCAAGGCTTCTTCGAGACCTTTCTTCAGAAGCGACAACGTCTTGTGAAATTGGGGTTCAGCTGATTTAAACTCATCAAAACAGAGTCTGTAGCCGGAGATAACACTGGAAGCTGCCATTGAATTCTTTGCAGGAAGTGAGACTGACTGAGCTTGCTACTGATTTAGGGTTTCTATTTGAGAGAGGAAGAGAGAGATGATCTTTTGAACTTCAGATTTCAAAAAAAAAACAATTATAATTTGTACTTGTAACTTCCCTCTCTTTATTTTGCTTAGTGGGACATGTGTCGAATTTTGCTTGGCTCTACGAATTTTGACAGAGAAGGATTGTACTAAATTGCCCCTTAACTCCTGAGCTAATGTATTCTTCAATGGGACTACGATCGTTGAGATGGTCCTTGAAATTGTCAAGTCTGTTCTACCATCATTGAGTCTGTGTAGCAGTCGTTGTGTCTGACCTGTAAACGTAGAGTCTGAACTACGATCATTGAGTCAGACTAGCAATCGTAGAGTCTGATCAAGTCCTTGTGATGAACATTTTGACTTAACATTCTTCTTAGATTAAGGTAGCTCAAGAAGGGCCAACCTCATTGATTGGATCAAGGGTCAGGTTTGTCCCTGAGGTGCTTATCAGAGAGATTGCTTTGATTTATGCTTGATCATCATAGGGTGCTCCTTTGGTTTTGTTGATGTAGCTCTGCTATCGTTGAGTCTGTACTACGATCGTTGATTTTGTTCAGCGTTCGTTGAGTCTATTCATCGTTCGTTGAGTTTTCTGACACTTTGGCTCTACGATCGTGGACTTCCTTTGATCATGTCTTTGATTTCGAACATAGCCCTTAAATCTATATGGTTAGCACAAACTAAAGCACAATTTTTCATGTTTGCAAGTTAAGCATGCCTAGCTCACTTATCAATTTGTTGAATCTGGATTCATCTAGTGGCTTTGTAAAAACATCAGCAAGTTGATTTTCAATAGAGATATATTGTAAAGATACAGTTCCATTTTGTACATGATCCCTAATGAAGTGATACCTTATTTCTATATGCTTAGTCCTAGAATGCATGACCGGATTATGAGTTATAGCAATTGCACTTGTGTTATCACAATGAATAGGCATGGATCTGAATTCAAACCCATAATCTGCTAGCTAATTTTTCATCCATAGGATCTGAGCACAGCAACTGCCAGTAGTAATGTATTCAGCTTCTGTAGTTGAGGTAGATACTGAGTTTTTCTTCTTGTTAAACCAGGACACAAGTCTGTTACCTAGTAGTTGACAAGTGCCACTGGTACTTTTTCTATCTATTTTGTAGCCTGCAAAATCAGCATATGTTTTTCCTGTTAGCTCAAATGAGGATTCCTTGGGATACCAAAGCCCCAAGTGGGGTGTACCCTTGAGGTACCTGAAAATCCTTTTTACAGTAGTTAAATGAGATTCTTTAGGATAAGCCTAAAATCTACCACAAATGCATGTTGCAAACGTTATATCTGGTCTACTGGCAGTAAGATATAAAAGGGAGCCTATCATACCTCTGTATTGAGTTATATCAATACTTTTACCTTTTTCATCTTTGTCAAGCTTGGTTGCAGGAGCAATTGTGGTTTTCATGGGATAGGCTGATTCCATGCCATACTTTTTGAGTAAGTCTTTAATGTACTTGGCTTGGTTTATAAAAATTCCTTCATCGGTCTGCTTTACTTACAGTCCAAGAAAGAAGTTCAGCTCACCCATCATACTCATTTCGAATTTGCTCTGCATAAGCTTGGAGAATCTCTTGCATAACTTTTCATCAGTAGAACCAAAGATAATATCATCAACACTGATTTGAACTAAAAGGACCTTATCTTTATGCTTACTAAGAAACAGTGCGGTATCTACTCTACCTCTAGTGAATCCATTTTCAATAAGAAAGTTAGTGAGTGTTTCATACCATGCTCTAGGTGCTTGTTTAAGACCATATAAGGCCTTGTCTAATCTAAAGACATAATTAGAAAGAGATGGATTGATGAAACCTGGAGGCTGCTCTACATAGACTTCTTCTTGAAGTTCACCATTTAAGAATGCACTTTTGACATCCATCTGGAAGACTTTGAACTTCATGTGAGCAGCAAAGGTAAGGAATATTCTGATGGCTTCTAGTCTGGCAACAGGTACAAATGTCTGATCATAGTCAATGCCTTCTTTTTGAGAGTAGCCCTTGGCCACTAGTCTATCCTTATTCCTGGTTATCACCCCATCTTCATCCATCTTGTTTCTGAAGACCCACTTGGTTCTAATTACAGGATGATTCTTTGGTCTTGGAACCAATCTCCATACTTTGCTTCTCTCGAACTGATTAAGTTCTTCCTGCATGGCCTCTATCCAGCTGGAGTCTTCCATAGCATCCTCTATCTTCTTTGGTTCTATTTGAGATAGGAAGCTTAGATAGAAGCATTCATTTTGAGTAGCAGCTCTTGTTTTGACTCTTGCATTCAGATCTCCAATGATTAGATCTTGAGTGTGATCTCTTGCCCATCTGCTTCCTATTGGAACATCCGTTCTTATGCCTTCTTGTCTTAGATCTTCAAGATCTATTTCTTCTTTTCGATGTGGAGGCTCGTTATCTGGCATAGGCCTCTCTACGATCTCATTCCCTTGCTCAATGATTTTACTGTCTGGTACTATGATCGTAGTATTGAGCTCGACGACCTCGTTCGTAGTGTCTAAACTATTAGTCGTAGTGTCTTGAGTCGTTGTTTTGTCTAAGTCTGTTTCATCAAAGATGATGTGAATCGAGACTTCAACACTCAGTATCTTCTTGTTGAACACTCTATAGGCCTTACTGTCTGTGGCATATCTAAGAAAGATTCCTTCATCTGATTTTTGTTGAAACTTTGTTAAGTATTACTTTCTATTGTTAAGAATGTAGCATGCACACCCGAAGACATAAAAGTAGCTAACACTAGGTTTTCTTCCTTTCCACAGTTCATAGGGAGTTTTCTTAATCGTAGAGTGTATGAGTGATCTGTTCTGAGTATAACATGCAAGTTGTTGCTATACGCTTGAAGTACTCAGCAGATTAGTTAGCCGCTAGTAGAGTCCTTCCAGCCTCTATTAATGTCATGTTCTTTCTTTCAGCAACTCCATTTTGTTGAGGAGTTCATGGAGCTGAAAAGTTGTGACTGATGCCATTGTCAGAGCAAAATTGGTCCATTTCTGAGAAGTCGAATTCTCTATTATGATCACTTCTTATAGCCTTGATTTTCTCTCCTTTTTCGTTCATCACAAGCTTGAACATTTTGATCAGCTAGGAGCTTGTCTCATCTTTTGAGGTTAGAAAGAACACCCATGTAAATCTGGTGAAGTCATCGACTATGACCAGAGAGTATCTCTTTCCTCCAAGGCTTGTTGTTGGAATTGGCCTAAAAAGATCCATGTGTAGCAGCTGCAAAGGCTTGTCAATTGAATTGACAGTTTTGCTCTTGAATGTGCTTCTGATCTGCTTCCCAAGTTAACAGGCATAACAAGGCCTTTCTTTAACAAAGTTGAACTTTGGTAGGCCTGCAACTAGATCTTTTGAAGCCAATTTGGACATACTTTTGAAGTTTATATGAGATAATCTACGATACCATAGCCAGCTCATTTCTTTAGATGCTTTAGCCAGAAAACATATTGTCTCTTCTGAGCTCAGTTTTCCAAGATTTACTGTGTAGACATTTCCTTCTCTTATTCTGGTTAGCTTTGCAGCGGATGTCTTCAGGTCTCGGACATGACATTGATTATTGAGAAATGTAACTTGATGACCCTTGTCGCAGAGTTAGCTAATGCTTAGAAGATTGTGTTATAGTCCTTCCACATAGGCTACTTTACTGAAGGATACCACACCATTTCTATTTGAGCCATAGCCTCTTGTCTTTCTAGAGCCATTATCTCCGAAGATGATTGAGGGACCCTCCTTCTCTATGTAGTGAGACAGAAGGGCTTTGTTCTCAGTCATGTGTCTTGAACATCCACTATCCAGTTACCAGGTTGTGTTCGTGGAGCTCTCTTCCTGAGGTAACATTAAACCTTCATTTTGGTACCCATACTTGCATGGGTACTATTATGTTAGTACCCTTGGGGACCCAAATCTGCTTGATTTTGGGTCTCACATGCATGGAATTATAATGACAATTTGCAGCCTTGTGGACAACTCTGTGGCATACAAAGCATTTGATATGATGCATATTAGTATGTGTGTGAAAGTTCTTCCTCCATTTGGAATTTTGTGGGTTATTGGTCATCTTCCTGCTAGGCTGATATTCCTTTTTCCATGTGTTCTCTTGTTTCATTAATTGAAAGGAGTATATCTTACTTCTACTGTATCTTCCTGGTTGGTTCGTAGAGTTGATTTTATTGGACTCTATGATCCTTCGAGGTTGATAAGTAGTAGCTAGATTACTTTTCTCTTTTCTGAAACCTAGACCAGTATGGGATCCCTTACTCCTGGGAATATGAATTAAATCAGTCGGGCAGAGTTCGATAGGCTCATCCTTTTGTGAGGATTTCACAAATATAATGCCTCTACTGAAACCTGAGGCATTATCAGTGCTAATTTCCTTTGCTTTTTCCATACATAACTTTGAGGCAGATTTCCCAAAGCCAAACCTGTTATATCAGAGGCACTTCTCTGGTTAGAGATTAAGGAGTCCATGGATGAAGAGGATTTATTCCAAGTAGAGACTGTCTTTTCTAGAACCTCAATCTGGGAGGTTAGACTAGACTCTCTTTGTGCACTGAGCTCATTTGCCTGTCTCAAGAGCTTATTCTCAGCTTCAAACTTGGAGAGAGAATTAGTACTGAGAAGGGCTATTTCCAGTTCCTCTTGAACTTTTTCTTTCTCCTTTTGAAGAAATGAATAATCTTTAGACAGAACTCTAAACCACTTCATGTATTGGTGCAGATCAGATGTTATGCTGTGTAATATAGTTCTAAGGTCATCAATATCTACATTAGGAGAGTTGAAGTCAAATACCTCGTCGATACTTACTTCATGTATGTTGGAGTTCAGCTTATCCCTTTCATTTTTGGCCATTAGGCAGAGATTAGTCATTTAAGGATCTTCATCGTCTCCAGATTCTGGAGTTGAGTCATTATCAGAGTCACTCCACGATCCTCCAGATACAAGGCATTTGTCTTTCTTTACTGGCCTTTTGTTGCCTTTGTATTCCTTCTTTGCATGTGATTTCTTTTTGAGTTCTTCTCTGAGAGGTTGGTTGCAGTTGGGAATGAAGTGATCAGGTTTCTTGCAGTTGTAGTATAGGTCATTAATTTGCTCCTGGCTATTGTAGTTGCCAACTTTCTTTGGCTTGCTGGTTCTGCCTTGTCTCATGAATCTTCTTAGTCTTTTAACTAGCATTGCAAAGTCCTCATCATCATCTTCATCGCAGTCTGAATCAACTTTAGTGTTGACTTTGGAGGTGTTCTCAGTTACTTTGAGAGCAACACCTTTATCCTTCTTTCTTCTTTCAGACAACGTTTCTGCTCGTTGTGTCAGCTCCAATTCGTATGTGAGGAGGTTGCCATATAACTGTTGAACAATCATTTCATGTAGATACTTTGATTCTCTAATAGTAGTGGTTTTGGCATCCCACTTGCTTGGTAGGGCTCTCATGAACTTTATGATCAGATCTTTGTTTGGATAGATCTTTCTATAGGCTCGTAGAGAGTTGAGCAGAATATTGAATCTCTCGTATGTGGCAGTGACATTTTCTCCTTGAACGTGAGCAAACATCTCGTATTGCTGAGTCAAGAGAGATTATTTGTTTTCTCTGACTTCTTCTGTCCCTTCATGCATAATGAGGTGTGCTTCCCAAACCTCATTTGTTGTTTTGCAGTTGACCACGTTTTCAAACAGATCATCTTCCAGTGATTGGAATAAGATGTTTTTTACCTTTTTGTCAAGCTGGACAACTCTTTTCTCGTTCTCTGTCCATTCTCCTTTGACCTTAATCTGAACTCTATTTGGGTCATCTGTAGTTGGTCCAAGCTTTGTAGGAATGTAGGGCCCATTTTGAACAGTGTCAAATAGATCTTCATCTATTGAATCCATGTAAGCTTGCATCCTAACCTTCCAGTTAGCAAATTTATCTTTGTTGCACATGGACGACTTGTTGCCTCCTCCAGTCTTTGATTCGCTTGCTAAGTGTGCCATTAGATCTACTCAAGCTTTGTAGGCTATAAAATAGAACCTGCTCTGATACCAATTGTTAGTTCCCGGAGGCACAATAGTTATCTACAAGGGGGGGGGGGTTGATTAGATATTAAAAACTTTTCTTTGTTTAAAGACTGTTTTGATAAAGCTTTTAAGCACAGCGGAATTATAGTTTCTTTGAAATCCCTTTTAGATAGCAGTTATAGCAATTATAAATAGACACAGTTGTTTATAAGTGGTTCGGAGCACTCAAAGCTCCTAGTCCACTCTTCTACTCCTTGAGTAGGAAATCCACTAAGGATGTCTTTTACAATTTCTGAATCTCACAGATTCCTTCTAGACCAGCAGTCTAGGCACTTCTAAGTTCACTCTTGAACTCTTCAAGTCCAGCAGACATGGCTCTTCACAGTTCACTTAGAACTCTTCAAGTCCTTCTGACTTGGAATTTCTTACTTCAATAGATTGATAGTTGTTGAGTTGTGATTGAGGCTACTCAGTTGCAGTTAAGCACTTATTCGAAAGAACTGAGTAGCTGAGCAAGCTTCCTCTTTTTTTCAGATCATAGAGTTCAGCGTTGAGTGTTCTTGTACGTTTTGTTCAGTACTTGCTTACTTCTCTCATGTGTCTGTATTCCGTATATATGAGATCTTTGAAATCTATCCGTTGAAGTCATCTGATGAAGCATTAAATGCGTTTGACATTTCTGAGCTTTGATGGAGACATTTCTGCACATCTTCTAAATTGCATTCTGGCCCACTGACACGGCAGACTGCTTTCTCACCTAACACCTGAAAAGGTGTTTTCCTCTGCCCAATGGTCCTTTTCGTATCTTTTTGAACATGTTCCTTTTGATGAATACTAAGGATATCTTTTGTACCGTTGGGACTGGTGAATGCTTCAACGTTTAAATCCCATTCCTCATTTGTTAGAATTTATCTCCAAACAGAAGATAGAGCTCGATGCTTTTTATACAAGATAGACAACACTCTACGATCCATATTGTGGTGTCTTGCCATGCTTGGTCTGAATAGAACACTACGAATCCTTTCAAGAGTTTACACACTATGATCTTTGCTTGCTCGTCTTGCAGACTCTATGTTTCTAAGTGAACACTATGATCTCTGAGTTAGCTTCGGCAAACGTATGGACCGCTCTACAATTCCTGAAGAGGTCCTTCAAGGCAGATACACTACGACCTGTTAAGCTCTACTATCCTGCCTTAGCTTCTGCAATTTGTTGATCAGTTTGATAGACTACGATTCTTGATGAAGCCTATCTATACTCTTCAAGTCATGGATCAACCTAACATCTTTGATCTCTTTATCTATACATTCATTTATGGAATGATGAACATTCAAATCAAAGATCAACCTAGTAAATTTGATCTATCACTAAGCCCTTGTACATATATTCCTTGAAGGGCTTTACATATAATCATGAGTATTTACTTTAAATATCAAATCAAAATATGCATTCTTTCAACAGTTGAGACAAGGATGTGTAGGATACTTAGCCTACATAGTTGATACACAGAAGAAGATTACGAAGTAAGTTGAGATACCGATTATAAGAGATTTTATAGACGTATTTCCAGAAGATTTATCGGGACTTCTGTCGGATCGAGAAATTGAGTTTGTAATTGATTTGGTACCAGGAACGTCCCCAATATCTAAAGCTCTATGTAAAATGGCTCTAGTAGAGATGAAAGAGTTGATGGTGTAGCTGCAAGAATTGCTCAACAAGAAGTATATCCAGCTGAGTGTATCGCCATGGGGAGCACTGATGTTGTTTGTTAAGAAGAAAGATGGATCGATGTGGCTCTACATTGATTACCAAGAATTGAATAAGGTGTGACGCCCCCAAAATAGGTATACATCACCCATCTTGAGTTGCCAAATACATGGTACAAAATTCAAATACAACTTAATTATACAACTGTCGTGTAAGATACGACAAAACACAATCTAAGAGTTTAAACAGGAATATTGCCTTATAGACAATATCCACTCTCAAATAGAGTCCTCATTACATTTATTGTCACACTATTTTATAGAATAGTGAGGACTACTATAACACCATCTCGGACCATCACTCCGTTCCCCGACTTGTCCCGGCTATGTTCTCATTTCCTGAAGAGAACAATGAAAGCAAAAGGGTGAGCTCAACTAGCCCAATAAGAAATATTATGACTAAGATAATGCAGAATAAATTATCATTAGTCTTCAACAATGTTAAACTAATAAAATACAATAGACATCAAGTTTAATGCAATAGGAATAAGCAATCCATTAGAAGAGTTAAGTAGAGCATGATATCTACTATCTTCTATGATTTAAAATGTTTTCATCAATTTTTATCACTGAGACTCAGCTTAATAAATAAACCACATCATCGAATCATCCCTGCACTACGGGCCAAGGATATTCATTAAATCATCAATGGTCATGACTATACCGAATAATCCCTGGTCATAATCATACCAAAAACTATCCATCAATGCACTACAGGCCACTGAGGACTTTTACTACATCATTTATAACATTACAGGTCATGATTATACCGAATGATCCCTGGTCATAATCAGACCAAGTCCATCTATGCACTTAAGCCAAATATGACTTTCATCACAATATAAGCATGAGGATGATGACAATGATATAATAATTCAATAAAACAAGTTCAAGAATAAATTTTAAAGATTTATAAGTTAATTTATCCTGAAATCAATAACGTCCAAATTGTCAACATGATACTGCTTTGTGGAGTAAAATTCAAGAATGCTTAGAAGAATATTTACATGAAAAGATACTGGATGAAGAGCAAATATCCAGGATATTCTACTAATTTCATGGAGTATAGAAGTCAAAACTTTAACAAACTGATTATAATAGAATATATGAAACTGCAAATGGATTTTCGCCCGCCATGCGGTAATCCACGTAAACAGATCATTTCCACAATTTAATAAGGAAGGAATATGAAGGATCATTCACCATGCATGTGGTAATCCACATAGACATGTTATTCCAACAGAATAATAAAGAATGGAATAGCAAAAGAATTCACCAGGCATGCGATAGACCGCACAGACAGGTTATTCCCAACAGGATAATAAAGAATGGAACCAGGTCATGCTTAATCCGCACAGACAGGATATTCCGACAGAATAATAAAGAATGAAACCAGGTCATGCGTAATCTGCACAGACAAGATATTCCAATAGAATAATAAAGAATGCAATAACAATAGAATTCACCAGGCATGCGATAGACCGCACAGACATGTTATTCCAACAGAATAATAAAGAATGGAATAACAGAAGAATTTCACTATGTATGCGGTACTTCGCATAGATAGGTTATTCCAACATAATAATAAAGAATGGAATAAAAACCCTTACAAGTATTGAAAGAAAATAACTCTCTTCATGAATACGAAAGAATAATACCCCTTACATTAGAAAAAAACTGGATACTGGAATAGTGAGGTAGCAGACTTCTCTTCTTCTTTCTCTTTATAATTTCTCTCTATAATAATTGCTCTATAGCTTTAGTGAATTGGTGAAAAATGAAGGAAGAATGAGCTTCTATTTATAGGAAAATATAGTTTCGATAATTGCATGTTTTGGGGCTCAAAATATTACAGTATAATACCTTTAACTTTTCTTTCATTTTTAATTTAGTCCTGCAAGTATTATCAAACTTGCACCACCTCCCCTAATAGTAAATCACGTGAATTAATAGTTCATTCATGTGACTCAATAGTATAATCATGTGAAAAAAACTAATTACAGTATAGTACCTTCAACTATACCTCCATCATTAATTTAGTTATGCAAGTATTATCAATCTTGCACCAACTCCCCTAATAATACATGAATGTGAATCAATAGTACACACATGTGAACAAATAGTTATATGCATGTGAATTATTAGCAATTAATTGCTCATTTATCCGATTAATTACCCAATAACTTCCAGACATCAATTATTAGCGAAATAAATGTCGATTTACACTAACACTAATAATTCCCACACAATGGAACTATCAACTTCATCTTTAATCAACACGAACTTATTCATCATTAATATTATAATTCACAATATTTAACAACCAGGTTGTTCCCTGGAAAGAGGGGGTTTTCCAATAAGAATTTCTCCCTATTGGCGCGCAATTAGGTGACCAAAACTCTCCTTGACAGAACTTCTAGACATTGTCAATATTGCAAATAATAATATGAATAACTTTGTCATCTCAATTATTGATTTAATAATATATAAAATATTATGCGATGATGATCTTTGTGACAATAACTAAATCAATAATATGAGAGATATGATGCGTGAATTATCGCAAAGAATAATTGAGTATAATCGAGTGACTTCTCACGTAAGCATCAATAATCAATCAATACTTCTTATACGCAATCATGTGTATTCTTGTACTTTTACTACCGGGTAGTTCAACGGTTTAACGGTAAAACTTCCACCATTATTTTTATAAAAGATAAATATGTCGGTTTTCTAACTACGACAATACTTCTGTTGTGGGGTCCACCAATGATTGTGCCATCGTACGAATATTCCCTGTTAAAAAGAATATTCCCCGACCAATCGAATATTATATTACCACTTGTTTACTTTCCAAATTTTGTAAATATTATCCACAACTATAACATTATATTATATCCACACCATAATATTCAAAAATATATTTCGAGAGAAATTAATCTTTATTCGTAAAAGTTGGGGTCTTACATATGGTCACGATTAAAAATAAGTATCCATTACCTAGAATCGATGACCTGTTTGATCAACTGAAGGGGGCGAGATATTTCTCAAAGATAGATTTGAGGAGTGATTATCATCGGCTGAAGGTGAGGCCAGAGGATGTACCAAAAATAGCATTCAAAACTCAGTATGGTCATTACAAGTTTCTGGTTATGTCTTTTAGTTTAACCAATGCACCTGCAGCGTTCATGGATTTGATGAACAGGGTGTTTAAACTATTCTTAGACAAATTTATGGTGCTGTTTATCAATGATATATTGGTGTATTCCAAAACCAAGGAGGAACATGTGGAACACTTAAAAGTGACGTTGGAGACATTAAGAAAAAGAGAAGTTGTACGCTAAATTTTCAAACTGTGAGTTTTGGTTGGAATGTGTAAAGTTTCTCTGGCACGTTATTGATAAGGACAAAATTTTTGTAGATCCATCAAAGGTTGAAGCTATAATAAACTAGGATCAGCCGAAGACACCATCAGAAGTAAGGACTTTCTTGGGATTGGCAGGTTACTACAGGCTTTTTATTCAAGACTTTTCCAAAATCATAACTCCGTTGACAAATTTAACTAGGAAGGCGATTAAGTTTGTCTGAACGGAGAAATGTGAGGAAAGTTTTCGAGAATTAAAGAAGAGGTTGAGCTCAGCACCTATGTTGTCATTGCCTGATGATACATGGAATTTTGTGGTGTACAATGATGCATCGTATAAAGGACTAGGCTATGTGCTTATGTAAAACGGCAGAGTTATTACGTATGCATCATGTCAATTGAAAGATTACGAGAAAGGGTATCCGACTCATGACTTAGAGTTGGCTGCGGTGGTGTTTGCTCTAAAGATTTGGAGACATTATTTTTATGGAGAGAGGTGTGAGATATATACCAACCATAAAAGTCTGAAGTATATCTTTACACAAAAAGATTTGAATATGAGGCAGAGAAGATGGTTGGAGTTGATTAAGGACTATGACAGTGAGATTTTCTACCATCTTGGAAAGGCGAATGTTGTTGCTGATGCTTTAAGTAGGAAGGGACGGAAGAAGTTAATGATGTTGACTACTCAGGAGAAGCTAGTGTAGGAAATGGCAAAGATGGAGTTGGAAATTAAATATCCAACAGAATCAGACAAAAAATTATTCCAGATGGGAAACGGTTCAATGTTGATAGACAAGGTGAAGAATGGACAACTTCAGGATGAAGATTGTGAAAAGATAAGACAGAAAGTATCTAAAGGTAAGGAAAACAAATTTAAAATCGATTCGAAAAGGTTACTTTGATTCGAAGGGAGAATTTGGGTTCCACTATTACCGGAAGTTAAAGAACAAATTCTGAATGAAGCTCACAACTCGAGATATTCGATTCACCCTAGAAGTACAAAAATGTACCAGGATCATAGACATCATTTTTGGTGGCTGAATATGAAAAAGGATGTGGCTGAGTGTGTGGCGAAATGCTTAACGTGTCAGAAAGTTAAAGATGAACATCAAAGGCCAAGCGGATTATTGCAACCATTGGAGATACCAGAATGGAAATGGGAGCATATCACAATGGATTTATGGTAGGTCTTCCAACGACTCAATAAGGTTACGACACCATTTGGGTGATTGTCGATCGATTGACGAAGTCGGCACAATTTTTGTCAATCAAGATTAGATTTAACCTAGATCGGTTGGCAAGAATGTACGTAAAGGAAATTGTTTCAAGACACGGTGTACCGGTGTCCATTGTATCAGACAGAGATCCATGTTTCAGATCAAATTTCTAGAAACGACTACAAGAGTGCTTGGGAACACAATTGAGAATGAGCACAGCGTACCATCCTCAAACCGACGGAGAGAGTGAGAGAACCATCTAGACACTAGAGGATATGCTCAGAGCATGTATCATTGATTTCAAGGGAAATTAGGATGACCATCTACCATTGGTTGAATTTGTATATAATAATAGTTATCACGCAAGTATTGGCATGTCGCCTTATAAAGCGTTGTACAACAAGAGATGCAGAACTCCGTTATGCTGGGATGAGGTAGGTGAACGTCAGCTATTGGGTCCAGAGTTGGTAGAACAAACCATTGAGATCATTAAGGTGATTCGAGTAAGATTGATAGCCGCACAGGATAGACAGAAGAAATATGCCGATCAACACCGACAAAATCAGGAATTCGATGTTGGTAGTTTTGTTTTCTTAAAAGTGTCTCCCTGGAAGGGGAAAATTCGGTTTGGCAAAAAGGAAAAATTAAGCCCTAGGTTTATAGGACCTTTTGAAGTGCTTCGACGAGTTGGTGAAGTGGCGTACGAGGTAGCTTTACTTCCGGAATTAAAGCATATTCATAACATTTTCTATATCTCGGTATTGAGGCCATATAAGCCTGATTATAAGCATATTATAGAATATGAGCCATTACAGTTTGAGAAAGATTTATCCTATAAAGAAGTCCCTGTTCAAATTATTGACAGGAAAGAGTAAGTACTAAGGAGTAAAGTGATACATTATGTTAAGATAATCTGGAGAAACCACAATGCTAAAGAAGCTACGTGAGAACTTGAAGATGTTATGATGAGAAATTATCCTCAGTTATTTGCTTAATCTTGTATAACGATTTTGGGGACAAAATCTTTTTAAAGAGGGAAGAATGTAACAAATAAATTTATCGAGTCGTGATTCTGGGGACAGAATCCTTTTAAGGAGGGAAGGATGTAACGATCGAGAAATTTTGTAATTTAAATATTTATTGAATTAAATAAATATTTTGAATAATTTATTTATTGAGAAAAATAAATAATTGATGGAATTGTGATGCAAGAATTTAGTAACTAAATTGATTAATGTTAATTAAATTAAAATAATGGCAATCTTGTTATTTGAAGATTTGAATAATGGTAATTTTATTATTTAAAGATTCAACTTAATAAAATAATTAAATTAAAAGAATTGTTTAATATTTAAGAAAATAAGTTAATTAAATAAAGTGATGTTTAAGTCTAATTTAATAATTAAATTAGATATATAATTATTTATTTATCATAAGTATAATTATAATAAAAAAATTATAATTATTATAATTGTAATTGTAAGTTATGTAAATTGGTTACAAGTGTGACAAATAAAAACTATATAATTATAAAAATAATTTAGAAGGGGGAATTTGTGTGTAGCCAAACAAGGCCTTGAGGCCTTTGGCTTATTTTAACTGGCGCAGACGTATTGTTTTTTTACATGTCGAACGTGGGAGTCAGTTTATATGTGTTATGCGTATGTTTTCCCTAAGGCTAGGAAAGAGAGAGAAGAAAACACAAAGAGTTGGTGAGAAAGGGAGAAACTATAACGCCCCCAAATTCAGATACTTGAAACCCGAACTCAGTGCATTACGATACCATTTCTATGAGCGGAAATAATAATATTATCATAAATATCAAACTTAATTTACATATCAGAGTCTAATCCCAGGTACGCGATCGTAAAACATTTCATTACATGACAGATAATAAATATAATCATCTTATTTAAGTCTAACTACTACATAAGATAACTCAAACTTATTCGGGTAGTTTTCCTTTCCTTTTGTCCTTAGCAGAGCCCTTTGGTCGATCATACTTAACTGAAAAAATTTAAATTAAGCAAGGATGAGCATTTGAGTGCCCAGCAAGTAATAACAATTATAAATATTAGCTGAAAGGATTAAATATTTTCTTTGTACTACCCTTCTACAACAAATCAAAAGTTGTGAAGTAATCTGAACCAAACATATCAACTCTCTGTCAAATTTCTGAAACTGCGGACTGACTATGATCATTATTTTTCATTTTCGCTAAGGTTTAGGAGAATTTCATCCGCAAATCGTCAGAACTTACGGACACGAGGGTTATCTGTCCAATGTGCCATGTATTGATCAATACTACATACAAGAACGATATTATCATTCACTCTGGCCGCCTTGGGCGTATAAAAGTTTTTCCATGTTCGGGATGTTTTATACATAGTCTGGAATCCAAACCAAAGCAATTTGATCGGATACAAAAAGGTTTTATCATATTCAACGATATTTCTAAATCTATGTCTAGCTGGGTCAAATAGCTTAGACGTATGTAGACACTCGAAATTTTCTGCACTCCTGTTACTAACATTACAGGAGGGTAGATTCGTCTTTTGGAGATAACCATGAAAGATAGCTTACATCCATCCCGGATACCACCGGAAGTTCAGTTCCAACCCGGAACACAAACCGAAAACTTCATGTCAACCCAGAACACACACCGGGAATGTCATTTCTGATCTCAGAGATAACCCCGAGATATCCAGATCAAAAGACCGGCAACAACACCGGAGAGGACAATTCTGTCTCGGCGATAACATTGTGATGTTCAGTTCCAGTCCCAGAGACAACACTGGGAGTAGCAACACCATCCTTGGTGATAGCCCAATGAATGCCATTGCAGTTCCGGCAATAACCCCAAAAATGCTTGTGTCAAACATGCGATCAGCTTCAATCCAGATGACAGCGAGGCATACAAACAAGTAGCCCAATCTCAGATGCAACCCTGAGCAACGTCTGCTTTCCGCTTAAACCGGCGATAACCACTGTGAGGAGTCACAATGTCATCTTACCATGTCAATAAGATGATATCGCGGCATACCAACAAGTAGTCCAATCTCAGCTGTAACCCTGAGCAACGTCTACTTTCAACTCAAACCGGCGATAACCCCGGCGAGGAGTCAACCGTCATCTTATTCCTTCGACAAATGGCACGTCATCTCAACACTTCATACATACATACATCCAACAATGTCCCACAAGAACCGAGGAGTGACAATCCCGAGTGACTATTACGTGTGGCAGTACTTTGGATAGAATTTGAAGCTTGAAGACCATGGGCATAAACCCCTCTTCTTGACTTCGTAGAACCTCTAATCCATGTCATTGCATAACTCTTGACACCAGCGGTCTGAAGAAGGTCAGATATATCTCATTCGGATACTCGGATTGAAGTTCTGCAAGTTTGAGCTGACATTACAATGCATGAGTGCACGTACTACGAGACGACGAGACCCGCGAGGCTCGGATCCACCACGACCAAAATATGTAGTACAACTTCTATTGCGGAGGTGTACCCTGCTACCATCTGCTCATATATACAAGGCTTGGGTCAGGCATTTGAGAAGAGGGAGGGAAGGAAAAAGGCGAGGAAGTCATGTCCATTTTACTTTGCATACACATCTTTTGAGTGTTTCCTCTTCTTTAAACACTAGTTAGCTCGCATATAGCTATCTTTTATCCAGCGGGAGCTGAGTGTCTATTTATTTAAAGTCATAGAAGTCTACTTTGGCAGCCCACTGTAAGCCTTATTCTCATATAGCACACACTGTTATACACATTGAGAGTCGCGTGGTGTGCGTTTGCCCAGACTTCGGTCCGTGGTTTTCATTTTTGTCTGTATATATATACTAATATATGTATATATTTCATATATATGGAATAACATTATCGAGTTATGCCTTGATTGAGCCTAGACTTTGGTCTGGAGCGTTTAATTCCACGTCTCTAAACGTCAAGCTATCGTTTGACATCTACAAAACACATAACACGTTGATTAGTACATAATACATAATTGTATAAGCACAAATCACATTTAATTTATTTAAGATTAATTTCCATCTTTTAAATCTTTCGGTACTGAGTTATCTCAATACCTTATTAATTCAATGGACCTGAATTTCATTCTTCGGACTTTACCTTCTTTACGAGGTTATTAGCTTAAGGTTTTCCTCCCTTAAGTTTTATAACCTAATACTTTGATACCAACCTGTGACACCCCCAAATTCGGGTATCTTCCAACCTGACATATGGTGCTACATAGTACTCATAACCATACAATCATTCCATTGAAATACAACAAAATGAATGTAATTACTATCTTCTTATTATAATCAAAGTATAATCCTTCCCAGGTTCATAGATCGATTACATTGTTTGTTGTTCATAATGTATAATACATACAAACATACTAATCTTTTACACGATGGTTAAGTATCCATCTTAGCCTTGCCCTTATCTCTCTTAGCATTCTCAGTACGTTCATCTTTAACTGCAATCATATAATTCACGCAAGAAGTAAGCATAACAGCTCAGCAAGTTTAACAAAGGATAACAGTAATACCACATTCATGAATTATATAACAATTCCTACAAAACTGAATAAATAGTTATGAAGTATCACAAAACAATAATACTTTAACATTTCGTAGCATCAATTCCCAAAGTATAGAGTAGATTAGGAATTCTGAACCGATCGATAGACCATGAACAGTAGCTTTCTGTTTTCATACTTAAAAAGGATATCACAGCACTAAGGCTGTACATCCACATTACTTATGAGCACTTCTAGGTGATCGGCCTATAGTACTCTATGTTTATCAACACACATTCGTTAAACGTATTTACGTTTAACATTTGGCAAACTCGCGTGCCCATCGAATACTCAATGAAAAATACTTTTGTTTTTTCATAGACAAAACTTACCTTCACATCCGTACCAATTACTTGGCATAGGATAGCGTTAACATTTCTTTATAGAAAGATATGAATACTAATCAATCTATATCTTATGAGTAGTCTAGCCGAGTTAAACCTAGCATTGACCCTTTCTTTAAAACCAGTCGTGCAATTCAGCACAATGAATCACAAACAACTTGACTAACTTAAAAGTTAGACAAGCGTTAAGAAAACTTGCCTTTCAACGTCTTCAAATAACTTAATCGACTGACCACAGCCTTTACAGAATCTACATGATATATTCACATAGCATAGTGTAATTAGCTATTAAACAATTGTTCACATTGTTCCTACCAACGTCTTTCTCTTCTATGTCTTCGTTAATTTAATATCATTACTGAAGTCAATTAGACTTATTACCCTTCGTCCTGGCTTATTAACAACCTAACGTTATTAACCAGACTCTATCATCATTGACGAAGTACCAACATTGTTTACCGATTAAGGTTCATTGATAACACCTTGTGTTCTTCATTCATAACTTACTAACATGCATTCAATTCCTAAATTTCAATACCATATACCTAAGTATATGTAGTAAAGGAATAGTTTTAATACACCTATGAAGTGCATAAACTTTACTATTGTAGGTCTTAGAACAATTGCAGTTCAAAACCTAAGTCATTTAACAATTCCCATCAAGTGCATACCATGCGCAGTGGCATCCTAGTTCAAGACCGGTGTCATGCGCGCCCAGCCAGCGATAACCAGTCCCTATCTCCTGCCTGCGGCGAGACTTCCTTCTATAAGTGGCGCTGCGGTGCCACTTTCCAGTAGCTAACTACATTGTGTTGGTGTCAAGTATACGGCATTTAATACCTTCACAGGCATAGCCGCTGCACCTCGCATCTGAAATTTTCCAATGTATGAAATTTTTGGTGAAATTCTCGAAGCCATAACTTCTTCATTATAGGCCCGATTTGGTCCATTCAAAAGCCTACACGTCATAAATAACATACTCTACGCGTTCATATAAGAATTCGACACTTTCAAATCCGTTAACTAAAAATTCACTATTGAGTTCTTTTTTTAACCGTTTATAAACGTTAATGAGCGTTCAATGCTCGTTTTCTTCGTTTTAAGTTAGAATTCGACGATTCTTGAACCCACAACTCTTAAATACCCTATCTCACGTGTTGACATTGAAAACAATGTTTTCAAGTCTCACGACAACTTTTAACTACCAATCCGGAATTTCAACGTTTTCGACGTTTAACGTCTATTTTCGTGAAATTCGCCATAACTTTGTTACTAACGTTCTCTAAGCCAAATCACATGGAATACTCCATGAACTTCATATCTACATCCTAACCAAGCAAGATGCACATATTTACGTATTGATGGAGTTCAATTGTTTATCAACAATCAATCTCAATAATCAATATTTTCATAGTTTAAAACTATATCAAACCTTATGATTTCTATGATTTCATGACTTATATAGATTGAATCTATAATAAGTCATTCTTATTCATCTATACAAGATATACACCACCCATTTATGATTCTCCATGATAAAAGAAAACCAAAAGAGATGGAATTAGAATTAAGTAATATTACCTTAAGAACTCTTTAGAAAATATTGGAAAACTATAAGGCAAAGCTTCCAAGTGTATGATTTGGTTAAGTTTAGCTCTCTTTCTCTCTCAAAAATCTAGGTTGGCAATTGAAAAACTCTCAAAAGACCAACTCTTGCTTTCTATTTATAGGGAAAAGAAATGGAGGGCAAATTAGACAATACACCACCACCTCCTTACTATTCACACTTTGTCACCAAGTAAAATACTTGGTGACCAAGTGTTAAGCTTGCCTTGCACACCAAGAGTCGGCCCACCTTGCCCATGGGTCATCCCCATGGGTTGCCCCTTGTTTTTACCCATTCGGTGACCCACTGGTTCGATCCACGGTTCGGTTTTCTTGCATTGGGCTTAACCAATCTAATATTGGGCCTTGACTTGGGCTTTCTCATTCAATTGATTGGACTAAACATAATCCAACCCAAATGAATTAACATTAAGTCTTAACTCAATTCTTATAATACGAATCGTATTCCATACTTACAATTCGCGTATTCTCTCCGTATAATACTCGTACGATAGTCATATTGTACTTCGTATTAACTTATCGTATTATACGTAGATACTAGATAGTATCCTATTTGTATAACACATGCATTAACCATAACGCAATTTCTTCTACGCGTTTCATTTCCCTCTCGGAAATCAATAAACTCAACCCTTAGGTTTTAAGTCCGCAGGCGAAAACTTCGTTTGCCGTCAATGAAATATTATTAGTTATTTCATCTTATCTCGATATTCTATCATTACGCGTTTCTCAGAATTTCAAAATAACTCCTCGAGCAGAAACAGATGAATAGTGTTTTTACGAAAATTTTTCGAAAAACATTTATTTTCATCTTGGAAATTCTAAACAATTAATTCTAGCACGTAGCCAGATTACTAACCACATTAGCACATTCTAGGTCATAGAATGACCTTCACATAGCTTACTCACATAATAAATCAATTAAATTCATTTAATTCACATAATCAAATAAAAATTTAATTGTCGTAAAAATTCGATTTTTCTCGGGCGTTACAATTATCCTGCTATTGCTTTCCAAAAATTAGGATTTACAAAAGACTACCCTTTGTTATAAAAAAGTGGGTTTTACGACACTACTAGATACAAAATATTTACATATCTAAACTACTCTAGTTACTACCAATAATATCACGGCTGATAGTATGTCGCGTTTGCCCTGCCTCTATGAGATAACCAGCTACCTGCTGCTGGAAGTCTGCATGAGAACTCCTATGAATATAGGACATTCTCCCTATATTCTGCTTTTTTGTCTTTAGCTCCTCCGTGAGCCCAAAAACTTCATGCTTTAGCTCATGGACCTTGTCCTTAGCCAAAACTCTCTCATCGTGCTCCTGCTCCCACATGGACTCCACATCCGTCTTATCCTCTATAACAGCCTGGAGCTCTGCTTTTAGCTCCTTAACCTCCTGACATTATTGGATGTTTCTATTCAATATTGACATAAAAAGTTACATCATTGAATCCCCAGGAGCCATCTCTACTGCTATTACTACCGGGTTGAAGGAAACTACCTCCACTTCTTCCTCCATCATGCCATCAAATACTGACATGAGATCAGGATCCTCTGAGTCTCCAGACTCAATGACTACTACTTCGGGCTCTGCAGCTATGGGGTTCGGTATAACTTCTATCTGGTTAACCGATTCTTCGCTAACTGCCTGAATATCTAACTGCATTCCATTTACACCTGACATCTACACAACATAATTAAGTTGATTAGTACATGTCAGTAGAATAATAAAAATACATAACATATTCATAATGCATTTTTATAGAGTTATTTTCTTGTTTAACTTCTTTGACTTCTCTTAAGGTTATAACATAAGGTTTTAATTTTCCCCCTTAAGTTTTATAACCTAATGCTCTGATACCAACCTGTGACGCCCCCAAATCCGGGTATCTTCCAACCCGACAAATGGTGGTACACGGTACTACCATTCACACATACATTCAATTGAAAAGCCTCAATAGAACGAATATGTCTTCTATATATTCAAAATAATATTGACATTTCCCAAGGTTCTTTATAACCATTACATTTGTTCTTGTCATAATATCAAATATATTACAATCATTCATCCTATACTATTATAGAAGTATTCTACGGGTTCGTCTTCGCCTTGCCCTTATCCTTGCCAGAGCCTTCGGTCCGTTCGATCTTAGCTGTGTTCATATGGTTCAAGCAAGAGTGAGCATGACTAGCTCAACAAGTACAATAATTCTAATAAACAACATGCTTAAAACATAGGAATCATATATCTTCAATAACTAAACAATAGTTAAGAAGTACTATCGATAATTCAAAATAGCACTTTTTTCATTCAAAATGTTTTACAATAACAATATTCAGTAAAACATCAATTCCGGTCCAAGACCTTGAGCATTTCATAAGTTCTTTGAAAAGGACATCCCGGCACTAAGTTCGTAAGTCTGACATTTCTTACAAGCACGTCTAGGTGATCAGCCTATAGTACTCTATGTTGATCAACACTATATTCATTAAACGTATGTACGTTTAAGTTGTGGCAACCTTAGGTGCCTGTCGTTTAACGACAAAACATTTTAGCATACTCAGTCTTCATTTAAAAACCACACCAATATAACTTGGAAAACATTGACCATGCTTTGATAGAAACATAATATAAGTCTAGCCGAAAGAGTTGGCTTTGACTTCATGTGATAACCCAGGATTTCAAATAATCCGAATTTTATGAATATATTTTATTTATTTTAATATTGTACTGTGTATATGTGATACGAGTCTCGAGAAGTGGTCAATTTGTGTATTGACTAGTAAATAAGAGTAGAGTTGTGCTAAACGGAGAATTGAAACCCTAACCCTAAGTCCGGAGAGGGATTCGATTGAAAATATAATTAAAATAAGTATATTGACGAGTATGTGTTTGTACTGTTTAGAATGTTGATCAATGATTGGTCGGGTAGGGTATAATATTTGTAAACCCTAATAAGGGATTTGAAACCCTAATCTCAAGATTAAAAACCCTAACACGTAGTTAGGAACCCTAATCAAAAGCCGGGAAACCCTAATTTTTAATTCGAGAATCCTAAACCCTAATTAAGAAACCTTAATCCTAATTAGTAAGCCCTAAAGTGATTAGTAAACTTTAATGTGTTTAGTAACCTTTAATATAATTAGAAAACACTAATTATATTTTAGAAATCTTAATTTTCTATTTTAAGAACCCTAATCTAGAAAATCCTAGAAGATAAAGTTGTAAAATCTTAGGGTTAGAACCTTAGGGTTAAAACCCTAAGGGTTTGGTAAATTCCATATATGCCATTAAAATTACATGTACAAAGTCCAAAATACCCTTTACTTAGCTTTTAAGTTAAAAGATTTGCAAGATCTAGTGAGTCATCACTTAAGAATTATCCCATGTGCTAGAAATCAGCTCCAATCTTATCCAAATGGACACCTAGTATGCTTGTATACATTGCATCTAATGATTATAAAAAATAAGAGAGAGAAAGTTACTAAACTTTTCTTATTTTCTATCTTACTATCAACAAACTCTCTCTCAAACCCAACCTCCAAATTTAGCAAGTGATTCAGTCACTAACCAATCCTTTAGATCACCAACATTAGTTAAGGAGATCAAGGATCAAAGATTGGACAAGAGAGGTATACACCCTAACTCAACTTTGATCTTGCATGCAAAGAAAGATTTTGTGTTTGTGTTTATATTTGTGTTAAAAGTTGTTTTATGATGATCTTTGGTGATCCATCATGGATCCATAGCATCAAAGTGCTTTAAAATTGACTTTTTCCAAAACCGTCCAAGAACAAGATGTGTGGTCTGACAAGCTAATGTCAGGAGCCACAAATTCTTGTTCATTTATGCTTTTTGTTGTTTTAAAGCTTTAATCTATACTCTGTCATGTTGTCTTTGATCTGAAGGTGAAATCATAGTTGTTTAATGTCAAGATTTCAAGTTATACTCGGTCAAAGTCGTTTGACCGACCATTACCGAGTGAAATTCTGGGTAACCCAGAAATAGATTTCAGTGTCTGACAACCTTTTGAATGGCCCAGATCTGTCAAATGTGATGTCGTTTGATGGTGTTTATGTAATCAACTTGTAGCATGTTATGTGTTCTTTAAATATATGGCTTTAGATCAGGTAAACAATCAACAAATCAATGTAGCAAGTGGTCAAAGTAGCCTACTTGACCATGATAGCCGTTTTCTGGAATCTCTAGAAAACAGGATGAACAACCCTCTGACAGGGTTTGACCGAGTTATATCTTGTGGATCTGTTGTTGTTAAATTGATGTGTTGCTTTGTGAATGTTCTATGACATAAGGACTTCATGTTTGAACCATTATATTACATGAATCATGATTGGAATGTATAGAAAATTTATCTAGAAAGTGGTCACTTGAACTGCTGGGTTTCTGGGAAAACCCAGAAACACTCTGACAGTGTGTTTGCAAGCTTAGATCTTCTTGTTCGTTTATTGTATGATTGAGTTGAAGATTGATTCATGTAGTGTTACATAAACATTACATGATTAATACTTACCCTAGCCTGCAACACGAAAGCAGATTGGATTTTATGAGCGACAAACGTAAGCACCTTGAGATCGGTCCGATGTTTCTCTTGAGGCTCAGGAACACATAAGAAGATAGACAAGTGTCGTTATAGGCTTTAGCGAAGGTTTTTATTTATTTTATTTTCTGATTTTTTGAAAATTTATTAAAAATTGAAATAAATTCTAAAAATTATTAAAAATGGTTTTAAAAATTATTTTAAATTATGAAAAATAATTTTTGACTATTTGGAATATTTTTTTATTAATATTTATAATTATTTAAATATTAATGGTATTTAATTTATTTAATTAGTGTATTAAATAAATTAGAGAAAATGATTTTATATATTAAAAATCATTTTAAATAAGAATAAAGTGTTTAAAAATATTTTGAGTTATAAAATATAACTTTTAATATTTTTGGAGAATTTTTGTTAATAATTTAATATTAATGGTATTAGATTTATTTAATTATCATATTAAATAAATAAGTTAAAAATGATTTTATTGATTTAAAAATCATTTAAAAATGAGAAAATGATTTAAAAATATTTTAAGTTATAATTAATAACTTTTAATATTTTGATGATAATTTCATTAATATTTAAATATTAATGGTGATGGTTTAAAAATGATTTTTAATTAATTTAAAAATCATTTAAGTAGAATATTGATGATTTAAAAATATTTTAAGTTATTAACAATAACTTTAATATTTTGACAAGTATGTCATTAATATTTTTATATTATTAAATATTAGTGATGATAAAATTATTTGATAATTAAATTATTTAAAAATGATTTAAGTGTTTGAAAAATTATTATAAATTATAATAATTGTTTATAAATTATTAAAAGCTTCCGAAAAATATTATTAATGATATTTGATTTATCTAAAATAATATTGAAACTTAGAAACCGAATTTAGTTGACAATAACTGTGTTAATTGTCGGATATGCTGACCAGAACACCGAGATGAGACCAAAGTCCAACCAGACCGAAATAGTTAGACTAGATAAGTGTTTATATAGGTTGTAAACACTGATGTGGCTATGTGGTAATGTGTCTAGGAGAAGTATTGATTGTAAATTACAGTGATACATGTTGTAAAATATTGTTCTAATTGTGAGACCGATATTATTTGTTATAGGTCTTTCAAACGCGGATAAGTGTATTTGAGTAGCTTTAATCAACGCGAAAGCCAAGTTTCCTTAACTCAACTTTGAGTTAATATTGTTCAATTATTATGGTGGTTAATTATTGTTGTAGACACTCGAAATTTTCTGCACACCTGTTACTGACATTGTAGGAGGGCAGATTCGTCTTTCGGAGATAACCCTGGAAGACAGTTCACATCCATTTTGAATACTATTGGAAGTTCAATCTCAACCCCAAAAAACACACTAGGAGTATCAGTTTCAACCTTAGAATATACACCAGGAACATCATTTCCAACCTCGGAGATAACCCCGAGTTTTGTCCTTGGCGATAACCCCAAGGAATGTTGTTGCAGTTCTGGCGATAACCCCGAAAATGCTTGTTTCAAATACATGCGATCAGCTTCAATTAGACCTCCTGCCGAGGCACTCATAGCTCAGACCCAGAGCTAACACCGGGCAGATAGGCATCCACAAGATGACATAGTAGCATTCAACACTTGCAGCAGTCCAGTCTCAAATGTAGCCTTGAGCAACGTCTACTTTCAACTCAAATCGGCGATAACCCCGATGAGGAGTCATACGTCATCTTTCTACCTCAATATCTGCGCGTCGTCTCAATACTTCATACATACATACATCCAACAATGTCCTTCAAGAACCAGGATTTCCAATCCCGAGTGACTATTACGCGTGGTAGCACACTGGATAGAATTTGAAGCTTGAAGAAAATGGGCTTGGTCCCCTCTTCCTGACTTCGTACAACCTCTATTCCATGTCATTGCATAACTCTCGACACAAGTAGTTCGAAGAAGGTCGTATATACCTTGTTCGAAAGCTTGGATTGAAGTTCTGCAATTTTGAGCGGACATTACAGTGCATGAGTGCATGTAGTTCGAGACGACGGGACCTGCGGAACCCCAGGCAGCCCGAGAAGCCGTAGGTGTAACTGCGGCTACGGCAGGTACACCTGCAGCTAGCAGCTCTATAAATATAGAGCTTGGGCTAGACATTTAAAAAAAGAAAAGGCGAGGAAGCCCTGTCCAATTTGCTTTATACACACCCTATATTGAGTGCTTGTTCTTTTTAAACACCTGTTAGCCCACATAGAGTTATAAATTTACCGGCGGGAGCTGAGTGTTTATCCATATAGTGTCATAAAAGTCTGCATTGGTAGCCCACTATAAGCCTTCTTACACTCTATAAAGCCTTTCTCTTCATATTTGCACACATTATTCTACACATTGAGAGTCGTGTTGTGTGTGTATGCCCGGACTTCGGTCCGTGGTTTTCATTTCTATCTGTATATATATATACTTACATATATGTATATATTTTTATATGGACTAACATTATCAAGTTATGCCTCGGTTAAGCCAAGACTTATGTCTGGAGCGTTTATTTGCTTTTATATATATATACTTATATATATGAACTGTTGTCAAACTCTGTCTGATGAGCCTGGTTTTTATATCCGATGCGTTTAATTGCTTATATATATATATAATTATTGTCAGACATATCCGATGAGCCTAGATTTTATATCCGGTGCATTTACTGCTTATATATATATATATTTATATTTCTGTCAGGCCTGGAGTTTACTTCGTGGCCTTTTACAGCTTTCTTTACATTTCGTCCTACCTGGAGTTTACTTAGTGGCAGTTGATAGCTTTTACAGCTTTATTTACATTTAAGTCCCGCCTTGAGTTTACTTCGTGGCAGTTGATAGCATTTACTGCTTTATTTGCATTTCTGATCCCCCATGGAGTTGCTTCGTGGTGGCTTATCATGCACACACACACACACACACACACACACACACACACATATATATATATATATATATATATATCGCTTTTATATATATATATAACTGCTTACTGCTTTCCATACAAATTGCAGTATCATGTGAGCCTACGAATTATCTTATCACAGATTTAGTCTACTGAATCTAAATTCGGTTCCCGTGAGGGACTTTTTTCCAGCTATAAGCAGCTTGTATAATATTTACAGTGTATGAATTTCCTTGGATGGCTGTCATGCCCATAAGGAGTTCGGTACTGCTGTATATTATTTTCTCGCAGATACCTCACATCTCGAAAATAAAAGCAAATAAGCCGAACATTTAATAATAAAATGGAAGTATGAAAAGGTCTCAATTCTTATTGAGCATAGGGTTTGAAAAACCTCTTTTATAAAACTTCATTGCTATATCTGGTTAAAACTGAATTTTTTTATAAATTCAAACCCGGTGTATATAGGTGCGAACGAGGCCTCGTAATACTTTCAAATAATTGCACATTGATCAACACACACACACACACATTCATATAACAGTTTCTTTGAGAAGTGGCGGTCACCATGGTAACACGGATGTCGGTGGGTGCCTAACACCTTTCCTCCGCATAATCAAGCCACCAAACCCTAATGAATCTTTGCTTCCACGTATTCTGCTTAGCGAAGGTCACATCATTGGGTCAATGTGCAAACCTTTTCGGTTGCGTTAGTGCAACCAGTTAAAAACACCAACTGGCGACTCTTAAAGTCAAATCGTCGACATTACACATGGCGGACCTTTTTCACTTGTTTTTTCAAGCAAATCTCACATTAACATGAGAACACCAAAGAACAAGTAACAAAAAGGGACAATAAAAATCCCGACGTCGACAATTGTTAATTAGACCACGTCTAATAATTTATTGTTGATTATTTGCAGTTAGTGCATGTTTATTAATTCAAATTGAATTATTGATTATGAGAATATACTTGTAAAATAATTGTTGTTGGATATTCACATCCGTAGAAGCTATTGTTGATTTCAAATAGTACAGTTAAATTCTGTCTATTGTTTAATCGTATTAAAACATATCTTAGCTAATCGTTTTGGCTAGACGAACATTTGTTAGAACTTGATAGGTTCGAGAAGAGAAGAGAAGAAAATTCAATTATTATTGATAGATCAATGACAGTTGTTTCGGCTAGATCGAAAAAGAAAACTTGATAGGTTTGAGAAGAGAAGAGAAGAGAAGTGATTAGATATTGAAATCATAGTATTTCGTTGTTAAATCAAATTTTGATTCTAAGACTGAGAAGAACAACCTTTTATATAAAGGGAATATTTTATTGGTCGTAAATTCGACCTTTGCTCGCGTTTTGAGTATTATGCATAATATAGGGTACAAGGAGTTGGCCAGCTCTAAGTACTTGCAGATGTAACGATCCAAAATTTTTAAAGTGTAATATTAAATATTTATTGAATAATATGAATATTTATTTGATGTGTCTATTGTGGAATTGATGAATCTAAATTTATTAGAGAATTTTCTAAATTTAATTAAATTAATATTTTGAGATTTGTATTATAACATGAGGTGTTATAATTTTGTGGTATTTGCTAAAATGTTATATTTAATTAAAATATAATATATGATTATAGTTTATAAACTAAAGTGTTTATTAAAATAAATTAAAAAGGATTTAAATTAGTTTTTGTCAAACAAAGCTTAAGTATTTTAACTCTTTAATTTTAAATGATTTGCCAAACAAAGCCTCATGGCTATGGCTTTTGAATTTCTAATTTAAAAAAAATAAACAAAATAAATTAAAATAATAAATATAATATATTTATATTATATACATTAGTAACTGATTTTGCAATTAATAGGGTTATTAAGGGGTATCAGTTTTATTCTAGCGCTTGAATATCAGTTGGTTATTTGTATTACGCATTCTATTTCTTTCAAGTGTGAGAGTACTGAGTTCTGAGAAAATTGAGAACTTGAGAGGTTAGCAGAGAAAATTGAGAGAGAGTTACGAATTTTCACAGCAAGTTCTAGTGATTAGTAGTGTTTGCATTTGTAGTTGAAGGTATGTTTTACAACTTTAATATTATAAGCATATATATGAATATTACGACAACAATTTTCATACTCTGTTAATTTCAAATTGTTGAATTGTTACTATATTATGGGATTACTTGTGATTATATAAGTATATGATAACTGGAGATTGTGTCTTAAACGAGAAATTCATGCTAATTTCGGATATCTGTAGAAATTTTGTCAGTATATATATGTTTTCATATGTAATCATGTAAGTATCAATTTTAGTAGCCAATTTGTATGTGAAATTATAAATTGAAGTTTGTATATGGTAGTTCAATGAGATATGAGCATAACATAGTTTGAATGAAGTGATTTAGCCAAATAATGAATTCACAGTGAGGATTTTTGGGATGAATATAAAAAATGGAGTTTTATATGAAAAATATGAAAATTGAGAAATTAAAATAATTTTAGTGGTTGTTAAATTGTGTTATGAGGTTGTATATAAGCTTAATCGGCAAGAAGCAGCTTTGTCCCTCAGTTTTTTTCAGATGGGCGCAATTGCACCATACCCTGGTTTGTGATTCTGGCTTCTGCAGTTGCTGCAGACTTGGGATAGCGTCATAACATGGTCTAAAATTATGTTAGCATGTTAAATGGATAATGTTAAGGTTAACATAACATAGTGAAATGTGGTTAGTAATTCGAACGTTGTAAAAGTTGGTAAACTATGAAAGGGACGTGTTTTGATTTATTAAGCATGATAAATAGTGAATAGGTGTTGCGAAGTAAAACACTTAGAGTTTCTGAAATGTGAATGGTAATGAACATGTTATGATATGTTAGCATGTCTAATAGGTGTTGTGGTTCTAAAATTATATGTAGGTGATCGTGAGTTTAACTTTATAGCTTACGCCGAAGGCAAGTTTTCTAACTCTATATTTACAATGAGCAAGTTTCTAAACTTCTCTTTTTATATTGAGCAAGCCTTTTATCCTTACATTTATGTTGAGCTAGTTCTTACTTTAAAGTTTCGTTAAATGAACTATTGTATTCTTAATCATGATTTGAACAATCTAGCTATGACATTATTTTATTCAAACAAGTTTGAAGTCCAATACTTATTGATGCATTCTAACTTGTTTATTGTTAGACAAGTTTCATTATTGTTATTCGGATATTATGAATGTAATTTTCTTGAATTCTAATTTCAAATGTTGAATTATTATAGTTCATTTACTTGACACAAGTCATTCTCATGATAAGTAAGCTTTATTTTCAGCTTGCTAATACTTAATGTTTATTCAATAATTCATAGTCCTATCTTAATTTTATTCAAGCAACGTTTATTATTCTCATTCAATACTTATGCTTTGTAGTTGTTTCAAGCATGAGTTCTAATTGTATAATCAGTTCATTTATGATTCTCAATTGTTCTATGTTATGTTATTATCAAAAATCTATTGTAATTAATAAACACTATTGATTCAACTAGTCCTCTAGTTGATGTTAGTTAAACTTCAAACTACCCTTGAAAGCTTATCCAAACCAAACTTTCTTTGGTGCGGACTTGTACTCTAAATACTGAGATGAACATCCCTATTATTACTAGGGGATAACTTACGTGTAGCGTTAAATGTTTGTGCACAATACATGGTATGAAGGGATGATCCCCCTAAGTACGAGGAGTCCTTATAGTCTTATGATTGTTAAAGTTGTAGTTGAAAGATTACTCACAACTGTGGACATAGTTCATGGTCTTATGACCCTCAGTTGTGTATATTCCATCTTTTGGATTTCAGTTCTTAATTATCTTTGTTAGAGTACTATTCAGGTTTGATGAGCCTATTCGTTGGCAGTTATTATTGTTATCCTCATGTTGATCCATTATTATATCCAGTGAGAAATTGTTTTGCTCACTCTTGCATATTTATAAACTCTTTGCAGCTAAAGTGGAGAAGGTAGATTAACCTTTAACTAGCAAAGGAAAGGGAAAAATGTACAAGTGATGCTGATTTGTACTTTTAATTACTGTTATGATCAAAGACTTTTAATAATTATGTAATGTAATAATTTAATTCCGCATTTGAATGATGTTTAAAGGTTAGATAACCTGGGATGTTTTTGGAACTTAATGGTGTAACCCTATTTAAGGGGAGGTTTTATGATTCAAATCTTGTTTTATTTGGGTAGATAGTATGAATGTATGGATAGTGAACACCAAATCTTGTGGGAATGAAGTACCTAGATTTGAGGGTGTCACGGGTTGGTATCAAAGCTTTAGGTTATGAACCTTAGGTGGGGAAAATCCTTAGGAAGTAACCTTTGAAAAGATAGTGATGATGAACTCTTATTGAGTTTTAAGGAAGAAGTAATAAAATACTTATGTGCTTATTTGATTGTAACTAATGTGCTCGTGAGTGTCGAGTAGTAACGGTTAGTAATTAAAATTTAAAATTTGGTTGACAGATGTCTAATGTATGAGGATCCAGTCAGGCTAGAGAGGAGGAGCCTCGAGATATTCAGGTAGTTTGGGAACAATTACTGTCAGGGGAAACAGTTCCGTCGGTCACAATAATTAAGCAGGGGAGAGTACCTGATGAGGATGATGAGATAGCGACGGACGAGGAGGACCCCGTGGAGCTGCCACAGTCGGATGAAGAGGACGAGGAGGAAAGGATTCCACTTAACTTGATAGTTGACCGTATATACGATGAGGTGCATGACCGCAATGTAGAACTTCAAAATACAGTCGAGGAGTTACAAAAGATAGTAGCTGAACAACAGACCTCGATGGCATAGAAGGACGACGAGATCCAGGATCGAGAAGAACAACTGAACAACGTTGAAGAGAAGCTGGTTCACACTGAAGGAGAGAACGAGCGAATGTTGGCAGAGATTTCAGAGTTGAAGAGCAAGTTGAGAGAAGAATCTGCAAAAAGGGTAAGGGCCGAAGACGCATACAGTGAAGCTTATCAACGAGCAGGAACAACGGAGAGGGACGCACAAGCAAAGAAGAGGAAGATGGAAGAGATGGATGACGTGTTCAACACCGCGATCAATCAAGCTCATGATTAGGTTATGGATTATCCAATTCAGTTCGAGACACTACCCTCATACATATTAGATCGCCGAACAATGTTCTGAATTATGGATGAAGAGTGTCGTAGGGCTACGCAGTATCTTAGTAGAACGTCATAGGTTGATATGTAACTATTATGTGATTAATGAATAAAAATGATGTAAATCCCGAGAATGATATAATCAATGGGATGTGATGATGATGATGATGATGATGATGATGATATCCTGTAACTGTTATAGTTCAGGAAAAGTAATGTAAATAGCAGTGATGCTATTGTTTTGATATTTTTAACAGAGTATCAATGAATAAAAGTTATTGTTTTATTCAAAGTGTTAAGTGTTATATGATAAAATTTTATGATGTACAACTTAAGTGTATAAAACTTAAGAGGTTGAATAAAAACTAATGGGTGTACTTTAACAGAAAATGGCTTCAAGACGTCAACCACCACGACGGAGAACCACTGAGGAAACCAACAACAACAATGTGGAAGAAAACCCTGTTCAGAAACTAGTGACGTTACTGACGGGTGCTTTGTAGAATCAACCTCAGAATCAAGGTACTACGTTTAAGGATTTCAAGGTGGTTGGACCACCAGAATTCCATGGGTCCATGAATCCAGTTGAAGCACAGACCTGGATTATGGAAATCGAGAAGGTTTTTGATGTTGCTAGGGTAGAGGATAACCAGAAGACTGCTTTTGCAACATTCATGTTGAAAGCGGAGGCTAGCTATTGGTAGCAGACCAACAAAAATCGGGAAGGACCAGGAGTGATGACTTGGGAAAGGTTCAAAGAGATATTCTTTGAGACTTATTTTCCATAAAGTTCAAAGGGTCAGCTAGAAGTGTATTTTTTGGAATTGAAACAGAGAACGATGTCAGTATCTGAATATGCCGCAAAATTCAACGAGTTGGCGAGGTTTGCACCATATCAAGTCAGCACAAACGAGTGCAAGGCGAAGAGGTTTAAGCAGGGATTGAAGCCCTGGTTGTACAGTAGGGTTTCCCTGTTCCAATTGAAGATGTTTGCATCAGTGATGGAGAAAGCAATTCTCATTGAAAGTGGAGGTGAGGCAGTAACAAAACATAATCAACAGCAAAGAAAGAAGAAAATTGAAGGTGAAGCTAAGAATGGTGGTGGTGGTAACGGTGGAAATGGCAACAACAACCTGAAGAGGAAGTGGAATGTGAGTGGGGGAACTGGAAATCAGCAAAATAAGAAGTTCGAAGCATGTACTATATGTGGAAAGTTTCACAAGGGAGTGTGCTTACTGGGAAAATGAGTATGCTTTAATTGTGGCCAGGAGGGTCACATCGCCCCAAATGCACTCAAGCTACAAATAACGTTTGTTTCATGTGCGGGTCCAAGGACCACTTTGGTCGGGAATGCCCTAAGAAGAGATCTGGTGAGACAAATGAGAGTAAGGGAAATGCTAATGGAGGTGCGCTGGCTATTGCAGGACCAACATCAACAAATAAGCCAACAGCCAGAACCTTCAACATGACGGTTCAGGATGCGGTGCAATCAAAAGATGTCGTGTCAGGTATTATCCCAATCAATGATATAGATGCATATGTATTATTTGATTCGGGTGCTACTTGCTCGTTTATATCTGATAAGTTTGCTCAGAGGTTAGAAATACCTTGTGAAGAGTTGAATTTCCCTTTAAACATAGAAATTGCGAATAGGGATGTAATTCCTGTTAGGTTCGTGTATAAGAACTGTAGGTTGAACATTAAGGGGAATGTTATGAAGGTAGATTTAATTTCGATAAAACTTAGAGAGTTCGATGTTATTTTGGGAATGGATTGGCTATTCAAATACGTAGCAATAATTGATTGCCAAAAGAAGTGTGTAAACCTTATAACTCCGTCAAAGGTAGTTTTTTTATGGTTGCAAAACGCCTAGACAAATGAAATATTTGACGATGATGCAGGCTAAAAAGTTTTTGAGTCAGGGCTATGTAGGGTATTTAGCTTACATAGTCGATACTCAAAAGGAGAAGTGTATGAAATTGAAAGAAATACCAGTAGTTAGGGAGTTCGTGGATGTGTTTCCAAAGGATTTGCCAGGAATTCCACCTGACCGAGAAATCGAGTTCGTAATCGACTTAGCGCCAAGAACCGCTCCGATATTGAAGGCCCCGTACAAAATGGCTCCGGTGGAAATGAAGGAATTAATGGGGCAACTACAAGAGCTATTAGACAAGAAGTATATTCAACCGAGTGTGTCACCGTGGGGAGCCCCGGTGTTTTTTGTGAAGAAGAAGGATGGGTCAATGCGTGTTTGTATTGATTATAGGGAATTGAACAAAGTCACTATTAAAAACAAATATCCATTGCCAAGAATAGATGACTTGTTTGATCAATTGAAGGGTGCTAGATATTTTTCAAAAATAGATTTGAGAAGTGGGTATCATCAATTGAAAGTGAGGAAGGAGGATGTACCGAAGACGGCATTCCAAAATTGGTATGGACATTATGAATTTTTAGTAATGTCATTTGGTTTGACAAATGCCCCTGCAGCGTTCATGGATTTGATGAACAGGGTGTTTAAACCATTTTTGGATAAATTTGTGGTGGTGTTCATGGATGATATTTTGGTGTACTCTAAAACTCAAGAAGAACACGTGGAACACTTACGTCTGACGCTGGAAACGTTAAGAAAAGAAAAGTTGTACGCGAAATTTTTTAAATGTGAGTTTTGGCTGGAACGTGTACAATTTCTTAGGCACGTAATTGATAAGGATGGAATTTCCATATATCCATCAAAAGTTGAAGCTGTGATAAATTGGGACCAACTAAGAACTTCATTTGAAGTAAGAAGTTTCTTGGGGTTGGCAGGATATTACAGACGGTTTATTAAGTATTTTTCCAAGATTGCCACTCCGTTGACAAATTTGACAAGAAAATCTGTAAAGTTTGTTTGGACGAAGAAATGTAAAGAAAGTTTTCAAGAACTGAAGAAGAAGCTCAGTGTGGCACCTGTGTTATCGTTACCAGATAATACAGGAAATTTCGTAGTGTATAGTGATGCGTCACATAAGGGATTGGGTTGTGTCCTTATGCAGAATGACAAGGTTATTGTGTATGCATCAAGGCAACTGAAAGACTACGAAAAAGGATATCCAACTCATGACTTAGAGTTGGCAGCGGTTGTGTTCGAACTGAAGATATGGAGACACTATCTCTACGGAGAGAAATGTGAGATCTACATAGACCATAAAAGTCTGAAGTATATTTTCACATAGAAAGATCTGAACATGCAGCAAAGGAGATGGATGGAATTGATAAAGGATTACGATTGTGAGATCTTTTATCATTCAGGCAAAGCTAATGTGGTTGCAGATGCCTTGAGTAGGAAAGGCAGAGAAAAGTTGATGTTCTTAATTGATAAGGAAGAGCTCATTTTAGCAATGGCAAGGCTAGAGCTAGAAATCAAATTTCCAAAAGAATCCGATAAAAAAATGTTCTAGATAGAAGCTAGTCCAACTTTGGTGAACAAAGTGAAAAACGCTCAGCTACAGGATGAAGAATGGAAGAAAATAAAGAAAAGTATATTCGAGGGTAAAGAAGCGAAGTACCAGGTCGATACTTCGGGGATGCTAAGATTTGAGGGACGAATCTGGGTTCTAGTAGTACAGGATATTAAAGAAGACATCTTGACAAAAGCTCATAGTTCAAGATATTCGATTCATCCAGGAAGTATGAAAATGTATCAAGATTTGCAGCGTCATTTTTGGTGGCCGGACATGAAAAGAGATGTTGCAGAATGCGTTGCAAAGTGCTTGACATGTCAAAAAGTGAAGGCCGAGCATCAACGACCAAGCGGATTACTTCAATCGTTGGAGATACCAGAGTGGAAGTGGGAAAATATCACAATGGATTTTGTGGTAGGTCTTCCGACGACTCAGAAAGGATATGATGTGATATGGGTGGTAGTGGACAGATTGACAAAATCTGAACACTTTTTTCCAATAAAGATTAGATTTAATCTTGATCAGCTGGCGAAACTTTATGTGAAGGAGATCGTTTCAAGATATGGAGTTCTAGTGTTAATTGTATCAGACAGATATCTGAGGTTCACATCAAATTTCTGGAAGAGACTACAAGAATGAATGGGAACGAAATTGAAGATGAGCACATCGTATCATCCGCAAACCGATGGGCAAAGTGAAAGAACGATCCAGACGCTTAAAGATATGCTCAGAGCGTGCATCATGGATTTCAAAGGAAACTAGAATGATCATCTACCGTTGGTGGAATTCGCATACAACAACAATTACCACGCAAGCATTGGTATGCCGCCATACGAGGCGTTATACGATAGGAAGTGTAGAACTCCACTATGCTGGGATGAAGTTGGAGAACGACAACTGTTAGGCCCATAACTAGTTTAACAGACCGCTGAAGTCGTCAAACTCATCAGAGCAAGATTAGTAGCTGCTCAAGAACGACAAAAAAAGTATGCTGATCAACACAGGCAGAGTCATGAATTTGAAACAGGAAATTTCGTATTCCTAAAAGTTTCTCCTTGGAAGGGGAAAATTCATTTTGGCAAGAAAGGAAAGCTCAGCCCAAGGTTCATTAGACCTTTCAAGATATTACGAAGAGTGGGAGAAGTGTCTTACGAGGTATCTTTACCTCTAGAATTAGAGCATGTGCACAATGTTTTTCATGTGTCGATATTGCGACCTTATAAACCCGAATACAAACATGTGATCGAGTATGAACCGTTATAGTTCAGTAAAGATTTGTCATACAAAGAGAATCCTATCCAGATAGTCGACCGAAAAGAACAAGTGCTCAGGAATAAAGTGATACCTTCTGTGAAGGTGATATGGAGGAACCACAATGTTGAAGAGGCTACATGGGAACTCGAAGCTGAAATGATGAAGAATTACCCTGAGTTATTTGTTTAGTCTGTGTCTTCGATTCTGGGGACAAAATCTTTATAAGTAGGGGAGAATGTGACGATTTGATTGTTTGAATTGTGATTCTAGGGACAGAATCCTTGTAAGGAGGGAATGATGTAACGATCCAAAATTTTTAAAGTGTAATATTAAATATTTTTTGAATAATATAAATATTTATTTGATGTGTCTATTGGGGAATTGATGAATCTAAATTTATTAGGTGTTGTGGTTCTAAAATTATGTTTAGGTGATTGTGAGTTTAACTTTATAGCTTACGCCGAAGGCAAGTTTTCTAACTCTATATTTACATTAAGCAAGTTTCTAAACTTCTCTTGTAAGGCCCAAGAAAAACTGATTTATATGACAATTAAATTTCTATTTGATTATGTGAATTAAATGAATTTAATTGATTATTTTGTGAGTAAGCTATGTGAAGGTCGTTCTATGACCTAGAATGTGCTAACGTGGTTAGTATTATGGTTACGTGCTAGGAATATTTGTTTGGAATTTCCAAGACGAAAATTAATATTTTCTGAGAAATTTCCGTAAAAACACTATTCATCCGTTTCTGTTCGAGGAATTATTTTGAAATTTCGAGAAACGCGTAATGATGGAATATCATGATAAGAAGGAATATCTAATAATATTTCATTCATGCAGTTTTCGCTTGCGGACTTAAAACCTAAGGGTTGAGTATATTGATTTCCGAGGAGGAAATAATATGCGTAGAAGGAATGACGTTAGAGTTAATGCGAGTGTTATACATTTATGGTACTATTTAGTATCTATGTGTAATACAATGTGTAAATACGAAGTACGATAAGATTATTGTACGTGTAGTATACGATGAGAATATGCAAATTATACGTTTAGAATATGATTCGTATTATAGTATTAAAATTAAGTCTTAATGACTAAGTCATTTGAGTTGGATTTTATTAGTCCAATTGTTAAATGACCAATCCTAAGGAGATTAGTTGGTTAAGCCCAAGTCATGGCCCAATTCGTTAAAACCGAACCGTGGATCGATCCGGTGGATCACCGAATGGGTAAAACCCATGGGATGACCCATGGCTTGTGGTGGGCCGGCCACCTTGGTGTAGACTCCAAGCATAAGGCTTGGTCACCAAGTATTTTACTTGGTGACCAAGAATAGTATGAAGGTTAGTGTGTGTAATGTCCATGTTACCCTCCATTCTAATTTCCTATAAATAAGAAGGCAAGGTTGGCCATTTGAGAGTTTTACAAATTCCAACCTAGATTATTTGAGAGAGAAAGAGAGATATACTTATAAATCCTACACTTTGGAAGCTTGATCTTATAGATTTTCAAGAGAGTTTCACAAGGATTCTTAAGGTATAATCCTTACTTTTTATCTCCATCTCTTTTTGATTTTTCTTTTATCTTGGAGAATCATAGATGGGTGGTATATGTCTTGTATAAGGGATTAAAGATGGCTTACCATAGATTCAATCTCTACAAGCCATGAGATTATAAGAATTATAAGGTTTAATATAGTATTGAACCATGAAATATTGTTTGTTGAGATTAATCATTTATAAACGATTGAACTCCGTCAATACGTTAATATATGCATCTTATTTCGTTAGGATGTAGATATACGTTAATATATGCATCTTGTTTCGTTAGGATGTAGATATGAAATCCATGGAGTATTCCATGTGATTTGGCTTAGAGAACCCTAGTAACGAAGTTATGGCGAATTTTACAAAATTAGACGTTAAATGTTAAAAACGTTGAATTCCGGATTGGTAGTCAAATGTTGCCGTGAGACTTGAAAGCATTGGTTTTCAATGTCAACACGTGAGATAGGTTAATTAAGAGTTGTGGGTTCGAGAATCGTCGGATTCTGACTTAAAACGAAGAAATCGAGCATTGAACACTCATTATCATTTACGAACGTCTAGAAAATGAACTCAATAGTGAATTTTGAGTTATTGGATTCAAAAGTGTTGAATTCTTATATGAGCACGTAGGGTATGTCATTTATGACGTGTAGGCTTTTGAATGGACCAAATTGGGCTTATAACGAAGAAGTTACGGCCTCGGGAATTTTACAATTTTTTCAAAATTTCGAAATTGCAGACCGATGTTCCGGCGCCGTGGCTGACAGACATAGATAAATCATCACACGCAGTATTTAAGACAAAGAATGTTGCAGATGAAGGTTAAATGGCACCTGAGCGCCATTGATAGTATAGAGTGTGGCACCGCAATGCCGAGACCGGGAGTTAGCCACTGCTAATTGGCGTCCGCGCAGCCGATCTAAGATCAAGATAAGTCAAAAAGCAACATATGAAAGTGTAAGGCCTTGGATTCTAATTTAGGTTTTGAACTTAAATTGTTTGGGGACCTAAAGGGATAAGGTTTGTACACTTCATAAGTGTATTAAAGTTATTCTTATACTACCTATACTAAAGTATATGGTATGAAACTTAGGAATGTAATGCCTGTTAACACGATATTACAATGAACAAAGTTGGTACCTTATCAACGATGTTTGAGTCCGGCTAATAAACGTCAGTTGAGTAATAAACCGGGACGAAGGGTAATAAGTCATGTTGACTTTAGTAAATGATATTAAGATAACAAAAATATAGAAGAGAAAGAAGCTTGTAGGAACAATGTGAACATTTGTTTGATAGCTAATTATAGTGTGTTATGTGAATATATCATGTAGATTCTGTAAAGGCTGTGGTCAGTCGATTAAATTATTTGAAGAAGCTGAAAGGCATGTTTTCTTAATGCTTGTCTAACTTCCATGTTAGCCAAGTTTTATGTGATTCGTTGAACTGAATTGCAAGACTTGTTTTAAAGAAAGGGTCGATGCCAGATTTTAATTCGGCTATACTATTCGTAATATATAGATTGATTATGATTCATATCTTTCTATATAGAAATGTTAACGCTATCATATGCCAAGTGATTGGTACAGATGTGAAGGTAAGGTTTGTCTATGAACAAACAAAAGTACTTTTTTCATCGATTATTCGATGGGCATGCAAGTTTGCCAAAAATATTAAATGTAAATACGTTTAATGAATGAGTGTTGATCAACATAGAGTACAATCGGCTGATCACCTAGAAGTGCTTGTAAGTTATCGGATGAACTACCTTAGTCTTTCATGGACTCCTTTTCAAATATGAAAACCGAAGTTATCGTTCATGGTCTATCGAATTCTTTAGAATTCCTAATCTATTCTATACTTTGGGAATTGATGTTATGAATCGTTAAAGTATTATCGATTCATAATACTTCATAACTATTGTTCAGCTTATGCCTTAATTGTTATATAATTCGTAAATGTGGTATTATCGTTATCCTTGATTAAACTTGCTTTGAAATATCATGATCACTTCTTGCGTGAATTATATAACTGCAGCTTAAGATGAACGATCTTGTGAATGCCAAACGAGATAAGGGCAAAGCTAAGATGGATGCTTAGTCGTTATGTAATAGTTTAGAAAGTTTGTATGTATTATACATTATGAACAATGAACTATGTAACCGTTTTATGAACCTGGGAAGGATTGTACTTTGGTTGTAATAAAAGATAGTAAATACATTCATTTTGTTGTATTTCAATGGAATGATTGTATAGATGTTAGTACAGTGGAGCACCATATGTCAGGTTGGAAGATACCCGAATTTGGGGGCGTCACAGGTTAGCATCAAAGCCTTAGGTTATAAAACTTAAGGAGGGAAAACCTTAGGCTAATAACCTCGTAAGGAAGGTAAAGTCTGAGGAATAAAATTCAAGTCCATTGAATTAATAAGATATTGAGATAACTCGGTATCGAAAGGATTAAAAGATGGAAATTAATCTTAAAGATATTTAATGTGATTTGTGCTTATACTATTATGTATTATGTACTAATCAACATGTTATGTGTTTGTAGATGTCAACCGATAGCTTAATGTTTAGAAACATGGAAATGATAAGTGAGGATTCAGTGAATCAAGTTGAGATAGTACCAATGTCAGTGGCGGAGGTACCAATAGTAGTACTAGATGACTCAGAAATACTTTGAAGTATTATAAATATATTATAATATTATGACATGTATTTCATTAATATTTGATATGAAATAAATATTAATGATAATGGAATTAAGTAGTATTTAATTCATATTAATATGGTATTAATGATTGAAAAATCATGACAAATGATAATAATTATCTGAAAATTATTATAAGTTATTGAAAAATATTTTGACTAAAAATGAAATTATCTAAGGTAAATGTAAAGCATTTAGGCAAAGTCTTATGGAAATTAGACTCATGAATTATCCGACTAGACCGTCGGGATGTCAGAAATTATACCAAATCCAACTCTTGATCGAAATAGTTTGACTTGATACCTTAATTTTAGGTATTTTATGTATCGATAGGATTATGTGGTAATTTGGTAGGTTATATTATAACTATATTTAATAAAGACTATATCACGATGATATTATTCTAATATTTGGAGATCAGTATTATCTATATTAGGTCTTCAGACAAAGCAATATAGGTTGCGTAATGGTAATCAATGGTACAGGCATGTTCTCTAACTCGATCTCGAGTTGATATTTTTGAAATATGCTTGGGGTTAATCATTACTGATTATACCATGTCTACGAATTATTGATTCGCACTTTGTGCACATTGCATGTATTCATCAGGTATGAAAGGCTGATCACCTTCATTACCATTTGGTCCAGTTGATTTATTCATGTTCATTATTCATTCAGCTATGAAATTTTATTCATTCTCTTTCACAATGTATATATTGTAGAAAGTTAACCAACTAATTGTTCAATTCTTTCAATCATGATATATCCTTAATTGAACTTATATTTGCTGGGAAAAATTATTGCTCACCCTTGCTATATCATGATAAATATTGCAGATTAGGACGAATACATTAGATACAGGAAAAGTCAAAGACAAGTCACCTTTAGATTATATGTGCAGCTAAATTTGTAATAGTAATGTATGATAATAACTTTGTATGTCTGATAGGATATTGATTTAGGTATTATGTGAAGGTTCTCGACCTTGGGAATAGTGTGTAATGTTTAATGTATAAACAGTTAATGTTTATATCTTTCGTAATAGACATAGAAATAGTACACCGGACTCGTGGTGATTTGGGACCTAAAGTACCGGGGTATTACAAAATTATTAAATAAGAGTCTTACCCTTGATGAACTAGTCTTCTTCTTCTTGAAAATCTAATAATGGAAGTTTTGACTTATATGTGATTATTCTCTCTAACACTTAAGTTGCCTTGTAAGGAAAGTTGTTGGATAGTTTGAACAAGGAAATAATGAAATTATAAGCTTGCTATTTATAGACTCCTCCAAGTTAGGGCATAATAGTCGTTACGTCATCCCACCTCCTTAAACTAACCACCTTAGTATTCATTCCTTACTTACCAAGTTTACTTGCTAACCACAACAATTATCCTATACTTGATAACCACATCTTTTACTTGGTCATCACATAAAGTTCATGGTCACCAAGATTAACCCACATTAATATGGGTTGCTCCATGGATCAAGCTTTACCCAATGGATTATTAATTGGGCTTAGGTATTAAATTACTTAACTTATCTTTGGATTTGCATTAAATCAATTTGGGCTTCATATAAACCAACACTTGGCTTAATCATTAATATATCTTGGGCTTGTCCCTTAATACTTATTGGACTTGCACTTCCTACAAGATTCCACAAGTTATTTCGTTTTGATTTTTAAATCCTTAACTTCATTAATTAAGTCCGCATGTGAAATATTGTGTTTTTCATACTTGAGTTATTAATACATAATCCATCTTACCTCGATATTATAACGTTACATATTTCTCGGAAGTTCAAAAATAATTCCTGAGCGGAAAACTATGAATAGTGTTTTTTAGAAAATTTATTGAAATTTTTTTATTTTCGTATTGGAAATTCAAACACTTTAATTTCTTCACGTAGTTAAAATACTACGACGTTCCAACGTTTCTAGGTAGTAGAATGACATTCATCTTACTAACACATAATAATAACAAATAACATTATGAAATTCATTATTTTATTCAATACAATTATTTTACAAAGGATCTGAATTTCTCGGTCGTTACATTTGTGGTTCGTGATGGATCGTAGGACGATGTATCGTATTATGGAAGAAGAACGTAGAGAAGCCTCTCGACATCTTAATATGCCCAGATAGAAAGAATAGGAATAATAATAATATGTGGTTAAGTATATGAATGACGAAGTTATAAATCCCTTATTATAAGATAAATAAAGGGGTAGTATAAGAATGTAATCCTGAAACTTGTTTAGTTCAGGAAATTGGATGTTAATAGCAGATATGCTATCTTTATTATGTTTTAAAACATTATGGACAAATAAAATTATCAAAGTTTATTGAAATGTTATGTGTTATAGCTTTAATCTTAGAATGTTTAAGTTAAACTTCAAATACTCAAGAAGTAGAGTAATGAACTAATAAGCGTATATTTTAACAGAAGATGCCTCCTAGAAGAAGACAACCATGTCAACAACCACCTCCTGAGGGGTCTACTAACAATAATAATGAGGCCAATGCTAACCCGGTTCAGCAGTTGGTGACCTTGTTAACGGGAGCACTTGTAAATCAACCGCAAGCTCAAGTTATGACCTTCAAGGAATTCAAAGCGGTTGGACCGCCAGAGTTTCAAGGGTCTATGAATCTAGTTGAAGCCCAAACCTGGATCATGGAAATGGAGAAGGTGTTCGACGTTGCCAGAGTCAATGAGGATCAGAAGACTACGTTCGTAACGTTCATGCTGAAGTCTGAAGCTAGCTACTGGTGGCAGGCAAATAAGGTTCGTGGGGGACAAGGAGTAATAGTGTGGGATAGATTTAAAGAGATATTTTTCAAGATGAACTTTCCAACGAGTTCTCAAATCACTTGAGGTTCGGCTTTCTTGTAAATTAAACAAGGAACCATGACGGTGCGTAATATGTCATGAAGTTTAATGAGTTGGCAAGGTTTGCCACTTATCAAGTTAATACCGATGAGCGTAAGGCAAGAAAGTTTGAACAAGGGTTGAAGCCCTGGATTTATAGCAAGGTTTCAATGTTCTACTTAAATATATTTGCGACTGTACTTGAAAAGGCAATTATCGCGGAGGGTGGAAGCGATGCCTTAACCAAGTACACCCAAGAACAAAAGAAGAGAAAGAATGAGAATGAAAATAAGGCTGGTGGAAGTAATAATGGAAATAATAATAAGAAGAAGAAGTGGAGTGAGAATTTGACTATGGGAGGACAGCAAGGAAGTCACCAAAAGAAAGAGTTTGAAGCTTGTGCTACTTGCGGAAAGAACCATACTGGGGTATGTTTGAAAAGTAAGAGGGTGTGTTTCAACTGTGGCCAGGAGGGTCACATTGCACCGAACTATTTTAGGCGAAAGAAAGGAGCATGTTTCACCTGTGGTTCGAAGCATCACATGGATCGTGATTGCCCTAAAAAGACAGCGAGAAGTGCAAGAGTGGAGGAAAGGGAAATAACAATGGTGGTACATTGACTATCACTGGACCAGCACAATCAAGCCGACCTACTGCGAGAACTTTCAATATGACCGTGCAGGATGTTGTGCAGTCTAAGGATGTGGTGTTAGGTATCATTCTGATTAATGGTATTAATGCTTATGTGCTATTTGATTCGGGTGCTACTTGTTCATTTATATTCGATGAATTTGCTCAAATCATAGATTTGCCTTAGGAAGAATTAGATTACCCTTTGAGCATAGAAATTACGAATAGGAAGGTGATTCCTATTAGATTCATATATAAGAATTGTAGAGTGGTTATAAAGGGTCATGAGATGATGGTAGATTTAATACCAATAAAACTTGGAGAATTTAATGTCATACTAGGAATGGATTGGTTATTCAATTACTATGCAAAGAATTGATTGTCAAAAGAATGTGTTAACCTTATGACTCAAAATCAAAGGTTGTGTTCTATATGGCATAAGAGTCACCTCGACAAGCAATTTGCTTGACTGGTGATGCAAGCCAAGAAGTTATGATGTTAGTTCCCTGAGGCACAATAGTTATCTAGAAGGGGGTGAATAGATATTAAAACTTTTCTTTGTTTAAAGACCTGCTTTTGATAAAGCTTTTAAGCACATCGAATTATTGTTTCTTTGAAATCCCTTTTAGATAGAAAGTTAAAGAGAGAAAGGCGCTTATAGCGCTTATAAATAGACACAATTGTTTTAAGTGGTTCTGAGCACTCAAAGCTCCTAGTCCACTCTTCTACTCCTCGAGTAGGAAATCCACTAAGGATGTCTTTACAGCTTCTCAATCTCACAGATTCCTTCTGCACCCGCCAGCCTAGGCACTTCTAAGTTCACTCTTGAACTCTTCAAGTCCAGCAGACTTGGCTCTTCACAGTTCACTTAGAACTCTTCAAGTCCTTCTGACTTGGAACTTCTTACTTCAATAGATTGATAGTTGTTGAGTTGTGATTGAGGCTACTTAGTTACAGCTAAGCACTTGTTCGAAATAACTGAGTAGCTGAGCAAGCTTCCTCTTTTTTTTAGATCATAGAGTTCAGCGTTGAGTGTTCTTGTATGTTTTGTTCAGTACTTTCTTACTTCTCTCATGTGTCTGTATTCCGTATATATGAGATCTTTGAAATCTATCCGTTAAAGTCATATGATGAAGCATTAAATGCGTTTGACATTTCTGAGCTTTGATGGAGACATTTCTGCACATCTTCTGAATTGCATTCTGGCCCACTGACACGGCAGACTGCTTTCTCACCTAACACCTGAAAAGGTGTTTTCCTCTGCCCAATGGTCCTTTTCTTATCTTTTTGAACATGTTCCTTTTGATGAATACTAAGGATATCTTTTGTACCGTTGGGACTGGTGAATGCTTCAACGTTTAAATCTCATTCCTTATTTATTTGAATTTATCTCCAAACAGAAGATAGATTTCGATGCTTCTAATACAAGACAGACAACAATCTACGATCCATATCGTGGTGTCTTGTCATGCTTGGTCTGAATAGAACACTATAAATTCTTTCAAGAGTTTACACACTACGATCTTTGCTTGCTCGTCTTGCAGACTCTACGTTTCTGAGTGCACACTATGATCTCTGAGTTAGCTTCAGCAAATGTCTGGACCGCTCTACAATTCCTAAAGAGGTCCTTCAAGACAGATACACTAAGATCTGTTAAGCTCTACGATCCTGCCTTAGCTTCTGCAATTTGTTGATCAGTTTGATAGACTACGATTCTTGATGAAGCCTATTTATACTCTTCAAGTCATGGATCAATCTAACATCTTTGATCTCTTTATCTATACATTCATTTATGGAATGATGAACATTCAAAGCAAAGATCAACCTAGTAAATTTGATCTATCACTAAGCCCTTGTACATATATTCCTTAAAGGGCTTTACATATAATCATGAGTTTTTACTTTAAACATCAAATCAAAATATGCATTCTTCCAACAATATTCGCATATTTGATGTTGACATAACCAAGGAGATTTATTGTCATGATTATCAAATCCTATATGCAGTTGCAACAAAGTAAATATAACTTAGTATTTCAGTGAGCAGCTAAAATTTCTTAGAGAATAAGCATGAATTTATTGATGTATGAGGATAGATATTACATTTAAGTTTGACTACATCAATAAGAATTGAAATTCAACTTAACTCTATTTCTTCAGCCTTTTGCTCCTTGGAGGATTTGCATATTCCTCAGCTCTCCTTTTCCTGCTTGCTTGCCTCTCCTGCTAGATCTTCCAAATTTCACTTGGTCTTAGCCTTGGATTGTGATCATGCCTATTCATGAATGTAGGATCTCCAATTGGCATTCTTAGGCCTGTTGTTATCACTGTATGAGAGCTGGTGGCTTGTCCTAGACTCCTTAAAGGTTGAGCCATTAAAACTTCCTGCTGATCAGATCGTTGAGTCTGATGGCTGGATCATGGAGTCTGCTGGTGGATTTGCCTTGCAGGAGGATTCCTTGAGGATTGAGGTTGGAATTGACCTCTACCTTTGCCTTTGCCTCCCTGATCTCCTCCTTTACCTTTATTCTCCCCCTTTATGTCAGCATCAAGAGTTCAAATGTCATCTGAAAGACGATTCAGTCCTTGAACAAGCTCGTTGAGTTGACTCTTGGTCTGAGCAATGTCCTCTCTATTTTCTTCGATCAGAGCTTCAGACATAGCTTCCCGTTGCTTAAGGATGGATAGAATGTTATCTGTTTATTGGCCATTGCTGACATAGAATTATTGAAATTCTTTGACCGCAGTCTGTAGATTGAGGAAGCTTTCAATCATGCGTTGATTTTGAGTCTCTTGGTTGGCCTATAGGAATAGGATAGCTTCTTTGTGGTTCTTGGCTGCCTAAAAGTGAATATCATCCTTGTCTTTTATGCTCTGAAGCATTTCTTTGAGGATCTCTTTAAATGTTTTAGAGAGCTCAGACCTTAGAGAGCTTGGGAAATTGTTTGCAACATTGATCATGGATGTTAATCTCAGCTGAATGAGTGCAGTGTGATCCTTAAGACTTTCATCAAGTTCCTTGACCACTTTCTTAGATATTTTTGATAAATCAGTTTTGGTGGGCAGCTCTGACAGAATTTCGTCCAGTGTGGAAAATTTTGAGAAGGGAGGAGGTTTGCTTTTGAATTTATCTTGCAATAAGGAGAGGGCAAGATCAAGATTGAAACATTCATTTCTAGAGGAAGAGGGAATATCTGATGGAGAGGCCTGGGTTTGAACGTTGAAGCTTGGTGACTCTACGATTTGAGGTGGATACTCTACCGAGGGGCTAGAGTCAGTGATCGTAGAGATGGTAGGCTGTGGGAGCATTAGGGAGTCGATCTTATTTGGTTCCTCGCCATAAAAATTTTGGGATTCAAAGAATCGGAAATTGATTCAATGGATGAAGAATCACTTCCAACCATTGTGGGAATTCATAAAATTGATTAAATGAGGATGATGGCAAGTGATTAACTCTGAAGAGAGTTGGGATAGATAGTACCTCAAGTTTGTTCTTTGAGGAAGAATTGTTGGTGAGAAGCTTCTTGGCAAAATTGAATCTCCCAGGGAATCCATTGGCTAGTACTGAGATAGCCGGATACTCTTTGAAACTCCAGAACATGTGATCCCAAGAGTTCAGAATTTGAGCTCGGTGGAAAGACATCATAGGTGTTAGGTTTGTAATATTCATGAACGCAATCAAATTGCATAAAAGTGCGGAAGCGTGTAAAAATCAGAGTTTAAAAAATTTACAAACCATATACCCGGATCACCCTTTATGCACAATTATTAATTAAACGAAAAGATAAAGAATAAAATCATACCCTTGAAGATCGAGCTTCCTCGTGTACAAGTTCACCTCCAAATCCTTTCGCTCAACTTGAATCCACCGGGTTTGATTCCTTCCTTTGATCAACGTTAGCCACCCATATGATTGGCCTCTGAGGATCCACCAAGGAGTAATAAGAATTCAAGAAGAAGGGTATTGGCTTAAACCCTAGTTTTCTATCTCTATAGAAAGGGTGTACTCTCCAACAATTGGAATTATGTTGTATATGTTGAAAAAGTCAACAACCCCACCACCCATAATAAGACTCCTCTTATTTATAGATGTGGGCAACCCACCTTAACAATTAAGGAATTGGGATTTATTTAATTAATTAAATTCTTTTAATTAATTAAGCTCCCTAATCTTATTAGGGATAATTAATTAAACTCTTTTAACTAATTTTCCTTCCTAATCCAATTAGGAATAAATGAGAGTACTTATATTAAATTAATTTCTAAACTCTTTTAGAAATTAAAATAATAATAATTGTAATAATATTAATAAGACTCTCTTATTAATTTATATTTAATATTTCTAAAATATTAAATAATAAATATTAAGCTATTTAATTTATTCTATCACCAAAGATTAAATTAAATATACTTAACATATTATTACGATTATGCCATTAACTTCTTAAATAATTATTCTTCTTTTTTATGGTGTGACCCTTTAGTTCTCCATATTAAACCTATTGTGAATAAATCAATTAGAATAATTCTAATCTTATTTAAATAAATAAATTAAACAATTAATTTATTTAAATAAATAATATTTATTCTACAATAGGATAATCCTCCTAAATGATCAACGACTTTCCGATAATATAGATTTCAACATTAATCATTAAAGAACCTTTGAGTAAATAGTTACCGTGATAATTCAATCCTTCCACCATACAATGTCCCAATTAAATATAAGACATGGAATTACCACAAGTCTTATTTTATTTAATTATATGTATTTCGACTCTTAAATGCACAACTCAAATAATGCAAATTAGAAACTCCTTTCTAATTTCATTCTCGCTGCCAAGGACTACCGGGTTGTCATTTATCGAATCACATAGGACATTTCTCTTCTTTTATTAGAAGTGGTAGATTCTTTATTGATCATACATTATCTCCATGTACAACTTATTATACCCAAGCATACCCTTTGATATACCCTAAGGGTCTTAAGGAATAAGTCAAAGTATAACTCATCATACACAAGATACTATGATGATCTCAAGTCCAAGGATTACTCAGATACTACTATCACTACAGAAATTCCTATCGACAGCAAATAAAACTCCATTAGGTATTCCTTAGCGAGCCAATGCTCAAAGAACTTATTCTCTAATAAGCACCTACATACTTGCTTTTAGTGTCTCCACACAAATGATCATGAGATCAATCATCCTCATCCAATGAGCAAGCAACGATGTACCAATCTATCCTGATTCACTAATCCCCAATTTAGTAATCCAACGATTGGGAACTATTTTAGTTTTAAGCTTTCTAAGAATTTAGATCTCATTAGAATGATCATCATCATTATTCTAAAAGCATTGCTTAAAACTATGGGTTTATCACATATTATAAAACAAAGATCATGTAGATAATTAAAAGCCTTTAATAAATTAATACTTTTTATTAATAAATGAATAAGATTGTTACAAAGTATATGCTTTATCATCAAACATGATCGGCTTGTGTGCATATTACTTTCAATCTCCCACTTGCACTAAAGCCAATCGCCATTGTATCTTATACTCTTCTTCTCTAAAGTGACGATTATCCCGCCATGTTGGATAAGCTTTAGTTAATGGATATGTAATGTTGTTCTTAAGAGTCCACTATCTCTATAGTGATTTCCCATCTTTCAATGATTCTAATAATCAAATGAAAGTGCCACAACACATGTTTAGATCCAAGATGAGACTTAGAACTATTCCTAGTTCTCGAATGAACTTTTAATCCAAACAATCAACTTGCGCCTTCATTTATAGCTATATACTTTTTCTTTATCGCTAAACCAAAGAACTCTTTCATTTGGAACCTTTCCAATTCATTCAACCACTGCTCAAGGTAACACTTTACCTTAAAGTGGATTTTCTCGTCGTCTTGTCTGCATCTCAAAAACTTGAGTCCATTAAGCCCTCTAGTTTTAATTAAGACCCACCATGAATATGATCACATCCTTAGTGCCGGTTAAGCTTTAAGATATTTTTTTTCACTGACTCGTAGTGAACTTCTCCTGAATATGACTGATCAACATCAGGTCTCGTATATTTCATTGCATACATGATAGTCACTCATGCGACCTCTCTTTTCAGGAGTCTGTGGGGACTATTAAGAGAGATACACTCCATGGCTCATCAACATGAGACATCTCTTGGAGTTTGCCATGCTAAACGACTTTAGCATCAAATGAATATACGTTCCTTGGGTTAAGTCGAGCATCCTCTTAAATCTATCTATATAGATTTATATCCCCAATTAAGATACTCTTCCAAATCATTCATGGAGGAATGTTTAGACAACTTTATCTTTACTGATTGTAGCATTGGTATGTCATTCCTTATCCGTAGTATATCAACATATAGTACTAGGAATGTCACGATGCTCCCACTGACCCTTTTGTACACACTAGGTTCATTCTTATTTTTGATAAAATCAAACTCTTTTGATTGCCTCATCAAAACGAATGTTCCATATTTGAGAAACTTGCTTCAATCCATTTCTCTGAGTGTCTACAACACTTACCTCATCGTATGTAACTGGATCATCATCTTCTATGATGTGTACCTCATCATCATCATCTATGATGAATCAATACCTCCTAGGTATCTTTGGTACTATTCCAGATTTACGATTCGGTTGTGGTATAATAGGTCTATCTACAGGTTCCTCTTATTTGATTTATAGTGTTTTGTGGTTCTTGAACTCTTTAAGATCTATTATCCTCCCACTAGCCCCTTCAATGATAAACACCTTTATCTTAGAAGGCAGCGTGTTTCGCAACAAACACCTTTTGCTAAGTAGGATTATAGAACATTTACCCTAAACTTACTTTAGGATGTCCCACAAATCTGTATTTGTCAAATCTTGTCCCAAGCTTATCCTTTGAAACCGTTTCACATAAGTTGGACAACCCCTTATCTTAACATACTTAAGATTAGGAATCCTCCCTGTCCATAACTTTTATGGAGTCTTGGGCCGGATTTAGAGATTACCTTTTCGTAGATATGTAGCCATTTCTAGGACATGACCCTAGAAGGATACTGGAATGTCGGTAAAATCATTATGGATCGCACCATGTTCAAATAGGTACGATTTTTCCTTTCAGATACATCAATCAATTATTATGTATCGAGAGGCGTCCATTATGAGAAAACCATTTGAGATGATCTAGAAACTTATTTCACAAGTATTTATTCCTTGATCTAATCAAAGAATCTTAATACATTGTCAATTTGTTTCACTTCTGAATTCTTTGAACCTTTCAAATAATTCATACTTGTATTTCAGCAAATACACACATTCAACTCTTTGAATGATTATCTCCTTTTCTTGTACTAATTTGTTCAATATGCAAAATTATTTTCATGTAAGTCAAGTATACAAAATTTATTAAGTAATATTCCAGTTCTATACAAAACATTATTATTATAAATAGAACAACAATTGTTCTTAATTATAATACCAAAAATTTTATTGTCCAACAATAAAATGGAAATAATGTTTCTAACAAGAATTGGAATACAATAACAACTTATCGACTTAATAGATTTGCCCGTCAGTAAGCGATCTTTAAACTATAAGTTTCTATAGCTAATGCAGCAACCTTTGCTTCATTTCCCACACAATAGGTTTACTTATATTTGTTTAGCTTTCTACTTCTGTTTGGTTCCTTCATAAATCTATATTTATGATAACCAAAGTCGGTATCCAATACCCAAGTAGAACCTCGACTTAAAGAAAAATTTATTTTAAATTATAAACAAAATTGTATTTGTAAATCGAAACTTCACTAAGCTTCTTTTGTTAGCTCGCAAGATGCTTCTCGCAGCTTTCTTTCCAAAGGTCCAGCTTATTGCGGTGGTAGCAAACTCCTTTGCCATCCATATCAATTTTGTTCAGATTATCCTTTGTTTACGCCTTTCTATTTACCTTCTTTGAATCGTTCTTCTTTTCGGAAGATCCTTTGGCCCCTACCAAGAAGACTTGATCTTTCTTGGTTGAAAGTGACTCTCAACATTTTTCAATATATTAAGCAAATCGGTGAGTCGATATCTAGCTTGTTCATATGAAAAATTCACAACAATTGTGAAAGGAGTCCGGAGTGAGTGCAAGATCAAATCTTGCTCAACTCTCCATCCATGACAAAACCAGTTGTCCTAAATGATCAATCAAATTGATTATGTTAAGAACTTTTATCCATATTATAGTGCCATTGGTCATTCTAGATCTAAGAGCTCCTTAGATATCTCGATATCTATCACCCCTACTTTCCTCACCATCAACTACTTGATGTGCGGGAATATAGTAGGAGCATTCATAGTTTCATGTTGACGCCAAGCTCGTTACTCATGGATGCGAGCATGATGCATTGAGCCAATTGTGCATCATCTTGCCACTTTCTAAATGTAGCATTCTCTTCCTCAGAGGCATTGTCTGCAACCATTGCAGGGATAAGCGTATTAAGGACATAAGATAGCTTTTCAGCTATGAGAACTATTCTCAAATTCCTTAACCAATCCGTTTAATTTGGTCTGGTTAATTTAGCATCTAATATGCTTCGCAGTGATAGTAATTTTAGACATTGTAAAATTCTGTAAATGAATTTGTAATTAACAACATTTTAACATACATTCTTTTATTAATTACCAAAATAAATTAGGTCTTGTTTTAAATTGGTATCTCCCACTATTTTCTTCAAACTATATTACCTTCACTTATATAGTTCGCAAAAAATCTAATTAAAGATTTGCTAGTGAGAATAAGGATCCCATTTCAAATGTATATAGCCTTGTGGTGACACAACAAACTATATATAAATAAATAGGTAGACAACTTTTGTCAATTACATCAACTATGCAACTCCTTTTCTTTTTGCCTCTTAGATTATTTTGATCAAGTGGTGGCACATCCGAATAAAATTATCCAAGTTAAGCCCGACCTAGCACTCTATATATTCAAAAAGAAAAATATCATCCTTGTGGTGACACAACAAAACAATATTGTTCAATTTTCTTTATAAGCATCAAATGTGATAAATTAACATCTTAAATACTTAATACTTGCCTTGTGGTGACACAACAAACTCATATTAAATATTTAATACTCTATTAATTTTATCATGCTAGAAGGCGACGTTCGATATTCCAAATATCTTTGAACGCTTAGGACTTAATATAAAAAAAATTGAGGGGTTTGTTATTAATTTGTCTCATCTTGTTTAAGCGCATGCATTTATATATATATATAAAATACGCGTATTATATTAATGAACATGCGAAGCATGTTTGCATAATATATAATATATATATAGTATAAGCATGCACATATAGAATACTATATTCTACCCGGATTGATTATGGACTTTTATTCTAGTTTGGTTCACTAGAGCCACCAAGTGAACCAAAAGGTCAAACCCTAGGGGTGCAAGAAATAATATTTAAATATAACTATTACATTTAAACCCGGGCTCCATTACAAACGGGTCTTCAAGCGCTTCTTGTCCCTTGATCTCCAATTCTTCAAAATAATTCTAACTATTCCTATTACAAAACTATTTAAAATAAATAGAAACCTTGATCAGCAGTCAAGGGGAAGTACATAGGAGGGAGATAGAATTTACATTAAGAAAAAATTAGAGAAGACAAGGTACGCAGACCCCATTTAATAAAACCCATACATTCATGCATCCAACTAAAATAAAATCCAATCACATTGGTCAATTGTCCATAATCAATCCCATTTATTATCATACACATCACCATATGCATCAATAAATAACATTCATCTAATGAATAATAAACATTCAATATATATATTGATATCATTTAATGGGCAAATTTAGTTAGTATAAAATCTATTTTTGAATCAAAATAAACCCCTTTATTTTAATCCAAATTTAAATCAAAATAAAACTATTTTATTTTAATTTATCCAATTTTGAATAAAATAAACTATTTTATTTTAATCAAAATTTTAATCAAAATAAACTCCTTTATTTTAATTAATTATGGAATCCAATTCCATATATATAAAAAATCTTTTATTAAGGAAACACGGATATTCTTTCCTATTCACAAATAAACTCCTTTATTTTGAATAATATGAAATCTTATTTCATATCTAAATAAACTCCTTTATTTAAGAAAATTAGGATTCTCTTTCCTATTCACAAATAAACTCTTTTATTTTGAATAATATGAAATCTTATTTCACATCTAAATAAACTCCTTTATTTAAGGAAAGATGGATTTGCTTCCTATTCACAAATAAACTCCTTTATTTTAAATAATATGAAATCTTATTTCATATTTAAATAAACTCCTTTATTTAAGGAAAAATAGAATCCAATTTCA